>CAJQTU010000068.1:0-600000 GCA_906901685.1 Desoria tigrina
GAGGGGGGCCCTTCAACTTAAAGGGTAGTATGGGCTAGAACTGCCGGATTTAGGTGGAAGCCCTATTGGGGCCCTTGGAGGAAGTTGACACTTTGCATTTGATATGCATTGTGCATTAAATGCCCCGACTTTGGAAGGGGCTGGGGCATTCATTCGGGGTTGCGCGAGGCTGGAAGGGCACTTAAATCGAGGGGGGCCCTTCAACTTAAAGGGCGGAATGGGCTAGAGCTGCAGGATTTAGGTGGAAGCCCTTTTGGGGCCCTTGGAGGAAGTTGACACTTTGCATTTGATATGCATTGTGCATTAAATGCCCCGACTTTGGAAGGGGCTGGGGCATTCATTCGGAGTTGCGCGAGGCTGGAAGGGCACTTAAATCGAGGGGGGCCCTTCAACCTAAAGGGCGGAATGGGCTAGAGCTGCAGGATTTAGGTGGAAGCCCTTATGGGGCCCTTGGAGGAAGTTGACACTTTGCAGTTGATATGCATTGTGCATTAAATGCCCCAACTTTGGAAGGGGCCGGGGCATTCATTCGGGGTAGCGCGAGGCTGGAAGGGCGTTTAAATCGAGGGGGGCCCTTCAACTTAAAGGGTAGTATGGGCTAGAACTGCCGGATTTAGGTGGAAGCCCTATTGGGGCCCTTGGAGGAAGTTGACACTTTGCATTTGATATGCATTGTGCATTAAATGCCCCGACTTTGGAAGGGGCTGGGGCCTTCATTCGGAGTTGCGCGAGGCTGGAAGGGCACTTAAATCGAGGGGGGCCCTTCAACTTAAAGGGCGGAGTGGGCTAGAGCTGCAGAATTTAGGTGGAAGCCCTTTTGGGGCCCTTGGAGGAAGTTGACACTTTGCATTTGATATGCATTGTGCATTAAATGCCCCGACTTTTGAAGGGGCTGGGGCATTCATTCGGGGTTGCGCGAGGCTGGAAGGGCACTTAAATCGAGGGGGGCCCTTTAACTTAAAGGGCGGAATGGGCTAGAGCTGCAGGATTTAGGTGGAAGCCCTTTTGGGGCCCTTGGAGGAAGTTGACACTTTGCATTTGATATGCATTGTGCATTAAATGCCCCAACTTTGGAAGGGGCCGGGGCATTCATTCGGGGTAGCGCGAGGCTGGAAGGGCGTTTAAATCGAGGGGGGCCCTTCAACTTAAAGGGCGGAATGGGCTAGAGCTGCAGGATTTAGATGGAAGCCCTTTTGGGGCCCTTGGAGGAAGTTGACACTTTGCATTTGATATGCATTGTGCATTAAATGCCCCAACTTTGGAAGGGGCCGGGGCATTCATTCGGGGTAGCGCGAGGCTGGAAGGGCGTTTAAATCGAGGGGGGCCCTTCAACTTAAAGGGTAGTATGGGCTAGAACTGCCGGATTTAGGTGGAAGCCCTATTGGGGCCCTTGGAGGAAGTTGACACTTTGCATTTGATATGCATTGTGCATTAAATGCCCCGACTTTGGAAGGGGCTGGGGCATTCATTCGGAGTTGCGCGAGGCTGGAAGGGCACTTAAATCGAGGGGGGCCCTTCAACTTAAAGGGCGGAATGGGCTAGAGCTGCAGGATTTAGGTGGAAGCCCTTTTGGGGCCCTTGGAGGAAGTTGACACTTTGCATTTGATATGCATTGTGCATTAAATGCCCCAACTTTGGAAGGGGCCGGGGCATTCATTCGGGGTAGCGCGAGGCTGGAAGGGCGTTTAAATCGAGGGGGGCCCTTCAACTTAAAGGGTAGTATGGGCTAGAACTGCCGGATTTAGGTGGAAGCCCTATTGGGGCCCTTGGAGGAAGTTGACACTTTGCATTTGATATGCATTGTGCATTAAATGCCCCGACTTTGGAAGGGGCTGGGGCCTTCATTCGGAGTTGCGCGAGGCTGGAAGGGCACTTAAATCGAGGGGGGCCCTTCAACTTAAAGGGCGGAGTGGGCTAGAGCTGCAGAATTTAGGTGGAAGCCCTTTTGGGGCCCTTGGAGGAAGTTGACACTTTGCATTTGATATGCATTGTGCATTAAATGCCCCCACTTTGGAAGGGGCTGGGGCATTCATTCGGGGTTGCGCGAGGCTGGAAGGGCACTTAAATCGAGGGGGGCCCTTCAACTTAAAGGGCGGAATGGGCTAGAGCTGCAGGATTTAGGTGGAAGCCCTTTTGGGGCCCTTGGAGGAAGTTGACACTTTGCATTTGATATGCATTGTGCATTAAATGCCCCAACTTTGGAAGGGGCCGGGGCATTCATTCGGGGTAGCGCGAGGCTGGAAGGGCGTTTAAATCGAGGGGGGCCCTTCAACTTAAAGGGCGGAATGGGCTAGAGCTGCAGGATTTAGATGGAAGCCCTTTTGGGGCCCTTGGAGGAAGTTGACACTTTGCATTTGATATGCATTGTGCATTAAATGCCCCAACTTTGGAAGGGGCCGGGGCATTCATTCGGGGTAGCGCGAGGCTGGAAGGGCGTTTAAATCGAGGGGGGCCCTTCAACTTAAAGGGTAGTATGGGCTAGAACTGCCGGATTTAGGTGGAAGCCCTATTGGGGCCCTTGGAGGAAGTTGACACTTTGCATTTGATATGCATTGTGCATTAAATGCCCCGACTTTGGAAGGGGCTGGGGCATTCATTCGGAGTTGCGCGAGGCTGGAAGGGCACTTAAATCGAGGGGGGCCCTTCAACTTAAAGGGCGGAATGGGCTAGAGCTGCAGGATTTAGGTGGAAGCCCTTTTGGGGCCCTTGGAGGAAGTTGACACTTTGCATTTGATATGCATTGTGCATTAAATGCCCCAACTTTGGAAGGGGCCGGGGCATTCATTCGGGGTAGCGCGAGGCTGGAAGGGCGTTTAAATCGAGGGGGGCCCTTCAACTTAAAGGGTAGTATGGGCTAGAACTGCCGGATTTAGGTGGAAGCCCTATTGGGGCCCTTGGAGGAAGTTGACACTTTGCATTTGATATGCATTGTGCATTAAATGCCCCGACTTTGGAAGGGGCTGGGGCCTTCATTCGGAGTTGCGCGAGGCTGGAAGGGCACTTAAATCGAGGGGGGCCCTTCAACTTAAAGGGCGGAGTGGGCTAGAGCTGCAGAATTTAGGTGGAAGCCCTTTTGGGGCCCTTGGAGGAAGTTGACACTTTGCATTTGATATGCATTGTGCATTAAATGCCCCGACTTTTGAAGGGGCTGGGGCATTCATTCGGGGTTGCGCGAGGCTGGAAGGGCACTTAAATCGAGGGGGGCCCTTCAACTTAAAGGGCGGAATGGGCTAGAGCTGCAGGATTTAGGTGGAAGCCCTTTTGGGGCCCTTGGAGGAAGTTGACACTTTGCATTTGATATGCATTGTGCATTAAATGCCCCAACTTTGGAAGGGGCCGGGGCATTCATTCGGGGTAGCGCGAGGCTGGAAGGGCGTTTAAATCGAGGGGGGCCCTTCAACTTAAAGGGCGGAATGGGCTAGAGCTGCAGGATTTAGATGGAAGCCCTTTTGGGGCCCTTGGAGGAAGTTGACACTTTGCATTTGATATGCATTGTGCATTAAATGCCCCAACTTTGGAAGGGGCCGGGGCATTCATTCGGGGTAGCGCGAGGCTGGAAGGGCGTTTAAATCGAGGGGGGCCCTTCAACTTAAAGGGTAGTATGGGCTAGAACTGCCGGATTTAGGTGGAAGCCCTATTGGGGCCCTTGGAGGAAGTTGACACTTTGCATTTGATATGCATTGTGCATTAAATGCCCCGACTTTGGAAGGGGCTGGGGCCTTCATTCGGAGTTGCGCGAGGCTGGAAGGGCACTTAAATCGAGGGGGGCCCTTCAACTTAAAGGGCGGAGTGGGCTAGAGCTGCAGAATTTAGGTGGAAGCCCTTTTGGGGCCCTTGGAGGAAGTTGACACTTTGCATTTGATATGCATTGTGCATTAAATGCCCCGACTTTTGAAGGGGCTGGGGCATTCATTCGGGGTTGCGCGAGGCTGGAAGGGCACTTAAATCGAGGGGGGCCCTTCAACTTAAAGGGCGGAATGGGCTAGAGCTGCAGGATTTAGGTGGAAGCCCTTTTGGGGCCCTTGGAGGAAGTTGACACTTTGCATTTGATATGCATTGTGCATTAAATGCCCCAACTTTGGAAGGGGCCGGGGCATTCATTCGGGGTTGCGCGAGGCTGGAAGGGCGTTTAAATCGAGGGGGGCCCTTCAACTTAAAGGGCGGAATGGGCTAGAGCTGCAGGATTTAGATGGAAGCCCTTTTGGGGCCCTTGGAGGAAGTTGACACTTTGCATTTGATATGCATTGTGCATTAAATGCCCCAACTTTGGAAGGGGCCGGGGCATTCATTCGGGGTAGCGCGAGGCTGGAAGGGCGTTTAAATCGAGGGGGGCCCTTCAACTTAAAGGGTAGTATGGGCTAGAACTGCCGGATTTAGGTGGAAGCCCTATTGGGGCCCTTGGAGGAAGTTGACACTTTGCATTTGATATGCATTGTGCATTAAATGCCCCGACTTTGGAAGGGGCTGGGGCATTCATTCGGAGTTGCGCGAGGCTGGAAGGGCACTTAAATCGAGGGGGGCCCTTCAACTTAAAGGGCGGAGTGGGCTAGAGCTGCTGAATTTAGGTGGAAGCCCTTTTGGGGCCCTTGGAGGAAGTTGACACTTTGCATTTGATATGCATTGTGCATTAAATGCCCCCACTTTGGAAGGGGCTGGGGCATTCATTCGGGGTTGCGCGAGGCTGGAAGGGCACTTAAATCGAGGGGGGCCCTTCAACTTAAAGGGCGGAATGGGCTAGAGCTGCAGGATTTAGGTGGAAGCCCTTTTGGGGCCCTTGGAGGAAGTTGACACTTTGCATTTGATATGCATTGTGCATTAAATGCCCCGACTTTGGAAGGGGCTGGGGCATTCATTCGGGGTTGCGCGAGGCTGGAAGGGCACTTAAATCGAGGGGGGCCCTTCAACTTAAAGGGCGGAGTGGGCTAGAGCTGCAGGATTTAGGTGGAAGCCCTTTTGGGACCCTTGGACACAACTATTCTAATCTAATTGTCCTACTATTTAAATTCAAATACGAATCCTTCGCGGGTGGTTCTTGGGAAAAAGGGGCCAAGTTCCGAGCAGTCGTGAGGAAAGTAAAGCTATCCGTCGATGTCGTAACGACAGACTCCCAAATAAACAACAACATGCTATTATCCAGCTGACCATCGGAGATCTCTTGATTAAAATGAAATTCTGGATACCGAGAATTCATGTCGGTACATGTATTCTCGGAATATTCCTCGATTCCTTCAGGACACCCCAGTAGCGCCTTTTCCCGCTTTCCAATTACAGTGTTATTCGTCTCACCGAATAACAAGATCAGCATGTAAACTTCGAACGTTGATATGGCCGACTGTCGAAGAAATGGGATTCGAAATGGATTCCGCTCAAGTTCTCCTTTGGAAAACTGTTGAATCAGGAGAGACAAGTCGAGGCCCTTACGCATATCTTCAGTCGCGAGTATGTAATTAGCACGATTATCATATTTGTTCCAAAATTGCGGAATGAATGCTTCAAAAGCGTTGTCCCAATCTTTCCGTGTTTTCCCGATTCCTTCGAAACCAATAGGAATGAGTCTCGGTTTGGGACAGTACAAACAAAATATGGTTCTTCTTATAAGCCGGTTCTGATTGTTTAAAATGTCTATTCTGAACCTCAACACGTCCAGCCTTCCATTGTATCTGTCCGAGTCCGTGTTCCAGTAATATGTGGAAATTCTCTTGGAAAGTTGTTCCCAGATTGCCGCAGTGGTGATATTTAAGTTCCTCGCATGAGTGAAATAAAGAAAGTAATTGTTGAGAGGCTTTAAACTTTGAAAATCGTAAAAGCTATCTTTCGTGCGATAGACGTAGATTCTCGTAACGTCGTGGAGGACTTCCTGAACTGGAAATACAGAACTCGTAATTCGACCATCCACCTGATACGCCTCCACTTCGAAATACATGACATGGTAGACGCAGTAAGTCCCCTTTGACTTGGCAACATTCAGTGATCTCTGGTCTTCACCTTCTAGGAGATAGACTGAACCACCTTGGCTTTTGTTGAGGTGATTCATGTAAATCGTCTGAATGTATTGGTAGCGATGAATTATGAGTGGGTTTTTGTCAATCGGCACATCTCCCAGGTCGATTTCGTCATACACGAACCGGATGTGACAATCCGAGATGGAGTTTATCAAAGCCGTCAGTCCTTCAACAACATTAAAGCCGGATGTTATAGGGAGGGTAATTGTGATTGCGATTGTGAGTATGATAAGAGGTAATAGATACTTTCTAAATATCCTCAACTGTTTTAACAGTGAGATGGGAGCGAAATGATTCATATTGAATACCTCGCTTGCTCCTTCAGTATCTGTGGAATTCCCAAAGTAAGCAACAAAATCTGGTATAGACCATCGATTCAGATCGATAGTCCATTAAGAAACTGGAAATGGCTTCAACGACAGAATTGTCATTCGACCCACCATCAAATATATAAACTGACTAAAGCATTTGAGCTCCTTGTTGCTTTTCCTTAAAAGAATGTCTTTAAAATCGTGTCAGGCTTTTTGCAGGTCTGAACATTTGCCACATGCACAATTGCTTCCATAGCGGACAATTTCCACCCGAATATTTAACACTAAAACGGACAGTTTTCACCCTGCTTTGGCATCCGATATTACCCATCCTTACAGTTTCCACCCGAAGCTACAAAAATATACATATATAAATGACCCAAATTTCTCAGTTAAGGGGGGGTTTAAAAAATATTTGATGTCCTAAAATGACCATCCATAGATACACGTAACGACAAAACTTGGCTGGCGATTTTTATCGAAAGTCCAAGCAACTTGAAAATTGCTTGCCAAAGCTAACATTACACGACTTATTGCCATGGAGATTGTCGAAGTTTCCATAGTTACCGTCTTAAATTCCCATGGAAACGACAATTTTTGCATGCATTCAGACTTATCAGAAAAGTCCTAAAAATGGCCAAACCGTTTTACGGGGTCAACCTGCCCGCCACACCCGGTCAACCAATCGATCTGATTTTTTTTCCAAAAAATTCCTCGATAAATTTCGTATTCAGTATAGTTTTTACTATTTTTATTTTTAACTTCTATCTGTTTCAAAATTCAATTCGCAGATGAAATAGACCCTTTTAAAACCAGATAATTTGATGTATTGCTTTTACTGAATGCACAGGGCAAAAAATCAAAAAAGTAAAAACTATACTGAATACGAAATTTATCAAGGAATTTTTAGAAAAAAAAATCAGATCGATTGGTTGACCGGGTGTGGCGGGCAGGTTGACCCCGTAAAACGGTTTTTAACATTGGTTTAGATAGGGAAATCAAAATTTCCATAGTTTTTTAAACCCCCCCTTAAGCTTACAATTAATCTAGAAGTTATAATGCCTAAACCGTACTCAATTTTATTGTCAAGGCAGTACTAAAATTCGAATGATTATATAAAATTGGATTATGATAGGTTAGGTTAGAAATTTAGGTATTGTCATTGGAGATTGAATACGGTTTTGTAATTAGAAGTTAAAGGATCACAAATTAGCGAAATTTGTCATTATATTTGAGGGTGGAAAGTGTCTGGGGGGGAACTGTTCGGGTAGCAGGAAGCCATATATTACTCACTAATATATGGAACATCGCGACTATAAAAATGGGATGGGAAAGGTCCTGCTAGCAAAACGCCGGGAATAAAGTACAAGCTGAAGTTGCATAATTAAATTAAAAGTTTGCTTCTACGGAGTCAGACAACACAAAATATCATTTAATATTGATAGCAATGGTTCCCGTGGATCGAACAACCAATCTACAAGAAACTTGTAGAAGTTTTTTTTTTTTTTTTTTTTTTTTTTTTTTTTAAATTATTTATATCTTTATTTACTTCTTAAAAAGTTGTATCACATGGAAATTGTAAGAGTAAATAGTATTTGCAAATCTGTCACATATAATTTTTATAAAAAGGCTGACCTTGTACCGTCTCACAAAAAAATTCCCTAACCATAAAAAAAGCGTAGACTTCCGGAAATCAATTTTAAAAAACCAAAATTTACGCTGCGCTTTGAGAAATTATAAAATTATAAATAAAAGACTTCTTCCAGCTCCTTTCCAGCTGGTAAAGTCCCTAAAATAGCCGCAACGTTTCCCCTCTGTACAGCGATCCCCATGCGCTGTATAAGGAAAGAAGTGGCTCGTGGTTCTCCTGTCACGGAGGCGATACGCTGCCCAATTTCTGTTATGAAACGGAGCCCCGCTTGGCCCCATATTCCAATTGTCTCAATGGCAACTGGAATAAATAAAAAACGATCGAGGAGAAAGTCATACTTTCTCCTCTTATTAATTTCAGCCGTTTCAGCAGCAGATCCAGCCCGGGCAGCAGACTGAGCCACGTAGGAGGGGGCAAACGTGTCAACACACGTGAAATCCCAAACAAGGGATTTTCCCCTTTTCCAGGGGATGAGGGTCAGTCCATCGGGTTTTTTGCCGTCAACCCTCGAACAACCAGAGGGTTCCCTTATGCAGGGCGTTCCCGCTGATCGGAGGCCCCTAGCGATAACGTCATTCGCCGCCTCATGGCGAGACCAGCGACCTGCACTCTTCTTGCAGGAAAGGCCATGGTAGCCCTTTGCGGTCACTTGGGCCCCACATGGGCACTTATGAGGTTCGCACACGTTTGCCCCCAGGCGAAGTGCGCAAGCGATGCGGAATGACTCATTTGCAAGGTGGGTCCCTAGCTGGGGGGAAGGAAGGGCAAATAGCCAGTCGCCGGCGTGTGGCCTGGAGATGGCCAATAGTCTGGCCTTGTCGTGGGGAGTAGCCGCCGCCGCAATGTTAAGCGCTTCAATTGATTGTTGCACTAAGGGGGTCTCCCATGATTTTTGGATACCCCTCAGATCTGGGTCAGGGAGGTCGGTGTGGGTGAGAAGCTTCCATCTCTCTTCTGCATCGGCCAAAGAGGTGTCTTCAGCGAGGATGGTCGGCGGCGCCAGTTTGGCAACCAGGGGCAACACACTGTGAACAGACGCAATAAAGCACGGTAACGCCGTGTCCACAGCATGTCGGATCCCCAGACCTCCCAACTTAACAGGAAGAGACGATTGCAACCACGCTTCCGGTGAAAGTTTGCAATTCAAAATGGCCTCCACCGCTGTTCGAAGGGCCTTGTCATATTTTCCCAAAAGGGCCATTTTCTGATAGGAAGGGGCACATCGTAGGAAATAAATCAGACGGGGGGTTGCAATGGAAGCTCTTAAAAGGTATAGCGCGGAGTGCGCAGATAAAGTGGCGAGTCGCGCCGAAAACTTTTCGAAGTCGTTGGTTTTGTCAACTAGGACTTTCTCCGTCGCCGCATCAGTTAGGGGACTACCTAGGAGGGTTGCAGACTCTGGTGTGATGCTCTGTATACCCGGGAGTAAATCCTCAAACTGCTGACGAATTCTGACTTTTTCCGCGTCTTCGACGCCGAAAATGGCTACTTCGCATTTTTGGGGGTTAAGGGTCAAACCCACCTCCTTTCCCTTTGAGATAACGGTCCGAAGGGCTTGTAGAGTGATTTGGGGGCTATCTGCGACTGTACCATCATCAAGGTACCAAAGGTTCATCTCAGCATTAAGGGCCTCCACAATTGGTTGTGTAACCAGGGCAAAGAGGGCGGGGCCTAGAGGGTCACCTTGGTGAACCCCTGACATTGAGGGTATAGGGATCTTCCCATAATATAGGCTAGAGGGTTCACCATAACAGGAGTTAATGAACGGGTACGCTGATGGGATAGATGACCCGACAGCGGACAACATGACATCCCGCCTAAACTCGTTAAAAGCGTTTACGCAATCTACTTTTGATAGGACTTTCGGGGTGTCATGTGAAGCGTTGAAATAAATACGGGCGGTATGCGCTCCCGCTTCTGCCCCCCCTTTTAACCCAACACCTAATTGATGGGGTGGAATTGTAGAAGTTGTATCCCTCACAACAATATGACAAAATAGTTCATGTCCAGAATATTTCGTTCCAATTTCGTCAATGCCTATCCCACTATTCCTACTACTACTTTAAATATTTTAAATGCTCGGATCTACTTATATTCTTTCGTAAGCTATATCCATCAACTCAAATTTAGGAAAGCCATGAAAATCAATATCGTTTGTGGGAATACTCTCGGCCTGAGCACGATATCCAACTTTATTCTAGGGCTTGAGAGATTTTAAATAACACTAGGCAGCCACAGGCCCGTAATCGGGCCTTAACGTTGTGGATAAGCGATAAATAGAGATTTATTTTAAATAAACACTATTCATCTACTCTATAATGTATATAATAGTTGTGATCCACATTAACAATTCCCCATGCACGGGGCCGGCATATACCTGTCTGAATGCTCCCTGCAATTTATTTAAACAAACACCCTTAAACTTCTACTGATCTAGGACTGTGAAGTGTGTCTAATTGAAAGGATTTCGTACTATGATGCTGTATGGTATTTTATACTGCAACTTATATGCGACGGAGGCAGGATGAGATAAAATGCAGTATGTAGGCAAAGGAAGAGAGACAAGTCACCCCATTGCTGGACAAAGTAAGAATCAGATTTATTATCGGACAAGAATCAATGAAGACATGAGTTGAAATCTTCTAGAACAATCTATAAATAGAATCGATGCTTCTAGAAAGTCGAAGGACAAAGTACAGGTGAAGCAAAGTCATATTGAGAGTAACTATCAGTCACGTAGACATGAATTAACATAACATATTAAGCATGACTCAAGCTGCAGGTAAGAGATAACGAACTGAAGGTACAAAGATTGGAATCGTTTCGTATCAAAATATCCTATACACTATCGTATTCAATACATACAACCCCACTCACGTATGAACATTCTCCACACCTTGGAACAATAGTTTCAAATTATTAAAAACTTGATTAAAAATTAAAAACATTGAGTAATTGCCTGTATACACTTGTAATACATAATACATAATACGTTTAAAACACAATCATAATTAAAATAGAACAAAGCTAATTTTAAATCATAAAGATTCATTGTCACTTAAACCATCACTGATTTTATGATTTTCAATGGGTAAAAGACATAATTTTACCAATGGACGCTGCATCTCACCTTTCGCTGTCTTAAGCGTTGCTACTCGAATGACTCCATCCTTTCCTGGATGAACTGAGATGACACGACCCATTCTCCATTTCAAAGGGGCCAGACGCTAGTCTTTGATAAGGACTAGGTTCCCAATCTGGATCTCTGTTGACTGGTTGAGCCCCTTTGGTCGATTCTGAAGACGGGTGATGTATTCATTTGACCATCGCTGCCAGAAGCTTTGACTCATTCTATAGATGATCGGCTATCGGTCCAAACGTCAATCTTCTCGCCCATCAGGTCTGGATCTGGACCTGCACTGAGTGGGGCTCCGGTCAGGAAGTGTCCTGGAGTAAGGGCTATTAGGTCATTAGGATCGTGGGAGAACTGAGTCAAAGGACTTGATTTGAGACAGGCTTCAATTTGGGCAAATCCTGTTGAGAGTTCTTCGAACGTAAGTCTGGAAGAACCGTTAACTCGATGCAGGTGGTACTTGACAGACTGGATACTTAGTTCTTGCGTTTAATTCTGGAACTAGGTACTTAGTTCTCGCGTTTATTTCTCGAACTAGGTACTTAGTGCTCTCGTTTTATTCTGGAACTAGGTACTAAGTCCTCAAACTAGGTACTTAGTTCTGGCGTTTAATTCTGGAACTAGGCACTTAGTTGTCGCGTTTATTTCTGGAACTAGGTATTTAGTTCTCGCGTTTAATTCTAGAACTAGGTACTTAGTTCTCGCGTTTAATTCTGGATCTAGGTACTTAGTTCTCGCGTTTAATTCTGAAACTAGGTACCTAGTTCTCGCGTTTAATTCTGGAACTAGGTACTTAGTTCTCGTGTTTAATTCTGGAACTAGGTACTTAGTTCTCGCGTTTAATTCTGGAACTAGGTACTTAGTTCTCGCGTTTAATTCTGGAACTAGTAACTTAGACCTCCGGTTTATTACTGGAACTATATACTTAGTTCTCGCGTTTAATTCTAGAACCAGGTACTTAGTTCTCGCTTTTAATTCTGGAACTAGGTACTTAGTTCTCGCGTTTAATTCTCAAACAAGGTACTTAGTGCTCGCGTTTAACTCTGGAACTGGGTACTTAGTTCTCGCGTTTAATTCTGGAACTAGGTACTTAGTTCTCGCGTTTAATTCTCGAACTAGGTACTTAGTGCTCTCGTTTTATTCTGGAACTAGGTACTTACTTCTCGCGTTTAATTCTGGAACTAGGTACTTAATTAGTTCTCGCGCTTAATTCTGGAACTAGGTATTTAGATCTCGCGTTTATTTCTGGAACTAGGTACTTAGATCTCGCGTTTAATTCTGGAACTAGGTACTTAGTGCTCTCGTTTTATTCTGGAACTAGGTATTTACTTCTCGCGTTTAATTCTGGAACTAGGTACTTAGTTCTCGCGCTTAATTCTGGAACTAGGTATTTAGTTCTCGCGTTTAATTCTGGAACTAGGTACTTAGTTCTCGCGTTTAATTGTCGAACTAGGTACTTATTTCTTGCGTATAATTCTGGAACTGGGTGCTTAGTTCTCGCTTTTAATTCTGGAACTAGGTACTAAGTTCTGGCGTTTAATTCTGGAACTAGGTACTTAGTTCTCGCGTTTAATTCTGGATCTAGGTACTTAGTTCTCGCGTGCGTTTAATTCTGGAACTAGGTATTTAGTTCTCGCGTTTATTTCTGGAACTAGGTACTTAGTTCTCACGCTTAATTCTAGAACCAGGTACTTAGTTCTCGCGTTTAATTCTGGAACTAGGTACTTAGTTCTCGCGTTTAATTCTGGAACTAGGTACTTAGTTCTCGCGTTTAATTCTGGAACTGGGTACTTAGTCCTCCGGTTTATTTCTGGAACTAGGTACTTAGTTCTTGCGTTTAATTCGGGAACTAGGTACTTAGTTCTCGCGTTTAATTCTGGAACTAGGCACTTAGTTCTTTCTTTTCATTCTGGAACTAGGTACTAAGTTCTGGCGTTTAATTCTGGAACTAGGTACTTAGTTCCCGCGTTTAATTCTGGATCTAGGTACTTAGTTCTCGCGTTTAATTCTGGAACTAGGTATTTAGTTCTCGCGTTCATTTCTGGAACTAGGTACTTAGTTCTCGCGCTTAATTCTAGAACCAGGTACTTAGTTCTCGCTTTTAATTCTGGAACTAGGTACTTAGTTCTCGCGTTTAATTCTGGAACTAGGTACTTACTTCTCGCGTTTAATTCTGGATCTAGGTACTTAGTTCTAGCGTTTAATTCTGGAACTAGGTACTTAGTTCTCGCGCTTAATTCTGGAACTAGGTATTTAGTTCTCGCGTTTATTTCTGGAACTAGGTACTTAGATCTCGCGTTTAATTCTGGAACTAGGTACTTAGTGCTCTCGTTTTATTCTGGAACTAGGTATTTACTTCTCGCGTTTAATTCTGGAACTAGGTACTTAGTTCTCGCGCTTAATTCTGGAACTAGGTATTTAGTTCTCGCGTTTAATTCTGGAACTAGGTACTTAGTTCTCGCGTTTAATTGTCGAACTAGGTACTTATTTCTTGCGTATAATTCTGGAACTGGGTGCTTAGTTCTCGCTTTTAATTCTGGAACTAGGTACTAAGTTCTGGCGTTTAATTCTGGAACTAGGTACTTAGTTCTCGCGTTTAATTCTGGATCTAGGTACTTAGTTCTCTCGTGCGTTTAATTCTGGAACTAGGTATTTAGTTCTCGCGTTTATTTCTGGAACTAGGTACTTAGTTCTCACGCTTAATTCTAGAACCAGGTACTTAGTTCTCGCGTTTAATTCTGGAACTAGGTACTTAGTTCTCGCGTTTAATTCTGGAACTAGGTACTTAGTTCTCGCGTTTAATTCTGGAACTGGGTACTTAGTCCTCCGGTTTATTTCTGGAACTAGGTACTTAGTTCTTGCGTTTAATTCGGGAACTAGGTACTTAGTTCTCGCGTTTAATTCTGGAACTAGGCACTTAGTTCTTTCTTTTCATTCTGGAACTAGGTACTAAGTTCTGGCGTTTAATTCTGGAACTAGGTACTTAGTTCCCGCGTTTAATTCTGGATCTAGGTACTTAGTTCTCGCGTTTAATTCTGGAACTAGGTATTTAGTTCTCGCGTTCATTTCTGGAACTAGGTACTTAGTTCTCGCGCTTAATTCTAGAACCAGGTACTTAGTTCTCGCTTTTAATTCTGGAACTAGGTACTTAGTTCTCGCGTTTAATTCTGGAACTAGGTACTTACTTCTCGCGTTTAATTCTGGATCTAGGTACTTAGTTGTAGGGTTTAATTCTGGAACTAGGTACTTAGTTCTCGCGCTTAATTCTGGAACTAGGTATTTAGTTCTCGCGTTTATTTCTGGAACTAGGTACTTAGATCTCGCGTTTAATTCTGGAACTAGGTACTTAGTGCTCTCGTTTTATTCTGGAACTAGGTATTTACTTCTCGCGTTTAATTCTGGAACTAGGTACTTAGTTCTCGCGCTTAGTTCTGGAACTAGGTATTTAGTTCTCGCGTTTAATTCTGGAACTAGGTACTTAGTTCTCGCGTTTAATTGTCGAACTAGGTACTTATTTCTTGCGTATAATTCTGAAACTGGGTGCTTAGTTCTCGCTTTTAATTCTGGAACTAGGTACTAAGTTCTGGCGTTTAATTCTGGAACTAGGTACTTAGTTCTCGCGTTTAATTCTGGATCTAGGTACTTAGTTCTCGCGTGCGTTTAAATCTGGAACTAGGTATTTAGTTCTCGCGTTTATTTCTGGAACTAGGTACTTAGTTCTCACGCTTAATTCTAGAACCAGGTACTTAGTTCTCGCGTTTAATTCTGGAACTAGGTACTTAGTTCTCGCGTTTAATTCTGGAACTAGGTACTTAGTTCTCGCGTTTAATTCTGGAACTGGGTACTTAGTCCTCCGGTTTATTTCTGGAACTAGGTACTTAGTTCTTGCGTTTAATTCGGGAACTAGGTACTTAGTTCTCGCGTTTAATTCTGGAACTAGGCACTTAGTTCTTTCTTTTCATTCTGGAACTAGGTACTAAGTTCTGGCGTTTAATTCTGGAACTAGGTACTTAGTTCCCGCGTTTAATTCTGGATCTAGGTACTTAGTTCTCGCGTTTAATTCTGGAACTAGGTATTTAGTTCTCGCGTTTATTTCTGGAACTAGGTACTTAGTTCTCGCGCTTAATTCTAGAACCAGGTACTTAGTTCTCGCTTTTAATTCTGGAACTAGGTACTTAGTTCTCGCGTTTAATTCTGGAACTAGGTACTTAGTTCTCGCGTTTAATTCTGGATCTAGGTACTTAGTTCTAGCGTTTAATTCTGGAACTAGGTACTTAGTTCTCGCGCTTAATTCTGGAACTAGGTATTTAGTTCTCGCGTTTATTTCTGGAACTAGGTACTTAGATCTCGCGTTTAATTCTGGAACTGGGTACTTAGTGCTCTCGTTTTATTCTGGAACTAGGTATTTACTTCTCGCGTTTAATTCTGGAACTAGGTACTTAGTTCTCGCGCTTAGTTCTGGAACTAGGTATTTAGTTCTCGCGTTTAATTCTGGAACTAGGTACTTAGTTCTCGCGTTTAATTGTCGAACTAGGTACTTATTTCTTGCGTATAATTCTGAAACTGGGTGCTTAGTTCTCGCTTTTAATTCTGGAACTAGGTACTAAGTTCTGGCGTTTAATTCTGGAACTAGGTACTTAGTTCTCGCGTTTAATTCTGGATCTAGGTACTTAGTTCTCGCGTTTAATTCTGGAACTAGGTATTTAGTTCTCGCGTTCATTTCTGGAAGTAGGTACTTAGTTCTCGCGCTTAATTCTAGAACCAGGTACTTAGTTCTCGCGTTTAATTCTGGAACTAGGTACTTAGTTCTCGCGTTTAATTCTGGAACTGAGTACTTAGTCCTCCGGTTTATTTCTGGAACTAGGTACTTAGTTCTTGCGTTTAATTCGGGAACTAGGTACTTAGTTCTCGCGTTTAATTCTGGAACTAGGTACTTAGTTCTCGCGCTTAATTCTAGAACCAGGTACTTAGTTCTCGCTTTTAATTCTGGAACTAGGTACTTAGTTCTCGCGTTTAATTCTGAAACTGGGTGCTTAGTTCTCGCTTTTAATTCTGGAACTAGGTACTAAGTTCTGGCGTTTAAATCTGGAACTAGGTACTTAGTTCTCGCGTTTATTTCTGGAACTAGGTATTTAGTTCTCGCGTTTAATTCTAGAACTAGGTACTTAGTTCTCGCGTTTAATTCTGGATCTAGGTACTTAGTTCTCGCGTTTAATTCTGAAACTAGGTACCTAGTTCTCGCGTTTAATTCTGGAACTAGGTACTTAGTTCTCGTGTTTAATTCTGGAACTAGGTACTTAGTTCTCGCGTTTAATTCTGGAACTAGGTACTTAGTTCTCGCGTTTAATTCTGGAACTAGTAACTTAGACCTCCGGTTTATTACTGGAACTATATACTTAGTTCTCGCGTTTAATTCTAGAACCAGGTACTTAGTTCTCGCTTTTAATTCTGGAACTAGGTACTTAGTTCTCGCGTTTAATTCTCAAACAAGGTACTTAGTGCTCGCGTTTAATTCTGGAACTGGGTACTTAGTTCTCGCGTTTAATTCTGGAACTAGGTACTTAGTTCTCGCGTTTAAATTCTCGAACTAGGTACTTACTGCTCTCGTTTTATTCTGGAACTAGGTACTTACTTCTCGCGTTTAATTCTGGAACTAGGTACTTAATTAGTTCTCGCGCTTAATTCTGGAACTAGGTATTTAGATCTCGCGTTTATTTCTGGAACTAGGTATTTACTTCTCGCGTTTAATTCTGGAACTAGGTACTTAGTTCTCGCGCTTAATTCTGGAACTAGGTATTTAGTTCTCGCGTTTAATTCTGGAACTAGGTACTTAGTTCTCGCGTTTAATTGTCGAACTAGGTACTTATTTCTTGCGTATAATTCTGGAACTGGGTGCTTAGTTCTCGCTTTTAATTCTGGAACTAGGTACTAAGTTCTGGCGTTTAATTCTGGAACTAGGTACTTAGTTCTCGCGTTTAATTCTGGATCTAGGTACTTAGTTCTCGCGTGCGTTTAATTCTGGAACTAGGTATTTAGTTCTCGCGTTTATTTCTGGAACTAGGTACTTAGTTCTCACGCTTAATTCTAGAACCAGGTACTTAGTTCTCGCGTTTAATTCTGGAACTAGGTACTTAGTTCTCGCGTTTAATTCTGGAACTAGGTACTTAGTTCTCGCGCTTAATTCTAGAACCAGGTACTTAGTTCTCGCGTTTAATTCTGGATCTAGGTACTTAGTTCTCGCGTTTAATTCTGAAACTAGGTACCTAGTTCTCGCGTTTAATTCTGGAACTAGGTACTTAGTTCTCGTGTTTAATTCTGGAACTAGGTACTTAGTTCTCGCGTTTAATTCTGGAACTAGGTACTTAGTTCTCGCGTTTAATTCTGGAACTAGTAACTTAGACCTCCGGTTTATTACTGGAACTATATACTTAGTTCTCGCGTTTAATTCTAGAACCAGGTACTTAGTTCTCGCTTTTAATTCTGGAACTAGGTACTTAGTTCTCGCGTTTAATTCTCAAACAAGGTACTTAGTGCTCGCGTTTAATTCTGGAACTGGGTACTTAGTTCTCGCGTTTAATTCTGGAACTAGGTACTTAGTTCTCGCGTTTAATTCTCGAACTAGGTACTTAGTGCTCTCGTTTTATTCTGGAACTAGGTACTTACTTCTCGCGTTTAATTCTGGAACTAGGTACTTAATTAGTTCTCGCGCTTAATTCTGGAACTAGGTATTTAGATCTCGCGTTTATTTCTGGAACTAGGTACTTAGATCTCGCGTTTAATTCTGGAACTAGGTACTTAGTGCTCACGTTTTATTCTGGAACTAGGTATTTACTTCTCGCGTTTAATTCTGGAACTAGGTACTTAGTTCTCGCGCTTAATTCTGGAACTAGGTATTTAGTTCTCGCGTTTAATTCTGGAACTAGGTACTTAGTTCTCGCGTTTAATTGTCGAACTAGGTACTTATTTCTTGCGTATAATTCTGGAACTGGGTGCTTAGTTCTCGCTTTTAATTCTGGAACTAGGTACTAAGTTCTGGCGTTTAATTCTGGAACTAGGTACTTAGTTCTCGCGTTTAATTCTGGATCTAGGTACTTAGTTCTCGCGTGCGTTTAATTCTGGAACTAGGTATTTAGTTCTCGCGTTTATTTCTGGAACTAGGTACTTAGTTCTCACGCTTAATTCTAGAACCAGGTACTTAGTTCTCGCGTTTAATTCTGGAACTAGGTACTTAGTTCTCGCGTTTAATTCTGGAACTAGGTACTTAGTTCTCGAGTTTAATTCTGGAACTGGGTACTTAGTCCTCCGGTTTATTTCTGGAACTAGGTACTTAGTTCTTGCGTTTAATTCGGGAACTAGGTACTTAGTTCTCGCGTTTAATTCTGGAACTAGGCACTTAGTTCTTTCTTTTCATTCTGGAACTAGGTACTAAGTTCTGGCGTTTAATTCTGGAACTAGGCACTTAGTTCCCGCGTTTAATTCTGGATCTAGGTACTTAGTTCTCGCGTTTAATTCTGGAACTAGGTATTTAGTTCTCGCGTTTATTTCTGGAACTAGGTACTTAGTTCTCGCGCTTAATTCTAGAACCAGGTACTTAGTTCTCGCTTTTAATTCTGGAACTAGGTACTTAGTTCTCGCGTTTAATTCTGGAACTAGGTACTTAGTTCTCGCGCTTAATTCTGGAACTAGGTATTTAGTTCTCGCGTTTAATTCTGGAACTAGGTACTTAGTTCTCGCGTTTAATTGTCGAACTAGGTACTTATTTCTTGCGTATAATTCTGGAACTGGGTGCTTAGTTCTCGCTTTTAATTCTGGAACTAGGTATTTAGTTCTCGCGTTTAATTCTGGAACTAGGTACTTAGTTCTCGCGTTTAATTGTCGAACTAGGTACTTATTTCTTGCGTATAATTCTGGATCTAGGTACTTAGTTCTAGCGTTTAATTCTGGAACTAGGTACTTAGTTCTCGCGCTTAATTCTGGAACTAGGTATTTAGTTCTCGCGTTTATTTCTGGAACTAGGTACTTAGATCTCGCGTTTAATTCTGGAACTAGGTACTTAGTGCTCTCGTTTTATTCTGGAACTAGGTATTTACTTCTCGCGTTTAATTCTGGAACTAGGTACTTAGTTCTCGCGCTTAGTTCTGGAACTAGGTATTTAGTTCTCGCGTTTAATTCTGGAACTAGGTACTTAGTTCTCGCGTTTAATTGTCGAACTAGGTACTTATTTCTTGCGTATAATTCTGAAACTGGGTGCTTAGTTCTCGCTTTTAATTCTGGAACTAGGTACTAAGTTCTGGCGTTTAATTCTGGAACTAGGTACTTAGTTCTCGCGTTTAATTCTGGATCTAGGTACTTAGTTCTCGCGTGCGTTTAAATCTGGAACTAGGTATTTAGTTCTCGCGTTTATTTCTGGAACTAGGTACTTAGTTCTCACGCTTAATTCTAGAACCAGGTACTTAGTTCTCGCGTTTAATTCTGGAACTAGGTACTTAGTTCTCGCGTTTAATTCTGGAACTAGGTACTTAGTTCTCGCGTTTAATTCTGGAACTGGGTACTTAGTCCTCCGGTTTATTTCTGGAACTAGGTACTTAGTTCTTGCGTTTAATTCGGGAACTAGGTACTTAGTTCTCGCGTTTAATTCTGGAACTAGGCACTTAGTTCTTTCTTTTCATTCTGGAACTAGGTACTAAGTTCTGGCGTTTAATTCTGGAACTAGGTACTTAGTTCCCGCGTTTAATTCTGGATCTAGGTACTTAGTTCTCGCGTTTAATTCTGGAACTAGGTATTTAGTTCTCGCGTTTATTTCTGGAACTAGGTACTTAGTTCTCGCGCTTAATTCTAGAACCAGGTACTTAGTTCTCGCTTTTAATTCTGGAACTAGGTACTTAGTTCTCGCGTTTAATTCTGGAACTAGGTACTTAGTTCTCGCGTTTAATTCTGGATCTAGGTACTTAGTTCTAGCGTTTAATTCTGGAACTAGGTACTTAGTTCTCGCGCTTAATTCTGGAACTAGGTATTTAGTTCTCGCGTTTATTTCTGGAACTAGGTACTTAGATCTCGCGTTTAATTCTGGAACTGGGTACTTAGTGCTCTCGTTTTATTCTGGAACTAGGTATTTACTTCTCGCGTTTAATTCTGGAACTAGGTACTTAGTTCTCGCGCTTAGTTCTGGAACTAGGTATTTAGTTCTCGCGTTTAATTCTGGAACTAGGTACTTAGTTCTCGCGTTTAATTGTCGAACTAGGTACTTATTTCTTGCGTATAATTCTGAAACTGGGTGCTTAGTTCTCGCTTTTAATTCTGGAACTAGGTACTAAGTTCTGGCGTTTAATTCTGGAACTAGGTACTTAGTTCTCGCGTTTAATTCTGGATCTAGGTACTTAGTTCTCGCGTTTAATTCTGGAACTAGGTATTTAGTTCTCGCGTTCATTTCTGCAAGTAGGTACTTAGTTCTCGCGCTTAATTCTAGAACCAGGTACTTAGTTCTCGCGTTTAATTCTGGAACTAGGTACTTAGTTCTCGCGTTTAATTCTGGAACTGAGTACTTAGTCCTCCGGTTTATTTCTGGAACTAGGTACTTAGTTCTTGCGTTTAATTCGGGAACTAGGTACTTAGTTCTCGCGTTTAATTCTGGAACTAGGCACTTAGTTCTTTCTTTTCATTCTGGAACTAGGTACTAAGTTCTGGCGTTTAATTCTGGAACTAGGTACTTAGTTCCCGCGTTTAATTCTGGATCTAGGTACTTAGTTCTCGCGTTTAATTCTGGAACTAGGTATTTAGTTCTCGCGTTTATTTCTGGAACTAGGTACTTAGTTCTCGCGCTTAATTCTAGAACCAGGTACTTAGTTCTCGCTTTTAATTCTGGAACTAGGTACTTAGTTCTCGCGTTTAATTCTGAAACTGGGTGCTTAGTTCTCGCTTTTAATTCTGGAACTAGGTACTAAGTTCTGGCGTTTAAATCTGGAACTAGGTACTTAGTTCTCGCGTTTATTTCTGGAACTAGGTATTTAGTTCTCGCGTTTAATTCTAGAACTAGGTACTTAGTTCTCGCGTTTAATTCTGGATCTGGGTACTTAGTTCTCGCGTTTAATTCTGAAACTAGGTACCTAGTTCTCGCGTTTAATTCTGGAACTAGGTACTTAGTTCTCGTGTTTAATTCTGGAACTAGGTACTTAGTTCTCGCGTTTAATTCTGGAACTAGGTACTTAGTTCTCGCGTTTAATTCTGGAACTAGTAACTTAGACCTCCGGTTTATTACTGGAACTATATACTTAGTTCTCGCGTTTAATTCTAGAACCAGGTACTTAGTTCTCGCTTTTAATTCTGGAACTAGGTACTTAGTTCTCGCGTTTAATTCTCAAACAAGGTACTTAGTGCTCGCGTTTAATTCTGGAACTGGGTACTTAGTTCTCGCGTTTAATTCTGGAACTAGGTACTTAGTTCTCGCGTTTAAATTCTCGAACTAGGTACTTACTGCTCTCGTTTTATTCTGGAACTAGGTACTTACTTCTCGCGTTTAATTCTGGAACTAGGTACTTAATTAGTTCTCGCGCTTAATTCTGGAACTAGGTATTTAGATCTCGCGTTTATTTCTGGAACTAGGTACTTAGATCTCGCGTTTAATTCTGGAACTAGGTACTTAGTGCTCTCGTTTTATTCTGGAACTAGGTATTTACTTCTCGCGTTTAATTCTGGAACTAGGTACTTAGTTCTCGCGCTTAATTCTGGAACTAGGTATTTAGTTCTCGCGTTTAATTCTGGAACTAGGTACTTAGTTCTCGCGTTTAATTGTCGAACTAGGTACTTATTTCTTGCGTATAATTCTGGAACTGGGTGCTTAGTTCTCGCTTTTAATTCTGGAACTAGGTACTAAGTTCTGGCGTTTAATTCTGGAACTAGGTACTTAGTTCTCGCGTTTAATTCTGGATCTAGGTACTTAGTTCTCGCGTGCGTTTAATTCTGGAACTAGGTATTTAGTTCTCGCGTTTATTTCTGGAACTAGGTACTTAGTTCTCACGCTTAATTCTAGAACCAGGTACTTAGTTCTCGCGTTTAATTCTGGAACTAGGTACTTAGTTCTCGCGTTTACTTCTGGAACTAGGTACTTAGTTCTCGCGCTTAATTCTAGAACCAGGTACTTAGTTCTCGCGTTTAATTCTGGATCTAGGTACTTAGTTCTCGCGTTTAATTCTGAAACTAGGTACCTAGTTCTCGCGTTTAATTCTGGAACTAGGTACTTAGTTCTCGTGTTTAATTCTGGAACTAGGTACTTAGTTCTCGCGTTTAATTCTGGAACTAGGTACTTAGTTCTCGCGTTTAATTCTGGAACTAGTAACTTAGACCTCCGGTTTATTACTGGAACTATATACTTAGTTCTCGCGTTTAATTCTAGAACCAGGTACTTAGTTCTCGCTTTTAATTCTGGAACTAGGTACTTAGTTCTCGCGTTTAATTCTCAAACAAGGTACTTAGTGCTCGCGTTTAATTCTGGAACTGGGTACTTAGTTCTCGCGTTTAATTCTGGAACTAGGTACTTAGTTCTCGCGTTTAATTCTCGAACTAGGTACTTAGTGCTCTCGTTTTATTCTGGAACTAGGTACTTACTTCTCGCGTTTAATTCTGGAACTAGGTACTTAATTAGTTCTCGCGCTTAATTCTGGAACTAGGTATTTAGATCTCGCGTTTATTTCTGGAACTAGGTACTTAGATCTCGCGTTTAATTCTGGAACTAGGTACTTAGTGCTCTCGTTTTATTCTGGAACTAGGTATTTACTTCTCGCGTTTAATTCTGGAACTAGGTACTTAGTTCTCGCGCTTAATTCTGGAACTAGGTATTTAGTTCTCGCGTTTAATTCTGGAACTAGGTACTTAGTTCTCGCGTTTAATTGTCGAACTAGGTACTTATTTCTTGCGTATAATTCTGGAACTGGGTGCTTAGTTCTCGCTTTTAATTCTGGAACTAGGTACTAAGTTCTGGCGTTTAATTCTGGAACTAGGTACTTAGTTCTCGCGTTTAATTCTGGATCTAGGTACTTAGTTCTCGCGTGCGTTTAATTCTGGAACTAGGTATTTAGTTCTCGCGTTTATTTCTGGAACTAGGTACTTAGTTCTCACGCTTAATTCTAGAACCAGGTACTTAGTTCTCGCGTTTAATTCTGGAACTAGGTACTTAGTTCTCGCGTTTAATTCTGGAACTAGGTACTTAGTTCTCGCGTTTAATTCTGGAACTGGGTACTTAGTCCTCCGGTGTATTTCTGGAACTAGGTACTTAGTTCTTGCGTTTAATTCGGGAACTAGGTACTTAGTTCTCGCGTTTAATTCTGGAACTAGGCACTTAGTTCTTTCTTTTCATTCTGGAACTAGGTACTAAGTTCTGGCGTTTAATTCTGGAACTAGGCACTTAGTTCCCGCGTTTAATTCTGGATCTAGGTACTTAGTTCTCGCGTTTAATTCTGGAACTAGGTATTTAGTTCTCGCGTTTATTTCTGGAACTAGGTACTTAGTTCTCGCGCTTAATTCTAGAACCAGGTACTTAGTTCTCGCTTTTAATTCTGGAACTAGGTACTTAGTTCTCGCGTTTAATTCTGGAACTAGGTACTTAGTTCTCGCGTTTAATTCTGGATCTAGGTACTTAGTTCTAGCGTTTAATTCTGGAACTAGGTACTTAGTTCTCGCGCTTAATTCTGGAACTAGGTATTTAGTTCTCGCGTTTATTTCTGGAACTAGGTACTTAGATCTCGCGTTTAATTCTGGAACTGGGTACTTAGTGCTCTCGTTTTATTCTGGAACTAGGTATTTACTTCTCGCGTTTAATTCTGGAACTAGGTACTTAGTTCTCGCGCTTAGTTCTGGAACTAGGTATTTAGTTCTCGCGTTTAATTCTGGAACTAGGTACTTAGTTCTCGCGTTTAATTGTCGAACTAGGTACTTATTTCTTGCGTATAATTCTGAAACTGGGTGCTTAGTTCTCGCTTTTAATTCTGGAACTAGGTACTAAGTTCTGGCGTTTAATTCTGGAACTAGGTACTTAGTTCTCGCGTTTAATTCTGGATCTAGGTACTTAGTTCTCGCGTTTAATTCTGGAACTAGGTATTTAGTTCTCGCGTTCATTTCTGGAAGTAGGTACTTAGTGCTCTCGTTTTATTCTGGAACTAGGTACTTACTTCTCGCGTTTAATTCTGGAACTAGGTACTTAATTAGTTCTCGCGCTTAATTCTGGAACTAGGTATTTAGATCTCGCGTTTATTTCTGGAACTAGGTACTTAGATCTCGCGTTTAATTCTGGAACTAGGTACTTAGTGCTCTCGTTTTATTCTGGAACTAGGTATTTACTTCTCGCGTTTAATTCTGGAACTAGGTACTTAGTTCTCGCGCTTAATTCTGGAACTAGGTATTTAGTTCTCGCGTTTAATTCTGGAACTAGGTACTTAGTTCTCGCGTTTAATTGTCGAACTAGGTACTTATTTCTTGCGTATAATTCTGGAACTGGGTGCTTAGTTCTCGCTTTTAATTCTGGAACTAGGTACTAAGTTCTGGCGTTTAATTCTGGAACTAGGTACTTAGTTCTCGCGTTTAATTCTGGATCTAGGTACTTAGTTCTCGCGTGCGTTTAATTCTGGAACTAGGTATTTAGTTCTCGCGTTTATTTCTGGAACTAGGTACTTAGTTCTCACGCTTAATTCTAGAACCAGGTACTTAGTTCTCGCGTTTAATTCTGGAACTAGGTACTTAGTTCTCGCGTTTAATTCTGGAACTAGGTACTTAGTTCTCGCGTTTAATTCTGGAACTGGGTACTTAGTCCTCCGGTTTATTTCTGGAACTAGGTACTTAGTTCTTGCGTTTAATTCGGGAACTAGGTACTTAGTTCTCGCGTTTAATTCTGGAACTAGGCACTTAGTTCTTTCTTTTCATTCTGGAACTAGGTACTAAGTTCTGGCGTTTAATTCTGGAACTAGGCACTTAGTTCCCGCGTTTAATTCTGGATCTAGGTACTTAGTTCTCGCGTTTAATTCTGGAACTAGGTATTTAGTTCTCGCGTTTATTTCTGGAACTAGGTACTTAGTTCTCGCGCTTAATTCTAGAACCAGGTACTTAGTTCTCGCTTTTAATTCTGGAACTAGGTACTTAGTTCTCGCGTTTAATTCTGGAACTAGGTACTTAGTTCTCGCGTTTAATTCTGGATCTAGGTACTGAGTTCTAGCGTTTAATTCTGGAACTAGGTACTTAGTTCTCGCGCTTAATTCTGGAACTAGGTATTTAGTTCTCGCGTTTATTTCTGGAACTAGGTACTTAGATCTCGCGTTTAATTCTGGAACTAGGTACTTAGTGCTCTCGTTTTATTCTGGAACTAGGTATTTACTTCTCGCGTTTAATTCTGGAACTAGGTACTTAGTTCTCGCGCTTAGTTCTGGAACTAGGTATTTAGTTCTCGCGTTTAATTCTGGAACTAGGTACTTAGTTCTCGCGTTTAATTGTCGAACTAGGTACTTATTTCTTGCGTATAATTCTGAAACTGGGTGCTTAGTTCTCGCTTTTAATTCTGGAACTAGGTACTAAGTTCTGGCGTTTAATTCTGGAACTAGGTACTTAGTTCTCGCGTTTAATTCTGGATCTAGGTACTTAGTTCTCGCGTTTAATTCTGGAACTAGGTATTTAGTTCTCGCGTTCATTTCTGGAAGTAGGTACTTAGTTCTCGCGCTTAATTCTAGAACCAGGTACTTAGTTCTCGCGTTTAATTCTGGAAATAGGTACTTAGTTCTCGCGTTTAATTCTGGAACTAGGTACTTAGTTCTCGCGTTTAATTCTGGAACTGAGTACTTAGTCCTCCGGTTTATTTCTGGAACTAGGTACTTAGTTCTTGCGTTTAATTCGGGAACTAGGTACTTAGTTCTCGCGTTTAATTCTGGAACTAGGCACTTAGTTCTTTCTTTTCATTCTGGAACTAGGTACTAAGTTCTGGCGTTTAATTCTGGAACTAGGTACTTAGTTCCCGCGTTTAATTCTGGATCTAGGTACTTAGTTCTCGCGTTTAATTCTGGAACTAGGTATTTAGTTCTCGCGTTTATTTCTGGAACTAGGTACTTAGTTCTCGCGCTTAATTCTAGAACCAGGTACTTAGTTCTCGCTTTTAATTCTGGAACTAGGTACTTAGTTCTCGCGTTTAATTCTGAAACTGGGTGCTTAGTTCTCGCTTTTAATTCTGGAACTAGGTACTAAGTTCTGGCGTTTAAATCTGGAACTAGGTACTTAGTGCTCTCGTTTTATTCTGGAACTAGGTATTTACTTCTCGCGTTTAATTCTGGAACTAGGTACTTAGTTCTCGCGCTTAATTCTGGAACTAGGTATTTAGTTCTCGCGTTTAATTCTGGAACTAGGTACTTAGTTCTCGCGTTTAATTGTCGAACTAGGTACTTATTTCTTGCGTATAATTCTGGAACTGGGTGCTTAGTTCTCGCTTTTAATTCTGGAACTAGGTACTAAGTTCTGGCGTTTAATTCTGGAACTAGGTACTTAGTTCTCGCGTTTAATTCTGGATCTAGGTACTTAGTTCTCGCGTGCGTTTAATTCTGGAACTAGGTATTTAGTTCTCGCGTTTATTTCTGGAACTAGGTACTTAGTTCTCACGCTTAATTCTAGAACCAGGTACTTAGTTCTCGCGTTTAATTCTGGAACTAGGTACTTAGTTCTCGCGTTTAATTCTGGAACTAGGTACTTAGTTCTCGCGTTTAATTCTGGAACTGGGTACTTAGTCCTCCGGTTTATTTCTGGAACTAGGTACTTAGTTCTTGCGTTTAATTCGGGAACTAGGTACTTAGTTCTCGCGTTTAATTCTGGAACTAGGCACTTAGTTCTTTCTTTTCATTCTGGAACTAGGTACTAAGTTCTGGCGTTTAATTCTGGAACTAGGCACTTAGTTCCCGCGTTTAATTCTGGATCTAGGTACTTAGTTCTCGCGTTTAATTCTGGAACTAGGTATTTAGTTCTCGCGTTTATTTCTGGAACTAGGTACTTAGTTCTCGCGCTTAATTCTAGAACCAGGTACTTAGTTCTCGCTTTTAATTCTGGAACTAGGTACTTAGTTCTCGCGTTTAATTCTGGAACTAGGTACTTAGTTCTCGCGTTTAATTCTGGATCTAGGTACTGAGTTCTAGCGTTTAATTCTGGAACTAGGTACTTAGTTCTCGCGCTTAATTCTGGAACTAGGTATTTAGTTCTCGCGTTTATTTCTGGAACTAGGTACTTAGATCTCGCGTTTAATTCTGGAACTAGGTACTTAGTGCTCTCGTTTTATTCTGGAACTAGGTATTTACTTCTCGCGTTTAATTCTGGAACTAGGTACTTAGTTCTCGCGCTTAGTTCTGGAACTAGGTATTTAGTTCTCGCGTTTAATTCTGGAACTAGGTACTTAGTTCTCGCGTTTAATTGTCGAACTAGGTACTTATTTCTTGCGTATAATTCTGAAACTGGGTGCTTAGTTCTCGCTTTTAATTCTGGAACTAGGTACTAAGTTCTGGCGTTTAATTCTGGAACTAGGTACTTAGTTCTCGCGTTTAATTCTGGATCTAGGTACTTAGTTCTCGCGTTTAATTCTGGAACTAGGTATTTAGTTCTCGCGTTCATTTCTGGAAGTAGGTACTTAGTTCTCGCGCTTAATTCTAGAACCAGGTACTTAGTTCTCGCGTTTAATTCTGGAAATAGGTACTTAGTTCTCGCGTTTAATTCTGGAACTAGGTACTTAGTTCTCGCGTTTAATTCTGGAACTGAGTACTTAGTCCTCCGGTTTATTTCTGGAACTAGGTACTTAGTTCTTGCGTTTAATTCGGGAACTAGGTACTTAGTTCTCGCGTTTAATTCTGGAACTAGGCACTTAGTTCTTTCTTTTCATTCTGGAACTAGGTACTAAGTTCTGGCGTTTAATTCTGGAACTAGGTACTTAGTTCCCGCGTTTAATTCTGGATCTAGGTACTTAGTTCTCGCGTTTAATTCTGGAACTAGGTATTTAGTTCTCGCGTTTATTTCTGGAACTAGGTACTTAGTTCTCGCGCTTAATTCTAGAACCAGGTACTTAGTTCTCGCTTTTAATTCTGGAACTAGGTACTTAGTTCTCGCGTTTAATTCTGAAACTGGGTGCTTAGTTCTCGCTTTTAATTCTGGAACTAGGTACTAAGTTCTGGCGTTTAAATCTGGAACTAGGTACTTAGTTCTCGCGTTTATTTCTGGAACTAGGTATTTAGTTCTCGCGTTTAATTCTAGAACTAGGTACTTAGTTCTCGCGTTTAATTCTGGATCTAGGTACTTAGTTCTCGCGTTTAATTCTGAAACTAGGTACCTAGTTCTCGCGTTTAATTCTGGAACTAGGTACTTAGTTCTCGTGTTTAATTCTGGAACTAGGTACTTAGTTCTCGCGTTTAATTCTGGAACTAGGTACTTAGTTCTCGCGTTTAATTCTGGAACTAGTAACTTAGACCTCCGGTTTATTACTGGAACTATATACTTAGTTCTCGCGTTTAATTCTAGAACCAGGTACTTAGTTCTCGCTTTTAATTCTGGAACTAGGTACTTAGTTCTCTCGTTTTATTCTGGAACTAGGTATTTACTTCTCGCGTTTAATTCTGGAACTAGGTACTTAGTTCTCGCGCTTAATTCTGGAACTAGGTATTTAGTTCTCGCGTTTAATTCTGGAACTAGGTACTTAGTTCTCGCGTTTAATTGTCGAACTAGGTACTTATTTCTTGCGTATAATTCTGGAACTGGGTGCTTAGTTCTCGCTTTTAATTCTGGAACTAGGTACTAAGTTCTGGCGTTTAATTCTGGAACTAGGTACTTAGTTCTCGCGTTTAATTCTGGATCTAGGTACTTAGTTCTCGCGTGCGTTTAATTCTGGAACTAGGTATTTAGTTCTCGCGTTTATTTCTGGAACTAGGTACTTAGTTCTCACGCTTAATTCTAGAACCAGGTACTTAGTTCTCGCGTTTAATTCTGGAACTAGGTACTTAGTTCTCGCGTTTAATTCTGGAACTAGGTACTTAGTTCTCGCGTTTAATTCTGGAACTGGGTACTTAGTCCTCCGGTTTATTTCTGGAACTAGGTACTTAGTTCTTGCGTTTAATTCGGGAACTAGGTACTTAGTTCTCGCGTTTAATTCTGGAACTAGGCACTTAGTTCTTTCTTTTCATTCTGGAACTAGGTACTAAGTTCTGGCGTTTAATTCTGGAACTAGGCACTTAGTTCCCGCGTTTAATTCTGGATCTAGGTACTTAGTTCTCGCGTTTAATTCTGGAACTAGGTATTTAGTTCTCGCGTTTATTTCTGGAACTAGGTACTTAGTTCTCGCGCTTAATTCTAGAACCAGGTACTTAGTTCTCGCTTTTAATTCTGGAACTAGGTACTTAGTTCTCGCGTTTAATTCTGGAACTAGGTACTTAGTTCTCGCGTTTAATTCTGGATCTAGGTACTGAGTTCTAGCGTTTAATTCTGGAACTAGGTACTTAGTTCTCGCGCTTAATTCTGGAACTAGGTATTTAGTTCTCGCGTTTATTTCTGGAACTAGGTACTTAGATCTCGCGTTTAATTCTGGAACTAGGTACTTAGTGCTCTCGTTTTATTCTGGAACTAGGTATTTACTTCTCGCGTTTAATTCTGGAACTAGGTACTTAGTTCTCGCGCTTAGTTCTGGAACTAGGTATTTAGTTCTCGCGTTTAATTCTGGAACTAGGTACTTAGTTCTCGCGTTTAATTGTCGAACTAGGTACTTATTTCTTGCGTATAATTCTGAAACTGGGTGCTTAGTTCTCGCTTTTAATTCTGGAACTAGGTACTAAGTTCTGGCGTTTAATTCTGGAACTAGGTACTTAGTTCTCGCGTTTAATTCTGGATCTAGGTACTTAGTTCTCGCGTTTAATTCTGGAACTAGGTATTTAGTTCTCGCGTTCATTTCTGGAAGTAGGTACTTAGTTCTCGCGCTTAATTCTAGAACCAGGTACTTAGTTCTCGCGTTTAATTCTGGAAATAGGTACTTAGTTCTCGCGTTTAATTCTGGAACTAGGTACTTAGTTCTCGCGTTTAATTCTGGAACTGAGTACTTAGTCCTCCGGTTTATTTCTGGAACTAGGTACTTAGTTCTTGCGTTTAATTCGGGAACTAGGTACTTAGTTCTCGCGTTTAATTCTGGAACTAGGCACTTAGTTCTTTCTTTTCATTCTGGAACTAGGTACTAAGTTCTGGCGTTTAATTCTGGAACTAGGTACTTAGTTCCCGCGTTTAATTCTGGATCTAGGTACTTAGTTCTCGCGTTTAATTCTGGAACTAGGTATTTAGTTCTCGCGTTTATTTCTGGAACTAGGTACTTAGTTCTCGCGCTTAATTCTAGAACCAGGTACTTAGTTCTCGCTTTTAATTCTGGAACTAGGTACTTAGTTCTCGCGTTTAATTCTGAAACTGGGTGCTTAGTTCTCGCTTTTAATTCTGGAACTAGGTACTAAGTTCTGGCGTTTAAATCTGGAACTAGGTACTTAGTTCTCGCGTTTATTTCTGGAACTAGGTATTTAGTTCTCGCGTTTAATTCTAGAACTAGGTACTTAGTTCTCGCGTTTAATTCTGGATCTAGGTACTTAGTTCTCGCGTTTAATTCTGAAACTAGGTACCTAGTTCTCGCGTTTAATTCTGGAACTAGGTACTTAGTTCTCGTGTTTAATTCTGGAACTAGGTACTTAGTTCTCGCGTTTAATTCTGGAACTAGGTACTTAGTTCTCGCGTTTAATTCTGGAACTAGTAACTTAGACCTCCGGTTTATTACTGGAACTATATACTTAGTTCTCGCGTTTAATTCTAGAACCAGGTACTTAGTTCTCGCTTTTAATTCTGGAACTAGGTACTTAGTTCTCGCGTTTAATTCTCAAACAAGGTACTTAGTGCTCGCGTTTAATTCTGGAACTGGGTACTTAGTTCTCGCGTTTAATTCTGGAACTAGGTACTTAGTTCTCGCGTTTAAATTCTCGAACTAGGTACTTACTGCTCTCGTTTTATTCTGGAACTAGGTACTTACTTCTCGCGTTTAATTCTGGAACTAGGTACTTAGTTCTCGCGCTTAATTCTGGAACTAGGTATTTAGATCTCGCGTTTATTTCTGGAACTAGGTACTTAGATCTCGCGTTTAATTCTGGAACTAGGTACTTAGTGCTCTCGTTTTATTCTGGAACTAGGTATTTACTTCTCGCGTTTAATTCTGGAACTAGGTACTTAGTTCTCGCGCTTAATTCTGGAACTAGGTATTTAGTTCTCGCGTTTAATTCTGGAACTAGGTACTTAGTTCTCGCGTTTAATTGTCGAACTAGGTACTTATTTCTTGCGTATAATTCTGGAACTGGGTGCTTAGTTCTCGCTTTTAATTCTGGAACTAGGTACTAAGTTCTGGCGTTTAATTCTGGAACTAGGTACTTAGTTCTCGCGTTTAATTCTGGATCTAGGTACTTAGTTCTCGCGTGCGTTTAATTCTGGAACTAGGTATTTAGTTCTCGCGTTTATTTCTGGAACTAGGTACTTAGTTCTCACGCTTAATTCTAGAACCAGGTACTTAGTTCTCGCGTTTAATTCTGGAACTAGGTACTTAGTTCTCGCGTTTAATTCTGGAACTAGGTACTTAGTTCTCGCGCTTAATTCTAGAACCAGGTACTTAGTTCTCGCGTTTAATTCTGGATCTAGGTACTTAGTTCTCGCGTTTAATTCTGAAACTAGGTACCTAGTTCTCGCGTTTAATTCTGGAACTAGGTACTTAGTTCTCGTGTTTAATTCTGGAACTAGGTACTTAGTTCTCGCGTTTAATTCTGGAACTAGGTACTTAGTTCTCGCGTTTAATTCTGGAACTAGTAACTTAGACCTCCGGTTTATTACTGGAACTATATACTTAGTTCTCGCGTTTAATTCTAGAACCAGGTACTTAGTTCTCGCTTTTAATTCTGGAACTAGGTACTTAGTTCTCGCGTTTAATTCTCAAACAAGGTACTTAGTGCTCGCGTTTAATTCTGGAACTGGGTACTTAGTTCTCGCGTTTAATTCTGGAACTAGGTACTTAGTTCTCGCGTTTAATTCTCGAACTAGGTACTTAGTGCTCTCGTTTTATTCTGGAACTAGGTACTTACTTCTCGCGTTTAATTCTGGAACTAGGTACTTAATTAGTTCTCGCGCTTAATTCTGGAACTAGGTATTTAGATCTCGCGTTTATTTCTGGAACTAGGTACTTAGATCTCGCGTTTAATTCTGGAACTAGGTACTTAGTGCTCACGTTTTATTCTGGAACTAGGTATTTACTTCTCGCGTTTAATTCTGGAACTAGGTACTTAGTTCTCGCGCTTAATTCTGGAACTAGGTATTTAGTTCTCGCGTTTAATTCTGGAACTAGGTACTTAGTTCTCGCGTTTAATTGTCGAACTAGGTACTTATTTCTTGCGTATAATTCTGGAACTGGGTGCTTAGTTCTCGCTTTTAATTCTGGAACTAGGTACTAAGTTCTGGCGTTTAATTCTGGAACTAGGTACTTAGTTCTCGCGTTTAATTCTGGATCTAGGTACTTAGTTCTCGCGTGCGTTTAATTCTGGAACTAGGTATTTAGTTCTCGCGTTTATTTCTGGAACTAGGTACTTAGTTCTCACGCTTAATTCTAGAACCAGGTACTTAGTTCTCGCGTTTAATTCTGGAACTAGGTACTTAGTTCTCGCGTTTAATTCTGGAACTAGGTACTTAGTTCTCGCGTTTAATTCTGGAACTGGGTACTTAGTCCTCCGGTTTATTTCTGGAACTAGGTACTTAGTTCTTGCGTTTAATTCGGGAACTAGGTACTTAGTTCTCGCGTTTAATTCTGGAACTAGGCACTTAGTTCTTTCTTTTCATTCTGGAACTAGGTACTAAGTTCTGGCGTTTAATTCTGGAACTAGGCACTTAGTTCCCGCGTTTAATTCTGGATCTAGGTACTTAGTTCTCGCGTTTAATTCTGGAACTAGGTATTTAGTTCTCGCGTTTATTTCTGGAACTAGGTACTTAGTTCTCGCGCTTAATTCTAGAACCAGGTACTTAGTTCTCGCTTTTAATTCTGGAACTAGGTACTTAGTTCTCGCGTTTAATTCTGGAACTAGGTACTTAGTTCTCGCGCTTAATTCTGGAACTAGGTATTTAGTTCTCGCGTTTAATTCTGGAACTAGGTACTTAGTTCTCGCGTTTAATTGTCGAACTAGGTACTTATTTCTTGCGTATAATTCTGGAACTGGGTGCTTAGTTCTCGCTTTTAATTCTGGAACTAGGTACTTAGTGCTCTCGTTTTATTCTGGAACTAGGTATTTACTTCTCGCGTTTAATTCTGGAACTAGGTACTTAGTTCTCGCGCTTAGTTCTGGAACTAGGTATTTAGTTCTCGCGTTTAATTCTGGAACTAGGTACTTAGTTCTCGCGTTTAATTGTCGAACTAGGTACTTATTTCTTGCGTATAATTCTGAAACTGGGTGCTTAGTTCTCGCTTTTAATTCTGGAACTAGGTACTAAGTTCTGGCGTTTAATTCTGGAACTAGGTACTTAGTTCTCGCGTTTAATTCTGGATCTAGGTACTTAGTTCTCGCGTTTAATTCTGGAACTAGGTATTTAGTTCTCGCGTTCATTTCTGGAAGTAGGTACTTAGTGCTCTCGTTTTATTCTGGAACTAGGTACTTACTTCTCGCGTTTAATTCTGGAACTAGGTACTTAATTAGTTCTCGCGCTTAATTCTGGAACTAGGTATTTAGATCTCGCGTTTATTTCTGGAACTAGGTACTTAGATCTCGCGTTTAATTCTGGAACTAGGTACTTAGTGCTCTCGTTTTATTCTGGAACTAGGTATTTACTTCTCGCGTTTAATTCTGGAACTAGGTACTTAGTTCTCGCGCTTAATTCTGGAACTAGGTATTTAGTTCTCGCGTTTAATTCTGGAACTAGGTACTTAGTTCTCGCGTTTAATTGTCGAACTAGGTACTTATTTCTTGCGTATAATTCTGGAACTGGGTGCTTAGTTCTCGCTTTTAATTCTGGAACTAGGTACTAAGTTCTGGCGTTTAATTCTGGAACTAGGTACTTAGTTCTCGCGTTTAATTCTGGATCTAGGTACTTAGTTCTCGCGTGCGTTTAATTCTGGAACTAGGTATTTAGTTCTCGCGTTTATTTCTGGAACTAGGTACTTAGTTCTCACGCTTAATTCTAGAACCAGGTACTTAGTTCTCGCGTTTAATTCTGGAACTAGGTACTTAGTTCTCGCGTTTAATTCTGGAACTAGGTACTTAGTTCTCGCGTTTAATTCTGGAACTGGGTACTTAGTCCTCCGGTTTATTTCTGGAACTAGGTACTTAGTTCTTGCGTTTAATTCGGGAACTAGGTACTTAGTTCTCGCGTTTAATTCTGGAACTAGGCACTTAGTTCTTTCTTATCATTCTGGAACTAGGTACTAAGTTCTGGCGTTTAATTCTGGAACTAGGCACTTAGTTCCCGCGTTTAATTCTGGATCTAGGTACTTAGTTCTCGCGTTTAATTCTGGAACTAGGTATTTAGTTCTCGCGTTTATTTCTGGAACTAGGTACTTAGTTCTCGCGCTTAATTCTAGAACCAGGTACTTAGTTCTCGCTTTTAATTCTGGAACTAGGTACTTAGTTCTCGCGTTTAATTCTGGAACTAGGTACTTAGTTCTCGCGTTTAATTCTGGATCTAGGTACTTAGTTCTAGCGTTTAATTCTGGAACTAGGTACTTAGTTCTCGCGCTTAATTCTGGAACTAGGTATTTAGTTCTCGCGTTTATTTCTGGAACTAGGTACTTAGATCTCGCGTTTAATTCTGGAACTAGGTACTTAGTGCTCTCGTTTTATTCTGGAACTAGGTATTTACTTCTCGCGTTTAATTCTGGAACTAGGTACTTAGTTCTCGCGCTTAGTTCTGGAACTAGGTATTTAGTTCTCGCGTTTAATTCTGGAACAAGGTACTTAGTTCTCGCGTTTAATTGTCGAACTAGGTACTTATTTCTTGCGTATAATTCTGAAACTGGGTGCTTAGTTCTCGCTTTTAATTCTGGAACTAGGTACTAAGTTCTGGCGTTTAATTCTGGAACTAGGTACTTAGTTCTCGCGTTTAATTCTGGATCTAGGTACTTAGTTCTCGCGTTTAATTCTGGAACTAGGTATTTAGTTCTCGCGTTCATTTCTGGAAGTAGGTACTTAGTTCTCGCGCTTAATTCTAGAACCAGGCACTTAGTTCTCGCGTTTAATTCTGGAACTAGGTACTTAGTTCTCGCGTTTAATTCTGGAACTAGGTACTTAGTTCTCGCGTTTAATTCTGGAACTGAGTACTTAGTCCTCCGGTTTATTTCTGGAACTAGGTACTTAGTTCTTGCGTTTAATTCGGGAACTAGGTACTTAGTTCTCGCGTTTAATTCTGGAACTAGGCACTTAGTTCTTTCTTTTCATTCTGGAACTAGGTACTAAGTTCTTTCGTTTAATTCTGGAACTAGGTACTTAGTTCCCGCGTTTAATTCTGGATCTAGGTACTTAGTTCTCGCGTTTAATTCTGGAACTAGGTATTTAGTTCTCGCGTTTATTTCTGGAACTAGGTACTTAGTTCTCGCGCTTAATTCTAGAACCAGGTACTTAGTTCTCGCTTTTAATTCTGGAACTAGGTACTTAGTTCTCGCGTTTAATTCTGAAACTGGGTGCTTAGTTCTCGCTTTTAATTCTGGAACTAGGTACTAAGTTCTGGCGTTTAAATCTGGAACTAGGTACTTAGTTCTCGCGTTTAATTCTGGATCGAGGTACTTAGTTCTCGCGTTTAGTTCTGGAACTAGGTATTTAGTTCTCGCGTTTATTTCTGGAAGTAGGTACTTAGTTCTCGCGCTTAATTCTAGAACCAGGTACTTAGTTCTCGCGTTTAATTCTGGAACTAGGTACTTAGTTCTCGCGTTTAATTCTGGAACTAGGTACTTAGTTCTCGCGTTTAATTCTGGAACTGAGTACTTAGTCCTCCGGTTTATTTCTGGAACTAGGTACTTAGTTCTTGCGTTTAATTCGGGAACTAGGTACTTAGTTCTCGCGTTTAATTCTGGAACTAGGCACTTAGTTCTTTCTTTTCATTCTGGAACTAGGTACTAAGTTCTGGCGTTTAATTCTGGAACTAAGTACTTAGTTCCCGCGTTTAATTCTGGATCTAGGTACTTAGTTCTCGCGTTTAATTCTGGAACTAGGTATTTAGTTCTCGCGTTTATTTCTGGAACTAGGTACTTAGTTCTCGCGCTTAATTCTAGAACCAGGTACTTAGTTCTCGCTTTTAATTCTGGAACTAGGTACTTAGTTCTCGCGTTTAATTCTGGAACTAGGTACTTAGTTCTAGCGTTTAATTCTCGAACTAGGTACTTAGTTCTCGCGTTTAATTCTCGAACTTGGTACTTAGTTCTAGCGTTATATTCTCGAACTAGGTACTTAGTTCTCGCGTTTAATTCTCGAACTAGGTACTTAATTCTTGCGTTTAATTCTGGAACTAGGTACTTAGTTCTCGCGTTTATTTCTCGAACTAGGTACTTGTGCTCTCGTTTTATTCTGGAACTAGGTACTTAGTTCTGGCGTTTAATTCTGGAACTAGGCACTTAGTTCTCGCGCTTAATTCTAGAACCAGGTACTTAGTTCTCGCTTTTAATTCTGGAACTAGGTACTTAGTTCTCGCGTTTAATTCTGGAACTAGGTACTTAGTTCTCGCGTTTAATTCTGGATCTAGGTACTTAGTTCTAGCGTTTAATTCTGGAACTAGGTACTTAGTTCTCGCGCTTAATTCTGGAACTAGGTATTTAGTTCTCGCGTTTATTTCTGGAACTAGGTACTTAGATCTCGCGTTTAATTCTGGAACTAGGTACTTAGTGCTCTCGTTTTATTCTGGAACTAGGTATTTACTTCTCGCGTTTAATTCTGGAACTAGGTACTTAGTTCTCGCGCTTAGTTCTGGAACTAGGTATTTAGTTCTCGCGTTTAATTCTGGAACTAGGTACTTAGTTCTCGCGTTTAATTGTCGAACTAGGTACTTATTTCTTGCGTATAATTCTGAAACTGGGTGCTTAGTTCTCGCTTTTAATTCTGGAACTAGGTACTAAGTTCTGGGGTTTAATTCTGGAACTAGGTACTTAGTTCTCGCGTTTAATTCTGGATCGAGGTACTTAGTTCTCGCGTTTAGTTCTGGAACTAGGTATTTAGTTCTCGCGTTTATTTCTGGAAGTAGGTACTTAGTTCTCGCGCTTAATTCTAGAACCAGGTTCTTAGTTCTCGCGTTTAATTCTGGAACTAGGTACTTAGTTCTCGCGTTTAATTCTGGAACTAGGTACTTAGTTCTCGCGTTTAATTCTGGAACTGAGTACTTAGTCCTCCGGTTTATTTCTGGAACTAGGTACTTAGTTCTTGCGTTTAATTCGGGAACTAGGTACTTAGTTCTCGCGTTTAATTCTGGAACTAGGCACTTAGTTCTTTCTTTTCATTCTGGAACTAGGTACTAAGTTCTGGCGTTTAATTCTGGATCTAGGTACTTAGTTCTCGCGTTTAATTCTGGAACTAGGTATTTAGTTCTCGCGTTTATTTCTGGAACTAGGTACTTAGTTCTCGCGCTTAATTCTAGAACCAGGTACTTAGTTCTCGCTTTTAATTCTGGAACTAGGTACTTAGTTCTCGCGTTTAATTCTGGAACTAGGTACTTAGTTCTCGCGTTTAATTCTGGATCTAGGTACTTAGTTCTCGCGTTTAATTCTGGAACTGGGTGCTTAGTTCTCGCGTTTAATTCTGGAACTAGGTACTTAGTTCTCGCGTTTATTTCTGGAACTGGGTACTTAGTCCTCCGGTTTATTTCTGGAACTAGGTACTTAGTTCTTGCGTTTAATTCTGGAACTGGGTACTTAGTTCTCGCGTTTAATTCTGGAACTAGGCACTTAGTTCTTTCTTTTCATTCTGGAACTAGGTACTAAGTTCTGGCGTTTAATTCTGGAACTAGGTACTTAGTTCTCGCGTTTAATTCTAGATCTAGGTACTTAGTTCTCGCGTTTAATTCTGGAACTAGGTACTTAGTTCTCGCGTTTATTTCTCGAACTAGGTACTTAGTTCTCGCGTTTATTTCTGGAACTAGGCACTTAGTTCTCGCGTTTATTTCTGGAACTAGGTTCTTAGTTCTCGCGTTTATTTCTGGAACTAGGTTCTTAGTTCTCGCGTTCAATTTTGGAACTAGGTACTTAGTTCTCGCGTTTAATTCTGGAACTAGGTACTTAGTTCTCGCGTTTAATTCTGGAACTAGGTACTTAGTTCTCGCGTTAAATTCTGGAACTAGGTACTTAGTTCTCGCGTTTAATTCTGGTACTAGGCACTTAGTTCTTTCTTTTCATTCTGGAACTAGGTACTAAGTTCTGGCGTTTAATTCTGGAACTAGGTTCTTAGTTCCCGCGCTTAATTCTGGATCTAGGTACTTAGTTCTGGCGTTTAATTCTGGAACTAGGTACTTAGTTCTAGCGTTTAATTCTCGATCTAGGTACTTAGTTCTCGCGTTTAATTGTCGAACTAGGTACTTATTTCTTCCGTATAATTATGGAAATGGGTGCTTAGCTCTCGCGTTTAATTCTGGAACTAGGTACTAAGTTCTCGCGTTTAATTCTGGATCAAGGTACTTAGTTCTCGCGTTTAATTCTGGAACTAGGTACTTAGTTCTAGCGTTTAATTCTCGAACTAGGTACTTAGTTCTAGCGTTTAATTCTGGATCTAGGTACTTAATTCTCGCGTTTAATTCTGGATCAAGGTACTTAGTTCTCGCGTTTAATTCTCGAACTTGGTACTTAGTTCTAGCGTTATATTCTCGAACTAGGTACTTAGTTCTCGCGTTTATTTCTGGAACTAGGCACTTAGTTCTCGCGTTTATTTCTGGAACTAGGTTCTTAGTTCTCGCGTTTATTTCTGGAACTAGGTTCTTAGTTCTCGCGTTCAATTTTGGAACTAGGTACTTAGTTCTCGCGTTTAATTCTGGAACTAGGTACTTAGTTCTCGCGTTTAATTCTGGAACTAGGTACTTAGTTCTCGCGTTAAATTCTGGAACTAGGTACTTAGTTCTCGCGTTTAATTCTGGAACTAGGCACTTAGTTCTTTCTTTTCATTCTGGAACTAGGTACTAAGTTCTGGCGTTTAATTCTGGAACTAGGTTCTTAGTTCCCGCGCTTAATTCTGGATCTAGGTACTTAGTTCTGGCGTTTAATTCTGGAACTAGGTACTTAGTTCTAGCGTTTAATTCTCGATCTAGGTACTTAGTTCTCGCGTTTAATTGTCGAACTAGGTACTTATTTCTTCCGTATAATTATGGAAATGGGTGCTTAGCTCTCGCGTTTAATTCTGGAACTAGGTACTAAGTTCTCGCGTTTAATTCTGGATCAAGGTACTTAGTTCTCGCGTTTAATTCTGGAACTAGGTACTTAGTTCTAGCGTTTAATTCTCGAACTAGGTACTTAGTTCTAGCGTTTAATTCTGGATCTAGGTACTTAATTCTCGCGTTTAATTCTGGATCAAGGTACTTAGTTCTCGCGTTTAATTCTCGAACTTGGTACTTAGTTCTAGCGTTATATTCTCGAACTAGGTACTTAGATCTCGCGTTTAATTCTCGAACTAGGTACTTAATTCTCGCGTTTAATTCTGAAACTAGGTACTTAGTTCTCGCGTTTATTTCTCGAACTAGGTACTTAGTGCTCTCGTTTTATTCTGGAACTAGGTACTTAGTCCTCAAACTAGGTACTTAGTTCTCGCGTTTAATTCTGGAACTAGGCACTTAGTTCTCGCGTTTATTTCTGGAACTAGGTACTTAGTTCTCGCGTTTAATTCTGGAACTAGGTACTTAGTTCTCGCGTTTATTTCTGGAACTGAGTACTTAGTTCTCGCGTTTAATTCTGGAACTAGGTACTTAGTTCTCGCGTATAATTCTCGAACAAGGTACTTAGTTCTCGCGTTTATTTCTCGAACTAGGTACTTAGTGCTCTCGTTTTATTCTGGAACTAGGTACTTACTTCTCGCATTTAATTCTGGAACAAGGTACTTAGTTCTCGCGCTTAATTCTGGAACTAGGTATTTAGTTCTCGCGTTTATTTCTGGAACTAGGTACTTAGATCTCGCGTTTAATTCAGGAACTAGGTACTTAGTTCTTGCGTTTAATTCTGGAACTGGGTACTTAGTTCTCGCGTTTAATTCTGGAACTAGGTACTTAGTTCTCGCGTTTATTTCTTTAACTAGGTACTTAGTTCTCGCGTTCAATTCTGGAACTAGGTACTTAGTTCTCGCGTTTAATTCTGGAACTAGGTACTTAGTTCTCGCGTTTAATTCTCGAACTAGGTACTTAATTCTCGCGTTTAATTCTGAAACTAGGTACTTAGTTCTCGCGTTTATTTCTCGAACTAGGTACTTAGTGCTCTCGTTTTATTCTGGAACTAGGTACTTAGTCCTCAAACTAGGTACTTAGTTCTCGCGTTTAATTCTGGAACTAGGCACTTAGTTCTCGCGTTTATTTCTGGAACTAGGTACTTAGTTCTCGCGTTTAATTCTGGAACTAGGTACTTAGTTCTCGCGTTTAATTCTGGAACTGAGTACTTAGTTCTCGCGTTTAATTCTGGAACTAGGTACTTAGTTCTCGCGTATAATTCTCGAACAAGGTACTTAGTTCTCGCGTTTATTTCTCGAACTAGGTACTTAGTGCTCTCGTTTTATTCTGGAACTAGGTACTTACTTCTCGCATTTAATTCTGGAACAAGGTACTTAGTTCTCGCGCTTAATTCTGGAACTAGGTATTTAGTTCTCGCGTTTATTTCTGGAAATAGGTACTTAGATCTCGCGTTTAATTCAGGAACTAGGTACTTAGTTCTTGCGTTTAATTCTGGAACTGGGTACTTAGTTCTCGCGTTTAATTCTGGAACTAGGTACTTAGTTCTCGCGTTTATTTCTTTAACTAGGTACTTAGTTCTCGCGTTCAATTCTGGAACTAGGTACTTAGTTCTCGCGTTTAATTCTGGAACTAGGTACTTAGTTCTCGCGTTTAATTCTGGAACTAGGTACTTAGTTCTCGCGTTAAATTCTGGAACTAGGTACTTAGTTCTCGCGTTTAATTCTGGAACTAGGTACTTAGTTCTCGCGTTTAATTCTGGAACTAGGTACTTAGTTCTCGCGTTAAATTCTGGAACTAGGTACTTAGTTCTCGCGTTTAATTCTGGTACTAGGCGCTTAGTTCTTTCTTTTCATTCTGGAACTAGGTACTAAGTTCTGGCGTTTAATTCTGGAACTAGGTTCTTAGTTCCCGCGTTTAATTCTGGATCTAGGTACTTAGTTCTGGCGTTTAATTCTGGAACTAGGTACTTAGTTCTAGCGTTTAATTCTCGATCTAGGTACTTAGTTCTCGCGTTTAATTGTCGAACTAGGTACTTATTTCTTCCGTATAATTATGGAAATGGGTGCTTAGCTCTCGCGTTTAATTCTGGAACTAGGTACTAAGTTCTCGCGTTTAATTCTGGATCAAGGTACTTAGTTCTCGCGTTTAATTCTGGAACTAGGTACTTAGTTCTAGCGTTTAATTCTCGAACTAGGTACTTAGTTCTAGCGTTTAATTCTGGATCTAGGTACTTAATTCTCGCGTTTAATTCTGGATCAAGGTACTTAGTTCTCGCGTTTAATTCTCGAACTTGGTACTTAGTTCTAGCGTTATATTCTCGAACTAGGCACTTAGATCTCGCGTTTAATTCTCGAACTAGGTACTTAATTCTCGCGTTTAATTCTGAAACTAGGTACTTAGTTCTCGCGTTTATTTCTCGAACTAGGTACTTAGTGCTCTCGTTTTATTCTGGAACTAGGTACTTAGTCCTCAAACTAGGTACTTAGTTCTCGCGTTTAATTCTGGAACTAGGCACTTAGTTCTCGCGTTTATTTCTGGAACTAGGTACTTAGTTCTCGCGTTTAATTCTGGAACTAGGTACTTAGTTCTCGCGTTTATTTCTGGAACTGAGTACTTAGTTCTCGCGTTTAATTCTGGAACTAGGTACTTAGTTCTCGCGTATAATTCTCGAACAAGGTACTTAGTTCTCGCGTTTATTTCTCGAACTAGGTACTTAGTGCTCTCGTTTTATTCTGGAACTAGGTACTTACTTCTCGCATTTAATTCTGGAACAAGGTACTTAGTTCTCGCGCTTAATTCTGGAACTAGGTATTTAGTTCTCGCGTTTATTTCTGGAACTAGGTACTTAGATCTCGCGTTTAATTCAGGAACTAGGTACTTAGTTCTTGCGTTTAATTCTGGAACTGGGTACTTAGTTCTCGCGTTTAATTCTGGAACTAGGTACTTAGTTCTCGCGTTTATTTCTTTAACTAGGTACTTAGTTCTCGCGTTCAATTCTGGAACTAGGTACTTAGTTCTCGCGTTTAATTCTGGAACTAGGTACTTAGTTCTCGCGTTTAATTCTCGAACTAGGTACTTAATTCTCGCGTTTAATTCTGAAACTAGGTACTTAGTTCTCGCGTTTATTTCTCGAACTAGGTACTTAGTGCTCTCGTTTTATTCTGGAACTAGGTACTTAGTCCTCAAACTAGGTACTTAGTTCTCGCGTTTAATTCTGGAACTAGGCACTTAGTTCTCGCGTTTATTTCTGGAACTAGGTACTTAGTTCTCGCGTTTAATTCTGGAACTAGGTACTTAGTTCTCGCGTTTAATTCTGGAACTGAGTACTTAGTTCTCGCGTTTAATTCTGGAACTAGGTACTTAGTTCTCGCGTATAATTCTCGAACAAGGTACTTAGTTCTCGCGTTTATTTCTCGAACTAGGTACTTAGTGCTCTCGTTTTATTCTGGAACTAGGTACTTACTTCTCGCATTTAATTCTGGAACAAGGTACTTAGTTCTCGCGCTTAATTCTGGAACTAGGTATTTAGTTCTCGCGTTTATTTCTGGAAATAGGTACTTAGATCTCGCGTTTAATTCAGGAACTAGGTACTTAGTTCTTGCGTTTAATTCTGGAACTGGGTACTTAGTTCTCGCGTTTAATTCTGGAACTAGGTACTTAGTTCTCGCGTTTATTTCTTTAACTAGGTACTTAGTTCTCGCGTTCAATTCTGGAACTAGGTACTTAGTTCTCGCGTTTAATTCTGGAACTAGGTACTTAGTTCTCGCGTTTAATTCTGGAACTAGGTACTTAGTTCTCGCGTTAAATTCTGGAACTAGGTACTTAGTTCTCGCGTTTAATTCTGGAACTAGGTACTTAGTTCTCGCGTTTAATTCTGGAACTAGGTACTTAGTTCTCGCGTTAAATTCTGGAACTAGGTACTTAGTTCTCGCGTTTAATTCTGGTACTAGGCACTTAGTTCTTTCTTTTCATTCTGGAACTAGGTACTAAGTTCTGGCGTTTAATTCTGGAACTAGGTTCTTAGTTCCCGCGCTTAATTCTGGATCTAGGTACTTAGTTCTGGCGTTTAATTCTGGAACTAGGTACTTAGTTCTAGCGTTTAATTCTCGATCTAGGTACTTAGTTCTCGCGTTTAATTCTGGAACTAGGCACTTAGTTCTCGCGTTTATTTCTGGAACTAGGTTCTTAGTTCTCGCGTTTATTTCTGGAACTAGGTTCTTAGTTCTCGCGTTCAATTTTGGAACTAGGTACTTAGCTCTCGCGTTTAATTCTGGAACTAGGTACTTAGTTCTCGCGTTTAATTCTGGAACTAGGTACTTAGTTCTCGCGTTAAATTCTGGAACTAGGTACTTAGTTCTCGCGTTTAATTCTGGAACTAGGTACTTAGTTCTCGCGTTTAATTCTGGAACTAGGTACTTAGTTCTCGCGTTTATTTCTGGAACTAGGTACTTAGTTCTCGCGTTTAATTCTGGAACTAGGTACTTAGTTCTCGCGTTCAATTTTGGAACTAGGTTCTTAGATCCCGCGCTTAATTCTGGAACTAGGTACTTAGTTCTCGCGTTAAATTCTGGAACTAGGTACTTAGTTCTCGCGTTTAATTCTGGAACTAGGTACTTAGTTCTCGCGTTTAATTCTGGAACTAGGTACTTAGTTCTCGCGTTTATTTCTGGAACTAGGTACTTAGTTCTCGCGTTTAATTCTGGAACTAGGTACTTAGTTCTCGCGTTCAATTTTGGAACTAGGTTCTTAGATCCCGCGCTTAATTCTGGATCTAGGTACTTAGTTCTGGCGTTTAATTCTGGAACTAGGTACTTAGTTCAAGCGTTTAATTCTCGATCTAGGTACTTAGTTCTCGCGTTTAATTGTCGAACTAGGTACTTATTTCTTCCGTATAATTATGGAACTGGGTGCTTAGCTCTCGCGTTTAATTCTGGAACTAGGTACTAATTTCTCGCGTTTAATTCTGGAACTAGGTACTTAGTTCTCGCGTTTAATTCTGGATCTAGGTAATTAGTTCTCGCGTTTAATTCTGGAACTAGGTACTTAGTTCTAGCGTTTAATTCTCGATCTAGGTACTTAGTTCTTGCGTTTAATTGTCGAACTAGGTACTTATTTCTCGCGTTTATTTCTCGAACTAGGTACTTAGTGCTCGCGTTTAATTCTGGAACCAGGTACTTAGTTCTCGCTTTTAATTCTGGAACTAGGTACTTAGTCCTCCGGTTTATTTCTGAAACTAGGTACTTAGTTCTTGCGTTTAATTCTGGAACTGGGTACTTAGTTCTCGCGTTTAATTCTGGATCAAGGTACTTAGTTCTCGCGTTTAATTCTGGATCAAGGTACTTAGTTCTCGCGTTTAATTCTGGAACTAGGTACTTAGTTCTAGCGTTTAATTCTGGAACTAGGTACTTAGTCCTCCGGTTTATTTCTGAAACTAGGTACTTAGTTCTTGCGTTTAATTCTGGAACTGGGTACTTAGTTCTCGCGTTTAATTCTGGAACTAGGTACTAAGTTCTCGCGTTTAATTCTAGATCAAGGTACTTAGTTCTCACGTTTAATTCTGGAACTAGGTACTAAGTTCTCGCGTTTAATTCTGGAACTAGGTACTTAGTTCTCGCGTTTAATTCTGGATCTAGGTAATTAGTTCTCGCGCTTAATTCTGGAACTAGGTACTTAGTTCTAGCGTTTAATTCTCGATCTAGGTACTTAGTTCTCGCGTTTAATTGTCGAACTAGGTACTTATTTCTCGCGTTTATTTCTCGAACTAGGTACTTAGTGCTCGCGTTTAATTCTGGAACCAGGTACTTAGTTCTCGCTTTTAATTCTGGAACTAGGTACTTAGTCCTCCGGTTTATTTCTGAAACTAGGTACTTAGTTCTTGCGTTTAATTCTGGAACTGGGTACTTAGTTCTCGCGTTTAATTCTGGAACTAGGTACTAAGTTCTCGCGTTTAATTCTGGATCAAGGTACTTAGTTCTCGCGTTTAATTCTGGAACTAGGTACTTAGTTCTAGCGTTTAATTCTCGAACTAGGTACTTAGTTCTCGCGTTAAATTCTGGAACTAGGTACTTAGTTCTCGCGTTTAATTCTGGAACTGGGTACTTAGTCCTCCGGTTTATTTCTGGAACTAGGTACTTAGTTCTTGCGTTTAATTCTGGAACTGGGTACTTTGTTCTTTCTTTTCATTCTGGAACTAGGTACTAAGTTCTCGCGTTTAATTCTGGAACTAAGTACTTAGTTCTCGCGTTTAATTCTGGATCTAGGTACTTAGTTCTCGCGTTTAATTCTGGAACTAGGTACTTAGTTCAAGCGTTTAATTCTCGATCTAGGTACTTAGTTCTCGCGTTTAATTGTCGAACTAGGTACTTATTTCTTCCGTATAATTATGGAACTGGGTGCTTAGCTCTCGCGTTTAATTCTGGAACTAGGTACTAAGTTCTCGCGTTTAATTCTGGATCAAGGTACTTAGTTCTCGCGTTTAATTCTGGAACTAGGTACTTAGTTCTAGCGTTTAATTCTCGAACTAGGTACTTAGTTCTAGCGTTTAATTCTGGATCTAGGTACTTAGTTCTCGCGTTTAATTCTCGAACTTGGTACTTAGTTCTAGCGTTATATTCTCGAACTAGGTACTTAGATCTCGCGTTTAATTCTCGAACTAGGTACTTAATTCTCGCGTTTAATTCTGAAACTAGGTACTTAGTTCTCGCGTTTATTTCTCGAACTAGGTACTTAGATCTCGCGTTTAATTCTGGAACTAGGTACTTAGTTCTCAAACTAGGTACTTAGTTCTCGCGTTTAATTCTGGAACTAGGCACTTAGTTCTCGCGTTTATTTCTGGAACTAGGTACTTAGTTCTCGCGTTTAATTCTGGAACTAGGTACTTAGTTCTCGCGTTTAATTCTGGAACTGAGTACTTAGTTCTCGCGTTTAATTCTGGAACTAGGTACTTAGTTCTCGCGTATAATTCTCGAACAAGGTACTTAGTTCTCGCGTTTAATTGTCGAACTAGGTACTTATTTCTTCCGTATAATTATGGAACTGGGTGCTTAGCTCTCGCGTTTAATTCTGGAACTAGGTACTAAGTTCTCGCGTTTAATTCTGGATCAAGGTACTTAGTTCTCGCGTTTAATTCTGGAACTAGGTACTTAGTTCTAGCGTTTAATTCTCGAACTAGGTACTTAGTTCTAGCGTTTAATTCTGGATCTAGGTACTTAGTTCTCGCGTTTAATTCTCGAACTTGGTACTTAGTTCTAGCGTTATATTCTCGAACTAGGTACTTAGATCTCGCGTTTAATTCTCGAACTAGGTACTTAATTCTCGCGTTTAATTCTGAAACTAGGTACTTAGTTCTCGCGTTTATTTCTCGAACTAGGTACTTAGATCTCGCGTTTAATTCTGGAACTAGGTACTTAGTTCTCAAACTAGGTACTTAGTTCTCGCGTTTAATTCTGGAACTAGGCACTTAGTTCTCGCGTTTATTTCTGGAACTAGGTACTTAGTTCTCGCGTTTAATTCTGGAACTAGGTACTTAGTTCTCGCGTTTAATTCTGGAACTGAGTACTTAGTTCTCGCGTTTAATTCTGGAACTAGGTACTTAGTTCTCGCGTATAATTCTCGAACAAGGTACTTAGTTCTCGCGTTTATTTCTCGAACTAGGTACTTAGTGCTCTCGTTTTATTCTGGAACTAGGTACTTACTTCTCGCATTTAATTCTGGAACAAGGTACTTAGTTCTCGCGCTTAATTCTGGAACTAGGTATTTAGTTCTCGCGTTTATTTCTGGAACTAGGTACTTAGATCTCGCGTTTAATTCAGGAACTAGGTACTTAGTTCTTGCGTTTAATTCTGGAACTGGGTACTTAGTTCTCGCGTTTAATTCTGGAACTAGGTACTTAGTTCTCGCGTTTATTTCTTTAACTAGGTACTTAGTTCTCGCGTTCAATTCTGGAACTAGGTACTTAGTTCTCGCGTTTAATTCTGGAACTAGGTACTTAGTTCTCGCGTTTAATTCTGGAACTAGGTACTTAGTTCTCGCGTTTAATTCTGGAACTGGGTACTTAGTCCTCCGGTTTATTTCTGGAACTAGGTACTTAGTTCTTGCGTTTAATTCTGGAACTGGGTACTTAGTTCTTTCTTTTCATTCTGGAACTAGGTACTAAGTTCTCGCGTTTAATTCTGGAACTAGGTACTTAGTTCTCGCGTTTAATTCTGGATCTAGGTAATTAGTTCTCGCGTTTAATTCTGGAACTAGGTACTTAGTTCTAGCGTTTAATTCTCGATCTAGGTACTTAGTTCTTGCGTTTAATTGTCGAACTAGGTACTTATTTCTCGCGTTTATTTCTCGAACTAGGTACTTAGTGCTCGCGTTTAATTCTGGAACCAGGTACTTAGTTCTCGCTTTTAATTCTGGAACTAGGTACTTAGTCCTCCGGTTTATTTCTGAAACTAGGTACTTAGTTCTTGCGTTTAATTCTGGAACTGGGTACTTAGTCCTCCCGTTTATTTCTGGAACTAGGTACTTAGTTCTTGCGTTTAATTCTGGAACTGGGTACTTAGTTCTTTCTTTTCATTCTGGAACTAGGTACTAAGTTCTCGCGTTTAATTCTGGAACTAGGTACTTAGTTCTCGCGTTTAATTCTGGATCTAGGTAATTAGTTCTCGCGTTTAATTCTGGAACTAGGTACTTAGTTCTAGCGTTTAATTCTCGATCTAGGTACTTAGTTCTTGCGTTTAATTGTCGAACTAGGTACTTATTTCTCGCGTTTATTTCTCGAACTAGGTACTTAGTGCTCGCGTTTAATTCTGGAACCAGGTACTTAGTTCTCGCTTTTAATTCTGGAACTAGGTACTTAGTCCTCCGGTTTATTTCTGAAACTAGGTACTTAGTTCTTGCGTTTAATTCTGGAACTGGGTACTTAGTTCTCGCGTTTAATTCTGGATCAAGGTACTTAGTTCTCGCGTTTAATTCTGGATCAAGGTACTTAGTTCTCGCGTTTAATTCTGGAACTAGGTACTTAGTTCTAGCGTTTAATTCTGGAACTAGGTACTTAGTCCTCCGGTTTATTTCTGAAACTAGGTACTTAGTTCTTGCGTTTAATTCTGGAACTGGGTACTTAGTTCTCGCGTTTAATTCTGGAACTAGGTACTAAGTTCTCGCGTTTAATTCTAGATCAAGGTACTTAGTTCTCACGTTTAATTCTGGAACTAGGTACTAAGTTCTCGCGTTTAATTCTGGAACTAGGTACTTAGTTCTCGCGTTTAATTCTGGATCTAGGTAATTAGTTCTCGCGTTTAAATCTGGAACTAGGTACTTAGTTCTAGCGTTTAATTCTCGATCTAGGTACTTAGTTCTCGCGTTTAATTGTCGAACTAGGTACTTATTTCTCGCGTTTATTTCTCGAACTAGGTACTTAGTGCTCGCGTTTAATTCTGGAACCAGGTACTTAGTTCTCGCTTTTAATTCTGGAACTAGGTACTTAGTCCTCCGGTTTATTTCTGAAACTAGGTACTTAGTTCTTGCGTTTAATTCTGGAACTGGGTACTTAGTTCTCGCGTTTAATTCTGGAACTAGGTACTAAGTTCTCGCGTTTAATTCTGGATCAAGGTACTTAGTTCTCGCGTTTAATTCTGGAACTAGGTACTTAGTTCTAGCGTTTAATTCTCGAACTAGGTACTTAGTTCTCGCGTTAAATTCTGGAACTAGGTACTTAGTTCTCGCGTTTAATTCTGGAACTGGGTACTTAGTCCTCCGGTTTATTTCTGGAACTAGGTACTTAGTTCTTGCGTTTAATTCTGGAACTGGGTACTTAGTTCTTTCTTTTCATTCTGGAACTAGGTACTAAGTTCTCGCGTTTAATTCTGGAACTAAGTACTTAGTTCTCGCGTTTAATTCTGGATCTAGGTACTTAGTTCTCGCGTTTAATTCTGGAACTAGGTACTTAGTTCAAGCGTTTAATTCTCGATCTAGGTACTTAGTTCTCGCGTTTAATTGTCGAACTAGGTACTTATTTCTTCCGTATAATTATGGAACTGGGTGCTTAGCTCTCGCGTTTAATTCTGGAACTAGGTACTAAGTTCTCGCGTTTAATTCTGGATCAAGGTACTTAGTTCTCGCGTTTAATTCTGGAACTAGGTACTTAGTTCTAGCGTTTAATTCTCGAACTAGGTACTTAGTTCTAGCGTTTAATTCTGGATCTAGGTACTTAGTTCTCGCGTTTAATTCTCGAACTTGGTACTTAGTTCTAGCGTTATATTCTCGAACTAGGTACTTAGATCTCGCGTTTAATTCTCGAACTAGGTACTTAATTCTCGCGTTTAATTATGAAACTAGGTACTTAGTTCTCGCGTTTATTTCTCGAACTAGGTACTTAGTTCTCGCGTTTAATTCTGGAACTAGGTACTTAGTTCTCAAACTAGGTACTTAGTTCTCGCGTTTAATTCTGGAACTAGGCACTTAGTTCTCGCGTTTATTTCTGGAACTAGGTACTTAGTTCTCGCGTTTAATTCTGGAACTAGGTACTTAGTTCTCGCGTTTAATTCTGGAACTGAGTACTTAGTTCTCGCGTTTAATTCTGGAACTAGGTACTTAGTTCTCGCGTATAATTCTCGAACAAGGTACTTAGTTCTCGCGTTTATTTCTCGAACTAGGTACTTAGTGCTCTCGTTTTATTCTGGAACTAGGTACTTACTTCTCGCATTTAATTCTGGAACAAGGTACTTAGTTCTCGCGCTTAATTCTGGAACTAGGTATTTAGTTCTCGCGTTTATTTCTGGAACTAGGTACTTAGATCTCGCGTTTAATTCAGGAACTAGGTACTTAGTTCTTGCGTTTAATTCTGGAACTGGGTACTTAGTTCTCGCGTTTAATTCTGGAACTAGGTACTTAGTTCTCGCGTTTATTTCTTTAACTAGGTACTTAGTTCTCGCGTTCAATTCTGGAACTAGGTACTTAGTTCTCGCGTTTAATTCTGGAACTAGGTACTTAGTTCTCGCGTTTAATTCTGGATCTAGGTAATTAGTTCTCGCGTTTAATTCTGGAACTAGGTACTTAGTTCTAGCGTTTAATTCTCGATCTAGGTACTTAGTGCTCTCGTTTTATTCTGGAACTAGGTACTAAGTCCTCAAACTAGGTACTTAGTTCTGGCGTTTAATTCTCGAACTAGGTACTTAGTTCTCGCGTTTAATTCTCGAACTTGGTACTTAGTTCTAGCGTTATATTCTCGAACTAGGTACTTAGTTCTCGCGTTTAATTCTCGAACTAGGTACTTAATTCTCGCGTTTAATTCTCGAACTAGGTACTTAGTTCTCGCGTTTATTTCTGGAACTAGGTTCTTAGTTCTCGCGTTCAATTCTGGAACTAGGTACTTAGTTCTCGCGTTTATTTCTGGAACTAGGTACTTAGTTCTTGCGTTTAATTCTGGAACTGGGTACTTAGTTCTTTCTTTTCATTCTGGAACTAGGTACTAAGTTCTAGCGTTTAATTCTGGAACTAGGTACTTAGTTCTCGCGTTTAATTCTGGATCTAGGTACTTAGTTCTCGCGTTTAATTCTGGAACTAGGTACTTAGTTCTAGCGTTTAATTCTCGATCTAGGTACTTAGTTCTCGCGTTTAATTGTCGAACTAGGTACTTATTTCTCGCGTTTAATTCTCGATCTAGGTACTTAGTTCTCGCGTTTAATTCTGGAACTAGGTACTTAGTTCTCGCGTTTAATTCTCGAACTAGGTACTTAGTTCTAGCGTTTAATTCTGGATCTAGGTACTTAGTTCTCGCGTTTAATTCTGGAACTAGGTACTTAGTTCTAGCGTTTAATTCTCGATCTGGGTACTTCGTTGTCGCGTTTAATTGTCGTACTAGGTACTTATTTCTTGCGTATAATTCTGGAACTGGGTGCTTAGTTCTCGCGTTTAATTCTGGAACTAGGTACTAAGTTCTCGCGTTTAATTCTGGATCTAGGTACTTAGTTCTTTCTTTTCATTCTGGAACTAGGTACTAAGTTCTGGCGTTTAATTCTGGAACTAGGTACTTAGTTCTCGCGTTTATTTCTGGAACTAGGTTCTTAGTTCTAGCGTTTAATTTTCGAACTAGGTACTTAGTTCTCGCGTTTAATTCTCGAACTAGGTACTTAGTTCTAGCGTTTAATTCTGGAACTAGGTACTTAGTTCTCGCGTTTATTTCTCGAACTAGGTACTTAGTGCTCTCGTTTTATTCTGGAACTAGGTACTAAGTCCTCAAACTAGGTACTTAGTTCTGGCGTTTAATTCTCGAACTAGGTACTTAGTTCTCGCGTTTAATTCTCGAACTTGGTACTTAGTTCTAGCGTTATATTCTCGAACTAGGTACTTAGTTCTCGCGTTTAATTCTCGAACTAGGTACTTAATTCTCGCGTTTAATTCTGGATCAAGGTACTTAGTTCTCGCGTTTAATTTTGGAACTAGGTTCTTAGTTCTAGCGTTTAATTTTCGAACTAGGTACTTAGTTCTCGCGTTTAATTCTCGAACTAGGTACTTAGTTCTAGCGTTTAATTCTGGAACTAGGTACTTAGTTCTCGCGTTTATTTCTCGAACTAGGTACTTAGTGCTCTCGTTTTATTCTGGAACTAGGTACTAAGTCCTCAAACTAGGTACTTAGTTCTCGCGTTTAATTCTGGAACTAGGCACTTAGTTGTCGCGTTTATTTCTGGAACTAGGTACTTAGTTCTCGCGTTTAATTCTAGAACTAGGTACTTAGTTCTCGCGTTTAATTCTGGAACTGGGTACTTAGTTCTCGCGTTTAATTCTGGAACTAGGTACTTAGTTCTCGCGTATAATTCTCGAACAAGGGACTTAGTTCTCGCGTTTATTTCTCGAACTAGGTACTTAGTGCTCTCGTTTTATTCTGGAACTAGGTACTTACTTCTCGCATTTAATTCTGGAACAAGGTACTTAGTTCTCGCGCTTAATTCTGGAACTAGGTATTTAGTTTTTGCGTTTATTTCTGGAACAAGGTACTTAGATCTCGCGTTTAATTCAGGAACTAGGTACTTAGTTCTTGCGTTTAATTCTGGAACTGGGTACTTAGTTCTCGCGTTTAATTCTGGAACTAGGTACTTAGTTCTCGCGTTTATTTCTGGAACTAGGTTCTTAGTTCTCGCGTTTAATTCTGGAACTAGGTACTTAGTTCTCGCGTTTATTTCTGGAACTAGGTTCTTAGTTCCTGCGTTCAATTCTGGAACTAGGTACTTAGTTCTCGCGTTTAATTCTGGAACTAGGAACTTAGTTCTCGCGTTTAATTCTGGAACTATGTACTAAGTCCTCCGGTTTATTTCTGGAACTAGGTACTTAGTTCTTGCGTTTAATTCTGGAACTGGGTACTTAGTTCTTTCGTTTCATTCTGGAACTAGGTACTAAGTTCTGGCGTTTAATTCTGGAACTAGGTACTTAGTTCCCTCGTTTAATTCTGGATCTAGGTACTTAGTTCTCGCGTTTAATTCTGGAACTAGGTACTTAGTTCTAGCGTTTAATTCTCGATCTAGGTACTTAGTACTCGCGTTTAATTGTCGAACTAGGTACTTATTTCTCGCGTTTATTTCTCGAACTAGGTACTTAGTTCTCGCGTTTATTTCTCGAACTAGGTACTTAGTGCTCTCGTTTTATTCTGGAACTAGGTACTAAGTCCTCAAACTAGGTACTTAGTTCTGGCGTTTAATTCTCGAACTAGGTACTTAGTTCTCGCGTTTAATTCTCGAACTTGGTACTTAGTTCTAGCGTTATATTCTCGAACTAGGTACTTAGTTCTCGCGTTTAATTCTCGAACTAGGTACTTAATTCTCGCGTTTAATTCTCGAACTAGGTACTTAGTTCTCGCGTTTATTTCTGGAACTAGGTTCTTAGTTCTCGCGTTCAATTCTGGAACTAGGTACTTAGTTCTCGCGTTTATTTCTGGAACTAGGTACTTAGTTCTTGCGTTTAATTCTGGAACTGGGTACTTAGTTCTTTCTTTTCATTCTGGAACTAGGTACTAAGTTCTAGCGTTTAATTCTGGAACTAGGTACTTAGTTCTCGCGTTTAATTCTGGATCTAGGTACTTAGTTCTCGCGTTTAATTCTGGAACTAGGTACTTAGTTCTAGCGTTTAATTCTCGATCTAGGTACTTAGTTCTCGCGTTTAATTGTCGAACTAGGTACTTATTTCTCGCGTTTAATTCTCGATCTAGGTACTTAGTTCTCGCGTTTAATTCTGGAACTAGGTACTTAGTTCTCGCGTTTAATTCTCGAACTAGGTACTTAGTTCTAGCGTTTAATTCTGGATCTAGGTACTTAGTTCTCGCGTTTAATTCTGGAACTAGGTACTTAGTTCTAGCGTTTAATTCTCGATCTGGGTACTTCGTTGTCGCGTTTAATTGTCGTACTAGGTACTTATTTCTTGCGTATAATTCTGGAACTGGGTGCTTAGTTCTCGCGTTTAATTCTGGAACTAGGTACTAAGTTCTCGCGTTTAATTCTGGATCTAGGTACTTAGTTCTTTCTTTTCATTCTGGAACTAGGTACTAAGTTCTGGCGTTTAATTCTGGAACTAGGTACTTAGTTCTCGCGTTTATTTCTGGAACTAGGTTCTTAGTTCTAGCGTTTAATTTTCGAACTAGGTACTTAGTTCTCGCGTTTAATTCTCGAACTAGGTACTTAGTTCTAGCGTTTAATTCTGGAACTAGGTACTTAGTTCTCGCGTTTATTTCTCGAACTAGGTACTTAGTGCTCTCGTTTTATTCTGGAACTAGGTACTAAGTCCTCAAACTAGGTACTTAGTTCTGGCGTTTAATTCTCGAACTAGGTACTTAGTTCTCGCGTTTAATTCTCGAACTTGGTACTTAGTTCTAGCGTTATATTCTCGAACTAGGTACTTAGTTCTCGCGTTTAATTCTCGAACTAGGTACTTAATTCTCGCGTTTAATTCTGGATCAAGGTACTTAGTTCTCGCGTTTAATTTTGGAACTAGGTTCTTAGTTCTAGCGTTTAATTTTCGAACTAGGTACTTAGTTCTCGCGTTTAATTCTCGAACTAGGTACTTAGTTCTAGCGTTTAATTCTGGAACTAGGTACTTAGTTCTCGCGTTTATTTCTCGAACTAGGTACTTAGTGCTCTCGTTTTATTCTGGAACTAGGTACTAAGTCCTCAAACTAGGTACTTAGTTCTGGCGTTTAATTCTCGAACTAGGTACTTAGTTCTCGCGTTTAATTCTCGAACTTGGTACTTAGTTCTAGCGTTATATTCTCGAACTAGGTACTTAGTTCTCGCGTTTAATTCTCGAACTAGGTACTTAATTCTCGCGTTTAATTCTCGAACTAGGTACTTAGTTCTCGCGTTTATTTCTGGAACTAGGTACTTAGTTCTCGCGTTTAATTCTCGAACTAGGTACTTAATTCTCGCGTTTAATTCTGGAACCAGGTACTTAGTTCTCGCTTTTAATTCTGGAACTAGGTACTTAGTCCTCCGGTTTATTTCTGAAACTAGGTACTTAGTTCTTGCGTTTAATTCTGGAACTGGGTACTTAGTTCTCGCGTTTAATTCTGGAACTAGGTACTAAGTTCTCGCGTTTAATTCTGGATCAAGGTACTTAGTTCTCGCGTTTAATTTTGGAACTAGGTACTTATTTCTGGCGTTTAATTCTCGAACTAGGTACTTAGTTCTCGCGTTTAATTCTCGAACTAGGTACTTAGATCTCGCGTTTATTTCTGGAACTAGGTACTTAGTTCTTGCGTTTAATTCTGGAACTGGGTACTTAGTTCTTTCGTTTCATTCTGGAACTAGGTACTAAGTTCTGGCGTTTAATTCTGGAACTAGGTACTTAGTTCCCGCGTTTAATTCTGGATCTAGGTACTTAGTTCTCGCGTTTAATTCTGGAACTAGGTACTTAGTTCTAGCGTTTAATTCTCGATCTAGGTACTTAGTTCTCGCGTTTAATTGTCGAACTAGGTACTTATTTCTCGCGTTTATTTCTCGAACTAGGTACTTAGTTCTCGCGTTTATTTCTGGAACTAGGTACTTAGTTCTCGCGTTTATTTCTGGAACTAGGTTCTTAGTTCCTGCGTTCAATTCTGGAACTAGGTACTTAGATCTCGCGTTTATTTCTGGAACTAGGTACTTAGTTCTTGCGTTTAATTCTGGAACTGGGTACTTAGTTCTTTCGTTTCATTCTGGAACTAGGTACTAAGTTCTGGCGTTTAATTCTGGAACTAGGTACTTAGTTCCCGCGTTTAATTCTGGATCTAGGTACTTAGTTCTCGCGTTTAATTCTGGAACTAGGTACTTAGTTCTAGCGTTTAATTCTCGATCTAGGTACTTAGTTCTCGCGTTTAATTGTCGAACTAGGTACTTATTTCTCGCGTTTATTTCTCGAACTAGGTACTTAGTTCTCGCATTTAATTCTGGAACTAGGTACTTAGTTCTCGCGTTTAATTCTCGAACTAGGTACTTAGTTCTAGCGTTTAATTCTGGATCTAGGTACTTAGTTCTCGCGTTTAATTCTGGAACTAGGTACTTAGTTCTAGCGTTTAATTCTCGATCTGGGTACTTCGTTGTCGCGTTTAATTGTCGTACTAGGTACTTATTTCTTGCGTATAATTCTGGAACTGGGTGCTTAGTTCTCGCGTTTAATTCTGGAACTAGGTACTAAGTTCTCGCGTTTAATTCTGGATCTAGGTACTTAGTTCTTCCTTTTCATTCTGGAACTAGGTACTAAGTTCTGGCGTTTAATTCTGGAACTAGGTACTTAGTTCTCGCGTTTATTTCTGGAACTAGGTTCTTAGTTCTAGCGTTTAATTTTCGAACTAGGTACTTAGTTCTCGCGTTTAATTCTCGAACTAGGTACTTAGTTCTAGCGTTTAATTCTGGAACTAGGTACTTAGTTCTCGCGTTTATTTCTCGAACTAGGTACTTAGTGCTCTCGTTTTATTCTGGAACTAGGTACTAAGTCCTCAAACTAGGTACTTAGTTCTGGCGTTTAATTCTCGAACTAGGTACTTAGTTCTCGCGTTTAATTCTCGAACTTGGTACTTAGTTCTAGCGTTATATTCTCGAACTAGGTACTTAGTTCTCGCGTTTAATTCTCGAACTAGGTACTTAATTCTCGCGTTTAATTCTGGATCAAGGTACTTAGTTCTCGCGTTTAATTTTGGAACTAGGTTCTTAGTTCTAGCGTTTAATTTTCGAACTAGGTACTTAGTTCTCGCGTTTAATTCTCGAACTAGGTACTTAGTTCTAGCGTTTAATTCTGGAACTAGGTACTTAGTTCTCGCGTTTATTTCTCGAACTAGGTACTTAGTGCTCTCGTTTTATTCTGGAACTAGGTACTAAGTCCTCAAACTAGGTACTTAGTTCTGGCGTTTAATTCTCGAACTAGGTACTTAGTTCTCGCGTTTAATTCTCGAACTTGGTACTTAGTTCTAGCGTTATATTCTCGAACTAGGTACTTAGTTCTCGCGTTTAATTCTCGAACTAGGTACTTAATTCTCGCGTTTAATTCTCGAACTAGGTACTTAGTTCTCGCGTTTATTTCTGGAACTAGGTACTTAGTTCTCGCGTTTAATTCTCGAACTAGGTACTTAATTCTCGCGTTTAATTCTGGAACCAGGTACTTAGTTCTCGCTTTTAATTCTGGAACTAGGTACTTAGTCCTCCGGTTTATTTCTGAAACTAGGTACTTAGTTCTTGCGTTTAATTCTGGAACTGGGTACTTAGTTCTCGCGTTTAATTCTGGAACTAGGTACTAAGTTCTCGCGTTTAATTCTGGATCAAGGTACTTAGTTCTCGCGTTTAATTTTGGAACTAGGTACTTATTTCTGGCGTTTAATTCTCGAACTAGGTACTTAGTTCTCGCGTTTAATTCTCGAACTAGGTACTTAGATCTCGCGTTTATTTCTGGAACTAGGTACTTAGTTCTTGCGTTTAATTCTGGAACTGGGTACTTAGTTCTTTCGTTTCATTCTGGAACTAGGTACTAAGTTCTGGCGTTTAATTCTGGAACTAGGTACTTAGTTCCCGCGTTTAATTCTGGATCTAGGTACTTAGTTCTCGCGTTTAATTCTGGAACTAGGTACTTAGTTCTAGCGTTTAATTCTCGATCTAGGTACTTAGTTCTCGCGTTTAATTGTCGAACTAGGTACTTATTTCTCGCGTTTATTTCTCGAACTAGGTACTTAGTTCTCGCGTTTATTTCTGGAACTAGGTACTTAGTTCTCGCGTTTATTTCTGGAACTAGGTTCTTAGTTCCTGCGTTCAATTCTGGAACTAGGTACTTAGATCTCGCGTTTATTTCTGGAACTAGGTACTTAGTTCTTGCGTTTAATTCTGGAACTGGGTACTTAGTTCTTTCGTTTCATTCTGGAACTAGGTACTAAGTTCTGGCGTTTAATTCTGGAACTAGGTACTTAGTTCCCGCGTTTAATTCTGGATCTAGGTACTTAGTTCTCGCGTTTAATTCTGGAACTAGGTACTTAGTTCTAGCGTTTAATTCTCGATCTAGGTACTTAGTTCTCGCGTTTAATTGTCGAACTAGGTACTTATTTCTCGCGTTTATTTCTCGAACTAGGTACTTAGTTCTCGCATTTAATTCTGGAACTAGGTACTTAGTTCTCGCGTTTATTTCTGGAACTAGGTTCTTAGTTCTAGCGTTTAATTTTCGAACTAGGTACTTAGTTCTCGCGTTTAATTCTCGATCTAGGTACTTAGTTCTCGCGTTTAATTCTGGAACTAGGTACTTAGTTCTCGCGTTTAATTCTCGAACTAGGTACTTAGTTCTAGCGTTTAATTCTGGATCTAGGTACTTAGTTCTCGCGTTTAATTCTGGAACTAGGTACTTAGTTCTAGCGTTTAATTCTCGATCTGGGTACTTCGTTGTCGCGTTTAATTGTCGTACTAGGTACTTATTTCTTGCGTATAATTCTGGAACTGGGTGCTTAGTTCTCGCGTTTAATTCTGGAACTAGGTACTAAGTTCTCGCGTTTAATTCTGGATCTAGGTACTTAGTTCTTTCTTTTCATTCTGGAACTAGGTACTAAGTTCTGGCGTTTAATTCTGGAACTAGGTACTTAGTTCTCGCGTTTATTTCTGGAACTAGGTTCTTAGTTCTAGCGTTTAATTTTCGAACTAGGTACTTAGTTCTCGCGTTTAATTCTCGAACTAGGTACTTAGTTCTAGCGTTTAATTCTGGAACTAGGTACTTAGTTCTCGCGTTTATTTCTCGAACTAGGTACTTAGTGCTCTCGTTTTATTCTGGAACTAGGTACTAAGTCCTCAAACTAGTTACTTAGTTCTGGCGTTTAATTCTCGAACTAGGTACTTAGTTCTCGCGTTTAATTCTCGAACTTGGTACTTAGTTCTAGCGTTATATTCTCGAACTAGGTACTTAGTTCTCGCGTTTAATTCTCGAACTAGGTACTTAATTCTCGCGTTTAATTCTGGATCAAGGTACTTAGTTCTCGCGTTTAATTTTGGAACTAGGTTCTTAGTTCTAGCGTTTAATTTTCGAACTAGGTACTTAGTTCTCGCGTTTAATTCTCGAACTAGGTACTTAGTTCTAGCGTTTAATTCTGGAACTAGGTACTTAGTTCTCGCGTTTATTTCTCGAACTAGGTACTTAGTGCTCTCGTTTTATTCTGGAACTAGGTACTAAGTCCTCAAACTAGGTACTTAGTTCTGGCGTTTAATTCTCGAACTAGGTACTTAGTTCTCGCGTTTAATTCTCGAACTTGGTACTTAGTTCTAGCGTTATATTCTCGAACTAGGTACTTAGTTCTCGCGTTTAATTCTCGAACTAGGTACTTAATTCTCGCGTTTAATTCTCGAACTAGGTACTTAGTTCTCGCGTTTATTTCTGGAACTAGGTACTTAGTTCTCGCGTTTAATTCTCGAACTAGGTACTTAATTCTCGCGTTTATTTCTGGAACCAGGTACTTAGTTCTCGCTTTTAATTCTGGAACTAGGTACTTAGTCCTCCGGTTTATTTCTGAAACTAGGTACTTAGTTCTTGCGTTTAATTCTGGAACTGGGTACTTAGTTCTCGCGTTTAATTCTGGAACTAGGTACTAAGTTCTCGCGTTTAATTCTGGATCAAGGTACTTAGTTCTCGCGTTTAATTTTGGAACTAGGTACTTATTTCTGGCGTTTAATTCTCGAACTAGGTACTTAGTTCTCGCGTTTAATTCTCGAACTAGGTACTTAGATCTCGCGTTTATTTCTGGAACTAGGTACTTAGTTCTTGCGTTTAATTCTGGAACTGGGTACTTAGTTCTTTCGTTTCATTCTGGAACTAGGTACTAAGTTCTGGCGTTTAATTCTGGAACTAGGTACTTAGTTCCCGCGTTTAATTCTGGATCTAGGTACTTAGTTCTCGCGTTTAATTCTGGAACTAGGTACTTAGTTCTAGCGTTTAATTCTCGATCTAGGTACTTAGTTCTCGCGTTTAATTGTCGAACTAGGTACTTATTTCTCGCGTTTATTTCTCGAACTAGGTACTTAGTTCTCGCGTTTATTTCTGGAACTAGGTACTTAGTTCTCGCGTTTATTTCTGGAACTAGGTTCTTAGTTCCTGCGTTCAATTCTGGAACTAGGTACTTAGATCTCGCGTTTATTTCTGGAACTAGGTACTTAGTTCTTGCGTTTAATTCTGGAACTGGGTACTTAGTTCTTTCGTTTCATTCTGGAACTAGGTACTAAGTTCTGGCGTTTAATTCTGGAACTAGGTACTTAGTTCCCGCGTTTAATTCTGGATCTAGGTACTTAGTTCTCGCGTTTAATTCTGGAACTAGGTACTTAGTTCTAGCGTTTAATTCTCGATCTAGGTACTTAGTTCTCGCGTTTAATTGTCGAACTAGGTACTTATTTCTCGCGTTTATTTCTCGAACTAGGTACTTAGTTCTCGCGTTTAATTCTGGAACTAGGTACTTAGTTCTCGCGTTTATTTCTGGAACTAGGTTCTTAGTTCTAGCGTTTAATTTTCGAACTAGGTACTTAGTTCTCGCGTTTAATTCTCGAACTAGGTACTTAGTTCTAGCGTTTAATTCTGGAACTAGGTACTTAGTTCTCGCGTTTATTTCTCGAACTAGGTACTTAGTGCTCTCGTTTTATTCTGGAACTAGGTACTAAGTCCTCAAACTAGGTACTTAGTTCTGGCGTTTAATTCTCGAACTAGGTACTTAGTTCTCGCGTTTAATTCTCGAACTTGGTACTTAGTTCTAGCGTTATATTCTCGAACTAGGTACTTAGTTCTCGTGTTTAATTCTCGAACTAGGTACTTAATTCTCGCGTTTAATTCTGGATCAAGGTACTTAGTTCTCGCGTTTAATTTTGGAACTAGGTTCTTAGTTCTAGCGTTTAATTTTCGAACTAGGTACTTAGTTCTCGCGTTTAATTCTCGAACTAGGTACTTAGTTCTAGCGTTTAATTCTGGAACTAGGTACTTAGTTCTCGCGTTTATTTCTCGAACTAGGTACTTAGTGCTCTCGTTTTATTCTGGAACTAGGTACTAAGTCCTCAAACTAGGTACTTAGTTCTGGCGTTTAATTCTCGAACTAGGTACTTAGTTCTCGCGTTTAATTCTCGAACTTGGTACTTAGTTCTAGCGTTATATTCTCGAACTAGGTACTTAGTTCTCGCGTTTAATTCTCGAACTAGGTACTTAATTCTCGCGTTTAATTCTGGATCAAGGTACTTAGTTCTCGCGTTTAATTTTGGAACTAGGTACTTAGTTCTGGCGTTTAATTCTCGAACTAGGTACTTAGTTCTCGCGTTTAATTCTCGAACTTGGTACTTAGTTCTAGCGTTATATTCTCGAACTAGGTACTTAGTTCTCGCGTTTAATTCTCGAACTAGGTACTTAATTCTCGCGTTTAATTCTCGAACTAGGTACTTAGTTCTCGCGTTTATTTCTGGAACTAGGTACTTAGTTCTCGCGTTTAATTCTCGAACTAGGTACTTAATTCTCGCGTTTAATTCTGGAACCAGGTACTTAGTTCTCGCTTTTAATTCTGGAACTAGGTACTTAGTCCTCCGGTTTATTTCTGAAACTAGGTACTTAGTTCTTGCGTTTAATTCTGGAACTGGGTACTTAGTTCTCGCGTTTAATTCTGGAACTAGGTACTAAGTTCTCGCGTTTAATTCTGGATCAAGGTACTTAGTTCTCGCGTTTAATTTTGGAACTAGGTACTTATTTCTGGCGTTTAATTCTCGAACTAGGTACTTAGTTCTCGCGTTTAATTCTAGAACTAGGTACTTAGATCTCGCGTTTATTTCTGGAACTAGGTACTTAGTTCTTGCGTTTAATTCTGGAACTGGGTACTTAGTTCTTTCGTTTCATTCTGGAACTAGGTACTAAGTTCTGGCGTTTAATTCTGGAACTAGGTACTTAGTTCCCGCGTTTAATTCTGGATCTAGGTACTTAGTTCTCGCGTTTAATTCTGGAACTAGGTACTTAGTTCTAGCGTTTAATTCTCGATCTAGGTACTTAGTTCTCGCGTTTAATTGTCGAACTAGGTACTTATTTCTCGCGTTTATTTCTCGAACTAGGTACTTAGTTCTCGCGTTTATTTCTGGAACTAGGTACTTAGTTCTCGCGTTTATTTCTGGAACTAGGTTCTTAGTTCCTGCGTTCAATTCTGGAACTAGGTACTTAGTTCTCGCGTTTAATTCTGGAACTTGGAACTTAGTTCTCGCGTTTAATTCTGGAACTGGGTACTAAGTCCTCCGGTTTATTTCTGGAACTAGGTACTTAGTTCTTGCGTTTAATTCTGGAACTGGGTACTTAGTTCTTTCGTTTCATTCTGGAACTAGGTACTAAGTTCTGGCGTTTAATTCTGGAACTAGGTACTTAGTTCCCGCGTTTAATTCTGGATCTAGGTACTTAGTTCTCGCGTTTAATTCTGGAACTGGGTACTTAGTTCTAGCGTTTAATTCTCGATCTAGGTACTTAGTTCTCGCGTTTAATTGTCGAACTAGGTACTTATTTCTCGCGTTTATTTCTCGAACTAGGTACTTAGTTCTCGCGTTTATTTCTCGAACTAGGTACTTAGTGCTCTCGTTTTATTCTGGAACTAGGTACTAAGTCCTCAAACTAGGTACTTAGTTCTGGCGTTTAATTCTCGAACTAGGTACTTAGTTCTCGCGTTTAATTCTCGAACTTGGTACTTAGTTCTAGCGTTATATTCTCGAACTAGGTACTTAGTTCTCGCGTTTAATTCTCGAACTAGGTACTTAATTCTCGCGTTTAATTCTCGAACTAGGTACTTAGTTCTCGCGTTTATTTCTGGAACTAGGTTCTTAGTTCTCGCGTTCAATTCTGGAACTAGGTACTTAGTTCTCGCGTTTATTTCTGGAACTAGGTACTTAGTTCTTGCGTTTAATTCTGGAACTGGGTACTTAGTTCTTTCTTTTCATTCTGGAACTAGGTACTAAGTTCTAGCGTTTAATTCTGGAACTAGGTACTTAGTTCTCGCGTTTAATTCTGGATCTAGGTACTTAGTTCTCGCGTTTAATTCTGGAACTAGGTATTTAGTTCTAGCGTTTAATTCTCGATCTAGGTACTTAGTTCTCGCGTTTAATTGTCGAACTAGGTACTTATTTCTCGCGTTTAATTCTCGATCTAGGTACTTAGTTCTCGCGTTTAATTCTGGAACTAGGTACTTAGTTCTCGCGTTTAATTCTCGAACTAGGTACTTAGTTCTAGCGTTTAATTCTGGATCTAGGTACTTAGTTCTCGCGTTTAATTCTGGAACTAGGTACTTAGTTCTAGCGTTTAATTCTCGATCTGGGTACTTCGTTGTCGCGTTTAATTGTCGTACTAGGTACTTATTTCTTGCGTATAATTCTGGAACTGGGTGCTTAGTTCTCGCGTTTAATTCTGGAACTAGGTACTAAGTTCTCGCGTTTAATTCTGGATCTAGGTACTTAGTTCTTTCTTTTCATTCTGGAACTAGGTACTAAGTTCTGGCGTTTAATTCTGGAACTAGGTACTTAGTTCTCGCGTTTATTTCTGGAACTAGGTTCTTAGTTCTAGCGTTTAATTTTCGAACTAGGTACTTAGTTCTCGCGTTTAATTCTCGAACTAGGTACTTAGTTCTAGCGTTTAATTCTGGAACTAGGTACTTAGTTCTCGCGTTTATTTCTCGAACTAGGTACTTAGTGCTCTCGTTTTATTCTGGAACTAGGTACTAAGTCCTCAAACTAGGTACTTAGTTCTGGCGTTTAATTCTCGAACTAGGTACTTAGTTCTCGCGTTTAATTCTCGAACTTGGTACTTAGTTCTAGCGTTATATTCTCGAACTAGGTACTTAGTTCTCGCGTTTAATTCTCGAACTAGGTACTTAATTCTCGCGTTTAATTCTCGAACTAGGTACTTAGTTCTCGCGTTTATTTCTGGAACTAGGTACTTAGTTCTTGCGTTTAATTCTGGAACTGGGTACTTAGTTCTCGCGTTTAATTCTGGAACTAGGTACTAAGTTCTCGCGTTTAATTCTGGATCAAGGTACTTAGTTCTCGCGTTTAATTTTGGAACTAGGTACTTATTTCTGGCGTTTAATTCTCGAACTAGGTACTTAGTTCTCGCGTTTAATTCTCGAACTAGGTACTTAGTGCTCGCGTTTAATTCTGGAACTAGGTACTTAGTCCTCCGGTTTATTTCTGAAACTAGGTACTTAGTTTTCGCGTTTAATTCTGGAACTAGGTACTTAGTTCTAGCGTTTAATTCTCGAACTAGGTACTTAGTTCTCGCGTTTAATTCTCGAACTTGGTACTTAGTTCTAGCGTTATATTCTCGAACTAGGTACTTAGTTCTCGCGTTTAATTCTCGAACTAGGTACTTAATTCTTGCGTTTAATTCTGGAACTAGGTACTTAGTTCTCGCGTTTATTTCTCGAACTAGGTACTTGTGCTCTCGTTTTATTCTGGAACTAGGTACTTAGTTCTGGCGTTTAATTCTGGAACTAGGCACTTAGTTGTCGCGTTTATTTCTGGAACTAGGTACTTAGTTCTAGCGTTTGATTCTAGAACTAGGTACTTAGTTCTCGCGTTTAATTCTGGAACTGGGTACTTAGTTCTCGCGTTTAATTCTGGAACTAGGTACTTAGTTCTCGCGTATAATTCTCGAACAAGTTACTTAGTTCTCGCGTTTATTTCTGGAACTAGGTACTTAGTGCTCTCGTTTTATTCTGGAACTAGGTACTTATTTCTCGCATTTAATTCTGCAACAAGGTACTTAGTTCTCGCGCTTAATTCTGGAACTAGGTATTTAGTTCTCGCGTTTATTTCTGGAACTAGGTACTTAGATCTCGCGTTTAATTCAGGAACTAGGTACTTAGTTCTCGCGTTTAATTCTGGAACTAGGTACTTAGTTCTCGCGTTTATTTCTGGAACTAGGTTCTTAGTTCTAGCGTTTAATTTTCGAACTAGGTACTTAGTTCTCGCGTTTAAATCTCGAACTAGGTACTTCGTTCTAGCGTTTAATTCTGGATCTAGGTACTTAGTTCTCGCGTTTAATTCTCGAACTAGGTACTTATTTCTCGCGTTTAATTCTGGAACTAGGTACTTAGTTCTCGCGTTTATTTCTCGAACTAGGTACTTAGTGCTCTCGTTTTATTCTGGAACTAGGTACTAAGTCCTCAAACTAGGTACTTAGTTCTGGCGTTTAATTCTCGAACTAGGTACTTAGTTCTCGCGTTTAATTCTCGAACTTGGTACTTAGTTCTAGCGTTATATTCTCGAACTAGGTACTTAGTTCTCGCGTTTAATTCTCGAACTAGGTACTTAATTCTCGCATTTAATTCTGGAACTAGGTACTTAGTTCTCGCGTTTATTTCTCGAACTAGGAACTTAGTGCTCTCGTTTTATTCTGGAACTAGGTACTAAGTCCTCAAACTAGGTACTTAGTTCGGGCGTTTAATTCTGGAACTAGGCACTTAGTTGTCGCGTTTATTTCTGGAACTAGGTACTTAGTTCTCGCGTTTAATTCTAGAACTAGGTACTTAGTTCTCGCGTTTAATTCTGGAACTGGGTACTTAGTTCTCGCGTTTAATTCTGGAACTAGGTACTTAGTTCTCGCGTATAATTCTCGAACAAGGGACTTAGTTCTCGCGTTTATTTCTCGAACTAGGTACTTAGTGCTCTCGTTTTATTCTGGAACTAGGTACTTACTTCTCGCATTTAATTCTGGAACAAGGTACTTAGTTCTCGCGCTTAATTCTGGAACTAGGTATTTAGTTCTCGCGTTTATTTCTGGAACAAGGTACTTAGATCTCGCGTTTAATTCAGGAACTAGGTACTTAGATCTCGCGTTTAATTCAGGAACTAGGTACTTAGTTCTCGCGTTTAATTCTGGAACTAGGTACTTAGTTCTCGCGTTTATTTCTGGAACTAGGTTCTTAGTTCTAGCGTTTAATTTTCGAACTAGGTACTTAGTTCTCGCGTTTAAATCTCGAACTAGGTACTTCGTTCTAGCGTTTAATTCTGGATCTAGGTACTTAGTTCTCGCGTTTAATTCTCGAACTAGGTACTTATTTCTCGCGTTTAATTCTGGAACTAGGTACTTAGTTCTCGCGTTTATTTCTCGAACTAGGTACTTAGTGCTCTCGTTTTATTCTGGAACTAGGTACTAAGTCCTCAAACTAGGTACTTAGTTCTGGCGTTTAATTCTCGAACTAGGTACTTAGTTCTCGCGTTTAATTCTCGAACTTGGTACTTAGTTCTAGCGTTATATTCTCGAACTAGGTACTTAGTTCTCGCGTTTAATTCTCGAACTAGGTACTTAATTCTCGCATTTAATTCTGGAACTAGGTACTTAGTTCTCGCGTTTATTTCTCGAACTAGGAACTTAGTGCTCTCGTTTTATTCTGGAACTAGGTACTAAGTCCTCAAACTAGGTACTTAGTTCGGGCGTTTAATTCTGGAACTAGGCACTTAGTTGTCGCGTTTATTTCTGGAACTAGGTACTTAGTTCTCGCGTTTAATTCTAGAACTAGGTACTTAGTTCTCGCGTTTAATTCTGGAACTGGGTACTTAGTTCTCGCGTTTAATTCTGGAACTAGGTACTTAGTTCTCGCGTATAATTCTCGAACAAGGGACTTAGTTCTCGCGTTTATTTCTCGAACTAGGTACTTAGTGCTCTCGTTTTATTCTGGAACTAGGTACTTACTTCTCGCATTTAATTCTGGAACAAGGTACTTAGTTCTCGCGCTTAATTCTGGAACTAGGTATTTAGTTCTCGCGTTTATTTCTGGAACAAGGTACTTAGATCTCGCGTTTAATTCAGGAACTAGGTACTTAGTTCTTGCGTTTAATTCTGGAACTGGGTACTTAGTTCTCGCGTTTAATTCTGGAACTAGGTACTTAGTTCTCGCGTTTATTTCTGGAACTAGGTTCTTAGTTCTCGCGTTTAATTCTGGAACTAGGTACTTAGTTCTCGCGTTTATTTCTGGAACTAGGTTCTTAGTTCCCGCGTTCAATTCTGGAACTAGGTACTTAGTTCTCGCGTTTAATTCTGGAACTAGGAACTTAGTTCTCGCGTTTAATTCTGGAACTGGGTACTAAGTCCTCCGGTTTATTTCTGGAACTAGGTACTTAGTTCTTGCGTTTAATTCTGGAACTGGGTACTTAGTTCTTTCGTTTCATTCTGGAACTAGGTACTAAGTTCTGGCGTTTAATTCTGGAACTAGGTACTTAGTTCCCGCGTTTAATTCTGGATCTAGGTACTTAGTTCTCGCGTTTAATTCTGGAACTAGGTACTTAGTTCTAGCGTTTAATTCTCGATCTAGGTACTTAGTTCTCGCGTTTAATTGTCGAACTAGGTACTTATTTCTCGCGTTTATTTCTCGAACTAGGTACTTAGTGCTCGCGTTTAATTCTGGAACTAGGTACTTAGTTCTTGCGTTTAATTCTGGAACTGGGTACTTAGATCTCGCGTTTAATTCTGGAACTAGGCACTTAGTTCTCGCGTTTAATTCTGGAACTAGGTACTTAGTTCTCGCGTTTAATTCTGGAACTAGGTACTTAGTTCTCGCGTTTAATTCTGGAACTGGGTACTTAGTCCTCGGGTTTATTTCTGGAACTAGGTACTTAGTTCTTGCGTTTAATTCTGGAACTGGGTACTTAGTTCTCGCGTTTAATTCTGGAACTAGGTACTTAGTTCTCGCGTTTATTTCTCGATCTAGGTACTTAGTTCTAGCGTTATATTCTCGAACTAGGTACTTAGTTCTCGCGTTTAATTCTCGAACTAGGTACTTAATTCTCGCGTTTAATTCTCGAACTAGGTACTTAGTTCTCGCGTTTATTTCTGGAACCAGGTACTTAGTTCTCGCTTTTAATTCTGGAACTAGGTACTTAGTTCTCGCGTTTAATTCTGGAACTAGGTACTTAGTTCTCGCGTTTAATTCTGGAACTGGGTACTTAGTCCTCGGGTTTATTTCTGGAACTAGGTACTTAGTTCTTGCGTTGAATTCTGGAACTGGGTACTTAGTTCTCGCGTTTAATTCTGGAACTAGGTACTTAGTTCTCGCGTTTAATTCTCGAACTTGGTACTTAGTTCTAGCGTTATATTCTCGAACTAGGTACTTAGTTCTCGCGTTTATTTCTGGAACTAGGTACTTAGTTCTCGCGTTTAATTCTCGAACTAGGTACTTAATTCTCGCGTTTAATTCTGGAACCAGGTACTTAGTTCTCGCTTTTAATTCTGGAACTAGGTACTTAGTCCTCCGGTTTATTTCTGAAACTAGGTACTTAGTTCTTGCGTTTAATTCTGGAACTGGGTACTTAGTTCTCGCGTTTAATTCTGGAACTAGGTACTAAGTTCTCGCGTTTAATTCTGGATCAAGGTACTTAGTTCTCGCGTTTAATTTTGGAACTAGGTACTTATTTCTGGCTTTTAATTCTCGAACTAGGTACTTAGTTCTCGCGTTTAATTCTCGAACTAGGTACTTAGTGCTCGCGTTTAATTCTGGAACCAGGTACTTAGTTCTCGCTTTTAATTCTGGAACTAGGTATTCAGTCCTCCGGTTTATTTCTGAAACTAGGTACTTAGTTCTTGCGTTTAATTCTGGAACTGGGTACTTAGTTCTCGCGTTTAATTCTGGAACTAGGCACTTAGTTCTTTCTTTTCATTCTGGAACAAGGTACTTAGATCTCGCGTTTAATTCAGGAACTAGGTACTTAGTTCTTGCGTTTAATTCTGGAACTAGGTACTTAGTTCTCGCGTTTAATTCTGGAACTAGGTACTTAGTTCTCGCGTTTATTTCTGGAACTAGGTTCTTAGTTCTCGCGTTTAATTCAGGAACTAGGTACTTAGTTCTTGCGTTTAATTCTGGAACTAGGTATTTAGTTCTCGCGTTTATTTCTGGAACTAGGTACTTAGTTCTCGCGCTTAATTCTAGAACCAGGTACTTAGTTCTCGCTTTTAATTCTGGAACTAGGTACTTAGTTCTCGCGTTTAATTCTGGAACTAGGTACTTAGTTCTCGCGTTTAATTCTGGATCTAGGTACTGAGTTCTAGCGTTTAATTCTCGAACTAGGAACTTAGTGCTCTCGTTTTATTCTGGAACTAGGTACTAAGTCCTCAAACTAGGTACTTAGTTCGGGCGTTTAATTCTGGAACTAGGCACTTAGTTGTCGCGTTTATTTCTGGAACTAGGTACTTAGTTCTCGCGTTTAATTCTAGAACTAGGTACTTAGTTCTCGCGTTTAATTCTGGAACTGGGTACTTAGTTCTCGCGTTTAATTCTGGAACTAGGTACTTAGTTCTCGCGTATAATTCTCGAACAAGGGACTTAGTTCTCGCGTTTATTTCTCGAACTAGGTACTTAGTGCTCTCGTTTTATTCTGGAACTAGGTACTTACTTCTCGCATTTAATTCTGGAACAAGGTACTTAGTTCTCGCGCTTAATTCTGGAACTAGGTATTTAGTTCTCGCGTTTATTTCTGGAACAAGGTACTTAGATCTCGCGTTTAATTCAGGAACTAGGTACTTAGATCTCGCGTTTAATTCAGGAACTAGGTACTTAGTTCTCGCGTTTAATTCTGGAACTAGGTACTTAGTTCTCGCGTTTATTTCTGGAACTAGGTTCTTAGTTCTAGCGTTTAATTTTCGAACTAGGTACTTAGTTCTCGCGTTTAAATCTCGAACTAGGTACTTCGTTCTAGCGTTTAATTCTGGATCTAGGTACTTAGTTCTCGCGTTTAATTCTCGAACTAGGTACTTATTTCTCGCGTTTAATTCTGGAACTAGGTACTTAGTTCTCGCGTTTATTTCTCGAACTAGGTACTTAGTGCTCTCGTTTTATTCTGGAACTAGGTACTAAGTCCTCAAACTAGGTACTTAGTTCTGGCGTTTAATTCTCGAACTAGGTACTTAGTTCTCGCGTTTAATTCTCGAACTTGGTACTTAGTTCTAGCGTTATATTCTCGAACTAGGTACTTAGTTCTCGCGTTTAATTCTCGAACTAGGTACTTAATTCTCGCATTTAATTCTGGAACTAGGTACTTAGTTCTCGCGTTTATTTCTCGAACTAGGAACTTAGTGCTCTCGTTTTATTCTGGAACTAGGTACTAAGTCCTCAAACTAGGTACTTAGTTCGGGCGTTTAATTCTGGAACTAGGCACTTAGTTGTCGCGTTTATTTCTGGAACTAGGTACTTAGTTCTCGCGTTTAATTCTAGAACTAGGTACTTAGTTCTCGCGTTTAATTCTGGAACTGGGTACTTAGTTCTCGCGTTTAATTCTGGAACTAGGTACTTAGTTCTCGCGTATAATTCTCGAACAAGGGACTTAGTTCTCGCGTTTATTTCTCGAACTAGGTACTTAGTGCTCTCGTTTTATTCTGGAACTAGGTACTTACTTCTCGCATTTAATTCTGGAACAAGGTACTTAGTTCTCGCGCTTAATTCTGGAACTAGGTATTTAGTTCTCGCGTTTATTTCTGGAACAAGGTACTTAGATCTCGCGTTTAATTCAGGAACTAGGTACTTAGTTCTTGCGTTTAATTCTGGAACTGGGTACTTAGTTCTCGCGTTTAATTCTGGAACTAGGTACTTAGTTCTCGCGTTTATTTCTGGAACTAGGTTCTTAGTTCTCGCGTTTAATTCTGGAACTAGGTACTTAGTTCTCGCGTTTATTTCTGGAACTAGGTTCTTAGTTCCCGCGTTCAATTCTGGAACTAGGTACTTAGTTCTCGCGTTTAATTCTGGAACTAGGAACTTAGTTCTCGCGTTTAATTCTGGAACTGGGTACTAAGTCCTCCGGTTTATTTCTGGAACTAGGTACTTAGTTCTTGCGTTTAATTCTGGAACTGGGTACTTAGTTCTTTCGTTTCATTCTGGAACTAGGTACTAAGTTCTGGCGTTTAATTCTGGAACTAGGTACTTAGTTCCCGCGTTTAATTCTGGATCTAGGTACTTAGTTCTCGCGTTTAATTCTGGAACTAGGTACTTAGTTCTAGCGTTTAATTCTCGATCTAGGTACTTAGTTCTCGCGTTTAATTGTCGAACTAGGTACTTATTTCTCGCGTTTATTTCTCGAACTAGGTACTTAGTGCTCGCGTTTAATTCTGGAACTAGGTACTTAGTTCTTGCGTTTAATTCTGGAACTGGGTACTTAGATCTCGCGTTTAATTCTGGAACTAGGCACTTAGTTCTCGCGTTTAATTCTGGAACTAGGTACTTAGTTCTCGCGTTTAATTCTGGAACTAGGTACTTAGTTCTCGCGTTTAATTCTGGAACTGGGTACTTAGTCCTCGGGTTTATTTCTGGAACTAGGTACTTAGTTCTTGCGTTTAATTCTGGAACTGGGTACTTAGTTCTCGCGTTTAATTCTGGAACTAGGTACTTAGTTCTCGCGTTTATTTCTCGATCTAGGTACTTAGTTCTAGCGTTATATTCTCGAACTAGGTACTTAGTTCTCGCGTTTAATTCTCGAACTAGGTACTTAATTCTCGCGTTTAATTCTCGAACTAGGTACTTAGTTCTCGCGTTTATTTCTGGAACCAGGTACTTAGTTCTCGCTTTTAATTCTGGAACTAGGTACTTAGTTCTCGCGTTTAATTCTGGAACTAGGTACTTAGTTCTCGCGTTTAATTCTGGAACTGGGTACTTAGTCCTCGGGTTTATTTCTGGAACTAGGTACTTAGTTCTTGCGTTGAATTCTGGAACTGGGTACTTAGTTCTCGCGTTTAATTCTGGAACTAGGTACTTAGTTCTCGCGTTTAATTCTCGAACTTGGTACTTAGTTCTAGCGTTATATTCTCGAACTAGGTACTTAGTTCTCGCGTTTATTTCTGGAACTAGGTACTTAGTTCTCGCGTTTAATTCTCGAACTAGGTACTTAATTCTCGCGTTTAATTCTGGAACCAGGTACTTAGTTCTCGCTTTTAATTCTGGAACTAGGTACTTAGTCCTCCGGTTTATTTCTGAAACTAGGTACTTAGTTCTTGCGTTTAATTCTGGAACTGGGTACTTAGTTCTCGCGTTTAATTCTGGAACTAGGTACTAAGTTCTCGCGTTTAATTCTGGATCAAGGTACTTAGTTCTCGCGTTTAATTTTGGAACTAGGTACTTATTTCTGGCTTTTAATTCTCGAACTAGGTACTTAGTTCTCGCGTTTAATTCTCGAACTAGGTACTTAGTGCTCGCGTTTAATTCTGGAACCAGGTACTTAGTTCTCGCTTTTAATTCTGGAACTAGGTATTCAGTCCTCCGGTTTATTTCTGAAACTAGGTACTTAGTTCTTGCGTTTAATTCTGGAACTGGGTACTTAGTTCTCGCGTTTAATTCTGGAACTAGGCACTTAGTTCTTTCTTTTCATTCTGGAACAAGGTACTTAGATCTCGCGTTTAATTCAGGAACTAGGTACTTAGTTCTTGCGTTTAATTCTGGAACTAGGTACTTAGTTCTCGCGTTTAATTCTGGAACTAGGTACTTAGTTCTCGCGTTTATTTCTGGAACTAGGTTCTTAGTTCTCGCGTTTAATTCAGGAACTAGGTACTTAGTTCTTGCGTTTAATTCTGGAACTAGGTATTTAGTTCTCGCGTTTATTTCTGGAACTAGGTACTTAGTTCTCGCGCTTAATTCTAGAACCAGGTACTTAGTTCTCGCTTTTAATTCTGGAACTAGGTACTTAGTTCTCGCGTTTAATTCTGGAACTAGGTACTTAGTTCTCGCGTTTAATTCTGGATCTAGGTACTGAGTTCTAGCGTTTAATTCTGGAACTAGGTACTTAGTTCTCGCGCTTAATTCTGGAACTAGGTATTTAGTTCTCGCGTTTATTTCTGGAACTAGGTACTTAGATCTCGCGTTTAATTCTGGAACTAGGTACTTAGTGCTCTCGTTTTATTCTGGAACTAGGTATTTACTTCTCGCGTTTAATTCTGGAACTAGGTACTTAGTTCTCGCGCTTAGTTCTGGAACTAGGTATTTAGTTCTCGCGTTTAATTCTGGAACTAGGTACTTAGTTCTCGCGTTTAATTGTCGAACTAGGTACTTATTTCTTGCGTATAATTCTGAAACTGGGTGCTTAGTTCTCGCTTTTAATTCTGGAACTAGGTACTAAGTTCTGGCGTTTAATTCTGGAACTAGGTACTTAGTTCTCGCGTTTAATTCTGGATCTAGGTACTTAGTTCTCGCGTTTAATTCTGGAACTAGGTATTTAGTTCTCGCGTTCATTTCTGGAAGTAGGTACTTAGTTCTCGCGCTTAATTCTAGAACCAGGTACTTAGTTCTCGCGTTTAATTCTGGAAATAGGTACTTAGTTCTCGCGTTTAATTCTGGAACTAGGTACTTAGTTCTCGCGTTTAATTCTGGAACTGAGTACTTAGTCCTCCGGTTTATTTCTGGAACTAGGTACTTAGTTCTTGCGTTTAATTCGGGAACTAGGTACTTAGTTCTCGCGTTTAATTCTGGAACTAGGCACTTAGTTCTTTCTTTTCATTCTGGAACTAGGTACTAAGTTCTGGCGTTTAATTCTGGAACTAGGTACTTAGTTCCCGCGTTTAATTCTGGATCTAGGTACTTAGTTCTCGCGTTTAATTCTGGAACTAGGTATTTAGTTCTCGCGTTTATTTCTGGAACTAGGTACTTAGTTCTCGCGCTTAATTCTAGAACCAGGTACTTAGTTCTCGCTTTTAATTCTGGAACTAGGTACTTAGTTCTCGCGTTTAATTCTGAAACTGGGTGCTTAGTTCTCGCTTTTAATTCTGGAACTAGGTACTAAGTTCTGGCGTTTAAATCTGGAACTAGGTACTTAGTTCTCGCGTTTATTTCTGGAACTAGGTATTTAGTTCTCGCGTTTAATTCTAGAACTAGGTACTTAGTTCTCGCGTTTAATTCTGGATCTAGGTACTTAGTTCTCGCGTTTAATTCTGAAACTAGGTACCTAGTTCTCGCGTTTAATTCTGGAACTAGGTACTTAGTTCTCGTGTTTAATTCTGGAACTAGGTACTTAGTTCTCGCGTTTAATTCTGGAACTAGGTACTTAGTTCTCGCGTTTAATTCTGGAACTAGTAACTTAGACCTCCGGTTTATTACTGGAACTATATACTTAGTTCTCGCGTTTAATTCTAGAACCAGGTACTTAGTTCTCGCTTTTAATTCTGGAACTAGGTACTTAGTTCTCGCGTTTAATTCTCAAACAAGGTACTTAGTGCTCGCGTTTAATTCTGGAACTGGGTACTTAGTTCTCGCGTTTAATTCTGGAACTAGGTACTTAGTTCTCGCGTTTAAATTCTCGAACTAGGTACTTACTGCTCTCGTTTTATTCTGGAACTAGGTACTTACTTCTCGCGTTTAATTCTGGAACTAGGTACTTAGTTCTCGCGCTTAATTCTGGAACTAGGTATTTAGATCTCGCGTTTATTTCTGGAACTAGGTACTTAGATCTCGCGTTTAATTCTGGAACTAGGTACTTAGTGCTCTCGTTTTATTCTGGAACTAGGTATTTACTTCTCGCGTTTAATTCTGGAACTAGGTACTTAGTTCTCGCGCTTAATTCTGGAACTAGGTATTTAGTTCTCGCGTTTATTTCTGGAACCAGGTACTTAGTTCTCGCTTTTAATTCTGGAACTAGGTACTTAGTTCTCGCGTTTAATTCTGGAACTAGGTACTTAGTTCTCGCGTTTAATTCTGGAACTGGGTACTTAGTCCTCGGGTTTATTTCTGGAACTAGGTACTTAGTTCTTGCGTTGAATTCTGGAACTGGGTACTTAGTTCTCGCGTTTAATTCTGGAACTAGGTACTTAGTTCTCGCGTTTAATTCTCGAACTTGGTACTTAGTTCTAGCGTTATATTCTCGAACTAGGTACTTAGTTCTCGCGTTTATTTCTGGAACTAGGTACTTAGTTCTCGCGTTTAATTCTCGAACTAGGTACTTAATTCTCGCGTTTAATTCTGGAACCAGGTACTTAGTTCTCGCTTTTAATTCTGGAACTAGGTACTTAGTCCTCCGGTTTATTTCTGAAACTAGGTACTTAGTTCTTGCGTTTAATTCTGGAACTGGGTACTTAGTTCTCGCGTTTAATTCTGGAACTAGGTACTAAGTTCTCGCGTTTAATTCTGGATCAAGGTACTTAGTTCTCGCGTTTAATTTTGGAACTAGGTACTTATTTCTGGCTTTTAATTCTCGAACTAGGTACTTAGTTCTCGCGTTTAATTCTCGAACTAGGTACTTAGTGCTCGCGTTTAATTCTGGAACCAGGTACTTAGTTCTCGCTTTTAATTCTGGAACTAGGTATTCAGTCCTCCGGTTTATTTCTGAAACTAGGTACTTAGTTCTTGCGTTTAATTCTGGAACTGGGTACTTAGTTCTCGCGTTTAATTCTGGAACTAGGCACTTAGTTCTTTCTTTTCATTCTGGAACAAGGTACTTAGATCTCGCGTTTAATTCAGGAACTAGGTACTTAGTTCTTGCGTTTAATTCTGGAACTAGGTACTTAGTTCTCGCGTTTAATTCTGGAACTAGGTACTTAGTTCTCGCGTTTATTTCTGGAACTAGGTTCTTAGTTCTCGCGTTTAATTCTGGAACTAGGTACTTAGTTCTCGCGTTTATTTCTGGAACTAGGTTCTTAGTTCCCGCGTTCAATTCTGGAACTAGGTACTTAGTTCTCGCGTTTAATTCTGGAACTAGGAACTTAGTTCTCGCGTTTAATTCTGGAACTGGGTACTAAGTCCTCCGGTTTATTTCTGGAACTAGGTACTTAGTTCTTGCGTTTAATTCTGGAACTGGGTACTTAGTTCTTTCGTTTCATTCTGGAACTAGGTACTAAGTTCTGGCGTTTAATTCTCGATCTAGGTACTTAGTTCTCGCGTTTAATTGTCGAACTAGGTACTTATTTCTCGCGTTTATTTCTCGAACTAGGTACTTAGTGCTCGCGTTTAATTCTGGAACTAGGTACTTAGTTCTTGCGTTTAATTCTGGAACTGGGTACTTAGATCTCGCGTTTAATTCTGGAACTAGGCACTTAGTTCTCGCGTTTAATTCTGGAACTAGGTACTTAGTTCTCGCGTTTAATTCTGGAACTAGGTACTTAGTTCTCGCGTTTAATTCTGGAACTGGGTACTTAGTCCTCGGGTTTATTTCTGGAACTAGGTACTTAGTTCTTGCGTTTAATTCTGGAACTGGGTACTTAGTTCTCGCGTTTAATTCTGGAACTAAGTACTTAGTTCTCGCGTTTATTTCTCGATCTAGGTACTTAGTTCTAGCGTTATATTCTCGAACTAGGTACTTAGTTCTCGCGTTTAATTCTCGAACTAGGTACTTAATTCTCGCGTTGAATTCTCGAACTAGGTACTTAGTTCTCGCGTTTATTTCTGGAACTAGGTACTTAGTTCTCGCGTTTAATTCTCGAACTAGGTACTTAATTCTCGCGTTTAATTCTGGAACCAGGTACTTAGTTCTCGCTTTTAATTCTGGAACTAGGTACTTAGTCCTCCGGTTTATTTCTGAAACTAGGTACTTAGTTCTTGCGTTTAATTCTGGAACTGGGTACTTAGTTCTCGCGTTTAATTCTGGAACTAGGTACTAAGTTCTCGCGTTTAATTCTGGATCAAGGTACTTAGTTCTCGCGTTTAATTTTGGAACTAGGTACTTATTTCTGGCGTTTAATTCTCGAACTAGGTACTTAGTTCTCGCGTTTAATTCTCGAACTAGGTACTTAGTGCTCGCGTTTAATTCTGGAACCAGGTACTTAGTTCTCGCTTTTAATTCTGGAACTAGGTACTTAGTCCTCCGGTTTATTTCTGAAACTAGGTACTTAGTTCTTGCGTTTAATTCTGGAACTGGGTACTTAGTTCTCGCGTTTAATTCTGGAACTAGGTACTAAGTTCTCGCGTTTATTTCTCGAACTAGGTACTTAGTGCTCTCGTTTTATTCTGGAACTAGGTACTAAGTCCTCAAACTAGGTACTTAGTTCTGGCGTTTAATTCTGGAACTAGGCACTTAGTTGTCGCGTTTATTTCTGGAACTAGGTACTTAGTTCTCGCGTTTAATTCTAGAACTAGGTACTTAGTTCTCGCGTTTAATTCTGGAACTGGGTACTTAGTTCTCGCGTTTAATTCTGGAACTAGGTACTTAGTTCTCGCGTATAATTCTCGAACAAGGGACTTAGTTCTCGCGTTTATTTCTCGAACTAGGTACTTAGTGCTCTCGTTTTATTCTGGAACTAGGTACTTACTTCTCGCATTTAATTCTGGAACAAGGTACTTAGTTCTCGCGCTTAATTCTGGAACTAGGTATTTAGTTCTCGCGTTTATTTCTGGAACAAGGTACTTAGATCTCGCGTTTAATTCAGGAACTAGGTACTTAGTTCTTGCGTTTAATTCTGGAACTGGGTACTTAGTTCTCGCGTTTAATTCTGGAACTAGGTACTTAGTTCTCGCGTTTAATTCTCGAACTTGGTACTTAGTTCTAGCGTTATATTCTCGAACTAGGTACTTAGTTCTCGCGTTTAATTCTCGATCTAGGTACTTAGTTCTAGCGTTATATTCTCGAACAAGGGACTTAGTTCTCGCGTTTATTTCTCGAACTAGGTACTTAGTGCTCTCGTTTTATTCTGGAACTAGGTACTTACTTCTCGCATTTAATTCTGGAACAAGGTACTTAGTTCTCGCGCTTAATTCTGGAACTAGGTATTTAGTTCTCGCGTTTATTTCTGGAACAAGGTACTTAGATCTCGCGTTTAATTCAGGAACTAGGTACTTAGTTCTTGCGTTTAATTCTGGAACTGGGTACTTAGTTCTCGCGTTTAATTCTGGAACTAGGTACTTAGTTCTCGCGTTTAATTCTCGAACTTGGTACTTAGTTCTAGCGTTATATTCTCGAACTAGGTACTTAGTTCTCGCGTTTAATTCTCGATCTAGGTACTTAGTTCTCGCGTTTAATTGTCGAACTAGGTACTTATTTCTCGCGTTTATTTCTCGAACTAGGTACTTAGTGCTCGCGTTTAATTCTGGAACTAGGTACTTAGTTCTTGCGTTTAATTCTGGAACTGGGTACTTAGATCTCGCGTTTAATTCTGGAACTAGGCACTTAGTTCTCGCGTTTAATTCTGGAACTAGGTACTTAGTTCTCGCGTTTAATTCTGGAACTAGGTACTTAGTTCTCGCGTTTAATTCTGGAACTGGGTACTTAGTCCTCGGGTTTATTTCTGGAACTAGGTACTTAGTTCTTGCGTTTAATTCTGGAACTGGGTACTTAGTTCTCGCGTTTAATTCTGGAACTAGGTACTTAGTTCTCGCGTTTATTTTTCGATCTAGGTACTTAGTTCTAGCGTTATATTCTCGAACTAGGTAGTTAGTTCTCGCGTTTAATTCTCGAACTAGGTACTTAATTCTCGCGTTTAATTCTCGAACTAGGTACTTAGTTCTCGCGTTTATTTCTGGAACTAGGTACGTAGTTCTCGCTTTTAATTCTGGAACTAGGTACTTAGTTCTCGCGTTTAATTCTCGAACTTGGTACTTAGTTCTAGCGTTATATTCTCGAACTAGGTACTTAGTTCTCGCGTTTAATTCTCGATCTAGGTACTTAGTTCTCGCGTTTAATTGTCGAACTAGGTACTTAGTTCTCGCGTTTATTTCTGGAACTAGGTACGTAGTTCTCGCTTTTAATTCTGGAACTAGGTACTTAGTTCTCGCGTTTAATTCTCGAACTTGGTACTTAGTTCTAGCGTTATATTCTCGAACTAGGTACTTAGTTCTCGCGTTTAATTCTCGATCTAGGTACTTAGTTCTCGCGTTTATTTCTGGAACTAGGTTCTTAGTTCTCGCGTTTAATTCTGGAACTAGGTACTTAGTTCTCGCGTTTAATTCTCGAACTTGGTACTTAGTTCTAGCGTTATATTCTCGAACTAGGTACTTAGTTCTCGCGTTTAATTCTCGATCTAGGTACTTAGTTCTCGCGTTTAATTGTCGAACTAGGTACTTATTTCTCGCGTTTATTTCTCGAACTAGGTACTTAGTGCTCGCGTTTAATTCTGGAACTAGGTACTTAGTTCTTGCGTTTAATTCTGGAACTGGGTACTTAGATCTCGCGTTTAATTCTGGAACTAGGTACTTAGTTCTCGCGTTTAATTCTGGAACTAGGTACTTAGTTCTCGCGTTTAATTCTGGAACTGGGTACTTAGTCCTCGGGTTTATTTCTGGAACTAGGTACTTAGTTCTTGCGTTTAATTCTGGAACTGGGTACTTAGTTCTCGCGTTTAATTCTGGAACTAGGTACTTAGTTCTCGCGTTTAATTCTCGAACTTGGTACTTAGTTCTAGCGTTATATTCTCGAACTAGGTACTTAGTTCTCGCGTTTAATTCTCGAACTAGGTACTTAATTCTCGCGTTTAATTCTGGAACTGGGTACTTAGTCCTCGGGTTTATTTCTGGAACTAGGTACTTAGTTCTTGCGTTTAATTCTGGAACTGGGTACTTAGTTCTCGCGTTTAAATCTGGAACTAGGTACTTAGTTCTCGCGTTTAATTCTCGAACTTGGTACTTAGTTCTAGCGTTATATTCTCGAACTAGGTACTTAGTTCTCGCGTTTAATTCTCGAACTAGGTACTTAATTCTCGCGTTTAATTCTCGAACTAGGTACTTAGTTCTCGCGTTTATTTCTGGAACTAGGTACTTAGTTCTCGCGTTTAATTCTCGAACTAGGTACTTAATTCTCGCGTTTAATTCTGGAACCAGGTACTTAGTTCTCGCTTTTAATTCTGGAACTAGGTACTTCGTCCTCCGGTTTATTTCTGAAACTAGGTACTTAGTTCTTGCGTTTAATTCTGGAACTGGGTACTTAGTTCTCGCGTTTAATTCTGGAACTAGGTACTAAGTTCTCGCGTTTAATTCTGGATCAAGGTACTTAGTTCTCGCGTTTAATTTTGGAACTAGGTACTTATTTCTGGCGTTTAATTCTCGAACTAGGTACTTAGTTCTCGCGTTTAATTCTCGAACTAGGTACTTAGTTCTCGCGTTTAATTCTGGAACTGGGTACTTAGTCCTCGGGTTTATTTCTGGAACTAGGTACTTAGTTCTTGCGTTTAATTCTGGAACTGGGTACTTAGTTCTCGCGTTTAATTCTGGAACTAGGTACTTAGTTCTCGCGTTTAATTCTCGAACTTGGTACTTAGTTCTAGCGTTATATTCTCGAACTAGGTACTTACAATGGACACTATTTAAGTGACAAACGAGTTAAGGGTTGTGATATATGCAAATAGGCTAATTCGACCATGCTGATTACGAAAATCATAATTTTAGCTCTGCGAATTTACTCGTTGGGGGTCAAAAGTAGATGGGAAGGTCAGAGACCATCGCAGTTTCAGCTAAAAGTTAGCAAGTGGTGAGAAGGGGGGAAGGAGGATAAAGTCGAGTTTTCCACTTTTCCTTCCCTTTTCTCGCAAAACCGATCAGAAGATAGGGCGCTAACATTGGAAGGACCAGGAAAATAACATTGCGCTGGTATTAGCATTTTCACGAAAAGGGAACGGGAGAATACTATAGAAAAGTCTAAACTCACGCCCGTTTTTTGACCTTCCCACCTACTTTTGACCCCCAAGGAGTAAATTCGCAGAGCTAAAATTATGATTTTCGTATTCAGCATGGTCGAATTAGTCTATTTGCATATATTACAACCCTTAACTCGTTTGTCACTTAAATAGTGTCCATTGTTAGTTCTCGCGTTTAATTCTCGAACTAGGTACTTAATTCTCGCGTTGAATTCTCGAACTAGGTACTTAGTTCTCGCGTTTATTTCTGGAACTAGGTACTTAGTTCTCGCGTTTAATTCTCGAACTAGGTACTTAATTCTCGCGTTTAATTCTGGAACCAGGTACTTAGTTCTCGCTTTTAATTCTGGAACTAGGTACTTAGTCCTCCGGTTTATTTCTGAAACTAGGTACTTAGTTCTTGCGTTTAATTCTGGAACTGGGTACTTAGTTCTCGCGTTTAATTCTGGAACTAGGTACTAAGTTCTCGCGTTTAATTCTGGATCAAGGTACTTAGTTCTCGCGTTTAATTTTGGAACTAGGTACTTATTTCTGGCGTTTAATTCTCGAACTAGGTACTTAGTTCTCGCGTTTAATTCTCGAACTAGGTACTTAGTGCTCGCGTTTAATTCTGGAACCAGGTACTTAGCTCTCGCTTTTAATTCTGGAACTAGGTACTTAGTCCTCCGGTTTATTTCTGAAACTAGGTACTTAGTTCTTGCGTTTAATTCTGGAACTGGGTACTTAGTTCTCGCGTTTAATTCTGGAACTAGGTACTAAGTTCTCGCGTTTATTTCTCGAACTAGGTACTTAGTGCTCTCGTTTTATTCTGGAACTAGGTACTAAGTCCTCAAACTAGGTACTTAGTTCTGGCGTTTAATTCTGGAACTAGGCACTTAGTTGTCGCGTTTATTTCTGGAACTAGGTACTTAGTTCTCGCGTTTAATTCTAGAACTAGGTACTTAGTTCTCGCGTTTAATTCTGGAACTGGGTACTTAGTTCTCGCGTTTAATTCTGGAACTAGGTACTTAGTTCTCGCGTATAATTCTCGAACAAGGGACTTAGTTCTCGCGTTTATTTCTCGAACTAGGTACTTAGTGCTCTCGTTTTATTCTGGAACTAGGTACTTACTTCTCGCATTTAATTCTGGAACAAGGTACTTAGTTCTCGCGCTTAATTCTGGAACTAGGTATTTAGTTCTCGCGTTTATTTCTGGAACAAGGTACTTAGATCTCGCGTTTAATTCAGGAACTAGGTACTTAGTTCTTGCGTTTAATTCTGGAACTGGGTACTTAGTTCTCGCGTTTAATTCTGGAACTAGGTACTTAGTTCTCGCGTTTAATTCTCGAACTTGGTACTTAGTTCTAGCGTTATATTCTCGAACTAGGTACTTAGTTCTCGCGTTTAATTCTCGATCTAGGTACTTAGTTCTAGCGTTATATTCTCGAACAAGGGACTTAGTTCTCGCGTTTATTTCTCGAACTAGGTACTTAGTGCTCTCGTTTTATTCTGGAACTAGGTACTTACTTCTCGCATTTAATTCTGGAACAAGGTACTTAGTTCTCGCGCTTAATTCTGGAACTAGGTATTTAGTTCTCGCGTTTATTTCTGGAACAAGGTACTTAGATCTCGCGTTTAATTCAGGAACTAGGTACTTAGTTCTTGCGTTTAATTCTGGAACTGGGTACTTAGTTCTCGCGTTTAATTCTGGAACTAGGTACTTAGTTCTCGCGTTTAATTCTCGAACTTGGTACTTAGTTCTAGCGTTATATTCTCGAACTAGGTACTTAGTTCTCGCGTTTAATTCTCGATCTAGGTACTTAGTTCTCGCGTTTAATTGTCGAACTAGGTACTTATTTCTCGCGTTTATTTCTCGAACTAGGTACTTAGTGCTCGCGTTTAATTCTGGAACTAGGTACTTAGTTCTCGCGTTTAATTCTGGAACTGGGTACTTAGTCCTCGGGTTTATTTCTGGAACTAGGTACTTAGTTCTCGCGTTTAATTCTCGAACTAGGTACTTAATTCTCGCGTTTAATTCTGGAACCAGGTACTTAGTTCTCGCTTTTAATTCTGGAACTAGGTACTTAGTCCTCCGGTTTATTTCTGAAACTAGGTACTTAGTTCTTGCGTTTAATTCTGGAACTGGGTACTTAGTTCTCGCGTTTAATTCTGGAACTAGGTACTAAGTTCTCGCGTTTAATTCTGGATCAAGGTACTTAGTTCTCGCGTTTAATTTTGGAACTAGGTACTTATTTCTGGCGTTTAATTCTCGAACTAGGTACTTAGTTCTCGCGTTTAATTCTCGAACTAGGTACTTAGTGCTCGCGTTTAATTCTGGAACCAGGTACTTAGTTCTCGCTTTTAATTCTGGAACTAGGTACTTAGTCCTCCGGTTTATTTCTGAAACTAGGTACTTAGTTCTTGCGTTTAATTCTGGAACTGGGTACTTAGTTCTCGCGTTTAATTCTGGAACTAGGTACTAAGTTCTCGCGTTTATTTCTCGAACTAGGTACTTAGTGCTCTCGTTTTATTCTGGAACTAGGTACTAAGTCCTCAAACTAGGTACTTAGTTCTGGCGTTTAATTCTGGAACTAGGCACTTAGTTGTCGCGTTTATTTCTGGAACTAGGTACTTAGTTCTCGCGTTTAATTCTAGAACTAGGTACTTAGTTCTCGCGTTTAATTCTGGAACTGGGTACTTAGTTCTCGCGTTTAATTCTGGAACTAGGTACTTAGTTCTCGCGTATAATTCTCGAACAAGGGACTTAGTTCTCGCGTTTATTTCTCGAACTAGGTACTTAGTGCTCTCGTTTTATTCTGGAACTAGGTACTTACTTCTCGCATTTAATTCTGGAACAAGGTACTTAGTTCTCGCGCTTAATTCTGGAACTAGGTATTTAGTTCTCGCGTTTATTTCTGGAACAAGGTACTTAGATCTCGCGTTTAATTCAGGAACTAGGTACTTAGTTCTTGCGTTTAATTCTGGAACTGGGTACTTAGTTCTCGCGTTTAATTCTGGAACTAGGTACTTAGTTCTCGCGTTTAATTCTCGAACTTGGTACTTAGTTCTAGCGTTATATTCTCGAACTAGGTACTTAGTTCTCGCGTTTAATTCTCGATCTAGGTACTTAGTTCTAGCGTTATATTCTCGAACAAGGGACTTAGTTCTCGCGTTTATTTCTCGAACTAGGTACTTAGTGCTCTCGTTTTATTCTGGAACTAGGTACTTACTTCTCGCATTTAATTCTGGAACAAGGTACTTAGTTCTCGCGCTTAATTCTGGAACTAGGTATTTAGTTCTCGCGTTTATTTCTGGAACAAGGTACTTAGATCTCGCGTTTAATTCAGGAACTAGGTACTTAGTTCTTGCGTTTAATTCTGGAACTGGGTACTTAGTTCTCGCGTTTAATTCTGGAACTAGGTACTTAGTTCTCGCGTTTAATTCTCGAACTTGGTACTTAGTTCTAGCGTTATATTCTCGAACTAGGTACTTAGTTCTCGCGTTTAATTCTCGATCTAGGTACTTAGTTCTCGCGTTTAATTGTCGAACTAGGTACTTATTTCTCGCGTTTATTTCTCGAACTAGGTACTTAGTGCTCGCGTTTAATTCTGGAACTAGGTACTTAGTTCTTGCGTTTAATTCTGGAACTGGGTACTTAGATCTCGCGTTTAATTCTGGAACTAGGCACTTAGTTCTCGCGTTTAATTCTGGAACTAGGTACTTAGTTCTCGCGTTTAATTCTGGAACTAGGTACTTAGTTCTCGCGTTTAATTCTGGAACTGGGTACTTAGTCCTCGGGTTTATTTCTGGAACTAGGTACTTAGTTCTTGCGTTTAATTCTGGAACTGGGTACTTAGTTCTCGCGTTTAATTCTGGAACTAGGTACTTAGTTCTCGCGTTTATTTTTCGATCTAGGTACTTAGTTCTAGCGTTATATTCTCGAACTAGGTAGTTAGTTCTCGCGTTTAATTCTCGAACTAGGTACTTAATTCTCGCGTTTAATTCTCGAACTAGGTACTTAGTTCTCGCGTTTATTTCTGGAACTAGGTACGTAGTTCTCGCTTTTAATTCTGGAACTAGGTACTTAGTTCTCGCGTTTAATTCTCGAACTTGGTACTTAGTTCTAGCGTTATATTCTCGAACTAGGTACTTAGTTCTCGCGTTTAATTCTCGATCTAGGTACTTAGTTCTCGCGTTTAATTGTCGAACTAGGTACTTAGTTCTCGCGTTTATTTCTGGAACTAGGTACGTAGTTCTCGCTTTTAATTCTGGAACTAGGTACTTAGTTCTCGCGTTTAATTCTCGAACTTGGTACTTAGTTCTAGCGTTATATTCTCGAACTAGGTACTTAGTTCTCGCGTTTAATTCTCGATCTAGGTACTTAGTTCTCGCGTTTATTTCTGGAACTAGGTTCTTAGTTCTCGCGTTTAATTCTGGAACTAGGTACTTAGTTCTCGCGTTTAATTCTCGAACTTGGTACTTAGTTCTAGCGTTATATTCTCGAACTAGGTACTTAGTTCTCGCGTTTAATTCTCGATCTAGGTACTTAGTTCTCGCGTTTAATTGTCGAACTAGGTACTTATTTCTCGCGTTTATTTCTCGAACTAGGTACTTAGTGCTCGCGTTTAATTCTGGAACTAGGTACTTAGTTCTTGCGTTTAATTCTGGAACTGGGTACTTAGATCTCGCGTTTAATTCTGGAACTAGGTACTTAGTTCTCGCGTTTAATTCTGGAACTAGGTACTTAGTTCTCGCGTTTAATTCTGGAACTGGGTACTTAGTCCTCGGGTTTATTTCTGGAACTAGGTACTTAGTTCTTGCGTTTAATTCTGGAACTGGGTACTTAGTTCTCGCGTTTAATTCTGGAACTAGGTACTTAGTTCTCGCGTTTAATTCTCGAACTTGGTACTTAGTTCTAGCGTTATATTCTCGAACTAGGTACTTAGTTCTCGCGTTTAATTCTCGAACTAGGTACTTAATTCTCGCGTTTAATTCTGGAACTGGGTACTTAGTCCTCGGGTTTATTTCTGGAACTAGGTACTTAGTTCTTGCGTTTAATTCTGGAACTGGGTACTTAGTTCTCGCGTTTAAATCTGGAACTAGGTACTTAGTTCTCGCGTTTAATTCTCGAACTTGGTACTTAGTTCTAGCGTTATATTCTCGAACTAGGTACTTAGTTCTCGCGTTTAATTCTCGAACTAGGTACTTAATTCTCGCGTTTAATTCTCGAACTAGGTACTTAGTTCTCGCGTTTATTTCTGGAACTAGGTACTTAGTTCTCGCGTTTAATTCTCGAACTAGGTACTTAATTCTCGCGTTTAATTCTGGAACCAGGTACTTAGTTCTCGCTTTTAATTCTGGAACTAGGTACTTCGTCCTCCGGTTTATTTCTGAAACTAGGTACTTAGTTCTTGCGTTTAATTCTGGAACTGGGTACTTAGTTCTCGCGTTTAATTCTGGAACTAGGTACTAAGTTCTCGCGTTTAATTCTGGATCAAGGTACTTAGTTCTCGCGTTTAATTTTGGAACTAGGTACTTATTTCTGGCGTTTAATTCTCGAACTAGGTACTTAGTTCTCGCGTTTAATTCTCGAACTAGGTACTTAGTTCTCGCGTTTAATTCTGGAACTGGGTACTTAGTCCTCGGGTTTATTTCTGGAACTAGGTACTTAGTTCTTGCGTTTAATTCTGGAACTGGGTACTTAGTTCTCGCGTTTAATTCTGGAACTAGGTACTTAGTTCTCGCGTTTAATTCTCGAACTTGGTACTTAGTTCTAGCGTTATATTCTCGAACTAGGTACTTACAATGGACACTATTTAAGTGACAAACGAGTTAAGGGTTGTGATATATGCAAATAGGCTAATTCGACCATGCTGATTACGAAAATCATAATTTTAGCTCTGCGAATTTACTCGTTGGGGGTCAAAAGTAGATGGGAAGGTCAGAGACCATCGCAGTTTCAGCTAAAAGTTAGCAAGTGGTGAGAAGGGGGGAAGGAGGATAAAGTCGAGTTTTCCACTTTTCCTTCCCTTTTCTCGCAAAACCGATCAGAAGATAGGGCGCTAACATTGGAAGGACCAGGAAAATAACATTGCGCTGGTATTAGCATTTTCACGAAAAGGGAACGGGAGAATACTATAGAAAAGTCTAAACTCACGCCCGTTTTTTGACCTTCCCACCTACTTTTGACCCCCAAGGAGTAAATTCGCAGAGCTAAAATTATGATTTTCGTATTCAGCATGGTCGAATTAGTCTATTTGCATATATTACAACCCTTAACTCGTTTGTCACTTAAATAGTGTCCATTGTTAGTTCTCGCGTTTAATTCTCGAACTAGGTACTTAATTCTCGCGTTGAATTCTCGAACTAGGTACTTAGTTCTCGCGTTTATTTCTGGAACTAGGTACTTAGTTCTCGCGTTTAATTCTCGAACTAGGTACTTAATTCTCGCGTTTAATTCTGGAACCAGGTACTTAGTTCTCGCTTTTAATTCTGGAACTAGGTACTTAGTCCTCCGGTTTATTTCTGAAACTAGGTACTTAGTTCTTGCGTTTAATTCTGGAACTGGGTACTTAGTTCTCGCGTTTAATTCTGGAACTAGGTACTAAGTTCTCGCGTTTAATTCTGGATCAAGGTACTTAGTTCTCGCGTTTAATTTTGGAACTAGGTACTTATTTCTGGCGTTTAATTCTCGAACTAGGTACTTAGTTCTCGCGTTTAATTCTCGAACTAGGTACTTAGTGCTCGCGTTTAATTCTGGAACCAGGTACTTAGCTCTCGCTTTTAATTCTGGAACTAGGTACTTAGTCCTCCGGTTTATTTCTGAAACTAGGTACTTAGTTCTTGCGTTTAATTCTGGAACTGGGTACTTAGTTCTCGCGTTTAATTCTGGAACTAGGTACTAAGTTCTCGCGTTTATTTCTCGAACTAGGTACTTAGTGCTCTCGTTTTATTCTGGAACTAGGTACTAAGTCCTCAAACTAGGTACTTAGTTCTGGCGTTTAATTCTGGAACTAGGCACTTAGTTGTCGCGTTTATTTCTGGAACTAGGTACTTAGTTCTCGCGTTTAATTCTAGAACTAGGTACTTAGTTCTCGCGTTTAATTCTGGAACTGGGTACTTAGTTCTCGCGTTTAATTCTGGAACTAGGTACTTAGTTCTCGCGTATAATTCTCGAACAAGGGACTTAGTTCTCGCGTTTATTTCTCGAACTAGGTACTTAGTGCTCTCGTTTTATTCTGGAACTAGGTACTTACTTCTCGCATTTAATTCTGGAACAAGGTACTTAGTTCTCGCGCTTAATTCTGGAACTAGGTATTTAGTTCTCGCGTTTATTTCTGGAACAAGGTACTTAGATCTCGCGTTTAATTCAGGAACTAGGTACTTAGTTCTTGCGTTTAATTCTGGAACTGGGTACTTAGTTCTCGCGTTTAATTCTGGAACTAGGTACTTAGTTCTCGCGTTTAATTCTCGAACTTGGTACTTAGTTCTAGCGTTATATTCTCGAACTAGGTACTTAGTTCTCGCGTTTAATTCTCGATCTAGGTACTTAGTTCTAGCGTTATATTCTCGAACAAGGGACTTAGTTCTCGCGTTTATTTCTCGAACTAGGTACTTAGTGCTCTCGTTTTATTCTGGAACTAGGTACTTACTTCTCGCATTTAATTCTGGAACAAGGTACTTAGTTCTCGCGCTTAATTCTGGAACTAGGTATTTAGTTCTCGCGTTTATTTCTGGAACAAGGTACTTAGATCTCGCGTTTAATTCAGGAACTAGGTACTTAGTTCTTGCGTTTAATTCTGGAACTGGGTACTTAGTTCTCGCGTTTAATTCTGGAACTAGGTACTTAGTTCTCGCGTTTAATTCTCGAACTTGGTACTTAGTTCTAGCGTTATATTCTCGAACTAGGTACTTAGTTCTCGCGTTTAATTCTCGATCTAGGTACTTAGTTCTCGCGTTTAATTGTCGAACTAGGTACTTATTTCTCGCGTTTATTTCTCGAACTAGGTACTTAGTGCTCGCGTTTAATTCTGGAACTAGGTACTTAGTTCTCGCGTTTAATTCTGGAACTGGGTACTTAGTCCTCGGGTTTATTTCTGGAACTAGGTACTTAGTTCTTGCGTTTAATTCTGGAACTGGGTACTTAGTTCTCGCGTTTAATTCTGGAACTAGGTACTTAGTTCTCGCGTTTATTTTTCGATCTAGGTACTTAGTTCTAGCGTTATATTCTCGAACTAGGTAGTTAGTTCTCGCGTTTAATTCTCGAACTAGGTACTTAATTCTCGCGTTTAATTCTCGAACTAGGTACTTAGTTCTCGCGTTTATTTCTGGAACTAGGTACGTAGTTCTCGCTTTTAATTCTGGAACTAGGTACTTAGTTCTCGCGTTTAATTCTCGAACTTGGTACTTAGTTCTAGCGTTATATTCTCGAACTAGGTACTTAGTTCTCGCGTTTAATTCTCGATCTAGGTACTTAGTTCTCGCGTTTAATTGTCGAACTAGGTACTTAGTTCTCGCGTTTATTTCTGGAACTAGGTACGTAGTTCTCGCTTTTAATTCTGGAACTAGGTACTTAGTTCTCGCGTTTAATTCTCGAACTTGGTACTTAGTTCTAGCGTTATATTCTCGAACTAGGTACTTAGTTCTCGCGTTTAATTCTCGATCTAGGTACTTAGTTCTCGCGTTTATTTCTGGAACTAGGTTCTTAGTTCTCGCGTTTAATTCTGGAACTAGGTACTTAGTTCTCGCGTTTAATTCTCGAACTTGGTACTTAGTTCTAGCGTTATATTCTCGAACTAGGTACTTAGTTCTCGCGTTTAATTCTCGATCTAGGTACTTAGTTCTCGCGTTTAATTGTCGAACTAGGTACTTATTTCTCGCGTTTATTTCTCGAACTAGGTACTTAGTGCTCGCGTTTAATTCTGGAACTAGGTACTTAGTTCTTGCGTTTAATTCTGGAACTGGGTACTTAGATCTCGCGTTTAATTCTGGAACTAGGTACTTAGTTCTCGCGTTTAATTCTGGAACTAGGTACTTAGTTCTCGCGTTTAATTCTGGAACTGGGTACTTAGTCCTCGGGTTTATTTCTGGAACTAGGTACTTAATTCTTGCGTTTAATTCTGGAACTGGGTACTTAGTTCTCGCGTTTAATTCTGGAACTAGGTACTTAGTTCTCGCGTTTAATTCTCGAACTTGGTACTTAGTTCTAGCGTTATATTCTCGAACTAGGTACTTAGTTCTCGCGTTTAATTCTCGAACTAGGTACTTAATTCTCGCGTTTAATTCTCGAACTAGGTACTTAGTTCTCGCGTTTATTTCTGGAACTAGGTACTTAGTTCTCGCGTTTAATTCTCGAACTAGGTACTTAATTCTCGCGTTTAATTCTGGAACCAGGTACTTAGTTCTCGCTTTTAATTCTGGAACTAGGTACTTAGTCCTCCGGTTTATTTCTGAAACTAGGTACTTAGTTCTTGCGTTTAATTCTGGAACTGGGTACTTAGTTCTCGCGTTTAATTCTGGAACTAGGTACTAAGTTCTCGCGTTTAATTCTGGATCAAGGTACTTAGTTCTCGCGTTTAATTTTGGAACTAGGTACTTATTTCTGGCGTTTAATTCTCGAACTAGGTACTTAGTTCTCGCGTTTAATTCTCGAACTAGGTACTTAGTGCTCGCGTTTCATTCTGGAACCAGGTACTTAGTTCTCGCTTTTAATTCTGGAACTAGGTACTTAGTCCTCCGGTTTATTTCTGAAACTAGGTACTTAGTTCTTGCGTTTAATTCTGGAACTGGGTACTTAGTTCTCGCGTTTAATTCTGGAACTAGGTACTAAGTTCTCGCGTTTATTGCTCGAACTAGGTACTTAGTGCTCTCGTTTTATTCTGGAACTAGGTACTAAGTCCTCAAACTAGGTACTTAGTTCTGGCGTTTAATTCTGGAACTAGGCACTTAGTTGTCGCGTTTATTTCTGGAACTAGGTACTTAGTTCTCGCGTATAATTCTAGAACAAGGGACTTAGTTCTCGCGTTTATTTCTCGAACTAGGTACTTAGTGCTCTCGTTTTATTCTGGAACTAGGTACTTACTTCTCGCATTTAATTCTGGAACAAGGTACTTAGTTCTCGCGCTTAATTCTGGAACTAGGTATTTAGTTCTCGCGTTTATTTCTGGAACGAGGTACTTAGATCTCGCGTTTAATTCAGGAACTAGGTACTTAGTTCTTGCGTTTAATTCTGGAACTGGGTACTTAGTTCTCGCGTATAATTCTGGAACTAGGTACTTAGTTCTCGCGTTTAATTCTCGAACTTGGTACTTAGTTCTAGCGTTATATTCTCGAACTAGGTACTTAGTTCTCGCGTTTAATTCTCGATCTAGGTACTTAGTTCTAGCGTTATATTCTCGAACAAGGGACTTAGTTCTCGCGTTTATTTCTCGAACTAGGTACTTAGTGCTCTCGTTTTATTCTGGAACTAGGTACTTACTTCTCGCATTTAATTCTGGAACAAGGTACTTAGTTCTCGCGCTTAATTCTGGAACTAGGTATTTAGTTCTCGCGTTTATTTCTGGAACAAGGTACTTAGATCTCGCGTTTAATTCAGGAACTAGGTACTTAGTTCTTGCGTTTAATTCTGGAACTGGGTACTTAGTTCTCGCGTTTAATTCTGGAACTAGGTACTTAGTTCTCGCGTTTAATTCTCGAACTTGGTACTTAGTTCTAGCGTTATATTCTCGAACTAGGTACTTAGTTCTCGCGTTTAATTCTCGATCTAGGTACTTAGTTCTCGCGTTTAATTGTCGAACTAGGTACTTATTTCTCGCGTTTATTTCTCGAACTAGGTACTTAGTGCTCGCGTTTAATTCTGGAACTAGGTACTTAGTTCTTGCGTTTAATTCTGGAACTGGGTACTTAGATCTCGCGTTAAATTCTGGAACTAGGCACTTAGTTCTCGCGTTTAATTCTGGAACTAGGTACTTAGTTCTCGCGTTTAATTCTGGAACTAGGTACTTAGTTCTCGCGTTTAATTCTGGAACTGGGTACTTAGTCCTCGGGTTTATTTCTGGAACTAGGTACTTAGTTCTTGCGTTTAATTCTGGAACTGGGTACTTAGTTCTCGCGTTTAATTCTGGAACTAGGTACTTAGTTCTCGCGTTTATTTCTCGATCTAGGTACTTAGTTCTAGCGTTATATTCTCGAACTAGGTACTTAGTTCTCGCGTTTAATTCTCGAACTAGGTACTTAATTCTCGCGTTTAATTCTCGAACTAGGTACTTAGTTCTCGCGTTTATTTCTGGAACTAGGTACGTAGTTCTCGCTTTTAATTCTGGAACTAGGTACTTAGTTCTCGCGTTTAATTCTCGAACTTGGTACTTAGTTCTAGCGTTATATTCTCGAACTAGGTACTTAGTTCTCGCGTTTAATTCTCGATCTAGGTACTTAGTTCTCGCGTTTATTTCTGGAACTAGGTACGTAGTTCTCGCTTTTAATTCTGGAACTAGGTACTTAGTTCTCGCGTTTAATTCTCGAACTTGGTACTTAGTTCTCGCGTTTAATTCTCGATCTAGGTACTTAGTTCTCGCGTTTATTTCTGGAACTAGGTACGTAGTTCTCGCTTTTAATTCTGGAACTAGGTATTTAGTTCTCGCGTTTATTTCTGGAACAAGGTACTTAGATCTCGCGTTTAATTCAGGAACTAGGTACTTAGTTCTTGCGTTTAATTCTGGAACTGGGTACTTAGTTCTCGCGTTTAATTCTGGAACTAGGTACTTAGTTCTCGCGTTTAATTCTCGAACTTGGTACTTAGTTCTAGCGTTATATTCTCGAACTAGGTACTTAGTTCTCGCGTTTAATTCTCGATCTAGGTACTTAGTTCTAGCGTTATATTCTCGAACAAGGGACTTAGTTCTCGCGTTTATTTCTCGAACTAGGTACTTAGTGCTCTCGTTTTATTCTGGAACTAGGTACTTACTTCTCGCATTTAATTCTGGAACAAGGTACTTAGTTCTCGCGCTTAATTCTGGAACTAGGTATTTAGTTCTCGCGTTTATTTCTGGAACAAGGTACTTAGATCTCGCGTTTAATTCAGGAACTAGGTACTTAGTTCTTGCGTTTAATTCTGGAACTGGGTACTTAGTTCTCGCGTTTAATTCTGGAACTAGGTACTTAGTTCTCGCGTTTAATTCTCGAACTTGGTACTTAGTTCTAGCGTTATATTCTCGAACTAGGTACTTAGTTCTCGCGTTTAATTCTCGATCTAGGTACTTAGTTCTCGCGTTTAATTGTCGAACTAGGTACTTATTTCTCGCGTTTATTTCTCGAACTAGGTACTTAGTGCTCGCGTTTAATTCTGGAACTAGGTACTTAGTTCTCGCGTTTAATTCTGGAACTGGGTACTTAGTCCTCGGGTTTATTTCTGGAACTAGGTACTTAGTTCTTGCGTTTAATTCTGGAACTGGGTACTTAGTTCTCGCGTTTAATTCTGGAACTAGGTACTTAGTTCTCGCGTTTATTTTTCGATCTAGGTACTTAGTTCTAGCGTTATATTCTCGAACTAGGTAGTTAGTTCTCGCGTTTAATTCTCGAACTAGGTACTTAATTCTCGCGTTTAATTCTCGAACTAGGTACTTAGTTCTCGCGTTTATTTCTGGAACTAGGTACGTAGTTCTCGCTTTTAATTCTGGAACTAGGTACTTAGTTCTCGCGTTTAATTCTCGAACTTGGTACTTAGTTCTAGCGTTATATTCTCGAACTAGGTACTTAGTTCTCGCGTTTAATTCTCGATCTAGGTACTTAGTTCTCGCGTTTAATTGTCGAACTAGGTACTTAGTTCTCGCGTTTATTTCTGGAACTAGGTACGTAGTTCTCGCTTTTAATTCTGGAACTAGGTACTTAGTTCTCGCGTTTAATTCTCGAACTTGGTACTTAGTTCTAGCGTTATATTCTCGAACTAGGTACTTAGTTCTCGCGTTTAATTCTCGATCTAGGTACTTAGTTCTCGCGTTTATTTCTGGAACTAGGTTCTTAGTTCTCGCGTTTAATTCTGGAACTAGGTACTTAGTTCTCGCGTTTAATTCTCGAACTTGGTACTTAGTTCTAGCGTTATATTCTCGAACTAGGTACTTAGTTCTCGCGTTTAATTCTCGATCTAGGTACTTAGTTCTCGCGTTTAATTGTCGAACTAGGTACTTATTTCTCGCGTTTATTTCTCGAACTAGGTACTTAGTGCTCGCGTTTAATTCTGGAACTAGGTACTTAGTTCTTGCGTTTAATTCTGGAACTGGGTACTTAGATCTCGCGTTTAATTCTGGAACTAGGTACTTAGTTCTCGCGTTTAATTCTGGAACTAGGTACTTAGTTCTCGCGTTTAATTCTGGAACTGGGTACTTAGTCCTCGGGTTTATTTCTGGAACTAGGTACTTAATTCTTGCGTTTAATTCTGGAACTGGGTACTTAGTTCTCGCGTTTAATTCTGGAACTAGGTACTTAGTTCTCGCGTTTAATTCTCGAACTTGGTACTTAGTTCTAGCGTTATATTCTCGAACTAGGTACTTAGTTCTCGCGTTTAATTCTCGAACTAGGTACTTAATTCTCGCGTTTAATTCTCGAACTAGGTACTTAGTTCTCGCGTTTATTTCTGGAACTAGGTACTTAGTTCTCGCGTTTAATTCTCGAACTAGGTACTTAATTCTCGCGTTTAATTCTGGAACCAGGTACTTAGTTCTCGCTTTTAATTCTGGAACTAGGTACTTAGTCCTCCGGTTTATTTCTGAAACTAGGTACTTAGTTCTTGCGTTTAATTCTGGAACTGGGTACTTAGTTCTCGCGTTTAATTCTGGAACTAGGTACTAAGTTCTCGCGTTTAATTCTGGATCAAGGTACTTAGTTCTCGCGTTTAATTTTGGAACTAGGTACTTATTTCTGGCGTTTAATTCTCGAACTAGGTACTTAGTTCTCGCGTTTAATTCTCGAACTAGGTACTTAGTGCTCGCGTTTCATTCTGGAACCAGGTACTTAGTTCTCGCTTTTAATTCTGGAACTAGGTACTTAGTCCTCCGGTTTATTTCTGAAACTAGGTACTTAGTTCTTGCGTTTAATTCTGGAACTGGGTACTTAGTTCTCGCGTTTAATTCTGGAACTAGGTACTAAGTTCTCGCGTTTATTGCTCGAACTAGGTACTTAGTGCTCTCGTTTTATTCTGGAACTAGGTACTAAGTCCTCAAACTAGGTACTTAGTTCTGGCGTTTAATTCTGGAACTAGGCACTTAGTTGTCGCGTTTATTTCTGGAACTAGGTACTTAGTTCTCGCGTATAATTCTAGAACAAGGGACTTAGTTCTCGCGTTTATTTCTCGAACTAGGTACTTAGTGCTCTCGTTTTATTCTGGAACTAGGTACTTACTTCTCGCATTTAATTCTGGAACAAGGTACTTAGTTCTCGCGCTTAATTCTGGAACTAGGTATTTAGTTCTCGCGTTTATTTCTGGAACGAGGTACTTAGATCTCGCGTTTAATTCAGGAACTAGGTACTTAGTTCTTGCGTTTAATTCTGGAACTGGGTACTTAGTTCTCGCGTATAATTCTGGAACTAGGTACTTAGTTCTCGCGTTTAATTCTCGAACTTGGTACTTAGTTCTAGCGTTATATTCTCGAACTAGGTACTTAGTTCTCGCGTTTAATTCTCGATCTAGGTACTTAGTTCTAGCGTTATATTCTCGAACAAGGGACTTAGTTCTCGCGTTTATTTCTCGAACTAGGTACTTAGTGCTCTCGTTTTATTCTGGAACTAGGTACTTACTTCTCGCATTTAATTCTGGAACAAGGTACTTAGTTCTCGCGCTTAATTCTGGAACTAGGTATTTAGTTCTCGCGTTTATTTCTGGAACAAGGTACTTAGATCTCGCGTTTAATTCAGGAACTAGGTACTTAGTTCTTGCGTTTAATTCTGGAACTGGGTACTTAGTTCTCGCGTTTAATTCTGGAACTAGGTACTTAGTTCTCGCGTTTAATTCTCGAACTTGGTACTTAGTTCTAGCGTTATATTCTCGAACTAGGTACTTAGTTCTCGCGTTTAATTCTCGATCTAGGTACTTAGTTCTCGCGTTTAATTGTCGAACTAGGTACTTATTTCTCGCGTTTATTTCTCGAACTAGGTACTTAGTGCTCGCGTTTAATTCTGGAACTAGGTACTTAGTTCTTGCGTTTAATTCTGGAACTGGGTACTTAGATCTCGCGTTAAATTCTGGAACTAGGCACTTAGTTCTCGCGTTTAATTCTGGAACTAGGTACTTAGTTCTCGCGTTTAATTCTGGAACTAGGTACTTAGTTCTCGCGTTTAATTCTGGAACTGGGTACTTAGTCCTCGGGTTTATTTCTGGAACTAGGTACTTAGTTCTTGCGTTTAATTCTGGAACTGGGTACTTAGTTCTCGCGTTTAATTCTGGAACTAGGTACTTAGTTCTCGCGTTTATTTCTCGATCTAGGTACTTAGTTCTAGCGTTATATTCTCGAACTAGGTACTTAGTTCTCGCGTTTAATTCTCGAACTAGGTACTTAATTCTCGCGTTTAATTCTCGAACTAGGTACTTAGTTCTCGCGTTTATTTCTGGAACTAGGTACGTAGTTCTCGCTTTTAATTCTGGAACTAGGTACTTAGTTCTCGCGTTTAATTCTCGAACTTGGTACTTAGTTCTAGCGTTATATTCTCGAACTAGGTACTTAGTTCTCGCGTTTAATTCTCGATCTAGGTACTTAGTTCTCGCGTTTATTTCTGGAACTAGGTACGTAGTTCTCGCTTTTAATTCTGGAACTAGGTACTTAGTTCTCGCGTTTAATTCTCGAACTTGGTACTTAGTTCTCGCGTTTAATTCTCGATCTAGGTACTTAGTTCTCGCGTTTATTTCTGGAACTAGGTACGTAGTTCTCGCTTTTAATTCTGGAACTAGGTACTTAGTTCTCGCGTTTAATTCTCGAACTTGGTACTTATTTCTCGCGTTTATTTCTCGAACTAGGTACTTAGTGCTCGCGTTTAATTCTGGAACTAGGTACTTAGTTCTTGCGTTTAATTCTGGAACTGGGTACTTAGATCTCGCGTTTAATTCTGGAACTAGGCACTTAGTTCTCGCGTTTAATTCTGGAACTAGGTACTTAGTTCTCGCGTTTAATTCTGGAACTAGGTACTTAGTTCTCGCGTTTAATTCTGGAACTGGGTACTTAGTCCTCGGGTTTATTTCTGGAACTAGGTACTTAGTTCTTGCGTTTAATTCTGGAACTGGGTACTTAGTTCTCGCGTTTAATTCTGGAACTAGGTACTTAGTTCTCGCGTTTATTTCTCGATCTAGGTACTTAGTTCTAGCGTTATATTCTCGAACTAGGTACTTAGTTCTCGCGTTTAATTCTCGAACTAGGTACTTAATTCTCGCGTTTAATTCTCGAACTAGGTACTTAGTTCTCGCGTTTATTTCTGGAACTAGGTACGTAGTTCTCGCTTTTAATTCTGGAACTAGGTACTTAGTTCTCGCGTTTAATTCTCGAACTTGGTACTTAGTTCTAGCGTTATATTCTCGAACTAGGTACTTAGTTCTCGCGTTTAATTCTCGATCTAGGTACTTAGTTCTCGCGTTTATTTCTGGAACTAGGTACGTAGTTCTCGCTTTTAATTCTGGAACTAGGTACTTAGTTCTCGCGTTTAATTCTCGAACTTGGTACTTAGTTCTCGCGTTTAATTCTCGATCTAGGTACTTAGTTCTCGCGTTTATTTCTGGAACTAGGTACGTAGTTCTCGCTTTTAATTCTCGATCTAGGTACTTAGTTCTCGCGTTTAATTCTCGAACTTGGTACTTAGTTCTAGCGTTATATTCTCGAACTAGGTACTTAGTTCTCGCGTTTAATTCTCGATCTAGGTACTTAGTTCTCGCGTTTATTTCTGGAACTAGGTTCTTAGTTCTCGCGTTTAATTCTGGAACTAGGTACTTAGTTCTCGCGTTTAATTCTCGAACTTGGTACTTAGTTCTAGCGTTATATTCTCGAACTAGGTACTTAGTTCTCGCGTTTAATTCTCGATCTAGGTACTTAGTTCTCGCGTTTAATTGTCGAACTAGGTACTTATTTCTCGCGTTTATTTCTCGAACTAGGTACTTAGTGCTCGCGTTTAATTCTGGAACTAGGTACTTAGTTCTTGCGTTTAATTCTGGAACTGGGTACTTAGATCTCGCGTTTAATTCTGGAACTAGGCACTTAGTTCTCGCGTTTAATTCTGGAACTAGGTACTTAGTTCTCGCGTTTAATTCTGGAACTAGGTACTTAGTTCTCGCGTTTAATTCTGGAACTGGGTACTTAGTCCTCGGGTTTATTTCTGGAACTAGGTACTTAGTTCTTGCGTTTAATTCTGGAACTGGGTACTTAGTTCTCGCGTTTAATTCTGGAACTAGGTACTTAGTTCTCGCGTTTATTTCTCGATCTAGGTACTTAGTTCTAGCGTTATATTCTCGAACTAGGTACTTAGTTCTCGCGTTTAATTCTCGAACTAGGTACTTAATTCTCGCGTTTAATTCTCGAACTAGGTACTTAGTTCTCGCGTTTATTTCTGGAACTAGGTACGTAGTTCTCGCTTTTAATTCTGGAACTAGGTACTTAGTTCTCGCGTTTAATTCTGGAACTAGGTACTTAGTTCTCGCGTTTAATTCTCGAACTTGGTACTTAGTTCTAGCGTTATATTCTCGAACTAGGTACTTAGTTCTCGCGTTTAATTCTCGATCTAGGTACTTAGTTCTAGCGTTATATTCTCGAACAAGGGACTTAGTTCTCGCGTTTATTTCTCGAACTAGGTACTTAGTGCTCTCGTTTTATTCTGGAACTAGGTACTTACTTCTCGCATTTAATTCTGGAACAAGGTACTTAGTTCTCGCGCTTAATTCTGGAACTAGGTATTTAGTTCTCGCGTTTATTTCTGGAACAAGGTACTTAGATCTCGCGTTTAATTCAGGAACTAGGTACTTAGTTCTTGCGTTTAATTCTGGAACTGGGTACTTAGTTCTCGCGTTTAATTCTGGAACTAGGTACTTAGTTCTCGCGTTTAATTCTCGAACTTGGTACTTAGTTCTAGCGTTATATTCTCGAACTAGGTACTTAGTTCTCGCGTTTAATTCTCGATCTAGGTACTTAGTTCTCGCGTTTAATTGTCGAACTAGGTACTTATTTCTCGCGTTTATTTCTCGAACTAGGTACTTAGTGCTCGCGTTTAATTCTGGAACTAGGTACTTAGTTCTTGCGTTTAATTCTGGAACTGGGTACTTAGATCTCGCGTTAAATTCTGGAACTAGGCACTTAGTTCTCGCGTTTAATTCTGGAACTAGGTACTTAGTTCTCGCGTTTAATTCTGGAACTAGGTACTTAGTTCTCGCGTTTAATTCTGGAACTGGGTACTTAGTCCTCGGGTTTATTTCTGGAACTAGGTACTTAGTTCTTGCGTTTAATTCTGGAACTGGGTACTTAGTTCTCGCGTTTAATTCTGGAACTAGGTACTTAGTTCTCGCGTTTATTTCTCGATCTAGGTACTTAGTTCTAGCGTTATATTCTCGAACTAGGTACTTAGTTCTCGCGTTTAATTCTCGAACTAGGTACTTAATTCTCGCGTTTAATTCTCGAACTAGGTACTTAGTTCTCGCGTTTATTTCTGGAACTAGGTACGTAGTTCTCGCTTTTAATTCTGGAACTAGGTACTTAGTTCTCGCGTTTAATTCTCGAACTTGGTACTTAGTTCTAGCGTTATATTCTCGAACTAGGTACTTAGTTCTCGCGTTTAATTCTCGATCTAGGTACTTAGTTCTCGCGTTTATTTCTGGAACTAGGTACGTAGTTCTCGCTTTTAATTCTGGAACTAGGTACTTAGTTCTCGCGTTTAATTCTCGAACTTGGTACTTAGTTCTCGCGTTTAATTCTCGATCTAGGTACTTAGTTCTCGCGTTTATTTCTGGAACTAGGTACGTAGTTCTCGCTTTTAATTCTGGAACTAGGTACTTAGTTCTCGCGTTTAATTCTCGAACTTGGTACTTATTTCTCGCGTTTATTTCTCGAACTAGGTACTTAGTGCTCGCGTTTAATTCTGGAACTAGGTACTTAGTTCTTGCGTTTAATTCTGGAACTGGGTACTTAGATCTCGCGTTTAATTCTGGAACTAGGCACTTAGTTCTCGCGTTTAATTCTGGAACTAGGTACTTAGTTCTCGCGTTTAATTCTGGAACTAGGTACTTAGTTCTCGCGTTTAATTCTGGAACTGGGTACTTAGTCCTCGGGTTTATTTCTGGAACTAGGTACTTAGTTCTTGCGTTTAATTCTGGAACTGGGTACTTAGTTCTCGCGTTTAATTCTGGAACTAGGTACTTAGTTCTCGCGTTTATTTCTCGATCTAGGTACTTAGTTCTAGCGTTATATTCTCGAACTAGGTACTTAGTTCTCGCGTTTAATTCTCGAACTAGGTACTTAATTCTCGCGTTTAATTCTCGAACTAGGTACTTAGTTCTCGCGTTTATTTCTGGAACTAGGTACGTAGTTCTCGCTTTTAATTCTGGAACTAGGTACTTAGTTCTCGCGTTTAATTCTCGAACTTGGTACTTAGTTCTAGCGTTATATTCTCGAACTAGGTACTTAGTTCTCGCGTTTAATTCTCGATCTAGGTACTTAGTTCTCGCGTTTATTTCTGGAACTAGGTACGTAGTTCTCGCTTTTAATTCTGGAACTAGGTACTTAGTTCTCGCGTTTAATTCTCGAACTTGGTACTTAGTTCTCGCGTTTAATTCTCGATCTAGGTACTTAGTTCTCGCGTTTATTTCTGGAACTAGGTACGTAGTTCTCGCTTTTAATTCTCGATCTAGGTACTTAGTTCTCGCGTTTAATTCTCGAACTTGGTACTTAGTTCTAGCGTTATATTCTCGAACTAGGTACTTAGTTCTCGCGTTTAATTCTCGATCTAGGTACTTAGTTCTCGCGTTTATTTCTGGAACTAGGTTCTTAGTTCTCGCGTTTAATTCTGGAACTAGGTACTTAGTTCTCGCGTTTAATTCTCGAACTTGGTACTTAGTTCTAGCGTTATATTCTCGAACTAGGTACTTAGTTCTCGCGTTTAATTCTCGATCTAGGTACTTAGTTCTCGCGTTTAATTGTCGAACTAGGTACTTATTTCTCGCGTTTATTTCTCGAACTAGGTACTTAGTGCTCGCGTTTAATTCTGGAACTAGGTACTTAGTTCTTGCGTTTAATTCTGGAACTGGGTACTTAGATCTCGCGTTTAATTCTGGAACTAGGCACTTAGTTCTCGCGTTTAATTCTGGAACTAGGTACTTAGTTCTCGCGTTTAATTCTGGAACTAGGTACTTAGTTCTCGCGTTTAATTCTGGAACTGGGTACTTAGTCCTCGGGTTTATTTCTGGAACTAGGTACTTAGTTCTTGCGTTTAATTCTGGAACTGGGTACTTAGTTCTCGCGTTTAATTCTGGAACTAGGTACTTAGTTCTCGCGTTTATTTCTCGATCTAGGTACTTAGTTCTAGCGTTATATTCTCGAACTAGGTACTTAGTTCTCGCGTTTAATTCTCGAACTAGGTACTTAATTCTCGCGTTTAATTCTCGAACTAGGTACTTAGTTCTCGCGTTTATTTCTGGAACTAGGTACGTAGTTCTCGCTTTTAATTCTGGAACTAGGTACTTAGTTCTCGCGTTTAATTCTGGAACTAGGTACTTAGTTCTCGCGTTTAATTCTGGAACTGGGTACTTAGTCCTCGGGTTTATTTCTGGAACTAGGTACTTAGTTCTTGCGTTTAATTCTGGAACTGGGTACTTAGTTCTCGCGTTTAATTCTGGAACTAGGTACTTAGTTCTCGCGTTTAATTCTCGAACTTGGTACTTAGTTCTAGCGTTATATTCTCGAACTAGGTACTTAGTTCTCGCGTTTAATTCTCGAACTAGGTACTTAATTCTCGCGTTTAATTCTCGAACTAGGTACTTAGTTCTCGCGTTTATTTCTGGAACTAGGTACTTAGTTCTCGCGTTTAATTCTCGAACTAGGTACTTAATTCTCGCGTTTAATTCTGGAACCAGGTACTTAGTTCTCGCTTTTAATTCTGGAACTAGTTACTTAGTCCTCCGGTTTATTTCTGAAACTAGGTACTTAGTTCTCGCGCTTAATTCTGGAACTAGGTATTTAGTTCTCGCGTTTATTTCTGGAACAAGGTACTTAGATCTCGCGTTTAATTCAGGAACTAGGTACTTAGTTCTTGCGTTTAATTCTGGAACTGGGTACTTAGTTCTCGCGTTTAATTCTGGAACTAGGTACTTAGTTCTCGCGTTTATTTCTGGAACTAGGTTCTTAGTTCTCGCGTTTAATTCTGGAACTAGGTACTTAGTTCTCGCGTTTATTTCTGGAACTAGGTTCTTAGTTCCTGCGTTCAATTCTGGAACTAGGTACTTAGTTCTCGCGTTTAATTCTGGAACTAGGAACTTAGTTCTCGCGTTTAATTCTGGAACTGGGTACTAAGTCCTCCGGTTTATTTCTGGAACTAGGTACTTAGTTCTTGCGTTTAATTCTGGAACTGGGTACTTAGTTCTTTCGTTTCATTCTGGAACTAGGTACTAAGTTCTGGCGTTTAATTCTGGAACTAGGTACTTAGTTCCCGCGTTTAATTCTGGATCTAGGTACTTAGTTCTCGCGTTTAATTCTGGAACTAGGTACTTAGTTCTAGCGTTTAATTCTCGATCTAGGTACTTAGTTCTCGCGTTTAATTGTCGAACTAGGTACTTATTTCTCGCGTTTATTTCTCGAACTAGGTACTTAGTTCTCGCGTTTATTTCTCGAACTAGGTACTTAGTGCTCTCGTTTTATTCTGGAACTAGGTACTAAGTCCTCAAACTAGGTACTTAGTTCTGGCGTTTAATTGTCGAACTAGGTACTTAGTTCTCGCGTTTAATTCTCGAACTTGGTACTTAGTTCTAGCGTTATATTCTCGAACTAGGTACTTAGTTCTCGCGTTTAATTCTCGAACTAGGTACTTAATTCTCGCGTTTAATTCTCGAACTAGGTACTTAGTTCTCGCGTTTATTTCTGGAACTAGGTTCTTAGTTCTCGCGTTCAATTCTGGAACTAGGTACTTAGTTCTCGCGTTTATTTCTGGAACTAGGTACTTAGTTCTTGCGTTTAATTCTGGAACTGGGTACTTAGTTCTTTCTTTTCATTCTGGAACTAGGTACTAAGTTCTAGCGTTTAATTCTGGAACTAGGTACTTAGTTCTCGCGTTTAATTCTGGATCTAGGTACTTAGTTCTCGCGTTTAATACTGGAACTAGGTACTTAGTTCTAGCGTTTAATTCTCGATCTAGGTACTTAGTTCTCGCGTTTAATTGTCGAACTAGGTACTTATTTCTCGCGTTTAATTCTCGAACTAGGTACTTAGTTCTAGCGTTTAATTCTGGATCTAGGTACTTAGTTCTCGCGTTTAATTCTGGAACTAGGTACTTAGTTCTAGCGTTTAATTCTCGATCTGGGTACTTCGTTGTCGCGTTTAATTGTCGTACTAGGTACTTATTTCTTGCGTATAATTCTGGAACTGGGTGCTTAGTTCTCGCGTTTAATTCTGGAACTAGGTACTAAGTTCTCGCGTTTAATTCTGGATCTAGGTACTTAGTTCTTTCTTTTCATTCTGGAACTAGGTACTAAGTTCTGGCGTTTAATTCTGGAACTAGGTACTTAGTTCTCGCGTTTATTTCTGGAACTAGGTTCTTAGTTCTAGCGTTTAATTCTCGATCTAGGTACTTAGTTCTCGCGTTTAATTCTGGAACTAGGTACTTAGTTCTCGCGTTTAATTCTCGAACTAGGTACTTAGTTCTAGCGTTTAATTCTGGATCTAGGTACTTAGTTCTCGCGTTTAATTCTGGAACTAGGTACTTAGTTCTAGCGTTTAATTCTCGATCTGGGTACTTCGTTGTCGCGTTTAATTGTCGTACTAGGTACTTATTTCTTGCGTATAATTCTGGAACTGGGTGCTTAGTTCTCGCGTTTAATTCTGGAACTAGGTACTAAGTTCTCGCGTTTAATTCTGGATCTAGGTACTTAGTTCTTTCTTTTCATTCTGGAACTAGGTACTAAGTTCTGGCGTTTAATTCTGGAACTAGGTACTTAGTTCTCGCGTTTATTTCTGGAACTAGGTTCTTAGTTCTAGCGTTTAATTTTCGAACTAGGTACTTAGTTCTCGCGTTTAATTCTCGAACTAGGTACTTAGTTCTAGCGTTTAATTCTGGATCTAGGTACTTAGTTCTCGCGTTTAATTCTCGAACTAGGTACTTAATTCTCGCGTTTAATTCTGGAACTAGGTACTTAGTTCTCGCGTTTATTTCTCGAACTAGGTACTTAGTGCTCTCGTTTTATTCTGGAACTAGGTACTAAGTCCTCAAACTAGGTACTTAGTTCTGGCGTTTAATTCTCGAACTAGGTCCTTAGTTCTCGCGTTTAATTCTCGAACTTGGTACTTAGTTCTAGCGTTATATTCTCGAACTAGGTACTTAGTTCTCGCGTTTAATTCTCGAACTAGGTACTTAATTCTCGCGTTTAATTCTCGAACTAGGTACTTAGTTCTCGCGTTTATTTCTGGAACTAGGTACTTAGTTCTCGCGTTTAATTCTCGAACTAGGTACTTAATTCTCGCGTTTAATTCTGGAACTAGGTACTTAGTTCTAGCGTTTAATTCTCGATCTAGGTACTTAGTTCTCGCGTTTAATTGTCGAACTAGGTACTTATTTCTCGCGTTTATTTCTCGAACTAGGTACTTAGTTCTCGCGTTTATTTCTCGAACTAGGTACTTAGTGCTCTCGTTTTATTCTGGAACTAGGTACTAAGTCCTCAAACTAGGTACTTAGTTCTGGCGTTTAATTGTCGAACTAGGTACTTAGTTCTCGCGTTTAATTCTCGAACTTGGTACTTAGTTCTAGCGTTATATTCTCGAACTAGGTACTTAGTTCTCGCGTTTAATTCTCGAACTAGGTACTTAATTCTCGCGTTTAATTCTCGAACTAGGTACTTAGTTCTCGCGTTTATTTCTGGAACTAGGTTCTTAGTTCTCGCGTTCAATTCTGGAACTAGGTACTTAGTTCTCGCGTTTATTTCTGGAACTAGGTACTTAGTTCTTGCGTTTAATTCTGGAACTGGGTACTTAGTTCTTTCTTTTCATTCTGGAACTAGGTACTAAGTTCTAGCGTTTAAATCTGGAACTAGGTACTTAGTTCTCGCGTTTAATTCTGGATCTAGGTACTTAGTTCTCGCGTTTAATACTGGAACTAGGTACTTAGTTCTAGCGTTTAATTCTCGATCTAGGTACTTAGTTCTCGCGTTTAATTGTCGAACTAGGTACTTATTTCTCGCGTTTAATTCTCGATCTAGGTACTTAGTTCTCGCGTTTAATTCTGGAACTAGGTACTTAGTTCTCGCGTTTAATTCTCGAACTAGGTACTTAGTTCTAGCGTTTAATTCTGGATCTAGGTACTTAGTTCTCGCGTTTAATTCTGGAACTAGGTACTTAGTTCTAGCGTTTAATTCTCGATCTGGGTACTTCGTTGTCGCGTTTAATTGTCGTACTAGGTACTTATTTCTTGCGTATAATTCTGGAACTGGGTGCTTAGTTCTCGCGTTTAATTCTGGAACTAGGTACTAAGTTCTCGCGTTTAATTCTGGATCTAGGTACTTAGTTCTTTCTTTTCATTCTGGAACTAGGTACTAAGTCCTCAAACTAGGTACTTAGTTCTGGCGTTTAATTCTCGAACTAGGTCCTTAGTTCTCGCGTTTAATTCTCGAACTTGGTACTTAGTTCTAGCGTTATATTCTCGAACTAGGTACTTAGTTCTCGCGTTTAATTCTCGAACTAGGTACTTAATTCTCGCGTTTAATTCTCGAACTAGGTACTTAGTTCTCGCGTTTATTTCTGGAACTAGGTACTTAGTTCTCGCGTTTAATTCTCGAACTAGGTACTTAATTCTCGCGTTTAATTCTGGAACTAGGTACTTAGTTCTAGCGTTTAATTCTCGATCTAGGTACTTAGTTCTCGCGTTTAATTGTCGAACTAGGTACTTATTTCTCGCGTTTATTTCTCGAACTAGGTACTTAGTTCTCGCGTTTATTTCTCGAACTAGGTACTTAGTGCTCTCGTTTTATTCTGGAACTAGGTACTAAGTCCTCAAACTAGGTACTTAGTTCTGGCGTTTAATTGTCGAACTAGGTACTTAGTTCTCGCGTTTAATTCTCGAACTTGGTACTTAGTTCTAGCGTTATATTCTCGAACTAGGTACTTAGTTCTCGCGTTTAATTCTCGAACTAGGTACTTAATTCTCGCGTTTAATTCTCGAACTAGGTACTTAGTTCTCGCGTTTATTTCTGGAACTAGGTTCTTAGTTCTCGCGTTCAATTCTGGAACTAGGTACTTAGTTCTCGCGTTTATTTCTGGAACTAGGTACTTAGTTCTTGCGTTTAATTCTGGAACTGGGTACTTAGTTCTTTCTTTTCATTCTGGAACTAGGTACTAAGTTCTAGCGTTTAAATCTGGAACTAGGTACTTAGTTCTCGCGTTTAATTCTGGATCTAGGTACTTAGTTCTCGCGTTTAATACTGGAACTAGGTACTTAGTTCTAGCGTTTAATTCTCGATCTAGGTACTTAGTTCTCGCGTTTAATTGTCGAACTAGGTACTTATTTCTCGCGTTTAATTCTCGATCTAGGTACTTAGTTCTCGCGTTTAATTCTGGAACTAGGTACTTAGTTCTCGCGTTTAATTCTCGAACTAGGTACTTAGTTCTAGCGTTTAATTCTGGATCTAGGTACTTAGTTCTCGCGTTTAATTCTGGAACTAGGTACTTAGTTCTAGCGTTTAATTCTCGATCTGGGTACTTCGTTGTCGCGTTTAATTGTCGTACTAGGTACTTATTTCTTGCGTATAATTCTGGAACTGGGTGCTTAGTTCTCGCGTTTAATTCTGGAACTAGGTACTAAGTTCTCGCGTTTAATTCTGGATCTAGGTACTTAGTTCTTTCTTTTCATTCTGGAACTAGGTACTTAGTTCTCGCGTTTATTTCTCGAACTAGGTACTTAGTGCTCTCGTTTTATTCTGGAACTAGGTACTAAGTCCTCAAACTAGGTACTTAGTTCTGGCGTTTAATTGTCGAACTAGGTACTTATTTCTCGCGTTTATTTCTCGAACTAGGTACTTAGTTCTGGCGTTTAATTCTGGAACTAGGTACTTAGTTCTCGCGTTTATTTCTGGAACTAGGTTCTTAGTTCTAGCGTTTAATTTTCGAACTAGGTACTTAGTTCTCGCGTTTAATTCTCGAACTAGGTACTTAGTTCTAGCGTTTAATTCTGGATCTAGGTACTTAGTTCTCGCGTTTAATTCTCGAACTAGGTACTTAATTCTCGCGTTTAATTCTGGAACTAGGTACTTAGTTCTCGCGTTTATTTCTCGAACTAGGTACTTAGTGCTCTCGTTTTATTCTGGAACTAGGTACTAAGTCCTCAAACTAGGTACTTAGTTCTGGCGTTTAATTCTCGAACTAGGTCCTTAGTTCTCGCGTTTAATTCTCGAACTTGGTACTTAGTTCTAGCGTTATATTCTCGAACTAGGTACTTAGTTCTCGCGTTTAATTCTCGAACTAGGTACTTAATTCTCGCGTTTAATTCTCGAACTAGGTACTTAGTTCTCGCGTTTATTTCTGGAACTAGGTACTTAGTTCTCGCGTTTAATTCTCGAACTAGGTACTTAATTCTCGCGTTTAATTCTGGAACTAGGTACTTAGTTCTAGCGTTTAATTCTCGATCTAGGTACTTAGTTCTCGCGTTTAATTGTCGAACTAGGTACTTATTTCTCGCGTTTATTTCTCGAACTAGGTACTTAGTTCTCGCGTTTATTTCTCGAACTAGGTACTTAGTGCTCTCGTTTTATTCTGGAACTAGGTACTAAGTCCTCAAACTAGGTACTTAGTTCTGGCGTTTAATTGTCGAACTAGGTACTTAGTTCTCGCGTTTAATTCTCGAACTTGGTACTTAGTTCTAGCGTTATATTCTCGAACTAGGTACTTAGTTCTCGCGTTTAATTCTCGAACTAGGTACTTAATTCTCGCGTTTAATTCTCGAACTAGGTACTTAGTTCTCGCGTTTATTTCTGGAACTAGGTTCTTAGTTCTCGCGTTCAATTCTGGAACTAGGTACTTAGTTCTCGCGTTTATTTCTGGAACTAGGTACTTAGTTCTTGCGTTTAATTCTGGAACTGGGTACTTAGTTCTTTCTTTTCATTCTGGAACTAGGTACTAAGTTCTAGCGTTTAAATCTGGAACTAGGTACTTAGTTCTCGCGTTTAATTCTGGATCTAGGTACTTAGTTCTCGCGTTTAATACTGGAACTAGGTACTTAGTTCTAGCGTTTAATTCTCGATCTAGGTACTTAGTTCTCGCGTTTAATTGTCGAACTAGGTACTTATTTCTCGCGTTTAATTCTCGATCTAGGTACTTAGTTCTCGCGTTTAATTCTGGAACTAGGTACTTAGTTCTCGCGTTTAATTCTCGAACTAGGTACTTAGTTCTAGCGTTTAATTCTGGATCTAGGTACTTAGTTCTCGCGTTTAATTCTGGAACTAGGTACTTAGTTCTAGCGTTTAATTCTCGATCTGGGTACTTCGTTGTCGCGTTTAATTGTCGTACTAGGTACTTATTTCTTGCGTATAATTCTGGAACTGGGTGCTTAGTTCTCGCGTTTAATTCTGGAACTAGGTACTAAGTTCTCGCGTTTAATTCTGGATCTAGGTACTTAGTTCTTTCTTTTCATTCTGGAACTAGGTACTAAGTCCTCAAACTAGGTACTTAGTTCTGGCGTTTAATTCTCGAACTAGGTCCTTAGTTCTCGCGTTTAATTCTCGAACTTGGTACTTAGTTCTAGCGTTATATTCTCGAACTAGGTACTTAGTTCTCGCGTTTAATTCTCGAACTAGGTACTTAATTCTCGCGTTTAATTCTCGAACTAGGTACTTAGTTCTCGCGTTTATTTCTGGAACTAGGTACTTAGTTCTCGCGTTTAATTCTCGAACTAGGTACTTAATTCTCGCGTTTAATTCTGGAACTAGGTACTTAGTTCTAGCGTTTAATTCTCGATCTAGGTACTTAGTTCTCGCGTTTAATTGTCGAACTAGGTACTTATTTCTCGCGTTTATTTCTCGAACTAGGTACTTAGTTCTCGCGTTTATTTCTCGAACTAGGTACTTAGTGCTCTCGTTTTATTCTGGAACTAGGTACTAAGTCCTCAAACTAGGTACTTAGTTCTGGCGTTTAATTGTCGAACTAGGTACTTAGTTCTCGCGTTTAATTCTCGAACTTGGTACTTAGTTCTAGCGTTATATTCTCGAACTAGGTACTTAGTTCTCGCGTTTAATTCTCGAACTAGGTACTTAATTCTCGCGTTTAATTCTCGAACTAGGTACTTAGTTCTCGCGTTTATTTCTGGAACTAGGTTCTTAGTTCTCGCGTTCAATTCTGGAACTAGGTACTTAGTTCTCGCGTTTATTTCTGGAACTAGGTACTTAGTTCTTGCGTTTAATTCTGGAACTGGGTACTTAGTTCTTTCTTTTCATTCTGGAACTAGGTACTAAGTTCTAGCGTTTAAATCTGGAACTAGGTACTTAGTTCTCGCGTTTAATTCTGGATCTAGGTACTTAGTTCTCGCGTTTAATACTGGAACTAGGTACTTAGTTCTAGCGTTTAATTCTCGATCTAGGTACTTAGTTCTCGCGTTTAATTGTCGAACTAGGTACTTATTTCTCGCGTTTAATTCTCGATCTAGGTACTTAGTTCTCGCGTTTAATTCTGGAACTAGGTACTTAGTTCTCGCGTTTAATTCTCGAACTAGGTACTTAGTTCTAGCGTTTAATTCTGGATCTAGGTACTTAGTTCTCGCGTTTAATTCTGGAACTAGGTACTTAGTTCTAGCGTTTAATTCTCGATCTGGGTACTTCGTTGTCGCGTTTAATTGTCGTACTAGGTACTTATTTCTTGCGTATAATTCTGGAACTGGGTGCTTAGTTCTCGCGTTTAATTCTGGAACTAGGTACTAAGTTCTCGCGTTTAATTCTGGATCTAGGTACTTAGTTCTTTCTTTTCATTCTGGAACTAGGTACTTAGTTCTCGCGTTTATTTCTCGAACTAGGTACTTAGTGCTCTCGTTTTATTCTGGAACTAGGTACTAAGTCCTCAAACTAGGTACTTAGTTCTGGCGTTTAATTGTCGAACTAGGTACTTATTTCTCGCGTTTATTTCTCGAACTAGGTACTTAGTTCTGGCGTTTAATTCTGGAACTAGGTACTTAGTTCTCGCGTTTATTTCTGGAACTAGGTTCTTAGTTCTAGCGTTTAATTTTCGAACTAGGTACTTAGTTCTCGCGTTTAATTCTCGAACTAGGTACTTAGTTCTAGCGTTTAATTCTGGATCTAGGTACTTAGTTCTCGCGTTTAATTCTCGAACTAGGTACTTAATTCTCGCGTTTAATTCTGGAACTAGGTACTTAGTTCTCGCGTTTATTTCTCGAACTAGGTACTTAGTGCTCTCGTTTTATTCTGGAACTAGGTACTAAGTCCTCAAACTAGGTACTTAGTTCTGGCGTTTAATTCTCGAACTAGGTACTTAGTTCTCGCGTTTAATTCTCGAACTTGGTACTTAGTTCTAGCGTTATATTCTCGAACTAGGTACTTAGTTCTCGCGTTTAATTCTCGAACTAGGTACTTAATTCTCGCGTTTAATTCTCGAACTAGGTACTTAGTTCTCGCGTTTATTTCTGGAACTAGGTACTTAGTTCTCGCGTTTAATTCTCGAACTAGGTACTTAATTCTCGCGTTTAATTCTGGAACCAGGTACTTAGTTCTCGCTTTTAATTCTGGAACTAGGTACTTAGTCCTCCGGTTTATTTCTGAAACTAGGTACTTAGTTCTTGCGTTTAATTCTGGAACTGGGTACTTAGTTCTCGCGTTTAATTCTGGAACTAGGTACTAAGTTCTCGCGTTTAATTCTGGATCAAGGTACTTAGTTCTCGCGTTTAATTTTGGAACTAGGTACTTATTTCTGGCTTTTAATTCTCGAACTGGTACTTAGTTCTCGCGTTTAATTCTCGAACTAGGTACTTAGTGCTCGCGTTTAATTCTGGAACCAGGTACTTAGTTCTCGCTTTTAATTCTGGAACTAGGTACTTAGTCCTCCGGTTTATTTCTGAAACTAGGTACTTAGTTCTTGCGTTTAATTCTGGAACTGGGTACTTAGTTCTCGCGTTTAATTCTGGAACTAGGTACTAAGTTCTCGCGTTTAATTCTGGATCAAGGTACTTAGTTCTCGCGTTTAATTCTGGAACTAGGTACTTAGTTCTAGCGTTTAATTCTCGAACTAGGTACTTAGTTCTCGCGTTTAATTCTCGAACTTGGTACTTAGTTCTAGCGTTATATTCTCGAACTAGGTACTTAGTTCTCGCGTTTAATTCTCGAACTAGGTACTTAATTCTTGCGTTTAATTCTGGAACTAGGTACTTAGTTCTCGCGTTTATTTCTCGAACTAGGTACTTGTGCTCTCGTTTTATTCTGGAACTAGGTACTTAGTTCTGGCGTTTAATTCTGGAACTAGGTACTTAGTTCTCGCGTTTAATTCTGGAACTGGGTACTTAGTTCTCGCGTTTAATTTTGGAACTAGGTACTTATTTCTGGCGTTTAATTCTCGAACTAGGTACTTAGTTCTCGCGTTTAATTCTCGAACTAGGTACTTAGTGCTCGCGTTTAATTCTGGAACCAGGTACTTAGTTCTCGCTTTTAATTCTGGAACTAGGTACTTAGTCCTCCGGTTTATTTCTGAAACTAGGTACTTAGTTCTTGCGTTTAATTCTGGAACTGGGTACTTAGTTCTCGCGTTTAATTCTGGAACTAGGTACTAAGTTCTCGCGTTTAATTCTGGATCAAGGTACTTAGTTCTCGCGTTTAATTCTGGAACTAGGTACTTAGTTATAGCGTTTAATTCTCGAACTAGGTACTTAGTTCTCGCGTTTAATTCTCGAACTTGGTACTTAGTTCTAGCGTTATATTCTCGAACTAGGTACTTAGTTCTCGCGTTTAATTCTCGAACTAGGTACTTAATTCTTGCGTTTAATTCTGGAACTAGGTACTTAGTTCTCGCGTTTATTTCTCGAACTAGGTACTTGTGCTCTCGTTTTATTCTGGAACTAGGTACTTAGTTCTGGCGTTTAATTCTGGAACTAGACACTTAGTTGTCGCGTTTAATTCAGGAACTAGGTACTTAGTTCTTGCGTTTAATTCTGGAACTGGGTACTTAGTTCTCGCGTTTAATTCTGGAACTGGGTACTTAGTTCTCGCGTTTAATTCTGGAACTAGGTACTTAGTTCTCGCGTTCAATTCTGGAACTAGGTACTTAGTTCTCGCGTTTATTTCTCGAACTAGGTACTTAGTGCTCTCGTTTTATTCTGGAACTAGGTACTTACTTCTCGCATTTAATTCTGCAACAAGGTACTTAGTTCTCGCGCTTAATTCTGGAACTAGGTATTTAGTTCTCGCGTTTATTTCTGGAACTAGGTACTTAGATCTCGCGTTTAATTCAGGAACTAGGTACTTAGTTCTCGCGTTTAATTCTGGAACTAGGTACTTAGTTCTAGCGTTTAATTCTCGATCTAGGTACTTAGTTCTCGCGTTTAATTGTCGAACTAGGTACTTATTTCTCGCGTTTAATTCTCGATCTAGGTACTTAGTTCTCGCGTTTAATTCTGGAACTAGGTACTTAGTTCTCGCGTTTAATTCTCGAACTAGGTACTTAGTTCTAGCGTTTAATTCTGGATCTAGGTACTTAGTTCTCGCGTTTAATTCTGGAACTAGGTACTTAGTTCTAGCGTTTAATTCTCGATCTGGGTACTTCGTTGTCGCGTTTAATTGTCGTACTAGGTACTTATTTCTTGCGTATAATTCTGGAACTGGGTGCTTAGTTCTCGCGTTTAATTCTGGAACTAGGTACTAAGTTCTCGCGTTTAATTCTGGATCTAGGTACTTAGTTCTTTCTTTTCATTCTGGAACTAGGTACTAAGTTCTGGCGTTTAATTCTGGAACTAGGTACTTAGTTCTCGCGTTTATTTCTGGAACTAGGTTCTTAGTTCTAGCGTTTAATTTTCGAACTGGGTACTTAGTTCTCGCGTTTAATTCTCGAACTAGGTACTTAGTTCTAGCGTTTAATTCTGGATCTAGGTACTTAGTTCTCGCGTTTAATTCTCGAACTAGGTACTTAATTCTCGCGTTTAATTCTGGAACTAGGTACTTAGTTCTCGCGTTTATTTCTCGAACTAGGTACTTAGTGCTCTCGTTTTATTCTGGAACTAGGTACTAAGTCCTCAAACTAGGTACTTAGTTCTGGCGTTTAATTCTCGAACTAGGTACTTAGTTCTCGCGTTTAATTCTCGAACTTGGTACTTAGTTCTAGCGTTATATTCTCGAACTAGGTACTTAGTTCTCGCGTTTAATTCTCGAACTAGGTACTTAATTCTCGCGTTTAATTCTCGAACTAGGTACTTAGTTCTCGCGTTTATTTCTGGAACTAGGTACTTAGTTCTCGCGTTTAATTCTCGAACTAGGTACTTAATTCTCGCGTTTAATTCTGGAACCAGGTACTTAGTTCTCGCTTTTAATTCTGGAACTAGGTACTTAGTCCTCCGGTTTATTTCTGAAACTAGGTACTTAGTTCTTGCGTTTAATTCTGGAACTGGGTACTTAGTTCTCGCGTTTAATTCTGGAACTAGGTACTAAGTTCTCGCGTTTAATTCTGGATCAAGGTACTTAGTTCTCGCGTTTAATTTTGGAACTAGGTACTTATTTCTGGCTTTTAATTCTCGAACTGGTACTTAGTTCTCGCGTTTAATTCTCGAACTAGGTACTTAGTGCTCGCGTTTAATTCTGGAACCAGGTACTTAGTTCTCGCTTTTAATTCTGGAACTAGGTACTTAGTCCTCCGGTTTATTTCTGAAACTAGGTACTTAGTTCTTGCGTTTAATTCTGGAACTGGGTACTTAGTTCTCGCGTTTAATTCTGGAACTAGGTACTAAGTTCTCGCGTTTAATTCTGGATCAAGGTACTTAGTTCTCGCGTTTAATTCTGGAACTAGGTACTTAGTTCTAGCGTTTAATTCTCGAACTAGGTACTTAGTTCTCGCGTTTAATTCTCGAACTTGGTACTTAGTTCTAGCGTTATATTCTCGAACTAGGTACTTAGTTCTCGCGTTTAATTCTCGAACTAGGTACTTAATTCTTGCGTTTAATTCTGGAACTAGGTACTTAGTTCTCGCGTTTATTTCTCGAACTAGGTACTTGTGCTCTCGTTTTATTCTGGAACTAGGTACTTAGTTCTGGCGTTTAATTCTGGAACTAGGTACTTAGTTCTCGCGTTTAATTCTGGAACTGGGTACTTAGTTCTCGCGTTTAATTTTGGAACTAGGTACTTATTTCTGGCGTTTAATTCTCGAACTAGGTACTTAGTTCTCGCGTTTAATTCTCGAACTAGGTACTTAGTGCTCGCGTTTAATTCTGGAACCAGGTACTTAGTTCTCGCTTTTAATTCTGGAACTAGGTACTTAGTCCTCCGGTTTATTTCTGAAACTAGGTACTTAGTTCTTGCGTTTAATTCTGGAACTGGGTACTTAGTTCTCGCGTTTAATTCTGGAACTAGGTACTAAGTTCTCGCGTTTAATTCTGGATCAAGGTACTTAGTTCTCGCGTTTAATTCTGGAACTAGGTACTTAGTTATAGCGTTTAATTCTCGAACTAGGTACTTAGTTCTCGCGTTTAATTCTCGAACTTGGTACTTAGTTCTAGCGTTATATTCTCGAACTAGGTACTTAGTTCTCGCGTTTAATTCTCGAACTAGGTACTTAATTCTTGCGTTTAATTCTGGAACTAGGTACTTAGTTCTCGCGTTTATTTCTCGAACTAGGTACTTGTGCTCTCGTTTTATTCTGGAACTAGGTACTTAGTTCTGGCGTTTAATTCTGGAACTAGACACTTAGTTGTCGCGTTTAATTCAGGAACTAGGTACTTAGTTCTTGCGTTTAATTCTGGAACTGGGTACTTAGTTCTCGCGTTTAATTCTGGAACTGGGTACTTAGTTCTCGCGTTTAATTCTGGAACTAGGTACTTAGTTCTCGCGTTCAATTCTGGAACTAGGTACTTAGTTCTCGCGTTTATTTCTCGAACTAGGTACTTAGTGCTCTCGTTTTATTCTGGAACTAGGTACTTACTTCTCGCATTTAATTCTGCAACAAGGTACTTAGTTCTCGCGCTTAATTCTGGAACTAGGTATTTAGTTCTCGCGTTTATTTCTGGAACTAGGTACTTAGATCTCGCGTTTAATTCAGGAACTAGGTACTTAGTTCTCGCGTTTAATTCTGGAACTAGGTACTTAGTTCTCGCGTTTATTTCTGGAACTAGGTTCTTAGTTCTAGCGTTTAATTTTCGAACTAGGTACTTAGTTCTCGCGTTTAATTCTCGAACTAGGTACTTAGTTCTAGCGTTTAATTCTGGATCTAGGTACTTAGTTCTCGCGTTTAATTCTCGAACTAGGTACTTATTTCTCGCGTTTAATTCTGGAACTAGGTACTTAGTTCTCGCGTTTATTTCTCGAACTAGGTACTTAGTGCTCTCGTTTTATTCTGGAACTAGGTACTAAGTCCTCAAACTAGGTACTTAGTTCTGGCGTTTAATTCTCGAACTAGGTACTTAGTTCTCGCGTTTAATTCTCGAACTTGGTACTTAGTTCTAGCGTTATATTCTCGAACTAGGTACTTAGTTCTCGCGTTTAATTCTCGAACTAGGTACTTAATTCTCGCATTTAATTCTGGAACTAGGTACTTAGTTCTCGCGTTTATTTCTCGAACTAGGTACTTAGTGCTCTCGTTTTATTCTGGAACTAGGTACTAAGTCCTCAAACTAGGTACTTAGTTCTGGCGTTTAATTCTGGAACTAGGCACTTAGTTGTCGCGTTTATTTCTGGAACTAGGTACTTAGTTCTCGCGTTTAATTCTAGAACTAGGTACTTAGTTCTCGCGTTTAATTCGATAACTGGGTACTTAGTTCTCGCGTTTAATTCTGGAACTAGGTACTTAGTTCTCGCGTATAATTCTCGAACAAGGGACTTAGTTCTCGCGTTTATTTCTCGAACTAGGTACTTAGTGCTCTCGTTTTATTCTGGAACTAGGTACTTACTTCTCGCGCTTAATTCTGGAACTAGGTATTTAGTTCTCGCGTTTATTTCTGGAACAAGGTACTTAGATCTCGCGTTTAATTCAGGAACTAGGTACTTAGTTCTTGCGTTTAATTCTGGAACTGGGTACTTAGTTCTCGCGTTTAATTCTGGAACTAGGTACTTAGTGCTCTCGTTTTATTCTGGAACTAGGTACTAAGTCCTCAAACTAGGTACTTAGTTCTGGCGTTTAATTCTCGAACTAGGTACTTAGTTCTCGCGTTTAATTCTCGAACTTGGTACTTAGTTCTAGCGTTATATTCTCGAACTAGGTACTTAGTTCTCGCGTTTAATTCTCGAACTAGGTACTTAATTCTCGCATTTAATTCTGGAACTAGGTACTTAGTTCTCGCGTTTATTTCTCGAACTAGGTACTTAGTGCTCTCGTTTTATTCTGGAACTAGGTACTAAGTCCTCGAACTAGGTACTTAGTGCTCGCGTTTAATTCTGGAACCAGGTACTTAGTTCTCGCTTTTAATTCTGGAACTAGGTACTTAGTCCTCCGGTTTATTTCTGAAACTAGGTACTTAGTTCTTGCGTTTAATTCTGGAACTGGGTACTTAGTTCTCGCGTTTAATTCTGGAACTAGGTACTAAGTTCTCGCGTTTAATTCTGGATCAAGGTACTTAGTTCTCGCGTTTAATTCTGGAACTAGGTACTTAGTTATAGCGTTTAATTCTCGAACTAGGTACTTAGTTCTCGCGTTTAATTCTCGAACTTGGTACTTAGTTCTAGCGTTATATTCTCGAACTAGGTACTTAGTTCTCGCGTTTAATTCTCGAACTAGGTACTTAATTCTTGCGTTTAATTCTGGAACTAGGTACTTAGTTCTCGCGTTTATTTCTCGAACTAGGTACTTGTGCTCTCGTTTTATTCTGGAACTAGGTACTTAGTTCTGGCGTTTAATTCTGGAACTAGACACTTAGTTGTCGCGTTTAATTCAGGAACTAGGTACTTAGTTCTTGCGTTTAATTCTGGAACTGGGTACTTAGTTCTCGCGTTTAATTCTGGAACTGGGTACTTAGTTCTCGCGTTTAATTCTGGAACTAGGTACTTAGTTCTCGCGTTCAATTCTGGAACTAGGTACTTAGTTCTCGCGTTTATTTCTCGAACTAGGTACTTAGTGCTCTCGTTTTATTCTGGAACTAGGTACTTACTTCTCGCATTTAATTCTGCAACAAGGTACTTAGTTCTCGCGCTTAATTCTGGAACTAGGTATTTAGTTCTCGCGTTTATTTCTGGAACTAGGTACTTAGATCTCGCGTTTAATTCAGGAACTAGGTACTTAGTTCTCGCGTTTAATTCTGGAACTAGGTACTTAGTTCTCGCGTTTATTTCTGGAACTAGGTTCTTAGTTCTAGCGTTTAATTTTCGAACTAGGTACTTAGTTCTCGCGTTTAATTCTCGAACTAGGTACTTAGTTCTAGCGTTTAATTCTGGATCTAGGTACTTAGTTCTCGCGTTTAATTCTCGAACTAGGTACTTATTTCTCGCGTTTAATTCTGGAACTAGGTACTTAGTTCTCGCGTTTATTTCTCGAACTAGGTACTTAGTGCTCTCGTTTTATTCTGGAACTAGGTACTAAGTCCTCAAACTAGGTACTTAGTTCTGGCGTTTAATTCTCGAACTAGGTACTTAGTTCTCGCGTTTAATTCTCGAACTTGGTACTTAGTTCTAGCGTTATATTCTCGAACTAGGTACTTAGTTCTCGCGTTTAATTCTCGAACTAGGTACTTAATTCTCGCATTTAATTCTGGAACTAGGTACTTAGTTCTCGCGTTTATTTCTCGAACTAGGTACTTAGTGCTCTCGTTTTATTCTGGAACTAGGTACTAAGTCCTCAAACTAGGTACTTAGTTCTGGCGTTTAATTCTGGAACTAGGCACTTAGTTGTCGCGTTTATTTCTGGAACTAGGTACTTAGTTCTCGCGTTTAATTCTAGAACTAGGTACTTAGTTCTCGCGTTTAATTCGATAACTGGGTACTTAGTTCTCGCGTTTAATTCTGGAACTAGGTACTTAGTTCTCGCGTATAATTCTCGAACAAGGGACTTAGTTCTCGCGTTTATTTCTCGAACTAGGTACTTAGTGCTCTCGTTTTATTCTGGAACTAGGTACTTACTTCTCGCGCTTAATTCTGGAACTAGGTATTTAGTTCTCGCGTTTATTTCTGGAACAAGGTACTTAGATCTCGCGTTTAATTCAGGAACTAGGTACTTAGTTCTTGCGTTTAATTCTGGAACTGGGTACTTAGTTCTCGCGTTTAATTCTGGAACTAGGTACTTAGTGCTCTCGTTTTATTCTGGAACTAGGTACTAAGTCCTCAAACTAGGTACTTAGTTCTGGCGTTTAATTCTCGAACTAGGTACTTAGTTCTCGCGTTTAATTCTCGAACTTGGTACTTAGTTCTAGCGTTATATTCTCGAACTAGGTACTTAGTTCTCGCGTTTAATTCTCGAACTAGGTACTTAATTCTCGCATTTAATTCTGGAACTAGGTACTTAGTTCTCGCGTTTATTTCTCGAACTAGGTACTTAGTGCTCTCGTTTTATTCTGGAACTAGGTACTAAGTCCTCAAACTAGGTACTTAGTTCTGGCGTTTAATTCTGGAACTAGGCACTTAGTTGTCGCGTTTATTTCTGGAACTAGGTACTTAGTTCTCGCGTTTAATTCTAGAACTAGGTACTTAGTTCTCGCGTTTAATTCTATAACTGGGTACTTAGTTCTCGCGTTTAATTCTGGAACTAGGTACTTAGTTCTCGCGTATAATTCTCGAACAAGGGACTTAGTTCTCGCGTTTATTTCTCGAACTAGGTACTTAGTGCTCTCGTTTTATTCTGGAACTAGGTACTTACTTCTCGCGCTTAATTCAGGAACTAGGTATTTAGTTCTCGCGTTTATTTCTGGAACAAGGTACTTAGATCTCGCGTTTAATTCAGGAACTAGGTACTTAGTTCTTGCGTTTAATTCTGGAACTGGGTACTTAGTTCTCGCGTTTAATTCTGGAACTAGGTACTTAGTGCTCTCGTTTTATTCTGGAACTAGGTACTAAGTCCTCAAACTAGGTACTTAGTTCTGGCGTTTAATTCTCGAACTAGGTACTTAGTTCTCGCGTTTAATTCTCGAACTTGGTACTTAGTTCTAGCGTTATATTCTCGAACTAGGTACTTAGTTCTCGCGTTTAATTCTCGAACTAGGTACTTAATTCTCGCATTTAATTCTGGAACTAGGTACTTAGTTCTCGCGTTTATTTCTCGAACTAGGTACTTAGTGCTCTCGTTTTATTCTGGAACTAGGTACTAAGTCCTCAAACTAGGTACTTAGTTCTAGCGTTATATTCTCGAACTAGGCACTTAGTTGTCGCATTTATTTCTGGAACTAGGTACTTAGTTCTAGCGTTATATTCTCGAACTAGGTACTTAGTTCTCGCGTTTAATTCTCGAACTAGGTACTTAATTCTCGCATTTAATTCTGGAACTAGGCACTTAGTTGTCGCGTTTATTTCTGGAACTAGGTACTTAGTTCTCGCGTTTAATTCTAGAACTAGGTACTTAGTTCTCGCGTTTAATTCTGGAACTGGGTACTTAGTTCTCGCGTTTAATTCTGGAACTAGGTACTTAGTTCTCGCGTATAATTCTCGAACAAGGGACTTAGTTCTCGCGTTTATTTCTCGAACTAGGTACTTAGTGCTCTCGTTTTATTCTGGAACTAGGTACTTACTTCTCGCATTTAATTCTGGAACAAGGTACTTAGTTCTCGCACTTAATTCTGGAACTAGGTATTTAGTTCTCGCGTTTATTTCTGGAACAAGGTACTTAGATCTCGCGTTTAATTCAGGAACTAGGTACTTAGTTCTTGCGTTTAATTCTGGAACTGGGTACTTAGTTCTCGCGTTTAATTCTGGAACTAGGTACTTAGTTCTCGCGTTTATTTCTGGAACTAGGTTCTTAGTTCTCGCGTTTAATTCTGGAACTAGGTACTTAGATCTCGCGTTTAATTCAGGAACTAGGTACTTAGTTCTCGCGTTTAATTCTGGAACTAGGTACTTAGTTCTCGCGTTTATTTCTGGAACTAGGTACTTAGATCTCGCGTTTAATTCAGGAACTAGGTACTTAGTTCTCGCGTTTAATTCTGGAACTGGGTACTTAGTTCTTTCTTTTCATTCTGGAACTAGGTACTAAGTTCTCGCGTTTAATTCTGGAACTAGGTACTTAGTTCTCGCGTTTAATTCTGGAACTAGGTACTTAGTTCTCGCGTTTATTTCTGGAACTAGGTTCTTAGTTCTAGCGTTTAATTTTCGAACTAGGTACTTAGTTCTCGCGTTTAATTCTCGAACTAGGTACTTAGTTCTAGCGTTTAATTCTGGATCTAGGTACTTAGTTCTCGCGTTTAATTTTCGAACTAGGTACTTATTTCTCGCGTTTAATTCTGGAACTAGGTACTTAGTTCTCGCGTTTATTTCTCGAACTAGGTACTTAGTGCTCTCGTTTTATTCTGGAACTAGGTACTAAGTCCTCAAACTAGGTACTTAGTTCTGGCGTTTAATTCTCGAACTAGGTACTTAGTTCTCGCGTTTAATTCTCGAACTTGGTACTTAGTTCTAGCGTTATATTCTCGAACTAGGTACTTAGTTCTCGCGTTTAATTCTCGAACTAGGTACTTAATTCTCGCATTTAATTCTGGAACTAGGTACTTAGTTCTCGCGTTTATTTCTCGAACTAGGTACTTAGTGCTCTCGTTTTATTCTGGAACTAGGTACTAAGTCCTCAAACTAGGTACTTAGTTCTAGCGTTATATTCTCGAACTAGGTACTTAGTTCTCGCGTTTAATTCTCGAACTAGGTACTTAATTCTCGCATTTAATTCTGGAACTAGGCACTTAGTTGTCGCGTTTATTTCTGGAACTAGGTACTTAGTTCTAGCGTTATATTCTCGAACTAGGTACTTAGTTCTCCCGTTTAATTCTCGAACTAGGTACTTAATTCTCGCATTTAATTCTGGAACTAGGCACTTAGTTGTCGCGTTTATTTCTGGAACTAGGTACTTAGTTCTCGCGTTTAATTCTAGAACTAGGTACTTAGTTCTCGTGTTTAATTCTGGAACTGGGTACTTAGTTCTCGCGTTTAATTCTGGAACTAGGTACTTAGTTCTCGCGTATAATTCTCGAACAAGGGACTTAGTTCTCGCGTTTATTTCTCGAACTAGGTACTTAGTGCTCTCGTTTTATTCTGGAACTAGGTACTTACTTCTCGCATTTAATTCTGGAACAAGGTACTTAGTTCTCGCGCTTAATTCTGGAACTAGGTATTTAGTTCTCGCGTTTATTTCTGGAACAAGGTACTTAGATCTCGCGTTTAATTCAGGAACTAGGTACTTAGTTCTTGCGTTTAATTCTGGAACTGGGTACTTAGTTCTCGCGTTTAATTCTGGAACTAGGTACTTAGTTCTCGCGTTTATTTCTGGAACTAGGTTCTTAGTTCTCGCGTTTAATTCTGGAACTAGGTACTTAGTTCTCGCGTTTATTTCTGGAACTAGGTTCTTAGTTCCCGCGTTCAATTCTGGAACTAGGTACTTAGTTCTCGCGTTTAATTCTGGAACTAGGAACTTAGTTCTCGCGTTTAATTCTGGAACTGGGTACTAAGTCCTCCGGTTTATTTCTGGAACTAGGTACTTAGTTCTTGCGTTTAATTCTGGAACTGGGTACTTAGTTCTTTCGTTTCATTCTGGAACTAGGTACTAAGTTCTGGCGTTTAATTCTGGAACTAGGTACTTAGTTCCCGCGTTTAATTCTGGATCTAGGTACTTAGTTCTCGCGTTTAATTCTGGAACTAGGTACTTAGTTCTAGCGTTTAATTCTCGATCTAGGTACTTAGTTCTCGCGTTTAATTGTCGAACTGGGTACTTATTTCTCGCGTTTATTTCTCGAACTAGGTACTTAGTGCTCGCGTTTAATTCTGGAACTAGGTACTTAGTTCTTGCGTTTAATTCTGGAACTGGGTACTTAGATCTCGCGTTTAATTCTGGAACTAGGTACTTAGTTCTCGCGTTTAATTCTGGAACTAGGTACTTAGTTCTCGCGTTTAATTCTGGAACTAGGTACTTAGTTCTCGCGTTTAATTCTGGAACTGGGTACTTAGTCCTCGGGTTTATTTCTGGAACTAGGTACTTAGTTATTGCGTTTAATTCTGGAACTGGGTACTTAGTTCTCGCGTTTAATTCTGGAACTAGGTACTTAGTTCTCGCGTTTATTTCTCGATCTAGGTACTTCGTTCTCGCGTTTAATTGTCGAACAAGGGACTTAGTTCTCGCGTTTATTTCTCGATCTAGGTACTTAGATCTCGCGTTTAATTCAGGAACTAGGTACTTAGTTCTTGCGTTTAATTCTGGAACTGGGTACTTAGTTCTCGCGTTTAATTCTGGAACTAGGTACTTAGTTCTCGCGTTTATTTCTGGAACTAGGTTCTTAGTTCTCGCGTTTAATTCTGGAACTAGGTACTTAGTTCTCGCGTTTATTTCTGGAACTAGGTTCTTAGTTCCCGCGTTCAATTCTGGAACTAGGTACTTAGTTCTCGCGTTTAATTCTGGAACTAGGAACTTAGTTCTCGCGTTTAATTCTGGAACTGGGTACTAAGTCCTCCGGTTTAATTCTGGAACAAGGTACTTAGTTCTCGCGTTTATTTCTGGAACTAGGTACTTAGATCTCGCGTTTAATTCAGGAACTAGGTACTTAGTTCTCGCGTTTAATTCTGGAACTGGGTACTTAGTTCTTTCTTTTCATTCTGGAACTAGGTACTAAGTTCTCGCGTTTAATTCTGGAACTAGGTACTTAGTTCTCGCGTTTAATTCTGGAACTAGGTACTTAGTTCTCGCGTTTATTTCTGGAACTAGGTTCTTAGTTCTAGCGTTTAATTTTCGAACTAGGTACTTAGTTCTCGCGTTTAATTCTCGAACTAGGTACTTAGTTCTAGCGTTTAATTCTGGATCTAGGTACTTAGTTCTCGCGTTTAATTTTCGAACTAGGTACTTATTTCTCGCGTTTAATTCTGGAACTAGGTACTTAGTTCTCGCGCTTATTTCTCGAACTAGGTACTTAGTGCTCTCGTTTTATTCTGGAACTAGGTACTAAGTCCTCAAACTAGGTACTTAGTTCTGGCGTTTAATTCTCGAACTAGGTACTTAGTTCTCGCGTTTAATTCTCGAACTTGGTACTTAGTTCTAGCGTATAATTCTCGAACAAGGGACTTAGTTCTCGCGTTTATTTCTCGAACTAGGTACTTAGTGCTCTCGTTTTATTCTGGAACTAGGTACTTACTTCTCGCATTTAATTCTGGAACAAGGTACTTAGTTCTCGCGTTTAATTCTGGAACTAGGTACTTAGTTCTCGCGTTTATTTCTGGAACAAGGTACTTAGATCTCGCGTTTAATTCAGGAACTAGGTACTTAGTTCTTGCGTTTAATTCTGGAACTGGGTACTTAGTTCTCGCGTTTAATTCTGGAACTAGGTACTTAGTTCTCGCGTTTATTTCTGGAACTAGGTTCTTAGTTCTCGCGTTTAATTCTGGAACTAGGTACTTAGTTCTCGCGTTTAATTCTGGAACTAGGTACTTAGTTCTGGCGTTTAATTCTCGAACTAGGTACTTAGTTCTCGCGTTTAATTCTGGAACTAGGTACTTAGTTCTAGCGTATAATTCTCGAACAAGGGACTTAGTTCTCGCGTTTATTTCTCGAACTAGGTACTTAGTGCTCTCGTTTTATTCTGGAACTAGGTACTTACTTCTCGCATTTAATTCTGGAACAAGGTACTTAGTTCTCGCGCTTAATTCTGGAACTAGGTATTTAGTTCTCGCGTTTATTTCTGGAACAAGGTACTTAGATCTCGCGTTTAATTCAGGAACTAGGTACTTAGTTCTTGCGTTTAATTCTGGAACTGGGTACTTAGTTCTCGCGTTTAATTCTGGAACTAGGTACTTAGTTCTCGCGTTTATTTCTGGAACTAGGTTCTTAGTTCTCGCGTTTAATTCTGGAACTAGGTACTTAGATCTCGCGTTTAATTCAGGAACTAGGTACTTAGTTCTCGCGTTTAATTCTGGAACTAGGTACTTAGTTCTCGCGTTTATTTCTGGAACTAGGTACTTAGATCTCGCGTTTAATTCAGGAACTAGGTACTTAGTTCTCGCGTTTAATTCTGGAACTGGGTACTTAGTTCTTTCTTTTCATTCTGGAACTAGGTACTAAGTTCTCGCGTTTAATTCTGGAACTAGGTACTTAGTTCTCGCGTTTAATTCTGGAACTAGGTACTTAGTTCTCGCGTTTATTTCTGGAACTAGGTTCTTAGTTCTAGCGTTTAATTTTCGAACTAGGTACTTAGTTCTCGCGTTTAATTCTCGAACTAGGTACTTAGTTCTAGCGTTTAATTCTGGATCTAGGTACTTAGTTCTCGCGTTTAATTTTCGAACTAGGTACTTATTTCTCGCGTTTAATTCTGGAACTAGGTACTTAGTTCTCGCGTTTATTTCTCGAACTAGGTACTTAGTGCTCTCGTTTTATTCTGGAACTAGGTACTAAGTCCTCAAACTAGGTACTTAGTTCTGGCGTTTAATTCTCGAACTAGGTACTTAGTTCTCGCGTTTAATTCTCGAACTTGGTACTTAGTTCTAGCGTTATATTCTCGAACTAGGTACTTAGTTCTCGCGTTTAATTCTCGAACTAGGTACTTAATTCTCGCATTTAATTCTGGAACTAGGTACTTAGTTCTCGCGTTTATTTCTCGAACTAGGTACTTAGTGCTCTCGTTTTATTCTGGAACTAGGTACTAAGTCCTCAAACTAGGTACTTAGTTCTAGCGTTATATTCTCGAACTAGGTACTTAGTTCTCGCGTTTAATTCTCGAACTAGGTACTTAATTCTCGCATTTAATTCTGGAACTAGGCACTTAGTTGTCGCGTTTATTTCTGGAACTAGGTACTTAGTTCTAGCGTTATATTCTCGAACTAGGTACTTAGTTCTCGCGTTTAATTCTCGAACTAGGTACTTAATTCTCGCATTTAATTCTGGAACTAGGCACTTAGTTGTCGCGTTTATTTCTGGAACTAGGTACTTAGTTCTCGCGTTTAATTCTAGAACTAGGTACTTAGTTCTCGCGTTTAATTCTGGAACTGGGTACTTAGTTCTCGCGTTTAATTCTGGAACTAGGTACTTAGTTCTCGCGTATAATTCTCGAACAAGGGACTTAGTTCTCGCGTTTATTTCTCGAACTAGGTACTTAGTGCTCTCGTTTTATTCTGGAACTAGGTACTTACTTCTCGCATTTAATTCTGGAACAAGGTACTTAGTTCTCGCGCTTAATTCTGGAACTAGGTATTTAGTTCTCGCGTTTATTTCTGGAACAAGGTACTTAGATCTCGCGTTTAATTCAGGAACTAGGTACTTAGTTCTTGCGTTTAATTCTGGAACTGGGTACTTAGTTCTCGCGTTTAATTCTGGAACTAGGTACTTAGTTCTCGCGTTTATTTCTGGAACTAGGTTCTTAGTTCTCGCGTTTAATTCTGGAACTAGGTACTTAGTTCTCGCGTTTATTTCTGGAACTAGGTTCTTAGTTCCCGCGTTCAATTCTGGAACTAGGTACTTAGTTCTCGCGTTTAATTCTGGAACTAGGAACTTAGTTCTCGCGTTTAATTCTGGAACTGGGTACTAAGTCCTCCGGTTTATTTCTGGAACTAGGTACTTAGTTCTTGCGTTTAATTCTGGAACTGGGTACTTAGTTCTTTCGTTTCATTCTGGAACTAGGTACTAAGTTCTGGCGTTTAATTCTGGAACTAGGTACTTAGTTCCCGCGTTTAATTCTGGATCTAGGTACTTAGTTCTCGCGTTTAATTCTGGAACTAGGTACTTAGTTCTAGCGTTTAATTCTCGATCTAGGTACTTAGTTCTCGCGTTTAATTGTCGAACTAGGTACTTATTTCTCGCGTTTATTTCTCGAACTAGGTACTTAGTGCTCGCGTTTAATTCTGGAACTAGGTACTTAGTTCTTGCGTTTAATTCTGGAACTGGGTACTTAGATCTCGCGTTTAATTCTGGAACTAGGTACTTAGTTCTCGCGTTTAATTCTGGAACTAGGTACTTAGTTCTCGCGTTTAATTCTGGAACTAGGTACTTAGTTCTCGCGTTTAATTCTGGAACTGGGTACTTAGTCCTCGGGTTTATTTCTGGAACTAGGTACTTAGTTCTTGCGTTTAATTCTGGAACTGGGTACTTAGTTCTCGCGTTTAATTCTGGAACTAGGTACTTAGTTCTCGCGTTTATTTCTCGATCTAGGTACTTCGTTCTCGCGTTTAATTGTCGAACTAGGTACTTATTTCTTGCGTATAATTCTGAAACTGGGTGCTTAGTTCTCGCGTTTAATTCTGGAACTAGGTACTTAGTTCTCGCGTTTATTTCTCGATTCGTTCTCGCGTTTAATTGTCGAACTAGGTACTCATTTCTTGCGTATAATTCTGGAACTGGGTGCTTAGTTCTGGCGTTTAATTCTGGAACTAGGTACTTAGTTCCCGCGTTTAATTCTGGATCTAGGTACTTAGTTCTCGCGCTTAATTCTGGAACTAGGTATTTAGTTCTCGCGTTTATTTCTGGAACTAGGTACTTAGATCTCGCGTTTAATTCAGGAACTAGGTACTTAGTTCTTGCGTTTAATTCTGGAACTGGGTACTTAGTTCTCGCGTTTAATTCTGGAACTAGGTACTTAGTTCTCGCGTTTATTTCTGGAACTAGGTTCTTAGTTCTCGCGTTTAATTCTGGAACTAGGTACTTAGTTCTCGCGTTTAATTCTGGAACTAGGTACTTAGTTCTCGCGTTTATTTCTGGAACTAGGTTCTTAGTTCTCGCGTTTAATTCTGGAACTAGGTACTTAGTCCTCGGGTTTATTTCTGGAACTAGGTACTTAGTTCTTGCGTTTAATTCTGGAACTGGGTACTTAGTTCTCGCGTTTAATTCTGGAACTAGGCACTTAGTTCTTTCTTTTCATTCTGGAACTAGGTACTAAGTTCTGGCGTTTAATTCTGGAACTAGGTACTTAGTTCCCGCGTTTAATTCTGGATCTAGGTACTTAGTTCTCGCGTTTAATTCTGGAACTAGGTACTTAGTTCTAGCGTTTAATTCTCGATCTGGGTACTTCGTTGTCGCGTTTAATTGTCGTACTAGGTACTTATTTCTTGCGTATAATTCTGGAACTGGGTGCTTAGTTCTCGCGTTTAATTCTGGAACTAGGTACTAAGTTCTCGCGTTTAATTCTGGATCTAGGTACTTAGTTCTTTCTTTTCATTCTAGAACTAGGTACTAAGTTCTGGCGTTTAATTCTGGAACTAGGTACTTAGTTCCCGCGTTTAATTCTGGATCTAGGTACTTAGTTCTCGCGCTTAATTCTGGAACTAAGTATTTAGTTCTCGCGTTTATTTCTTTAACTAGGTACTTAGATCTCGCGTTTAATTCAGGAACTATGTACTTAGTTCTTGCGTTTAATTCTGGAACTGGGTACTTAGTTCTCGCGTTTAATTCTGGAACTAGGTACTTAGTTCTCGCGTTTATTTCTGGAACTAGGTTCTTAGTTCTCGCGTTCAATTCTGGAACTAGGTACTTAGTTCTCGCGTTTAATTCTGGAACTAGGTACTTAGTTCTCGCGTTTAATTCTGGAACTAGGTACTTATTTCTCTTGCTAAATTCTGGAACTAGGTACTTAGTTCTCGCGTTTAATTCTGGAACTAGGTACTTAGTTCTCGCGTTTATTTCTGGAACTAGGTTCTTAGTTCTCTCGTTCAATTCTGGAACTGGGTACTTAGTTCTCGCGTTTAATTCTGGAACTAGGTACTTAGTTCTCGCGTATAATTCTCGAACAAGGGACTTAGTTCTCGCGTTTATTTCTCGAACTAGGTACTTAGTGCTCTCGTTTTATTCTGGAACTAGGTACTTACTTCTCGCATTTAATTCTGGAACAAGGTACTTAGTTCTCGCGCTTAATTCTGGAACTAGGTATTTAGTTCTCGCGTTTATTTCTGGAACAAGGTACTTAGATCTCGCGTTTAATTCAGGAACTAGGTACTTAGTTCTTGCGTTTAATTCTGGAACTGGGTACTTAGTTCTCGCGTTTAATTCTGGAACTAGGTACTTAGTTCTCGCGTTTATTTCTGGAACTAGGTTCTTAGTTCTCGCGTTTAATTCTGGAACTAGGTACTTAGTTCTCGCGTTTATTTCTGGAACTAGGTTCTTAGTTCCCGCGTTCAATTCTGGAACTAGGTACTTAGTTCTCGCGTTTAATTCTGGAACTAGGAACTTAGTTCTCGCGTTTATTTCTGGAACTAGGTTCTTAGTTCCCGCGTTCAATTCTGGAACTAGGTACTTAGTTCTCGCGTTTAATTCTGGAACTAGGAACTTAGTTCTCGCGTTTAATTCTGGAACTGGGTACTAAGTCCTCCGGTTTATTTCTGGAACTAGGTACTTAGTTCTTGCGTTTAATTCTGGAACTGGGTACTTAGTTCTTTCGTTTCATTCTGGAACTAGGTACTAAGTTCTGGCGTTTAATTCTGGAACTAGGTACTTAGTTCCCGCGTTTAATTCTGGATCTAGGTACTTAGTTCTCGCGTTTAATTCTGGAACTAGGTACTTAGTTCTAGCGTTTAATTCTCGATCTAGGTACTTAGTTCTCGCGTTTAATTGTCGAACTAGGTACTTATTTCTCGCGTTTATTTCTCGAACTAGGTACTTAGTGCTCGCGTTTAATTCTGGAACTAGGTACTTAGTTCTTGCGTTTAATTCTGGAACTGGGTACTTAGATCTCGCGTTTAATTCTGGAACTAGGTACTAAGTTCTCGCGTTTAATTCTGGAACTAGGTACTTAGTTCTCGCGTTTAATTCTGGAACTAGGTACTTAGTTCTCGCGTTTAATTCTGGAACTGGGTACTTAGTCCTCGGGTTTATTTCTGGAACTAGGTACTTAGTTCTTGCGTTTAATTCTGGAACTGGGTACTTAGTTCTCGCGTTCAATTCTGGAACTAGGTACTTAGTTCTCGCGTTTAATTCTGGAACTAGGTACTTAGTTCTCGCGTTTAATTCTGGAACTAGGTACTTATTTCTCTTGCTAAATTCTGGAACTAGGTACTTAGTTCTCGCGTTTAATTCTGGAACTAGGTACTTAGTTCTCGCGTTTATTTCTGGAACTAGGTTCTTAGTTCTCTCGTTCAATTCTGGAACTGGGTACTTAGTTCTCGCGTTTAATTCTGGAACTAGGTACTTAGTTCTCGCGTATAATTCTCGAACAAGGGACTTAGTTCTCGCGTTTATTTCTCGAACTAGGTACTTAGTGCTCTCGTTTTATTCTGGAACTAGGTACTTACTTCTCGCATTTAATTCTGGAACAAGGTACTTAGTTCTCGCGCTTAATTCTGGAACTAGGTATTTAGTTCTCGCGTTTATTTCTGGAACAAGGTACTTAGATCTCGCGTTTAATTCAGGAACTAGGTACTTAGTTCTTGCGTTTAATTCTGGAACTGGGTACTTAGTTCTCGCGTTTAATTCTGGAACTAGGTACTTAGTTCTCGCGTTTATTTCTGGAACTAGGTTCTTAGTTCTCGCGTTTAATTCTGGAACTAGGTACTTAGTTCTCGCGTTTATTTCTGGAACTAGGTTCTTAGTTCCCGCGTTCAATTCTGGAACTAGGTACTTAGTTCTCGCGTTTAATTCTGGAACTAGGAACTTAGTTCTCGCGTTTAATTCTGGAACTGGGTACTAAGTCCTCCGGTTTATTTCTGGAACTAGGTACTTAGTTCTTGCGTTTAATTCTGGAACTGGGTACTTAGTTCTTTCGTTTCATTCTGGAACTAGGTACTAAGTTCTGGCGTTTAATTCTGGAACTAGGTACTTAGTTCCCGCGTTTAATTCTGGATCTAGGTACTTAGTTCTCGCGTTTAATTCTGGAACTAGGTACTTAGTTCTAGCGTTTAATTCTCGATCTAGGTACTTAGTTCTCGCGTTTAATTGTCGAACTAGGTACTTATTTCTCGCGTTTATTTCTCGAACTAGGTACTTAGTGCTCGCGTTTAATTCTGGAACTAGGTACTTAGTTCTTGCGTTTAATTCTGGAACTGGGTACTTAGATCTCGCGTTTAATTCTGGAACTAGGTACTAAGTTCTCGCGTTTAATTCTGGAACTAGGTACTTAGTTCTCGCGTTTAATTCTGGAACTAGGTACTTAGTTCTCGCGTTTAATTCTGGAACTGGGTACTTAGTCCTCGGGTTTATTTCTGGAACTAGGTACTTAGTTCTTGCGTTTAATTCTGGAACTGGGTACTTAGTTCTCGCGTTTAATTCTGGAACTAGGTACTTAGTTCTCGCGTTTATTTCTCGATCTAGGTACTTCGTTCTCGCGTTTAATTGTCGAACTAGGTACTTATTTCTTGCGTATAATTCTGAAACTGGGTGCTTAGTTCTCGCGTTTAATTCTGGAACTAGGTACTTAGTTCTCACGTTTATTTCTCGATTCGTTCTCGCGTTTAATTGTCGAACTAGGTACTCATTTCTTGCGTATAATTCTGGAACTGGGTGCTTAGTTCTGGCGTTTAATTCTGGAACTAGGTACTTAGTTCCCGCGTTTAATTCTGGATCTAGGTACTTAGTTCTCGCGCTTAATTCTGGAACTAGGTATTTAGTTCTCGCGTTTATTTCTGGAACTAGGTACTTAGATCTCGCGTTTAATTCAGGAACTAGGTACTTAGTTCTTGCGTTTAATTCTGGAACTGGGTACTTAGTTCTCGCGTTTAATTCTGGAACTAGGTACTTAGTTCTCGCGTTTATTTCTGGAACTAGGTTCTTAGTTCTCGCGTTTAATTCTGGAACTAGGTACTTAGTTCTCGCGTTTAATTCTGGAACTAGGTACTTAGTTCTCGCGTTTATTTCTGGAACTAGGTTCTTAGTTCTCGCGTTTAATTCTGGAACTAGGTACTTAGTTCTCGCGTTTAATTCTGGAACTGGGTACTTAGTCCTCGGGTTTATTTCTGGAACTAGGTACTTAGTTCTTGCGTTTAATTCTGGAACTAGGTACTTAGTTCTCGCGTATAATTCTCGAACAAGGGACTTAGTTCTCGCGTTTATTTCTCGAACTAGGTACTTAGTGCTCTCGTTTTATTCTGGAACTAGGTACTTACTTCTCGCATTTAATTCTGGAACAAGGTACTTAGTTCTCGCGCTTAATTCTGGAACTAGGTATTTAGTTCTCGCGTTTATTTCTGGAACAAGGTACTTAGATCTCGCGTTTAATTCAGGAACTAGGTACTTAGTTCTTGCGTTTAATTCTGGAACTGGGTACTTAGTTCTCGCGTTTAATTCTGGAACTAGGTACTTAGTTCTCGCGTTTATTTCTGGAACTAGGTTCTTAGTTCTCGCGTTTAATTCTGGAACTAGGTACTTAGTTCTCGCGTTTATTTCTGGAACTAGGTTCTTAGTTCCCGCGTTCAATTCTGGAACTAGGTACTTAGTTCTCGCGTTTAATTCTGGAACTAGGAACTTAGTTCTCGCGTTTAATTCTGGAACTGGGTACTAAGTCCTCCGGTTTATTTCTGGAACTAGGTACTTAGTTCTTGCGTTTAATTCTGGAACTGGGTACTTAGTTCTTTCGTTTCATTCTGGAACTAGGTACTAAGTTCTGGCGTTTAATTCTGGAACTAGGTACTTAGTTCCCGCGTTTAATTCTGGATCTAGGTACTTAGTTCTCGCGTTTAATTCTGGAACTAGGTACTTAGTTCTAGCGTTTAATTCTCGATCTAGGTACTTAGTTCTCGCGTTTAATTGTCGAACTAGGTACTTATTTCTCGCGTTTATTTCTCGAACTAGGTACTTAGTGCTCGCGTTTAATTCTGGAACTAGGTACTTAGTTCTTGCGTTTAATTCTGGAACTGGGTACTTAGATCTCGCGTTTAATTCTGGAACTAGGTACTAAGTTCTCGCGTTTAATTCTGGAACTAGGTACTTAGTTCTCGCGTTTAATTCTGGAACTAGGTACTTAGTTCTCGCGTTTAATTCTGGAACTGGGTACTTAGTCCTCGGGTTTATTTCTGGAACTAGGTACTTAGTTCTTGCGTTTAATTCTGGAACTGGGTACTTAGTTCTCGCGTTTAATTCTGGAACTAGGTACTTAGTTCTCGCGTTTATTTCTCGATCTAGGTACTTCGTTCTCGCGTTTAATTGTCGAACTAGGTACTTATTTCTTGCGTATAATTCTGAAACTGGGTGCTTAGTTCTCGCGTTTAATTCTGGAACTAGGTACTTAGTTCTCACGTTTATTTCTCGATTCGTTCTCGCGTTTAATTGTCGAACTAGGTACTCATTTCTTGCGTATAATTCTGGAACTGGGTGCTTAGTTCTGGCGTTTAATTCTGGAACTAGGTACTTAGTTCCCGCGTTTAATTCTGGATCTAGGTACTTAGTTCTCGCGCTTAATTCTGGAACTAGGTATTTAGTTCTCGCGTTTATTTCTGGAACTAGGTACTTAGATCTCGCGTTTAATTCAGGAACTAGGTACTTAGTTCTTGCGTTTAATTCTGGAACTGGGTACTTAGTTCTCGCGTTTAATTCTGGAACTAGGTACTTAGTTCTCGCGTTTATTTCTGGAACTAGGTTCTTAGTTCTCGCGTTTAATTCTGGAACTAGGTACTTAGTTCTCGCGTTTAATTCTGGAACTAGGTACTTAGTTCTCGCGTTTATTTCTGGAACTAGGTTCTTAGTTCTCGCGTTTAATTCTGGAACTAGGTACTTAGTTCTCGCGTTTAATTCTGGAACTGGGTACTTAGTCCTCGGGTTTATTTCTGGAACTAGGTACTTAGTTCTTGCGTTTAATTCTGGAACTGGGTACTTAGTTCTCGCGTTTAATTCTGGAACTAGGCACTTAGTTCTTTCTTTTCATTCTGGAACTAGGTACTAAGTTCTGGCGTTTAATTCTGGAACTAGGTACTTAGTTCCCGCGTTTAATTCTGGATCTAGGTACTTAGTTCTCGCGTTTAATTCTGGAACTAGGTACTTAGTTCTAGCGTTTAATTCTCGATCTGGGTACTTCGTTGTCGCGTTTAATTGTCGTACTAGGTACTTATTTCTTGCGTATAATTCTGGAACTGGGTGCTTAGTTCTCGCGTTTAATTCTGGAACTAGGTACTAAGTTCTCGCGTTTAATTCTGGATCTAGGTACTTAGTTCTTTCTTTTCATTCTAGAACTAGGTACTAAGTTCTGGCGTTTAATTCTGGAACTAGGTACTTAGTTCCCGCGTTTAATTCTGGATCTAGGTACTTAGTTCTCGCGCTTAATTCTGGAACTAAGTATTTAGTTCTCGCGTTTATTTCTTTAACTAGGTACTTAGATCTCGCGTTTAATTCAGGAACTATGTACTTAGTTCTTGCGTTTAATTCTGGAACTGGGTACTTAGTTCTCGCGTTTAATTCTGGAACTAGGTACTTAGTTCTCGCGTTTATTTCTGGAACTAGGTTCTTAGTTCTCGCGTTCAATTCTGGAACTAGGTACTTAGTTCTCGCGTTTAATTCTGGAACTAGGTACTTAGTTCTCGCGTTTAATTCTGGAACTAGGTACTTATTTCTCTTGCTAAATTCTGGAACTAGGTACTTAGTTCTCGCGTTTAATTCTGGAACTAGGTACTTAGTTCTCGCGTTTATTTCTGGAACTAGGTTCTTAGTTCTCGCGTTCAATTCTGGAACTAGGTACTTAGTTCTCGCGTTTAATTCTGGAACTAGGCACTTAGTTCTCGCGTTTATTTCTGGAACTAGGTACTTAGTTCTCGCGTTTAATTCTGGAACTAGGTACTTAGTTCTCGCGTTTAATTCTGGAACTGGGTACTTAGTTCTCGCGTTTATTTCTGGAACTAGGTTCTTAGTTCTCGCGTTCAATTCTGGATCTAGGTACTTAGTTCTCGCGTTTAATTCTGGAACTAGGTACTTAGTTCTCGCGTTTAATTCTGGAACTAGGTACTTAGTTCTCGCGTTTATTTCTGGAACTAGGTTCTTAGTTCTCGCGTTTAATTCTGGAACTAGGTACTTAGTTCTCGCGTTTAATTCTGGAACTGGGTACTTAGTCCTCGGGTTTATTTCTGGAACTAGGTACTTAGTTCTTGCGTTTAATTCTGGAACTGGGTACTTAGTTCTCGCGTTTAATTCAGGAACTAGGTACTTAGTTCTTGCGTTTAATTCTGGAACTGGGTACTTAGTTCTCGCGTTTAATTCTGGAACTAGGTACTTAGTTCTCGCGTTTATTTCTGGAACTAGGTTCTTAGTTCTCGCGTTTAATTCTGGAACTAGGTACTTAGTTCTCGCGTTTAATTCTGGAACTAGGTACTTAGTTCTCGCGTTTATTTCTGGAACTAGGTTCTTAGTTCTCGCGTTTAATTCTGGAACTAGGTACTTAGTTCTCGCGTTTAATTCTGGAACTGGGTACTTAGTCCTCGGGTTTATTTCTGGAACTAGGTACTTAGTTCTTGCGTTTAATTCTGGAACTGGGTACTTAGTTCTCGCGTTTAATTCTGGAACTAGGCACTTAGTTCTTTCTTTTCATTCTGGAACTAGGTACTAAGTTCTGGCGTTTAATTCTGGAACTAGGTACTTAGTTCCCGCGTTTAATTCTGGATCTAGGTACTTAGTTCTCGCGTTTAATTCTGGAACTAGGTACTTAGTTCTAGCGTTTAATTCCCGATCTGGGTACTTCGTTGTCGCGTTTAATTGTCGTACTAGGTACTTATTTCTTGCGTATAATTCTGGAACTGGGTGCTTAGTTCTCGCGTTTAATTCTGGAACTAGGTACTAAGTTCTCGCGTTTAATTCTGGATCTAGGTACTTAGTTCTTTCTTTTCATTCTAGAACTAGGTACTAAGTTCTGGCGTTTAATTCTGGAACTAGGTACTTAGTTCCCGCGTTTAATTCTGGATCTAGGTACTTAGTTCTCGCGCTTAATTCTGGAACTAAGTATTTAGTTCTCGCGTTTATTTCTTTAACTAGGTACTTAGATCTCGCGTTTAATTCAGGAACTATGTACTTAGTTCTTGCGTTTAATTCTGGAACTGGGTACTTAGTTCTCGCGTTTAATTCTGGAACTAGGTACTTAGTTCTCGCGTTTATTTCTGGAACTAGGTTCTTAGTTCTCGCGTTCAATTCTGGAACTAGGTACTTAGTTCTCGCGTTTAATTCTGGAACTAGGTACTTAGTTCTCGCGTTTAATTCTGGAACTAGGTACTTATTTCTCTTGCTAAATTCTGGAACTAGGTACTTAGTTCTCGCGTTTAATTCTGGAACTAGGTACTTAGTTCTCGCGTTTATTTCTGGAACTAGGTTCTTAGTTCTCGCGTTCAATTCGGGAACTAGGTACTTAGTTCTCGCGTTTAATTCTGGAACTAGGCACTTAGTTCTCGCGTTTATTTCTGGAACTAGGTACTTAGTTCTCGCGTTTAATTCTGGAACTAGGTACTTAGTTCTCGCGTTTAATTCTGGAACTGGGTACTTAGTTCTCGCGTTTAATTCTGGAACTAGGTACTTAGTTCTCGCGTTTAATTTTGGAACTGGGTACTTAGTTCTCGCGTTTATTTCTGGAACTAGGTACTTAGTTCTCGCGTTTAATTCTGGAACTAGGCACTTAGTTCTCGCGTTTATTTCTGGAACTAGGTACTTAGTTCTCGCGTTTAATTCTGGAACTAGGTACTTAGTTCTCGCGTTTAATTCTGGAACTGGGTACTTAGTTCTCGCGTTTATTTCTGGAACTAGGTACTAAGTTCTCGCGTTTATTTCTGGAACTAGGTTCTTAGTTCTCGCGTTCAATTCTGGAACTAGGTACTTAGTTCTCGCGTTTAATTCTGGAACTAGGCACTTAGTTCTCGCGTTTATTTCTGGAACTAGGTACTTAGTTCTCGCGTTTAATTCTGGAACTAGGTACTTAGTTCTCGCGTTTAATTCTGGAACTGGGTACTTAGTTCTCGCGTTTAATTCTGGAACTAGGTACTTAGTTCTCGCGTATAATTCTCGAACAAGGTACTTAGTTCTCGCGTTTATTTCTCGAACTAGGTACTTAGTGCTCGCGTTTAATTCTGGAACTAGGCACTTAGTTCTCGCGTTTATTTCTGGAACTAGGTACTTAGTTCTTGCGTTTAATTCTGGAACTAGGTACTTAGTTCTCGCGCTTAATTCTGGAACTAGGTACTTAGTCCTCGGGTTTATTTCTGGAACTAGGTACTTAGTTCTTGCGTTTAATTCTGGAACTGGGTACTTAGTTCTCGCGTTTAATTCTGGAACTAGGTACTTAGTTCTCGCGTTTATTTCTCGATCTAGGTACTTCGTTCTCGCGTTTATTTCTGGAACTAGGTTCTTAGTTCTCGCGTTCAATTCTGGAACTAGGTACTTAGTTCTCGCGTTTAATTCTGGAACTAGGTTCTTAGTTCTCGCGTTCAATTCTGGAACTAGGTACTTAGTTCTCGCGTTTAATTCTGGAACTAGGTACTTAGTTCTCGCGTTTAATTCTGGAACTAGGTACTTATTTCTCTTGCTAAATTCTGGAACTAGGTACTTAGTTCTCGCGTTTAATTCTGGAACTAGGTACTTAGTTCTCGCGTTTATTTCTGGAACTAGCTTCTTAGTTCTCGCGTTCAATTCTGGAACTAGGTACTTAGTTCTCGCGTTTAATTCTGGAACTAGGCACTTAGTTCTCGCGTTTATTTCTGGAACTAGGTACTTAGTTCTCGCGTTTAATTCTGGAACTAGGTACTTAGTTCTCGCGTTTAATTCTGGAACTGGGTACTTAGTTCTCGCGTTTATTTCTGGAACTAGGTACTTAGTTCTCGCGTTTATTTCTGGAACTAGGTTCTTAGTTCTCGCGTTCAATTCTGGAACTAGGTACTTAGTTCTCGCGTTTAATTCTGGAACTAGGCACTTAGTTCTCGCGTTTATTTCTGGAACTAGGTACTTAGTTCTCGCGTTTAATTCTGGAACTAGGTACTTAGTTCTCGCGTTTAATTCTGGAACTGGGTACTTAGTTCTCGCGTTTAATTCTGGAACTAGGTACTTAGTTCTCGCGTATAATTCTCGAACAAGGTACTTAGTTCTCGCGTTTATTTCTCGAACTAGGTACTTAGTGCTCGCGTTTAATTCTGGAACTAGGCACTTAGTTCTCGCGTTTATTTCTGGAACTGGGTACTTAGTTCTTGCGTTTAATTCTGGAACTAGGTACTTAGTTCTCGCGCTTAATTCTGGAACTAGGTACTTAGTCCTCGGGTTTATTTCTGGAACTAGGTACTTAGTTCTTGCGTTTAATTCTGGAACTGGGTACTTAGTTCTCGCGTTTAATTCTGGAACTAGGTACTTAGTTCTCGCGTTTATTTCTCGATCTAGGTACTTCGTTCTCGCGTTTATCTCTGGAACTAGGTTCTTAGTTCTCGCGTTCAATTCTGGAACTAGGTACTTAGTTCTCGCGTTTAATTCTGGAACTAGGTACTAAGTCCTCAAACTAGGTAATTAGTTCTGGCGTTTAATTCTGGAACTAGGCACTCAGTTCTGGCGTTTATATCTGGAACTAGGTACTCAGTTCTCGCGTTTAATTCTAGAACTAGGTACTTAGTTCTCGCGTTTAATTCTGGAACTGGGTACTTAGTTCTCGCGTTTAATTCTGGAACTAGGTACTTAGTTCTCGCGTATAATTCTCGAACAAAGTACTTAGTTCTCGCGTTATTTCTCGAACTAGGTACTTAGTGCTCTCGTTTTATTCTGGAACTAGGTACTTAGTTCTCGCGCTTAATTCTGGAACTAGGTATTTAGTTCTCGCGTTTATTTCTGGAACTAGGTACTTAGATCTCGCGTTTAATTCAGGAACTAGGTTCTTAGTTCTCGCGTTCAATTCTGGAACTAGGTACTTAGTTCTCGCGTTTATTTCTCGATCTAGGTACTTCGTTCTCGCGTTTATTTCTGGAACTAGGTTCTTAGTTCTCGCGTTCAATTCTGGAACTAGGTACTTAGTTCTCGCGTTTAATTCTGGAACTAGGTTCTTAGTTCTCGCGTTCAATTCTGGAACTAGGTACTTAGTTCTCGCGTTTAATTCTGGAACTAGGTACTTAGTTCTCGCGTTTAATTCTGGAACTAGGTACTTATTTCTCTTGCTAAATTCTGGAACTAGGTACTTAGTTCTCGCGTTTAATTCTGGAACTAGGTACTTAGTTCTCGCGTTTATTTCTGGAACTAGCTTCTTAGTTCTCGCGTTCAATTCTGGAACTAGGTACTTAGTTCTCGCGTTTAATTCTGGAACTAGGCACTTAGTTCTCGCGTTTATTTCTGGAACTAGGTACTTAGTTCTGGCGTTTAATTCTGGAACTAGGCACTCAGTTCTGGCGTTTATATCTGGAACTAGGTACTCAGTTCTCGCGTTTAATTCTAGAACTAGGTACTTAGTTCTCGCGTTTAATTCTGGAACTGGGTACTTAGTTCTCGCGTTTAATTCTGGAACTAGGTACTTAGTTCTCGCGTATAATTCTCGAACAAAGTACTTAGTTCTCGCGTTATTTCTCGAACTAGGTACTTAGTGCTCTCGTTTTATTCTGGAACTAGGTACTTAGTTCTCGCGTTCAATTCTGGAACTAGGTACTTAGTTCTCGCGTTTAATTCTGGAACTAGGCACTTAGTTCTCGCGTTTATTTCTGGAACTAGGTACTTAGTTCTCGCGTTTAATTCTGGAACTAGGTACTTAGTTCTCGCGTTTAATTCTGGAACTGGGTACTTAGTTCTCGCGTTTAATTCTGGAACTAGGTACTTAGTTCTCGCGTATAATTCTCGAACAAGGTACTTAGTTCTCGCGTTTATTTCTCGAACTAGGTACTTAGTGCTCGCGTTTAATTCTGGAACTAGGCACTTAGTTCTCGCGTTTATTTCTGGAACTGGGTACTTAGTTCTTGCGTTTAATTCTGGAACTAGGTACTTAGTTCTCGCGCTTAATTCTGGAACTAGGTACTTAGTCCTCGGGTTTATTTCTGGAACTAGGTACTTAGTTCTTGCGTTTAATTCTGGAACTGGGTACTTAGTTCTCGCGTTTAATTCTGGAACTAGGTACTTAGTTCTCGCGTTTATTTCTCGATCTAGGTACTTCGTTCTCGCGTTTATCTCTGGAACTAGGTTCTTAGTTCTCGCGTTCAATTCTGGAACTAGGTACTTAGTTCTCGCGTTTAATTCTGGAACTAGGTACTAAGTCCTCAAACTAGGTAATTAGTTCTGGCGTTTAATTCTGGAACTAGGCACTCAGTTCTGGCGTTTATATCTGGAACTAGGTACTCAGTTCTCGCGTTTAATTCTAGAACTAGGTACTTAGTTCTCGCGTTTAATTCTGGAACTGGGTACTTAGTTCTCGCGTTTAATTCTGGAACTAGGTACTTAGTTCTCGCGTATAATTCTCGAACAAAGTACTTAGTTCTCGCGTTATTTCTCGAACTAGGTACTTAGTGCTCTCGTTTTATTCTGGAACTAGGTACTTAGTTCTCGCGCTTAATTCTGGAACTAGGTATTTAGTTCTCGCGTTTATTTCTGGAACTAGGTACTTAGATCTCGCGTTTAATTCAGGAACTAGGTTCTTAGTTCTCGCGTTCAATTCTGGAACTAGGTACTTAGTTCTCGCGTTTATTTCTCGATCTAGGTACTTCGTTCTCGCGTTTATTTCTGGAACTAGGTTCTTAGTTCTCGCGTTCAATTCTGGAACTAGGTACTTAGTTCTCGCGTTTAATTCTGGAACTAGGTTCTTAGTTCTCGCGTTCAATTCTGGAACTAGGTACTTAGTTCTCGCGTTTAATTCTGGAACTAGGTACTTAGTTCTCGCGTTTAATTCTGGAACTAGGTACTTATTTCTCTTGCTAAATTCTGGAACTAGGTACTTAGTTCTCGCGTTTAATTCTGGAACTAGGTACTTAGTTCTCGCGTTTATTTCTGGAACTAGCTTCTTAGTTCTCGCGTTCAATTCTGGAACTAGGTACTTAGTTCTCGCGTTTAATTCTGGAACTAGGCACTTAGTTCTCGCGTTTATTTCTGGAACTAGGTACTTAGTTCTCGCGTTTAATTCTGGAACTAGGTACTTAGTTCTCGCGTTTAATTCTGGAACTGGGTACTTAGTTCTCGCGTTTATTTCTGGAACTAGGTACTTAGTTCTCGCGTTTATTTCTGGAACTAGGTTCTTAGTTCTCGCGTTCAATTCTGGAACTAGGTACTTAGTTCTCGCGTTTAATTCTGGAACTAGGCACTTAGTTCTCGCGTTTATTTCTGGAACTAGGTACTTAGTTCTCGCGTTTAATTCTGGAACTAGGTACTTAGTTCTCGCGTTTAATTCTGGAACTGGGTACTTAGTTCTCGCGTTTAATTCTGGAACTAGGTACTTAGTTCTCGCGTATAATTCTCGAACAAGGTACTTAGTTCTCGCGTTTATTTCTCGAACTAGGTACTTAGTGCTCGCGTTTAATTCTGGAACTAGGCACTTAGTTCTCGCGTTTATTTCTGGAACTAGGTACTTAGTTCTTGCGTTTAATTCTGGAACTAGGTACTTAGTTCTCGCGCTTAATTCTGGAACTAGGTACTTAGTCCTCGGGTTTATTTCTGGAACTAGGTACTTAGTTCTTGCGTTTAATTCTGGAACTGGGTACTTAGTTCTCGCGTTTAATTCTGGAACTAGGTACTTAGTTCTCGCGTTTATTTCTCGATCTAGGTACTTCGTTCTCGCGTTTATCTCTGGAACTAGGTTCTTAGTTCTCGCGTTCAATTCTGGAACTAGGTACTTAGTTCTCGCGTTTAATTCTGGAACTAGCTACTAAGTCCTCAAACTAGGTAATTAGTTCTGGCGTTTAATTCTGGAACTAGGCACTCAGTTCTCGCGTTTATATCTGGAACTAGGTACTCAGTTCTCGCGTTTAATTCTAGAACTAGGTACTTAGTTCTCGCGTTTAATTCTGGAACTGGGTACTTAGTTCTCGCGTTTAATTCTGGAACTAGGTACTTAGTTCTCGCGTATAATTCTCGAACAAAGTACTTAGTTCTCGCGTTATTTCTCGAACTAGGTACTTAGTGCTCTCGTTTTATTCTGGAACTAGGTACTTAGTTCTCGCGCTTAATTCTGGAACTAGGTATTTAGTTCTCGCGTTTATTTCTGGAACTAGGTACTTAGATCTCGCGTTTAATTCAGGAACTAGGTACTTAGTTCTTGCGTTTAATTCTGGAACTGGGTACTTAGTTCTCGCGTTTAATTCTGGAACTAGGTACTTAGTTCTCGCGTTTATTTCTGGAACTAGGTTCTTAGTTCTGGCGTTCAATTCTGGAACTAGGTACTTAGTTCTCGCGTTTAATTCTGGAACTAGGTACTTAGTTCTCGCGTTTAATTCTGGAACTAGGTACTTAGTTCTCGCGTTAAATTCTGGAACTAGGTACTTAGTTCTCGCGTTTAATTCTTGAACTGGGTACTTAGTCCTCCGGTTTATTTCTGGAACTAGGTACTTAGTTCTTGCGTTTAATTCTGGAACTGGGTACTTAGTTCTTTCTTTTCATTCTGGAACTAGGTACTAAGTTCTGGCGTTTAATTCTGGAACTAGGTACTTAGTTCCCGCGTTTAATTCTGGATCTAGGTACTTCGTTCTCGCGTTTAATTCTGGAACTAGGTACTTAGTTCTAGCGTTTAATTCTGGAACTAGGTTCTTAGTTCTCGCGTTCAATTCTGGAACTAGGTACTTAGTTCTCGCGTTTAATTCTGGAACTAGGTACTTAGTTCTCGCGTTTAATTCTGGAACTAGGTACTTAGTTCTCGCGTTAAATTCTGGAACTAGGTACTTAGTTCTCGCGTTTAATTCTGGAACTGGGTACTTAGTCCTCCGGTTTATTTCTGGAACTAGGTACTTAGTTCTTGCGTTTAATTCTGGAACTGGGTACTTAGTTCTTTCTTTTCATTCTGGAACTAGGTACTAAGTTCTGGCGTTTAATTCTCGAACTAGGTACTTAGTTCCCGCGTTTAATTCTGGATCTAGGTACTTAGTTCTCGCGTTTAATTGTCGAACTAGGTACTTATTTCTCGGTTTTATTTCTCGAACTAGGTACTTAGTGCTCGCGTTTAATTCTGGAACTAGGTACTTAGTTCTTGCGTTTAATTCTGGAACTGGGTACTTAGTTCTCGCGTTTAATTCTGGAACTGGGTACTTAGTTCTCGCGTTTAATTCTGGAACTAGGTACTTAGTTCTCGCGTATAATTCTCGAACAAGGTACTTAGTTCTCGCGTTTATTTCTCGAACTAGGTACTTAGTTCTCGCGTTTAATTCTGGAACTAGGCACTTAGTTCTTTCTTTTCATTCTGGAACTAGGTACTAAGTTCTGGCGTTTAATTCTGGAACTAGGTACTTAGTTCCCGCGTTTAATTCTGGATCTAGGTACTTAGTTCTCGCGTTTAATTCTGGAACTAGGTACTTAGTTCTAGCGTTTAATTCTCGATCTGGGTACTTCGTTGTCGCGTTTAATTGTCGTGCTAGGTACTTATTTCTTGCGTATAATTCTGGAACTGGGTGCTTAGTTCTCGCGTTTAATTCTGGAACTAGGTACTAAGTTCTCGCGTTTAATTCTGGATCTAGGTACTTAGTTCTTTCTTTTCATTCTAGAACTAGGTACTAAGTTCTGGCGTTTAATTCTGGAACTAGGTACTTAGTTCCCGCGTTTAATTCTGGATCTAGGTACTTAGTTCTCGCGCTTAATTCTGGAACTAAGTATTTAGTTCTCGCGTTTATTTCTTTAACTAGGTACTTAGTTCTTGCGTTTAATTCTGGAACTGGGTACTTAGTTCTTTCTTTTCATTCTGGAACTAGGTACTAAGTTCTGGCGTTTAATTCTGGAACTAGGTACTTAGTTCCCGCGTTTAATTCTGGATCTAGGTACTTCGTTCTCGCGTTTAATTCTGGAACTAGGTACTTAGTTCTAGCGTTTAATTCTGGAACTAGGTTCTTAGTTCTCGCGTTCAATTCTGGAACTAGGTACTTAGTTCTCGCGTTTAATTCTGGAACTAGGTACTTAGTTCTCGCGTTTAATTCTGGAACTAGGTACTTAGTTCTCGCGTTAAATTCTGGAACTAGGTACTTAGTTCTCGCGTTTAATTCTGGAACTGGGTACTTAGTCCTCCGGTTTATTTCTGGAACTAGGTACTTAGTTCTTGCGTTTAATTCTGGAACTGGGTACTTAGTTCTTTCTTTTCATTCTGGAACTAGGTACTAAGTTCTGGCGTTTAATTCTCGAACTAGGTACTTAGTTCCCGCGTTTAATTCTGGATCTAGGTACTTAGTTCTCGCGTTTAATTGTCGAACTAGGTACTTATTTCTCGGTTTTATTTCTCGAACTAGGTACTTAGTGCTCGCGTTTAATTCTGGAACTAGGTACTTAGTTCTTGCGTTTAATTCTGGAACTGGGTACTTAGTTCTCGCGTTTAATTCTGGAACTGGGTACTTAGTTCTCGCGTTTAATTCTGGAACTAGGTACTTAGTTCTCGCGTATAATTCTCGAACAAGGTACTTAGTTCTCGCGTTTATTTCTCGAACTAGGTACTTAGTTCTCGCGTTTAATTCTGGAACTAGGCACTTAGTTCTTTATTTTCATTCTGGAACTAGGTACTAAGTTCTGGCGTTTAATTCTGGAACTAGGTACTTAGTTCCCGCGTTTAATTCTGGATCTAGGTACTTAGTTCTCGCGTTTAATTCTGGAACTAGGTACTTAGTTCTAGCGTTTAATTCTCGATCTGGGTACTTCGTTGTCGCGTTTAATTGTCGTGCTAGGTACTTATTTCTTGCGTATAATTCTGGAACTGGGTGCTTAGTTCTCGCGTTTAATTCTGGAACTAGGTACTAAGTTCTCGCGTTTAATTCTGGATCTAGGTACTTAGTTCTTTCTTTTCATTCTAGAACTAGGTACTAAGTTCTGGCGTTTAATTCTGGAACTAGGTACTTAGTTCCCGCGTTTAATTCTGGATCTAGGTACTTAGTTCTCGCGCTTAATTCTGGAACTAAGTATTTAGTTCTCGCGTTTATTTCTTTAACTAGGTACTTAGATCTCGCGTTTAATTCAGGAACTATGTACTTAGTTCTTGCGTTTAATTCTGGAACTGGGTACTTAGTTCTCGCGTTTAATTCTGGAACTAGGTACTTAGTTCTCGCGTTTATTTCTGGAACTAGGTTCTTAGTTCTCGCGTTCAATTCTGGAACTAGGTACTTAGTTCTCGCGTTTAATTCTGGAACTAGGTACTTAGTTCTCGCGTTTAATTCTGGAACTAGGTACTTATTTCTCTTGCTAAATTCTGGAACTAGGTACTTAGTTCTCGCGTTTAATTCTGGAACTAGGTACTTAGTCCTCCGGTTTATTTCTGGAACTAGGTACTTAGTTCTTGCGTTTAATTCTGGAACTGGGTACTTAGTTCTTGCGTTTAATTCTGGAACTGGGTACTTAGTTCTCGCGTTCAATTCTGGAACTAGGTACTTAGTTCTCGCGTTTAATTCTGGAACTAGGCACTTAGTTCTCGCGTTTATTTCTGGAACTAGGTACTTAGTTCTCGCGTTTAATTCTGGAACTAGGTACTTAGTCCTCCGGTTTATTTCTGGAACTAGGTACTTAGTTCTTGCGTTTAATTCTGGAACTGGGTACTTAGTTCTTGCGTTTAATTCTGGAACTGGGTACTTAGTTCTCGCGTTCAATTCTGGAACTAGGTACTTAGTTCTCGCGTTTAATTCTGGAACTAGGCACTTAGTTCTCGCGTTTATTTCTGGAACTAGGTACTTAGTTCTGGCGTATAATTCTCGAACAAAGTACTTAGTTCTCGCGTTATTTCTCGAACTAGGTACTTAGTGCTCTCGTTATATTCTGGAACTAGGTACTTAGTTCTCGCGCTTAATTCTGGAACTAGGTATTTAGTTCTCGCGTTTATTTCTGGAACTAGGTACTTAGTTCTCGCGTTTAATTCAGGAACTAGGTACTTAGTTCTTGCGTTTAATTCTGGAACTGGGTACTTAGTTCTCGCGTTTAATTCTGGAACTAGGTACTTAGTTCTCGCGTTTAATTCTGGAACTAGGTATTTAGTTCTCGCGTTTAATTCTGGAACTAGGTACTTAGTTCTCGCGTTAAATTCTGGAACTAGGTACTTAGTTCTCGCGTTTAATTCTGGAACTGGGTACTTAGTCCTCCGGTTTATTTCTGGAACTAGGTACTTAGTTCTTGCGTTTAATTCTGGAACTGGGTACTTAGTTCTTTCTTTTCATTCTGGAACTAGGTACTAAGTTCTGGCGTTTAATTCTGGAACTAGGTACTTAGTTCCCGCGTTTAATCCTGGATCTAGGTACTTAGTTCTCGCGTTTAATTCTGGAACTAGGTACTTAGTTCTAGCGTTTAATTCTCGATCTAGGTACTTAGTTCTCGCGTTTAATTGTCGAACTAGGTACTTATTTCTCGGTTTTATTTCTCGAACTAGGCACTTAGTTCTCGCGTTTAATTCTGGAACTAGGTACTTAGTTCTTGCGTTTAATTCTGGAACTGGGTACTTAGTTCTCGCGTTCAATTCTGGAACTAGGTACTTAGTTCTCGCGTTTAATTCTGGAACTAGGCACTTAGTTCTCGCGTTTATTTCTGGAACTAGGTACTTAGTTCTCGCGTTTAATTCTGGAACTAGGTACTTAGTTCTCGCGTTTAATTCTGGAACTGGGTACTTAGTTCTCGCGTTTAATTCTGGAACTAGGTACTTAGTTCTCGCGTATAATTCTCGAACAAGGTACTTAGTTCTCGCGTTTATTTCTCGAACTAGGTACTTAGTGCTCGCGTTTAATTCTGGAACTAGGCACTTAGTTCTCGCGTTTATTTCTGGAACTAGGTACTTAGTTCTCGCGTTTAATTCTGGAACTAGGTACTTAGTTCTCGCGCTTAATTCTGGAACTAGGTACTTAGTCCTCGGGTTTATTTCTGGAACTAGGTACTTAGTTCTTGCGTTTAATTCTGGAACTGGGTACTTAGTTCTCGCGTTTAATTCTGGAACTAGGTACTTAGTTCTCGCGTTTATTTCTCGATCTAGGTACTTCGTTCTCGCGTTTATTTCTGGAACTAGGTTCTTAGTTCTCGCGTTCAATTCTGGAACTAGGTACTTAGTTCTCGCGTTTAATTCTGGAACTAGGTACTAAGTCCTCAAACTAGGTAATTAGTTCTGGCGTTTAATTCTGGAACTAGGCACTCAGTTCTCGCGTTTATTTCTGGAACTAGGTACTCAGTTCTCGCGTTTATTTCTAGAACTAGATACTTAGTTCTCGCGTTTAATTCTGGAACTGGGTACTTAGTTCTCGCGTTTAATTCTGGAACTAGGTACTTAGTTCTCGCGTATAATTCTCGAACAAAGTACTTAGTTCTCGCGTTATTTCTCGAACTAGGTACTTAGTGCTCTCGTTTTATTCTGGAACTAGGTACTTAGTTCTCGTGCTTAATTCTGGAACTAGGTATTTAGTTCTCGCGTTTATTTCTGGAACTAGGTACTTAGATCTCGCGTTTAATTCAGGAACTAGGTACTTAGTTCTTGCGTTTAATTCTGGAACTGGGTACTTAGTTCTCGCGTTTAATTCTGGAACTAGGTACTTAGTTCTCGCGTTTATTTCTGGAACTAGGTTCTTAGTTCTGGCGTTCAATTCTGGAACTAGGTACTTAGTTCTCGCGTTTAATTCTGGAACTAGGTACTTAGTTCTCGCGTTTAATTCTGGAACTAGGTACTTAGTTCTCGCGTTAAATTCTGGAACTAGGTACTTAGTTCTCGCGTTTAATTCTTGAACTGGGTACTTAGTCCTCCGGTTTATTTCTGGAACTAGGTACTTAGTTCTTGCGTTTAATTCTGGAACTGGGTACTTAGTTCTTTCTTTTCATTCTGGAACTAGGTACTAAGTTCTGGCGTTTAATTCTGGAACTAGGTACTTAGTTCCCGCGTTTAATTCTGGATCTAGGTACTTAGTTCTCGCGTTTAATTCTGGAACTAGGTACTTAGTTCTAGCGTTTAATTCTGGAACTAGGTTCTTAGTTCTCGCGTTCAATTCTGGAACTAGGTACTTAGTTCTCGCGTTTAATTCTGGAACTAGGTACTTAGTTCTCGCGTTTAATTCTGGAACTAGGTACTTAGTTCTCGCGTTAAATTCTGGAACTAGGTACTTAGTTCTCGCGTTTAATTCTGGAACTGGGTACTTAGTCCTCCGGCTTATTTCTGGAACTAGGTACTTAGTTCTTGCGTTTAATTCTGGAACTGGGTACTTAGTTCTTTCTTTTCATTCTGGAACTAGGTACTAAGTTCTGGCGTTTAATTCTCGAACTAGGTACTTAGTTCCCGCGTTTAATTCTGGATCTAGGTACTTAGTTCTCGCGTTTAATTCTTGAACTAGGTACTTAGTTCTCGCGTTTAATTCTGGAACTGGGTACTTAGTCCTCGGGTTTATTTCTGGAACTAGGTACTTAGTTCTTGCGTTTAATTCTGGAACTGGGTACTTAGTTCTCGCGTTTAATTCTGGAACTAGGTACTTAGTTCTCGCGTTTATTTCTCGATCTAGGTACTTCGTTCTCGCGTTTATTTCTGGAACTAGGTTCTTAGTTCTCGCGTTCAATTCTGGAACTAGGTACTTAGTTCTCGCGTTTAATTCTGGAACTAGGTACTAAGTCCTCAAACTAGGTAATTAGTTCTGGCGTTTAATTCTGGAACTAGGCACTTAGTTCTCGCGTTTATTTCTGGAACTAGGTACTTAGTTCTCGCGTTTAATTCTAGAACTAGGTACTTAGTTCTCGCGTTTAATTCTGGAACTGGGTACTTAGTTCTCGCGTTTAATTCTGGAACTAGGTACTTAGTTCTGGCGTATAATTCTCGAACAAAGTACTTAGTTCTCGCGTTATTTCTCGAACTAGGTACTTAGTGCTCTCGTTATATTCTGGAACTAGGTACTTAGTTCTCGCGCTTAATTCTGGAACTAGGTATTTAGTTCTCGCGTTTATTTCTGGAACTAGGTACTTAGTTCTTGCGTTTAATTCTGGAACTGGGTACTTAGTTCTCGCGTTTAATTCTGGAACTAGGTACTTAGTTCTCGCGTTTATTTCTGGAACTAGGTTCTTAGTTCTCGCGTTCAATTCTGGAACTAGGTACTTAGTTCTCGCGTTTAATTCTGGAACTAGGTACTTAGTTCTCGCGTTTAATTCTGGAACTAGGTACTTAGTTCTCGCGTTAAATTCTGGAACTAGGTACTTAGTTCTCGCGTTTAATTCTGGAACTGGGTACTTAGTCCTCCGGTTTATTTCTGGAACTAGGTACTTAGTTCTTGCGTTTAATTCTGGAACTGGGTACTTAGTTCTTTCTTTTCATTCTGGAACTAGGTACTAAGTTCTGGCGTTTAATTCTGGAACTAGGTACTTAGTTCTCGCGTTTAATTCTGGAACTGGGTACTTAGTCCTCCGGTTTATTTCTGGAACTAGGTACTTAGTTCTTGCGTTTAATTCTGGAACTGGGTACTTAGTTCTTTCTTTTCATTCTGGAACTAGGTACTAAGTTCTGGCGTTTAATTCTCGAACTAGGTACTTAGTTCCCGCGTTTAATTCTGGATCTAGGTACTTAGTTCTCGCGTTTAATTCTTGAACTAGGTGCTTAGTTCTCGCGTTTAATTCTGGAACTGGGTACTTAGTCCTCGGGTTTTATTCTGGAACTAGGTACTTAGTTCTTGCGTTTAATTCTGGAACTGGGTACTTAGTTCTCGCGTTTAATTCTGGAACTAGGTACTTAGTTCTCGCGTTTATTTCTCGATCTAGGTACTTCGTTCTCGCGTTTATTTCTGGAACTAGGTTCTTAGTTCTCGCGTTCAATTCTGGAACTAGGTACTTAGTTCTCGCGTTTAATTCTGGAACTAGGTACTAAGTCCTCAAACTAGGTAATTAGTTCTGGCGTTTAATTCTGGAACTAGGCACTTAGTTCTCGCGTTTATTTCTGGAACTAGGTACTTAGTTCTCGCGTTTAATTCTAGAACTAGGTACTTAGTTCTCGCGTTTAATTCTGGAACTGGGTACTTAGTTCTCGCGTTTAATTCTGGAACTAGGTACTTAGTTCTGGCGTATAATTCTCGAACAAAGTACTTAGTTCTCGCGTTATTTCTCGAACTAGGTACTTAGTGCTCTCGTTATATTCTGGAACTAGGTACTTAGTTCTCGCGCTTAATTCTGGAACTAGGTATTTAGTTCTTGCGTTTATTTCTGGAACTAGGTACTTAGTTCTCGCGTTTAATTCAGGAACTAGGTACTTAGTTCTTGCGTTTAATTCTGGAACTGGGTACTTAGTTCTCGCGTTTAATTCTGGAACTAGGTACTTAGTTCTCGCGTTTATTTCTGGAACTAGGTTCTTAGTTCTCGCGTTCAATTCTGGAACTAGGTACTTAGTTCTCGCGTTTAATTCTGGAACTAGGTACTTAGTTCTCGCGTTTAATTCTGGAACTAGGTACTTAGTTCTCGCGTTAAATTCTGGAACTAGGTACTTAGTTCTCGCGTTTAATTCTGGAACTGGGTACTTAGTCCTCCGGTTTATTTCTGGAACTAGGTACTTAGTTCTTGCGTTTAATTCTGGAACTGGGTACTTAGTTCTTTCTTTTTATTCTGGAACTAGGTACTAAGTTCTGGCGTTTAATTCTGGAACTAGGTACTTAGTTCCCGCGTTTAATCCTGGATCTAGGTACTTAGTTCTCGCGTTTAATTCTGGAACTAGGTACTTAGTTCTAGCGTTTAATTCTCGATCTAGGTACTTAGTTCTCGCGTTTAATTGTCGAACTAGGTACTTATTTCTCGGTTTTATTTCTCGAACTAGGCACTTAGTTCTCGCGTTTAATTCTGGAACTAGGTACTTAGTTCTTGCGTTTAATTCTGGAACTGGGTACTTAGTTCTCGCGTTTAATTCTGGAACTGGGTACTTAGTTCTCGCGTTTAATTCTGGAACTAGGTACTTAGTTCTCGCGTATAATTCTCGAACAAGGTACTTAGTTCTCGCGTTTATTTCTCGAACTAGGTACTTAGATCTCGCGTTTAATTCAGGAACTAGGTACTTAGTTCTTGCGTTTAATTCTGGAACTGGGTACTTAGTTCTCGCGTTTAATTCTGGAACTAGGTACTTAGTTCTCGCGTTTATTTCTGGAACTAGGTTCTTAGTTCTCGCGTTCAATTCTGGAACTAGATACTTAGTTCTCGCGTTTAATTCTGGAACTAGGTACTTAGTTCTCGCGTTTAATTCTGGAACTAGGTACTTAGTTCTCGCGTTAAATTCTGGAACTAGGTACTTAGTTCTCGCGTTTAATTCTGGAACTGGGTACTTAGTCCTCCGGTTTATTTCTGGAACTAGGTACTTAGTTCTTGCGTTTAATTCTGGAACTGGGTACTTAGTTCTTTCTTTTCATTCTGGAACTAGGTACTAAGTTCTGGCGTTTAATTCTGGAACTAGGTACTTAGTTCCCGCGTTTAATCCTGGATCTAGGTACTTAGTTCTCGCGTTTAATTCTGGAACTAGGTACTTAGTTCTAGCGTTTAATTCTCGATCTAGGTACTTAGTTCTCGCGTTTAATTCTGGAACTAGGTACTTAGTTCTCGCGTTAAATTCTGGAACTAGGTACTTAGTTCTCGCGTTTAATTCTGGAACTGGGTACTTAGTCCTCCGGTTTATTTCTGGAACTAGGTACTTAGTTCTTGCGTTTAATTCTGGAACTGGGTACTTAGTTCTTTCTTTTCATTCTGGAACTAGGTACTAAGTTCTGGCGTTTAATTCTGGAACTAGGTACTTAGTTCCCGCGTTTAATCCTGGATCTAGGTACTTAGTTCTCGCGTTTAATTCTGGAACTAGGTACTTAGTTCTAGCGTTTAATTCTCGATCTAGGTACTTAGTTCTCGCGTTTAATTGTCGAACTAGGTACTTATTTCTCGGTTTTATTTCTCGAACTAGGCACTTAGTTCTCGCGTTTAATTCTGGAACTAGGTACTTAGTTCTTGCGTTTAATTCTGGAACTGGGTACTTAGTTCTCGCGTTTAATTCTGGAACTAGGTACTTAGTTCTTGCGTTTAATTCTGGAACTGGGTACTTAGTTCTCGCGTTTAATTCTGGAACTGGGTACTTAGTTCTCGCGTTTAATTCTGGAACTAGGTACTTAGTTCTCGCGTATAATTCTCGAACAAGGTACTTAGTTCTCGCGTTTATTTCTCGAACTAGGTACTTAGATCTCGCGTTTAATTCAGGAACTAGGTACTTAGTTCTTGCGTTTAATTCTGGAACTGGGTACTTAGTTCTCGCGTTTAATTCTGGAACTAGGTACTTAGTTCTCGCGTTTATTTCTGGAACTAGGTTCTTAGTTCTCGCGTTCAATTCTGGAACTAGATACTTAGTTCTCGCGTTTAATTCTGGAACTAGGTACTTAGTTCTCGCGTTTAATTCTGGAACTAGGTACTTAGTTCTCGCGTTAAATTCTGGAACTAGGTACTTAGTTCTCGCGTTTAATTCTGGAACTGGGTACTTAGTCCTCCGGTTTATTTCTGGAACTAGGTACTTAGTTCTTGCGTTCAATTCTGGAACTGGGTACTTAGTTCTTTCTTTTCATTCTGGAACTAGGTACTAAGTTCTGGCGTTTAATTCTGGAACTAGGTACTTAGTTCCCGCGTTTAATCCTGGATCTAGGTACTTAGTTCTCGCGTTTAATTCTGGAACTAGGTACTTAGTTCTAGCGTTTAATTCTCGATCTAGGTACTTAGTTCTCGCGTTTAATTCTGGAACTAGGTACTTAGTTCTCGCGTTAAATTCTGGAACTAGGTACTTAGTTCTCGCGTTTAATTCTGGAACTGGGTACTTAGTCCTCCGGTTTATTTCTGGAACTAGGTACTTAGTTCTTGCGTTTAATTCTGGAACTGGGTACTTAGTTCTTTCTTTTCATTCTGGAACTAGGTACTAAGTTCTGGCGTTTAATTCTGGAACTAGGTACTTAGTTCCCGCGTTTAATCCTGGATCTAGGTACTTAGTTCTCGCGTTTAATTCTGGAACTAGGTACTTAGTTCTAGCGTTTAATTCTCGATCTAGGTACTTAGTTCTCGCGTTTAATTGTCGAACTAGGTACTTATTTCTCGGTTTTATTTCTCGAACTAGGCACTTAGTTCTCGCGTTTAATTCTGGAACTAGGTACTTAGTTCTTGCGTTTAATTCTGGAACTGGGTACTTAGTTCTCGCGTTTAATTCTGGAACTAGGTACTTAGTTCTCGCGTATAATTCTCGAACAAGGTACTTAGTTCTCGCGTTTATTTCTCGAACTAGGTACTTAGTGCTCTCGTTTTATTCTGGAACTAGGTACTTAGTTCTCGCGCTTAATTCTGGAACTAGGTATTTAGTTCTCGCGTTTATTTCTGGAACTAGGTACTTAGATCTCGCGTTTAATTCAGGAACTAGGTACTTAGTTCTTGCGTTTAATTCTGGAACTGGGTACTTAGTTCTCGCGTTTATATCTGGAACTAGGTACTTAGTTCTCGCGTTTATTTCTGGAACTAGGTTCTTAGTTCTCGCGTTCAATTTTGGAACTAGGTACTTAGTTCTCGCGTTTAATTCTGGAACTAGGTACTTAGTTCTAGCGTTTAATTCTCGATCTAGGTACTTAGTTCTCGCGTTTAATTGTCGAACTAGGTACTTATTTCTCGCGTTTATTTCTCGAACTAGGTACTTAGTGCTCGCGTTTAATTCTGGAACTAGGTACTTAGTTCTTGCGTTTAATTCTGGAACTGGGTACTTAGATCTCGCGTTTAATTCTGGAACTAGGTACTTAGTTCTCGCGTTTAATTCTGGAACTAGGTACTTAGTTCTCGCGTTTAATTCTTGAACTAGGTACTTAGTTCTCGCGTTTATTTCTGGAACTAGGTTCTTAGTTCTCGCGTTCAATTCTGGAACTAGGTACTTAGTTCTCGCGTTTAATTCTGGAACTAGGTACTTAGTTCTCGCGTTTAATTCTGGAACTAGGTACTTAGTTCTCGCGTTAAATTCTGGAACTAGGTACTTAGTTCTCGCGTTTAATTCTGGAACTGGGTACTTAGTCCTCCGGTTTATTTCTGGAACTAGGTACTTAGTTCTTGCGTTTAATTCTGGAACTGGGTACTTAGATCTCGCGTTTAATTCTGGAACTAGGTACTTAGTTCTCGCGTTTAATTCTGGAACTAGGTACTTAGTTCTCGCGTTTAATTCTTGAACTAGGTACTTAGTTCTCGCGTTTATTTCTGGAACTAGGTTCTTAGTTCTCGCGTTCAATTCTGGAACTAGGTACTTAGTTCTTGCGTTTAATTCTGGAACTGGGTACTTAGTTCTTTCTTTTCATTCTGGAACTAGGTACTAAGTTCTAGCGTTTAATTCTGGAACTAGGTACTTAGTTCTCGCGTTTAATTCTGGATCTAGGTACTTAGTTCTCGCGTTTAATTCTGGAACTAGGTATTTAGTTCTAGCGTTTAATTCTCGATCTAGGTACTTAGTTCTCGCGTTTAATTGTCGAACTAGGTACTTATTTCTCGCGTTTAATTCTCGATCTAGGTACTTAGTTCTCGCGTTTAATTCTGGAACTAGGTACTTAGTTCTCGCGTTTAATTCTCGAACTAGGTACTTAGTTCTAGCGTTTAATTATGGATCTAGGTACTTAGTTCTCGCGTTTAATTCTGGAACTAGGTACTTAGTTCTAGCGTTTAATTCTCGATCTGGGTACTTCGTTGTCGCGTTTAATTGTCGTACTAGGTACTTATTTCTTGCGTATAATTCTGGAACTGGGTGCTTAGTTCTCGCGTTTAATTCTGGAACTAGGTACTAAGTTCTCGCGTTTAATTCTGGATCTAGGTACTTAGTTCTTTCTTTTCATTCTGGAACTAGGTACTAAGTTCTGGCGTTTAATTCTGGAACTAGGTACTTAGTTCTCGCGTTTATTTCTGGAACTAGGTTCTTAGTTCTAGCGTTTAATTTTCGAACTAGGTACTTAGTTCTCGCGTTTAATTCTCGAACTAGGTACTTAGTTCTAGCGTTTAATTCTGGAACTAGGTACTTAGTTCTCGCGTTTATTTCTCGAACTAGGTACTTAGTGCTCTCGTTTTATTCTGGAACTAGGTACTTAGTCCTCAAACTAGGTACTTAGTTCTGGCGTTTAATTCTCGAACTAGGTACTTAGTTCTCGCGTTTAATTCTCGAACTTGGTACTTAGTTCTAGCGTTATATTCTCGAACTAGGTACTTAGTTCTCGCGTTTAATTCTCGAACTAGGTACTTAATTATCGCGTTTAATTCTCGAACTAGGTACTTAGTTCTCGCGTTTATTTCTGGAACTAGGTACTTAGTTCTCGCGTTTAATTCTCGAACTAGGTACTTAATTCTCGCGTTTAATTCTGGAACCAAGTACTTAGTTCTCGCTTTTAATTCTGGAACTAGGTACTTAGTCCTCCGGTTTATTTCTGAAACTAGGTACTTAGTTCTTGCGTTTAATTCTGGAACTGGGTACTTAGTTCTCGCGTTTAATTCTGGAACTAGGTACTAAGTTCTCGCGTTTAATTCTGGATCAAGGTACTTAGTTCTCGCGTTTAATTTTGGAACTAGGTACTTATTTCTGGCGTTTAATTCTCGAACTAGGTACTTAGTTCTCGCGTTTAATTCTCGAACTAGGTACTTAGTGCTCGCGTTTAATTCTGGAACTAGGTACTTAGTCCTCCGGTTTATTTCTGAAACTAGGTACTTAGTTCTTGCGTTTAATTCTGGAACTGGGTACTTAGTTCTCGCGTTTAATTCTGGAACTAGGTACTAAGTTCTCGCGTTTAATTCTGGATCAAGGTACTTAGTTCTCGCGTTTAATTCTGGAACTAGGTACTTAGTTCTAGCGTTTAATTCTCGAACTAGGTACTTAGTTCTCGCGTTTAATTCTCGAACTTGGTACTTAGTTCTAGCGTTATATTCTCGAACTAGGTACTTAGTTCTCGCGTTTAATTCTCGAACTAGGTACTTAATTCTTGCGTTTAATTCTGGAACTAGGTACTTAGTTCTCGCGTTTATTTCTCGAACTAGGTACTTAGTTCTCGCGTTTAATTCTGGAACTGGGTACTTAGTTCTCGCGTTTAATTCTGGAACTAGGTACTTAGTTCTCGCGTATAATTCTCGAACAAGTTACTTAGTTCTCGCGTTTAATTCTGGAACTAGGTACTTAGTTCTCGCGTTTAATTCTGGAACTAGGTACTTAGTTCTCGCGTTTAATTCTGGAACTAGGTACTTAGTTCTCGCGTATAATTCTCGAACAAGTTACTTAGTTCTCGCGTTTATTTCTCGAACTAGGTACTTGTGCTCTCGTTTTATTCTGGAACTAGGTACTTAGTTCTGGCGTTTAATTCTGGAACTAGGCACTTAGTTGTCGCGTTTATTTCTGGAACTAGGTACTTAGTTCTAGCGTTTGATTCTAGAACTAGGTACTTAGTTCTCGCGTTTAATTCTGGAACTGGGTACTTAGTTCTCGCGTTTAATTCTGGAACTAGGTACTTAGTTCTCGCGTATAATTCTCGAACAAGTTACTTAGTTCTCGCGTTTATTTCTCGAACTAGGTACTTAGTGCTCTCGTTTTATTCTGGAACTAGGTACTTACTTCTCGCATTTAATTCTGCAACAAGGTACTTAGTTCTCGCGCTTAATTCTGGAACTAGGTATTTAGTTCTCGCGTTTATTTCTGGAACTAGGTACTTAGATCTCGCGTTTAATTCAGGAACTAGGTACTTAGTTCTCGCGTTTAATTCTGGAACTAGGTACTTAGTTCTCGCGTTTATTTCTGGAACTAGGTTCTTAGTTCTAGCGTTTAATTTTCGAACTAGGTACTTAGTTCTCGCGTTTAATTCTCGAACTAGGTACTTAGTTCTAGCGTTTAATTCTGGATCTAGGTACTTAGTTCTCGCGTTTAATTCTCGAACTAGATACTTATTTCTCGCGTTTAATTCTGGAACTAGGTACTTAGTTCTCGCGTTTATTTCTCGAACTTGGTACTTAGTTCTAGCGTTATATTCTCGAACTAGGTACTTAGTTCTCGCGTTTAATTTTCGAACTAGGTACTTAATTCTCGCATTTAATTCTGGAACTAGGTACTTAGTTCTCGCGTTTATTTCTCGAACTAGGAACTTAGTGCTCTCGTTTTATTCTGGAACTAGGTACTAAGTCCTCAAACTAGGTACTTAGTTCTGGCGTTTAATTCTGGAACTAGGCACTTAGTTGTCGCGTTTATTTCTGGAACTAGGTACTTAGTTCTCGCGTTTAATTCTAGAACTAGGTACTTAGTTCTCGCGTTTAATTCTGGAACTGGGTACTTAGTTCTCGCGTTTAATTCTGGAACTAGGTACTTAGTTCTCGCGTATAATTCTCGAACAAGGGACTTAGTTCTCGCGTTTATTTCTCGAACTAGGTACTTAGTGCTCTCGTTTTATTCTGGAACTAGGTACTTACTTCTCGCATTTACTTCTGGAACAAGGTACTTAGTTCTCGCGCTTAATTCTGGAACTAGGTATTTAGTTCTCGCGTTTATTTCTGGAACAAGGTACTTAGATCTCGCGTTTAATTCAGGAACTAGGTACTTAGTTCTTGCGTTTAATTCTGGAACTGGGTACTTAGTTCTCGCGTTTAATTCTGGAACTAGGTACTTAGTTCTCGCGTTTATTTCTGGAACTAGGTACTTAGATCTCGCGTTTAATTCAGGAACTAGGTACTTAGTTCTCGCGTTTAATTCTGGAACTAGGTACTTAGTTCTCGCGTTTATTTCTGGAACTAGGTTCTTAGTTCTAGCGTTTAATTTTCGAACTAGGTACTTAGTTCTCGCGTTTAATTCTCGAACTAGGTACTTAGTTCTAGCGTTTAATTCTGGATCTAGGTACTTAGTTCTCGCGTTTAATTCTCGAACTAGGTACTTAGTTCTCGCGTTTATTTCTCGAACTAGGTACTTAGTGCTCTCGTTTTATTCTGGAACTAGGTACTAAGTCCTCAAACTAGGTACTTAGTTCTGGCGTTTAATTCTCGAACTAGGTACTTAGTTCTCGCGTTTAATTCTCGAACTTGGTACTTAGTTCTAGCGTTATATTCTCGAACTAGGTACTTAGTTCTCGCGTTTAATTCTCGAACTAGGTACTTAATTCTCGCATTTAATTCTGGAACTAGGTACTTAGTTCTCGCGTTTATTTCTCGAACTAGGAACTTAGTGCTCTCGTTTTATTCTGGAACTAGGTACTAAGTCCTCAAACTAGGTACTTAGTTCTGGCGTTTAATTCTGGAACTAGGCACTTAGTTGTCGCGTTTATTTCTGGAACTAGGTACTTAGTTCTAGCGTTTGATTCTAGAACTAGGTACTTAGTTCTCGCGTTTAATTCTGGAACTGGGTACTTAGTTCTCGCGTTTAATTCTGGAACTAGGTACTTAGTTCTCGCGTATAATTCTCGAACAAGTTACTTAGTTCTCGCGTTTATTTCTCGAACTAGGTACTTAGTGCTCTCGTTTTATTCTGGAACTAGGTACTTACTTCTCGCATTTAATTCTGCAACAAGGTACTTAGTTCTCGCGCTTAATTCTGGAACTAGGTATTTAGTTCTCGCGTTTATTTCTGGAACTAGGTACTTAGATCTCGCGTTTAATTCAGGAACTAGGTACTTAGTTCTCGCGTTTAATTCTGGAACTAGGTACTTAGTTCTCGCGTTTATTTCTGGAACTAGGTTCTTAGTTCTAGCGTTTAATTTTCGAACTAGGTACTTAGTTCTCGCGTTTAATTCTCGAACTAGGTACTTAGTTCTAGCGTTTAATTCTGGATCTAGGTACTTAGTTCTCGCGTTTAATTCTCGAACTAGGTACTTATTTCTCGCGTTTAATTCTGGAACTAGGTACTTAGTTCTCGCGTTTATTTCTCGAACTTGGTACTTAGTTCTAGCGTTATATTCTCGAACTAGGTACTTAGTTCAGGCGTTTAATTCTCGAACTAGGTACTTAATTCTCGCATTTAATTCTGGAACTAGGTACTTAGTTCTCGCGTTTATTTCTCGAACTAGGAACTTAGTGCTCTCGTTTTATTCTGGAACTAGGTACTAAGTCCTCAAACTAGGTACTTAGTTCTGGCGTTTAATTCTGGAACTAGGCACTTAGTTGTCGCGTTTATTTCTGGAACTAGGTACTTAGTTCTCGCGTTTAATTCTAGAACTAGGTACTTAGTTCTCGCGTTTAATTCTGGAACTGGGTACTTAGTTCTCGCGTTTAATTCTGGAACTAGGTACTTAGTTCTCGCGTATAATTCTCGAACAAGGGACTTAGTTCTCGCGTTTATTTCTCGAACTAGGTACTTAGTGCTCTCGTTTTATTCTGGAACTAGGTACTTACTTCTCGCATTTAATTCTGGAACAAGGTACTTAGTTCTCGCGCTTAATTCGGGAACTAGGTATTTAGTTCTCGCGTTTATTTCTGGAACAAGGTACTTAGATCTCGCGTTTAATTCAGGAACTAGGTACTTAGTTCTTGCGTTTAATTCTGGAACTGGGTACTTAGTTCTCGCGTTTAATTCTGGAACTAGGTACTTAGTTCTCGCGTTTATTTCTGGAACTAGGTACTTAGATCTCGCGTTTAATTCAGGAACTAGGTACTTAGTTCTCGCGTTTAATTCTGGAACTAGGTACTTAGTTCTCGCGTTTATTTCTGGAACTAGGTTCTTAGTTCTAGCGTTTAATTTTCGAACTAGGTACTTAGTTCTCGCGTTTAATTCTCGAACTAGGTACTTAGTTCTCGCGTTTAATTCTCGAACTAGGTACTTAGTTCTCGCGTTTATTTCTCGAACTAGGTACTTAGTGCTCTCGTTTTATTCTGGAACTAGGTACTAAGTCCTCAAACTAGGTACTTAGTTCTGGCGTTTAATTCTCGAACTAGGTACTTAGTTCTCGCGTTTAATTCTCGAACTTGGTACTTAGTTCTAGCGTTATATTCTCGAACTAGGTACTTAGTTCTCGCGTTTAATTCTCGAACTAGGTACTTAATTCTCGCATTTAATTCTGGAACTAGGTACTTAGTTCTCGCGTTTATTTCTCGAACTAGGAACTTAGTGCTCTCGTTTTATTCTGGAACTAGGTACTAAGTCCTCAAACTAGGTACTTAGTTCTGGCGTTTAATTCTGGAACTAGGCACTTAGTTGTCGCGTTTATTTCTGGAACTAGGTACTTAGTTCTCGCGTTTAATTCTAGAACTAGGTACTTAGTTCTCGCGTTTAATTCTGGAACTGGGTACTTAGTTCTCGCGTTTAATTCTGGAACTAGGTACTTAGTTCTCGCGTATAATTCTCGAACAAGGGACTTAGTTCTCGCGTTTATTTCTCGAACTAGGTACTTAGTGCTCTCGTTTTATTCTGGAACTAGGTACTTACTTCTCGCATTTAATTCTGGAACAAGGTACTTAGTTCTCGCGCTTAATTCTGGAACTAGGTATTTAGTTCTCGCGTTTATTTCTGGAACAAGGTACTTAGATCTCGCGTTTAATTCAGGAACTAGGTACTTAGTGCTCTCGTTTTATTCTGGAACTAGGTACTAAGTCCTCAAACTAGGTACTTAGTTCTGGCGTTTAATTCTCGAACTAGGTACTTAGTTCTCGCGTTTAATTCTCGAACTTGGTACTTAGTTCTAGCGTTATATTCTCGAACTAGGTACTTAGTTCTCGCGTTTAATTCTCGAACTAGGTACTTAATTCTCGCATTTAATTCTGGAACTAGGTACTTAGTTCTCGCGTTTATTTCTCGAACTAGGAACTTAGTGCTCTCGTTTTATTCTGGAACTAGGTACTAAGTCCTCAAACTAGGTACTTAGTTCTGGCGTTTAATTCTGGAACTAGGCACTTAGTTGTCGCGTTTATTTCTGGAACTAGGTACTTAGTTCTAGCGTTTGATTCTAGAACTAGGTACTTAGTTCTCGCGTTTAATTCTGGAACTGGGTACTTAGTTCTCGCGTTTAATTCTGGAACTAGGTACTTAGTTCTCGCGTATAATTCTCGAACAAGTTACTTAGTTCTCGCGTTTATTTCTCGAACTAGGTACTTAGTGCTCTCGTTTTATTCTGGAACTAGGTACTTACTTCTCGCATTTAATTCTGCAACAAGGTACTTAGTTCTCGCGCTTAATTCTGGAACTAGGTATTTAGTTCTCGCGTTTATTTCTGGAACTAGGTACTTAGATCTCGCGTTTAATTCAGGAACTAGGTACTTAGTTCTCGCGTTTAATTCTGGAACTAGGTACTTAGTTCTCGCGTTTATTTCTGGAACTAGGTTCTTAGTTCTAGCGTTTAATTTTCGAACTAGGTACTTAGTTCTCGCGTTTAATTCTCGAACTAGGTACTTAGTTCTAGCGTTTAATTCTGGATCTAGGTACTTAGTTCTCGCGTTTAATTCTCGAACTAGGTACTTATTTCTCGCGTTTAATTATGGAACTAGGTACTTAGTTCTCGCGTTTATTTCTCGAACTTGGTACTTAGTTCTAGCGTTATATTCTCGAACTAGGTACTTAGTTCAGGCGTTTAATTCTCGAACTAGGTACTTAATTCTCGCATTTAATTCTGGAACTAGGTACTTAGTTCTCGCGTTTATTTCTCGAACTAGGAACTTAGTGCTCTCGTTTTATTCTGGAACTAGGTACTAAGTCCTCAAACTAGATACTTAGTTCGGCCGTTTAATTCTGGAACTAGGCACTTAGTTGTCGCGTTTATTTCTGGAACTAGGTACTTAGTTCTCGCGTTTAATTCTAGAACTAGGTACTTAGTTCTCGCGTTTAATTCTGGAACTGGGTACTTAGTTCTCGCGTTTAATTCTGGAACTAGGTACTTAGTTCTCGCGTATAATTCTCGAACAAGGGACTTAGTTCTCGCGTTTATTTCTCGAACTAGGTACTTAGTGCTCTCGTTTTATTCTGGAACTAGGTACTTACTTCTCGCATTTAATTCTGGAACAAGGTACTTAGTTCTCGCGCTTAATTCGGGAACTAGGTATTTAGTTCTCGCGTTTATTTCTGGAACAAGGTACTTAGATCTCGCGTTTAATTCAGGAACTAGGTACTTAGTTCTTGCGTTTAATTCTGGAACTGGGTACTTAGTTCTCGCGTTTAATTCTGGAACTAGGTACTTAGTTCTCGCGTTTATTTCTGGAACTAGGTACTTAGATCTCGCGTTTAATTCAGGAACTAGGTACTTAGTTCTCGCGTTTAATTCTGGAACTAGGTACTTAGTTCTCGCGTTTATTTCTGGAACTAGGTTCTTAGTTCTAGCGTTTAATTTTCGAACTAGGTACTTAGTTCTCGCGTTTAATTCTCGAACTAGGTACTTAGTTCTAGCGTTTAATTCTGGATCTAGGTACTTAGTTCTCGCGTTTAATTCTCGAACTAGGTACTTAGTTCTCGCGTTTATTTCTCGAACTAGGTACTTAGTGCTCTCGTTTTATTCTGGAACTAGGTACTAAGTCCTCAAACTAGGTACTTAGTTCTGGCGTTTAATTCTCGAACTAGGTACTTAGTTCTCGCGTTTAATTCTCGAACTTGGTACTTAGTTCTAGCGTTATATTCTCGAACTAGGTACTTAGTTCTCGCGTTTAATTCTCGAACTAGGTACTTAATTCTCGCATTTAATTCTGGAACTAGGTACTTAGTTCTCGCGTTTATTTCTCGAACTAGGAACTTAGTGCTCTCGTTTTATTCTGGAACTAGGTACTAAGTCCTCAAACTAGGTACTTAGTTCTGGCGTTTAATTCTGGAACTAGGCACTTAGTTGTCGCGTTTATTTCTGGAACTAGGTACTTAGTTCTCGCGTTTAATTCTAGAACTAGGTACTTAGTTCTCGCGTTTAATTCTGGAACTGGGTACTTAGTTCTCGCGTTTAATTCTGGAACTAGGTACTTAGTTCTCGCGTATAATTCTCGAACAAGGGACTTAGTTCTCGCGTTTATTTCTCGAACTAGGTACTTAGTGCTCTCGTTTTATTCTGGAACTAGGTACTTACTTCTCGCATTTAATTCTGGAACAAGGTACTTAGTTCTCGCGCTTAATTCTGGAACTAGGTATTTAGTTCTCGCGTTTATTTCTGGAACAAGGTACTTAGATCTCGCGTTTAATTCAGGAACTAGGTACTTAGTTCTTGCGTTTAATTCTGGAACTGGGTACTTAGTTCTCGCGTTTAATTCTGGAACTAGGTACTTAGTTCTCGCGTTTATTTCTGGAACTAGGTTCTTAGTTCTCCCGTTTAATTCTGGAACTAGGTACTTAGTTCTCGCGTTTATTTCTGGAACTAGGTTCTTAGTTCCCGCGTTCAATTCTGGAACTAGGTACTTAGTTCTCGCGTTTAATTCTGGAACTAGGAACTTAGTTCTCGCGTTTAATTCTGGAACTGGGTACTAAGTCCTCCGGTTTATTTCTGGAACTAGGTACTTGTTCTTGCGTTTAATTCTGGAACTGGGTACTTAGTTCTTTCGTTTCATTCTGGAACTAGGTACTAAGTTCTGGCGTTTAATTCTGGAACTAGGTACTTAGTTCCCGCGTTTAATTCTGGATCTAGGTACTTAGTTCTCGCGTTTAATTCTGGAACTAGGTACTTAGTTCTAGCGTTTAATTCTCGATCTAGGTACTTAGTTCTCGCGTTTAATTGTCGAACTAGGTACTTATTTCTCGCGTTTATTTCTGGAACTAGGTACTTAGTTCTTGCGTTTAATTCTGGAACTGGGTACTTAGTTCTTGCGTTTAATTCTGGAACTGGGTACTTAGATCTCGCGTTTAATTCTGGAACTAGGCACTTAGTTCTCGCGTTTAATTCTTTAACTAGGTACTTAGTTCTCGCGTTTAATTCTGGAACTAGGTACTTAGTTCTCACGTTTAATTCTGGAACTGGGTACTTAGTCCTCGGGTTTATTTCTGGAACTAGGTACTTAGTTCTTGCGTTTAATTCTGGAACTGGGTACTTAGTTCTCGCGTTTAATTCTGGAACTAGGTACTTAGTTCTCGCGTTTATTTCTCGATCTAGGTACTTAGTTCTAGCGTTATATTCTCGAACTAGGTACTTAGTTCTTGCGTTTAATTCTCGAACTAGGTACTTAATTCTCGCGTTTAATTCTCGAACTAGGTACTTAGTTCTCGCGTTTATTTCTGGAACTAGGTACTTAGTTCTCGCTTTTAATTCTGGAACTAGGTACTTAGTTCTCGCGTTTAATTCTGGAACTAGGTACTTAGTTCTCGCGTTTAATTCTGGAACTGGGTACTTAGTCCTCGGGTTTATTTCTGGAACTAGGTACTTAGTTCTTGCGTTCAATTCTGGAACTGGGTACTTAGTTCTCGCGTTTAATTCTGGAACTAGGTACTTAGTTCTCGCGTTTAATTCTCGAACTTGGTACTTAGTTCTAGCGTTATATTCTCGAACTAGGTACTTAGTTCTCGCGTTTAATTCTCGAACTAGGTACTTAATTCTCGCGTTTAATTATCGAACTAGGTACTTAGTTCTCGCGTTTATTTCTGGAACTAGGTACTTAGTTCTCGCGTTTAATTCTCGAACTAGGTACTTAATTCTCGCGTTTAATTCTGGAACTAGGTACTTAGTTCTCGCGTTTATTTCTGGAACTAGGTTCTTAGTTCTCGCGTTTAATTCTGGAACTAGGTACTTAGTTCTCGCGTTTATTTCTGGAACTAGGTTCTTAGTTCCCGCGTTCAATTCTGGAACTAGGTACTTAGTTCTCGCGTTTACTTCTGGAACTAGGAACTTAGTTCTCGCGTTTAATTCTGGAACTGGGTACTAAGTCCTCCGGTTTATTTCTGGAACTAGGTACTTAGTTCTTGCGTTTAATTCTGGAACTGGGTACTTAGTTCTTTCGTTTCATTCTGGAACTAGGTACTAAGTTCTGGCGTTTAATTCTGGAACTAGGTACTTAGTTCCCGCGTTTAATTCTGGATCTAGGTACTTAGTTCTCGCGTTTAATTCTGGAACTAGGTACTTAGTTCTAGCGTTTAATTCTCGATCTAGGTACTTAGTTCTCGCGTTTAATTGTCGAACTAGGTACTTATTTCTCGCGTTTATTTCTCGAACTAGGTACTTAGTGCTCGCGTTTAATTCTGGAACTAGGTACTTAGTTCTTGCGTTTAATTCTGGAACTGGGTACTTAGATCTCGCGTTTAATTCTGGAACTAGGCACTTAGTTCTCGCGTTTAATTCTGGAACTAGGTACTTAGTTCTCGCGTTTAATTCTGGAACTAGGTACTTAGTTCTCGCGTTTAATTCTGGAACTGGGTACTTAGTCCTCGGGTTTATTTCTGGAACTAGGTACTTAGTTCTTGCGTTTAATTCTGGAACTGGGTACTTAGTTCTCGCGTTTAATTCTGGAACTAGGTACTTAGTTCTCGCGTTTATTTCTCGATCTAGGTACTTAGTTCTAGCGTTATATTCTCGAACTAGGTACTTAGTTCTCGCGTTTAATTCTCGAACTAGGTACTTAATTCTCGCGTTTAATTCTCGAACTAGGTACTTAGTTCTCGCGTTTATTTCTGGAACTAGGTACTTAGTTCTCGCTTTTAATTCTGGAACTAGGTACTTAGTTCTCGCGTTTAATTCTGGAACTAGGTACTTAGTTCTCGCGTTTAATTCTGGAACTGGGTACTTAGTCCTCGGGTTTATTTCTGGAACTAGGTACTTAGTTCTTGCGTTGAATTCTGGAACTGGGTACTTAGTTCTCGCGTTTAATTCTGGAACTAGGTACTTAGTTCTCGCGTTTAATTCTCGAACTTGGTACTTAGTTCTAGCGTTATATTCTCGAACTAGGTACTTAGTTCTCGCGTTTAATTCTCGAACTAGGTACTTAATTCTCGCGTTTAATTCTCGAACTAGGTACTTAGTTCTCGCGTTTATTTCTGGAACTAGGTACTTAGTTCTCGCGTTTAATTCTCGAACTAGGTACTTAATTCTCGCGTTTAATTCTGGAACCAGGTACTTAGTTCTCGCTTTTAATTCTGGAACTAGGTACTTAGTCCTCCGGTTTATTTCTGAAACTAGGTACTTAGTTCTTGCGTTTAATTCTGGAACTGGGTACTTAGTTCTCGCGTTTAATTCTGGAACTAGGTACTAAGTTCTCGCGTTTAATTCTGGATCAAGGTACTTAGTTCTCGCGTTTAATTTTGGAACTAGGTACTTATTTCTGGCGTTTAATTCTCGAACTAGGTACTTAGTTCTCGCGTTTAATTCTCGAACTAGGTACTTAGTGCTCGCGTTTAATTCTGGAACCAGGTACTTAGTTCTCGCTTTTAATTCTGGAACTAGGTATTTAGTCCTCCGGTTTATTTCTGAAACTAGGTACTTAGTTCTTGCGTTTAATTCTGGAACTGGGTACTTAGTTCTCGCGTTTAATTCTGGAACTAGGCACTTAGTTCTTTCTTTTCATTCTGGAACAAGGTACTTAGATCTCGAGTTTAATTCAGGAACTAGGTACTTAGTTCTTGCGTTTAATTCTGGAACTAGGTACTTAGTTCTCGCGTTTAATTCTGGAACTAGGTACTTAGTTCTCGCGTTTATTTCTGGAACTAGGTTCTTAGTTCTCGCGTTTAATTCTGGAACTAGGTACTTAGTTCTCGCGTTTATTTCTGGAACTAGGTTCTTAGTTCCCGCGTTCAATTCTGGAACTAGGTACTTAGTTCTCGCGTTTAATTCTGGAACTAGGAACTTAGTTCTCGCGTTTAATTCTGGAACTGGGTACTAAGTCCTCCGGTTTATTTCTGGAACTAGGTACTTAGTTCTTGCGTTTAATTCTGGAACTGGGTACTTAGTTCTTTCGTTTCATTCTGGAACTAGGTACTAAGTTCTGGCGTTTAATTCTCGATCTAGGTACTTAGTTCTCGCGTTTAATTGTCGAACTAGGTACTTATTTCTCGCGTTTATTTCTCGAACTAGGTACTTAGTGCTCGCGTTTAATTCTGGAACTAGGTACTTAGTTCTTGCGTTTAATTCTGGAACTGGGTACTTAGATCTCGCGTTTAATTCTGGAACTAGGCACTTAGTTCTCGCGTTTAATTCTGGAACTAGGTACTTAGTTCTCGCGTTTAATTCTGGAACTAGGTACTTAGTTCTCGCGTTTAATTCTGGAACTGGGTACTTAGTCCTCGGGTTTATTTCTGGAACTAGGTACTTAGTTCTTGCGTTTAATTCTGGAACTGGGTACTTAGTTCTCGCGTTTAATTCTGGAACTAGGTACTTAGTTCTCGCGTTTATTTCTCGATCTAGGTACTTAGTTCTAGCGTTATATTCTCGAACTAGGTACTTAGTTCTCGCGTTTAATTCTCGAACTAGGTACTTAATTCTCGCGTTTAATTCTCGAACTAGGTACTTAGTTCTCGCGTTTATTTCTGGAACTAGGTACGTAGTTCTCGCTTTTAATTCTAAAAATAGGTACTTAGTTCTCGCGTTTAATTCTGGAACTAGGTACTTAGTTCTCGCGTTTAATTCTGGAACTGGGTACTTAGTCCTCGGGTTTATTTCTGGAACTAGGTACTTAGTTCTTGCGTTTAATTCTGGAACTGGGTACTTAGTTCTCGCGTTTAATTCTGGAACTAGGTACTTAGTTCTCGCGTTTAATTCTCGAACTTGGTACTTAGTTCTAGCGTTATATTCTCGAACTAGGTACTTAGTTCTCGCGTTTAATTCTCGAACTAGGTACTTAATTCTCGCGTTTAATTCTCGAACTAGGTACTTAGTTCTCGCGTTTATTTCTGGAACTAGGTACTTAGTTCTCGCGTTTAATTCTCGAACTAGGTACTTAATTCTCGCGTTTAATTCTGGAACCAGGTACTTAGTTCTCGCTTTTAATTCTGGAACTAGGTACTTAGTCCTCCGGTTTATTTCTGAAACTAGGTACTTAGTTCTTGCGTTTAATTCTGGAACTGGGTACTTAGTTCTCGCGTTTAATTCTGGAACTAGGTACTAAGTTCTCGCGTTTAATTCTGGATCAAGGTACTTAGTTCTCGCGTTTAATTTTGGAACTAGGTACTTATTTCTGGCGTTTAATTCTCGAACTAGGTACTTAGTTCTCGCGTTTAATTCTCGAACTAGGTACTTAGTGCTCGCGTTTAATTCTGGAACCAGGTACTTAGTTCTCGCTTTTAATTCTATAACTAGGTACTTAGTCCTCCGGTTTATTTCTGAAACTAGGTACTTAGTTCTTGCGTTTAATTCTGGAACTGGGTACTTAGTTCTCGCGTTTAATTCTGGAACTAGGTACTAAGTTCTCGCGTTTATTTCTCGAACTAGGTACTTAGTGCTCTCGTTTTATTCTGGAACTAGGTACTAAGTCCTCAAACTAGGTATTTAGTTCTGGCGTTTAATTCTGGAACTAGGCACTTAGTTGTCGCGTTTATTTCTGGAACTAGGTACTTAGTTCTCGCGTTTAATTCTAGAACTAGGTACTTAGTTCTCGCGTTTAATTCTGGAACTGGGTACTTAGTTCTCGCGTTTAATTCTGGAACTAGGTACTTAGTTCTCGCGTATAATTCTCGAACAAGGGACTTAGTTCTCGCGTTTATTTCTCGAACTAGGTACTTAGTGCTCTCGTTTTATTCTGGAACTAGGTACTTACTTCTCGCATTTAATTCTGGAACAAGGTACTTAGTTCTCGCGCTTAATTCTGGAACTAGGTATTTAGTTCTCGCGTTTATTTCTGGAACAAGGTACTTAGATCTCGCGTTTAATTCAGGAACTAGGTACTTAGTTCTTGCGTTTAATTCTGGAACTGGGTACTTTGTTCTCGCGTTTAATTCTGGAACTAGGTACTTAGTTCTCGCGTTTAATTCTCGAACTTGGTACTTAGTTCTAGCGTTATATTCTCGAACTAGGTACTTAGTTCTCGCGTTTAATTCTCGATCTAGGTACTTAGTTCTAGCGTTATATTCTCGAACAAGGGACTTAGTTCTCGCGTTTATTTCTCGAACTAGGTACTTAGTGCTCTCGTTTTATTCTGGAACTAGGTACTTACTTCTCGCATTTAATTCTGGAACAAGGTACTTAGTTCTCGCGCTTAATTCTGGAACTAGATATTTAGTTCTCGCGTTTATTTCTGGAACAAGGTACTTAGATCTCGCGTTTAATTCAGGAACTAGGTACTTAGTTCTTGCGTTTAATTCTGGAACTGGGTACTTAGTTCTCGCGTTTAATTCTGGAACTAGGTACTTAGTTCTCGCGTTTAATTCTCGAACTTGGTACTTAGTTCTAGCGTTATATTCTCGAACTAGGTACTTAGTTCTCGCGTTTAATTCTCGATCTAGGTACTTAGTTCTCGCGTTTAATTGTCGAACTAGGTACTTATTTCTCGCGTTTATTTCTCGAACTAGGTACTTAGTGCTCGCGTTTAATTCTGGAACTAGGTACTTAGTTCTTGCGTTTAATTCTGGAACTGGGTACTTAGATCTCGCGTTTAATTCTGGAACTAGGCACTTAGTTCTCGCGTTTAATTCTGGAACTAGGTACTTAGTTCTCGCGTTTAATTCTGGAACTAGGTACTTAGTTCTCGCGTTTAATTCTGGAACTGGGTACTTAGTCCTCGGGTTTATTTCTGGAACTAGGTACTTAGTTCTCGCGTTTAATTCTGGAACTGGGTACTTAGTTCTCGCGTTTAATTCTGGAACTAGGTACTTAGTTCTCGCGTATAATTCTCGAACAAGGGACTTAGTTCTCGCGTTTATTTCTCGAACTAGGTACTTAGTGCTCTCGTTTTATTCTGGAACTAGGTACTTACTTCTCGCATTTAATTCTGGAACAAGGTACTTAGTTCTCGCGCTTAATTCTGGAACTAGGTATTTAGTTCTCGCGTTTATTTCTGGAACAAGGTACTTAGATCTCGCGTTTAATTCAGGAACTAGGTACTTAGTTCTTGCGTTTAATTCTGGAACTGGGTACTTTGTTCTCGCGTTTAATTCTGGAACTAGGTACTTAGTTCTCGCGTTTAATTCTCGAACTTGGTACTTAGTTCTAGCGTTATATTCTCGAACTAGGTACTTAGTTCTCGCGTTTAATTCTCGATCTAGGTACTTAGTTCTAGCGTTATATTCTCGAACAAGGGACTTAGTTCTCGCGTTTATTTCTCGAACTAGGTACTTAGTGCTCTCGTTTTATTCTGGAACTAGGTACTTACTTCTCGCATTTAATTCTGGAACAAGGTACTTAGTTCTCGCGCTTAATTCTGGAACTAGGTATTTAGTTCTCGCGTTTATTTCTGGAACAAGGTACTTAGATCTCGCGTTTAATTCAGGAACTAGGTACTTAGTTCTTGCGTTTAATTCTGGAACTGGGTACTTAGTTCTCGCGTTTAATTCTGGAACTAGGTACTTAGTTCTCGCGTTTAATTCTCGAACTTGGTACTTAGTTCTAGCGTTATATTCTCGAACTAGGTACTTAGTTCTCGCGTTTAATTCTCGATCTAGGTACTTAGTTCTCGCGTTTAATTGTCGAACTAGGTACTTATTTCTCGCGTTTATTTCTCGAACTAGGTACTTAGTGCTCGCGTTTAATTCTGGAACTAGGTACTTAGTTCTTGCGTTTAATTCTGGAACTGGGTACTTAGATCTCGCGTTTAATTCTGGAACTAGGCACTTAGTTCTCGCGTTTAATTCTGGAACTAGGTACTTAGTTCTCGCGTTTAATTCTGGAACTAGGTACTTAGTTCTCGCGTTTAATTCTGGAACTGGGTACTTTGTCCTCGGGTTTATTTCTGGAACTAGGTACTTAGTTCTTGCGTTTAATTCTGGAACTGGGTACTTAGTTCTCGCGTTTAATTCTGGAACTAGGTACTTAGTTCTCGCGTTTATTTCTCGATCTAGGTACTTAGTTCTAGCGTTATATTCTCGAACTAGGTAGTTAGTTCTCGCGTTTAATTCTCGAACTAGGTACTTAATTCTCGCGTTTAATTCTCGAACTAGGTACTTAGTTCTCGCGTTTATTTCTGGAACTAGGTACGTAGTTCTCGCTTTTAATTCTGGAACTAGGTACTTAGTTCTCGCGTTTAATTCTCGAACTTGGTACTTAGTTCTAGCGTTATATTCTCGAACTAGGTACTTAGTTCTCGCGTTTAATTCTCGATCTAGGTACTTAGTTCTCGCGTTTAATTGTCGAACTATGTACTTAGTTCTCGCGTTTATTTCTGGAACTAGGTACGTAGTTCTCGCTTTTAATTCTGGAACTAGGTACTTAGTTCTCGCGTTTAATTCTCGAACTTGGTACTTAGTTCTAGCGTTATATTCTCGAACTAGGTACTTAGTTCTCGCGTTTAATTCTCGATCTAGGTACTTAGTTCTCGCGTTTATTTCTGGAACTAGGTTCTTAGTTCTCGCGTTTAATTCTGGAACTAGGTACTTAGTTCTCGCGTTTAATTCTCGAACTTGGTACTTAGTTCTAGCGTTATATTCTCGAACTAGGTACTTAGTTCTCGCGTTTAATTCTCGATCTAGGTACTTAGTTCTCGCGTTTAATTGTCGAACTAGGTACTTATTTCTCGCGTTTATTTCTCGAACTAGGTACTTAGTGCTCGCGTTTAATTCTGGAACTAGGTACTTAGTTCTTGCGTTTAATTCTGGAACTGGGTACTTAGATCTCGCGTTTAATTCTGGAACTAGGTACTTAGTTCTCGCGTTTAATTCTGGAACTAGGTACTTAGTTCTCGCGTTTAATTCTGGAACTGGGTACTTAGTCCTCGGGTTTATTTCTGGAACTAGGTACTTAGTTCTTGCGTTTAATTCTGGAACTGGGTACTTAGTTCTCGCGTTTAATTCTGGAAGTAGGTACTTAGTTCTCGCGTTTAATTCTCGAACTTGGTACTTAGTTCTAGCGTTATATTCTCGAACTAGGTACTTAGTTCTCGCGTTTAATTCCCGAACTAGGTACTTAATTCTCGCGTTTAATTCTCGAACTAGGTACTTAGTTCTCGCGTTTATTTCTGGAACTAGGTACTTAGTTCTCGCGTTTAATTCTCGAACTAGGTACTTAATTCTCGCGTTTAATTCTGGAACCAGGTACTTAGTTCTCGCTTTTAATTCTGGAACTAGGTACTTAGTCCTCCGGTTTATTTCTGAAACTAGGTACTTAGTTCTTGCGTTTAATTCTGGAACTGGGTACTTAGTTCTCGCGTTTAATTCTGGAACTAGGTACTAAGTTCTCGCGTTTATTTCTGGATCAAGGTACTTAGTTCTCGCGTTTAATTTTGGAACTAGGTACTTATTTCTGGCGTTTAATTCTCGAACTAGGTACTTAGTTCTCGCGTTTAATTCTCGAACTAGGTACTTAGTGCTCGCGTTTAATTCTGGAACCAGGTACTTAGTTCTCGCTTTTAATACTGGAACTAGGTACTTAGTCCTCCGGTTTATTTCTGAAACCAGGTACTTAGTTCTTGCGTTTAATTCTGGAACTGGGTACTTAGTTCTCGCGTTTAATTCTGGAACTAGGTACTAAGTTCTCGCGTTTATTTCTCGAACTAGGTACTTAGTGCTCTCGTTTTATTCTGGAACTAGGTACTAAGTCCTCAAACTAGGTACTTAGTTCTGGCGTTTAATTCTGGAACTAGGCACTTAGTTGTCGCGTTTATTTCTGGAACTAGGTACTTAGTTCTCGCGTTTAATTCTAGAACTAGGTACTTAGTTCTCGCGTTTAATTCTGGAACTGGGTACTTAGTTCTCGCGTTTAATTCTGGAACTAGGTACTTAGTTCTCGCGTATAATTCTAGAACAAGGGACTTAGTTCTCGCGTTTATTTCTCGAACTAGGTACTTAGTGCTCTCGTTTTATTCTGGAACTAGGTACTTACTTCTCGCATTTAATTCTGGAACAAGGTACTTAGTTCTCGCGCTTAATTCTGGAACTAGGTATTTAGTTCTCGCGTTTATTTCTGGAACAAGGTACTTAGATCTCGCGTTTAATTCAGGAACTAGGTACTTAGTTCTTGCGTTTAATTCTGGAACTAGGTACTTAGTTCTCGCGTTTAATTCTGGAACTAGGTACTTAGTTCTCGCGTTTAATTCTCGAACTTGGTACTTAGTTCTAGCGTTATATTCTCGAACTAGGTACTTAGTTCTCGCGTTTAATTCTCGATCTAGGTACTTAGTTCTAGCGTTATATTCTCGAACAAGGGACTTAGTTCTCGCGTTTATTTCTCGAACTAGGTACTTAGTGCTCTCGTTTTATTCTGGAACTAGGTACTTACTTCTCGCATTTAATTCTGGAACAAGGTACTTAGTTCTCGCGCTTAATTCTGGAACTAGGTATTTAGTTCTCGCGTTTATTTCTGGAACAAGGTACTTAGATCTCGCGTTTAATTCAGGAACTAGGTACTTAGTTCTTGCGTTTAATTCTGGAACTGGGTACTTAGTTCTCGCGTTTAATTCTGGAACTAGGTACTTAGTTCTCGCGTTTAATTCTCGAACTTGGTACTTAGTTCTAGCGTTATATTCTCGAACTAGGTACTTAGTTCTCGCGTTTAATTCTCGATCTAGGTACTTAGTTCTCGCGTTTAATTGTCGAACTAGGTACTTATTTCTCGCGTTTATTTCTCGAACTAGGTACTTAGTGCTCTCGTTTTATTCTGGAACTAGGTACTTACTTCTCGCATTTAATTCTGGAACAAGGTACTTAGTTCTCGCGCTTAATTCTGGAACTAGGTATTTAGTTCTCGCGTTTATTTCTGGAACAAGGTACTTAGATCTCGCGTTTAATTCAGGAACTAGGTACTTAGTTCTTGCGTTTAATTCTGGAACTGGGTACTTAGTTCTCGCGTTTAATTCTGGAACTAGGTACTTAGTTCTCGCGTTTAATTCTCGAACTTGGTACTTAGTTCTAGCGTTATATTCTCGAACTAGGTACTTAGTTCTCGCGTTTATTTCTCGATCTAGGTACTTAGTTCTCGCGTTTAATTGTCGAACTAGGTACTTATTTCTCGCGTTTATTTCTCGAACTAGGTACTTAGTGCTCGCGTTTAATTCTGGAACTAGGTACTTAGTTCTTGCGTTTAATTCTGGAACTGGGTACTTAGATCTCGCGTTTAATTCTGGAACTAGGCACTTAGTTCTCGCGTTTAATTCTGGAACTAGGTACTTAGTTCTCGCGTTTAATTCTGGAACTAGGTACTTAGTTCTCGCGTTTAATTCTGGAACTGGGTACTTAGTCCTCGGGTTTATTTCTGGAACTAGGTACTTAGTTCTTGCGTTTAATTCTGGAACTGGGTACTTAGTTCTCGCGTTTAATTCTGGAACTAGGTACTTAGTTCTCGCGTTTATTTCTCGATCTAGGTACTTAGTTCTAGCGTTATATTCTCGAACTAGGTACTTAGTTCTCGCGTTTAATTCTCGAACTAGGTACTTAATTCTCGCGTTTAATTCTCGAACTAGGTACTTAGTTCTCGCGTTTATTTCTGGAACTAGGTACGTAGTTCTCGCTTTTAATTCTGGAACTAGGTACTTAGTTCTCGCGTTTAATTCTCGAACTTGGTACTTAGTTCTAGCGTTATATTCTCGAACTAGGTACTTAGTTCTCGCGTTTAATTCTCGATCTAGGTACTTAGTTCTCGCGTTTATTTCTGGAACTAGGTACGTAGTTCTCGCTTTTAATTCTGGAACTAGGTACTTAGTTCTCGCGTTTAATTCTGGAACTAGGTACTTAGTTCTCGCGTCTATTTCTCGATCTAGGTACTTAGTTCTAGCGTTATATTCTCGAACTAGGTACTTAGTTCTCGCGTTTAATTCTCGAACTAGGTACTTAATTCTCGCGTTTAATTCTCGAACTAGGTACTTAGTTCTCGCGTTTATTTCTGGAACTAGGTACGTAGTTCTCGCTTTTAATTCTGGAACTAGGTACTTAGTTCTCGCGTTTAATTCTGGAACTGGGTACTTAGTCCTCAGGTTTATTTCTGGAACTAGGTACTTAGTTCTTGCGTTTAATTCTGGAACTGGGTACTTAGTTCTCGCGTTTAATTCTGGAACTAGGTACTTAGTTCTCGCGTTTATTTCTCGATCTAGGTACTTAGTTCTCGCGTTTAATTGTCGAACTAGGTACTTATTTCTCGCGTTTATTTCTCGAACTAGGTACTTAGTGCTCGCGTTTAATTCTGGAACTAGGTACTTAGTTCTTGCGTTTAATTCTGAAACTGGGTACTTAGATCTCGCGTTTAATTCTGGAACTAGGCACTTAGTTCTCGCGTTTAATTCTGGAACTAGGTACTTAGTTCTCGCGTTTAATTCTGGAACTAGGTACTTAGTTCTCGCGTTTAATTCTGGAACTGGGTACTTAGTCCTCGGGTTTATTTCTGGAACTAGGTACTTAGTTCTTGCGTTTAATTCTGGAACTGGGTACTTAGTTCTCGCGTTTAATTCTGGAACTAGGTACTTAGTTCTCGCGTCTATTTCTCGATCTAGGTACTTAGTTCTAGCGTTATATTCTCGAACTAGGTACTTAGTTCTCGCGTTTAATTCTCGAACTAGGTACTTAATTCTCGCGTTTAATTCTCGAACTAGGTACTTAGTTCTCGCGTTTATTTCTGGAACTAGGTACATAGTTCTCGCTTTTAATTCTGGAACTAGGTACTTAGTTCTCGCGTTTAATTCTGGAACTAGGTACTTAGTTCTCGCGTTTAATTCTGGAACTAGGTACTTAGTTCTCGCGTTTAATTCTGGAACTGGGTACTTAGTCCTCGGGTTTATTTCTGGAACTAGGTACTTAGTTCTTGCGTTTAATTCTGGAACTGGGTACTTAGTTCTCGCGTTTAATTCTGGAACTAGGTACTTAGTTCTCGCGTTTAATTCTCGAACTTGGTACTTAGTTCTAGCGTTATATTCTCGAACTAGGTACTTAGTTCTCGCGTTTAATTCTCGATCTAGGTACTTAGTTCTCGCGTTTAATTGTCGAACTAGGTACTTATTTCTCGCGTTTATTTCTCGAACTAGGTACTTAGTGCTCGCGTTTAATTCTGGAACTAGGTACTTAGTTCTTGCGTTTAATTCTGGAACTGGGTACTTAGATCTCGCGTTTAATTCTGGAACTAGGCACTTAGTTCTCGCGTTTAATTCTGGAACTAGGTACTTAGTTCTCGCGTTTAATTCTGGAACTAGGTACTTAGTTCTCGCGTTTAATTCTGGAACTGGGTACTTTGTCCTCGGGTTTATTTCTGGAACTAGGTACTTAGTTCTTGCGTTTAATTCTGGAACTGGGTACTTAGTTCTCGCGTTTAATTCTGGAACTAGGTACTTAGTTCTCGCGTTTATTTCTCGATCTAGGTACTTAGTTCTAGCGTTATATTCTCGAACTAGGTAGTTAGTTCTCGCGTTTAATTCTCGAACTAGGTACTTAATTCTCGCGTTTAATTCTCGAACTAGGTACTTAGTTCTCGCGTTTATTTCTGGAACTAGGTACGTAGTTCTCGCTTTTAATTCTGGAACTAGGTACTTAGTTCTCGCGTTTAATTCTCGAACTTGGTACTTAGTTCTAGCGTTATATTCTCGAACTAGGTACTTAGTTCTCGCGTTTAATTCTCGATCTAGGTACTTAGTTCTCGCGTTTAATTGTCGAACTATGTACTTAGTTCTCGCGTTTATTTCTGGAACTAGGTACGTAGTTCTCGCTTTTAATTCTGGAACTAGGTACTTAGTTCTCGCGTTTAATTCTCGAACTTGGTACTTAGTTCTAGCGTTATATTCTCGAACTAGGTACTTAGTTCTCGCGTTTAATTCTCGATCTAGGTACTTAGTTCTCGCGTTTATTTCTGGAACTAGGTTCTTAGTTCTCGCGTTTAATTCTGGAACTAGGTACTTAGTTCTCGCGTTTAATTCTCGAACTTGGTACTTAGTTCTAGCGTTATATTCTCGAACTAGGTACTTAGTTCTCGCGTTTAATTCTCGATCTAGGTACTTAGTTCTCGCGTTTAATTGTCGAACTAGGTACTTATTTCTCGCGTTTATTTCTCGAACTAGGTACTTAGTGCTCGCGTTTAATTCTGGAACTAGGTACTTAGTTCTTGCGTTTAATTCTGGAACTGGGTACTTAGATCTCGCGTTTAATTCTGGAACTAGGTACTTAGTTCTCGCGTTTAATTCTGGAACTAGGTACTTAGTTCTCGCGTTTAATTCTGGAACTGGGTACTTAGTCCTCGGGTTTATTTCTGGAACTAGGTACTTAGTTCTTGCGTTTAATTCTGGAACTGGGTACTTAGTTCTCGCGTTTAATTCTGGAAGTAGGTACTTAGTTCTCGCGTTTAATTCTCGAACTTGGTACTTAGTTCTAGCGTTATATTCTCGAACTAGGTACTTAGTTCTCGCGTTTAATTCCCGAACTAGGTACTTAATTCTCGCGTTTAATTCTCGAACTAGGTACTTAGTTCTCGCGTTTATTTCTGGAACTAGGTACTTAGTTCTCGCGTTTAATTCTCGAACTAGGTACTTAATTCTCGCGTTTAATTCTGGAACCAGGTACTTAGTTCTCGCTTTTAATTCTGGAACTAGGTACTTAGTCCTCCGGTTTATTTCTGAAACTAGGTACTTAGTTCTTGCGTTTAATTCTGGAACTGGGTACTTAGTTCTCGCGTTTAATTCTGGAACTAGGTACTAAGTTCTCGCGTTTATTTCTGGATCAAGGTACTTAGTTCTCGCGTTTAATTTTGGAACTAGGTACTTATTTCTGGCGTTTAATTCTCGAACTAGGTACTTAGTTCTCGCGTTTAATTCTCGAACTAGGTACTTAGTGCTCGCGTTTAATTCTGGAACCAGGTACTTAGTTCTCGCTTTTAATACTGGAACTAGGTACTTAGTCCTCCGGTTTATTTCTGAAACCAGGTACTTAGTTCTTGCGTTTAATTCTGGAACTGGGTACTTAGTTCTCGCGTTTAATTCTGGAACTAGGTACTAAGTTCTCGCGTTTATTTCTCGAACTAGGTACTTAGTGCTCTCGTTTTATTCTGGAACTAGGTACTAAGTCCTCAAACTAGGTACTTAGTTCTGGCGTTTAATTCTGGAACTAGGCACTTAGTTGTCGCGTTTATTTCTGGAACTAGGTACTTAGTTCTCGCGTTTAATTCTAGAACTAGGTACTTAGTTCTCGCGTTTAATTCTGGAACTGGGTACTTAGTTCTCGCGTTTAATTCTGGAACTAGGTACTTAGTTCTCGCGTATAATTCTAGAACAAGGGACTTAGTTCTCGCGTTTATTTCTCGAACTAGGTACTTAGTGCTCTCGTTTTATTCTGGAACTAGGTACTTACTTCTCGCATTTAATTCTGGAACAAGGTACTTAGTTCTCGCGCTTAATTCTGGAACTAGGTATTTAGTTCTCGCGTTTATTTCTGGAACAAGGTACTTAGATCTCGCGTTTAATTCAGGAACTAGGTACTTAGTTCTTGCGTTTAATTCTGGAACTGGGTACTTAGTTCTCGCGTTTAATTCTGGAACTAGGTACTTAGTTCTCGCGTTTAATTCTCGAACTTGGTACTTAGTTCTAGCGTTATATTCTCGAACTAGGTACTTAGTTCTCGCGTTTAATTCTCGATCTAGGTACTTAGTTCTAGCGTTATATTCTCGAACAAGGGACTTAGTTCTCGCGTTTATTTCTCGAACTAGGTACTTAGTGCTCTCGTTTTATTCTGGAACTAGGTACTTACTTCTCGCATTTAATTCTGGAACAAGGTACTTAGTTCTCGCGCTTAATTCTGGAACTAGGTATTTAGTTCTCGCGTTTATTTCTGGAACAAGGTACTTAGATCTCGCGTTTAATTCAGGAACTAGGTACTTAGTTCTTGCGTTTAATTCTGGAACTGGGTACTTAGTTCTCGCGTTTAATTCTGGAACTAGGTACTTAGTTCTCGCGTTTAATTCTCGAACTTGGTACTTAGTTCTAGCGTTATATTCTCGAACTAGGTACTTAGTTCTCGCGTTTAATTCTCGATCTAGGTACTTAGTTCTCGCGTTTAATTGTCGAACTAGGTACTTATTTCTCGCGTTTATTTCTCGAACTAGGTACTTAGTGCTCGCGTTTAATTCTGGAACTAGGTACTTAGTTCTTGCGTTTAATTCTGGAACTGGGTACTTAGATCTCGCGTTTAATTCTGGAACTAGGCACTTAGTTCTCGCGTTTAATTCTGGAACTAGGTACTTAGTTCTCGCGTTTAATTCTGGAACTAGGTACTTAGTTCTCGCGTTTAATTCTGGAACTGGGTACTTAGTCCTCGGGTTTATTTCTGGAACTAGGTACTTAGTTCTTGCGTTTAATTCTGGAACTGGGTACTTAGTTCTCGCGTTTAATTCTGGAACTAGGTACTTAGTTCTCGCGTTTATTTCTCGATCTAGGTACTTAGTTCTAGCGTTATATTCTCGAACTAGGTACTTAGTTCTCGCGTTTAATTCTCGAACTAGGTACTTAATTCTCGCGTTTAATTCTCGAACTAGGTACTTAGTTCTCGCGTTTATTTCTGGAACTAGGTACGTAGTTCTCGCTTTTAATTCTGGAACTAGGTACTTAGTTCTCGCGTTTAATTCTCGAACTTGGTACTTAGTTCTAGCGTTATATTCTCGAACTAGGTACTTAGTTCTCGCGTTTAATTCTCGATCTAGGTACTTAGTTCTCGCGTTTATTTCTGGAACTAGGTACGTAGTTCTCGCTTTTAATTCTGGAACTAGGTACTTAGTTCTCGCGTTTAATTCTGGAACTAGGTACTTAGTTCTCGCGTCTATTTCTCGATCTAGGTACTTAGTTCTAGCGTTATATTCTCGAACTAGGTACTTAGTTCTCGCGTTTAATTCTCGAACTAGGTACTTAATTCTCGCGTTTAATTCTCGAACTAGGTACTTAGTTCTCGCGTTTATTTCTGGAACTAGGTACGTAGTTCTCGCTTTTAATTCTGGAACTAGGTACTTAGTTCTCGCGTTTAATTCTGGAACTGGGTACTTAGTCCTCGGGTTTATTTCTGGAACTAGGTACTTAGTTCTTGCGTTTAATTCTGGAACTGGGTACTTAGTTCTCGCGTTTAATTCTGGAACTAGGTACTTAGTTCTCGCGTTTATTTCTCGATCTAGGTACTTAGTTCTCGCGTTTAATTGTCGAACTAGGTACTTATTTCTCGCGTTTATTTCTCGAACTAGGTACTTAGTGCTCGCGTTTAATTCTGGAACTAGGTACTTAGTTCTTGCGTTTAATTCTGGAACTGGGTACTTAGATCTCGCGTTTAATTCTGGAACTAGGCACTTAGTTCTCGCGTTTAATTCTGGAACTAGGTACTTAGTTCTCGCGTTTAATTCTGGAACTAGGTACTTAGTTCTCGCGTTTAATTCTGGAACTGGGTACTTAGTCCTCGGGTTTATTTCTGGAACTAGGTACTTAGTTCTTGCGTTTAATTCTGGAACTGGGTACTTAGTTCTCGCGTTTAATTCTGGAACTAGGTACTTAGTTCTCGCGTCTATTTCTCGATCTAGGTACTTAGTTCTAGCGTTATATTCTCGAACTAGGTACTTAGTTCTCGCGTTTAATTCTCGAACTAGGTACTTAATTCTCGCGTTTAATTCTCGAACTAGGTACTTAGTTCTCGCGTTTATTTCTGGAACTAGGTACATAGTTCTCGCTTTTAATTCTGGAACTAGGTACTTAGTTCTCGCGTTTAATTCTGGAACTAGGTACTTAGTTCTCGCGTTTAATTCTGGAACTAGGTACTTAGTTCTCGCGTTTAATTCTGGAACTGGGTACTTAGTCCTCGGGTTTATTTCTGGAACTAGGTACTTAGTTCTTGCGTTTAATTCTGGAACTGGGTACTTAGTTCTCGCGTTTAATTCTGGAACTAGGTACTTAGTTCTCGCGTTTATTTCTCGATCTAGGTACTTAGTTCTAGCGTTATATTCTCGAACTAGGTACTTAGTTCTCGCGTTTAATTCTCGAACTAGGTACTTAATTCTCGCGTTTAATTCTCGAACTAGGTACTTAGTTCTCGCGTTTATTTCTGGAACTAGGTACGTAGTTCTCGCTTTTAATTCTGGAACTAGGTACTTAGTTCTCGCGTTTAATTCTCGAACTTGGTACTTAGTTCTAGCGTTATATTCTCGAACTAGGTACTTAGTTCTCGCGTTTAATTCTCGATCTAGGTACTTAGTTCTCGCGTTTAATTCTCGAACTTGGTACTTAGTTCTCGCGTTTAATTCTCGATCTAGGTACTTAGTTCTCGCGTTTATTTCTGGAACTAGGTACGTAGTTCTCGCTTTTAATTCTCGATCTAGGTACTTAGTTCTCGCGTTTAATTCTCGAACTTGGTACTTAGTTCTAGCGTTATATTCTCGAACTAGGTACTTAGTTCTCGCGTTTAATTCTCGATCTAGGTACTTAGTTCTAGCGTTATATTCTCGAACAAGGGACTTAGTTCTTGCGTTTAATTCTGGAACTGGGTACTTAGATCTCGCGTTTAATTCTGGAACTAGGCACTTAGTTCTCGCGTTTAATTCTGGAACTAGGTACTTAGTTCTCGCGTTTAATTCTGGAACTAGGTACTTAGTTCTCGCGTTTAATTCTGGAACTGGGTACTTAGTCCTCGGGTTTATTTCTGGAACTAGGTACTTAGTTCTTGCGTTTAATTCTGGAACTGGGTACTTAGTTCTCGCGTTTAATTCTGGAACTAGGTACTTAGTTCTCGCGTCTATTTCTCGATCTAGGTACTTAGTTCTAGCGTTATATTCTCGAACTAGGTACTTAGTTCTCGCGTTTAATTCTCGAACTAGGTACTTAATTCTCGCGTTTAATTCTCGAACTAGGTACTTAGTTCTCGCGTTTATTTCTGGAACTAGGTACGTAGTTCTCGCTTTTAATTCTGGAACTAGGTACTTAGTTCTCGCGTTTAATTCTGGAACTAGGTACGTAGTTCTCGCTTTTAATTCTGGAACTAGGTACTTAGTTCTCGCGTTTAATTCTGGAACTAGGTACTTAGTTCTCGCGTTTAATTCTGGAACTAGGTACTTAGTTCTCGCGTTTAATTCTGGAACTGGGTACTTAGTCCTCGGGTTTATTTCTGGAACTAGGTACTTAGTTCTTGCGTTTAATTCTGGAACTGGGTACTTAGTTCTCGCGTTTAATTCTGGAACTAGGTACTTAGTTCTCGCGTTTATTTCTCGATCTAGGTACTTAGTTCTAGCGTTATATTCTCGAACTAGGTACTTAGTTCTCGCGTTTAATTCTCGAACTAGGTACTTAATTCTCGCGTTTAATTCTCGAACTAGGTACTTAGTTCTCGCGTTTATTTCTGGAACTAGGTACGTAGTTCTCGCTTTTAATTCTGGAACTAGGTACTTAGTTCTCGCGTTTAATTCTCGAACTTGGTACTTAGTTCTAGCGTTATATTCTCGAACTAGGTACTTAGTTCTCGCGTTTAATTCTCGATCTAGGTACTTAGTTCTCGCGTTTAATTCTCGAACTTGGTACTTAGTTCTCGCGTTTAATTCTCGATCTAGGTACTTAGTTCTCGCGTTTATTTCTGGAACTAGGTACGTAGTTCTCGCTTTTAATTCTCGATCTAGGTACTTAGTTCTCGCGTTTAATTCTCGAACTTGGTACTTAGTTCTAGCGTTATATTCTCGAACTAGGTACTTAGTTCTCGCGTTTAATTCTCGATCTAGGTACTTAGTTCTAGCGTTATATTCTCGAACAAGGGACTTAGTTCTCGCGTTTATTTCTCGAACTAGGTACTTAGTGCTCTCGTTTTATTCTGGAACTAGGTACTTACTTCTCGCATTTAATTCTGGAACAAGGTACTTAGTTCTCGCGCTTAATTCTGGAACTAGGTATTTAGTTCTCGCGTTTATTTCTGGAACAAGGTACTTAGATCTCGCGTTTAATTCAGGAACTAGGTACTTAGTTCTTGCGTTTAATTCTGGAACTGGGTACTTAGTTCTCGCGTTTAATTCTGGAACTAGGTACTTAGTTCTCGCGTTTAATTCTCGAACTTGGTACTTAGTTCTAGCGTTATATTCTCGAACTAGGTACTTAGTTCTCGCGTTTAATTCTCGATCTAGGTACTTAGTTCTCGCGTTTAATTGTCGAACTAGGTACTTATTTCTCGCGTTTATTTCTCGAACTAGGTACTTAGTGCTCGCGTTTAATTCTGGAACTAGGTACTTAGTTCTTGCGTTTAATTCTGGAACTGGGTACTTAGATCTCGCGTTTAATTCTGGAACTAGGCACTTAGTTCTCGCGTTTAATTCTGGAACTAGGTACTTAGTTCTCGCGTTTAATTCTGGAACTAGGTACTTAGTTCTCGCGTTTAATTCTGGAACTGCGTACTTAGTCCTCGGGTTTATTTCTGGAACTAGGTACTTAGTTCTTGCGTTTAATTCTGGAACTGGGTACTTAGTTCTCGCGTTTAATTCTGGAACTAGGTACTTAGTTCTCGCGTTTATTTCTCGATCTAGGTACTTAGTTCTAGCGTTATATTCTCGAACTAGGTACTTAGTTCTCGCGTTCAATTCTCGAACTAGGTACTTAATTCTCGCGTTTAATTCTCGAACTAGGTACTTAGTTCTCGCGTTTATTTCTGGAACTAGGTACGTAGTTCTCGCTTTTAATTCTGGAACTAGGTACTTAGTTCTCGCGTTTAATTCTCGAACTTGGTACTTAGTTCTAGCGTTATATTCTCGAACTAGGTACTTAGTTCTCGCGTTTAATTCTCGATCTAGGTACTTAGTTCTCGCGTTTATTTCTGGAACTAGGTACGTAGTTCTCGCTTTTAATTCTGGAACTAGGTACTTAGTTCTCGCGTTTAATTCTGGAACTAGGTACTTAGTTCTCGCGTCTATTTCTCGATCTAGGTACTTAGTTCTAGCGTTATATTCTCGAACTAGGTACTTAGTTCTCGCGTTTAATTCTCGAACTAGGTACTTAATTCTCGCGTTTAATTCTCGAACTAGGTACTTAGTTCTCGCGTTTATTTCTGGAACTAGGTACGTAGTTCTCGCTTTTAATTCTGGAACTAGGTACTTAGTTCTCGCGTTTAATTCTGGAACTGGGTACTTAGTCCTCGGGTTTATTTCTGGAACTAGGTACTTAGTTCTTGCGTTTAATTCTGGAACTGGGTACTTAGTTCTCGCGTTTAATTCTGGAACTTGGTACTTAGTTCTCGCGTTTATTTCTCGATCTAGGTACTTAGTTCTCGCGTTTAATTGTCGAACTAGGTACTTATTTCTCGCGTTTATTTCTCGAACTAGGTACTTAGTGCTCGCGTTTAATTCTGGAACTAGGTACTTAGTTCTTGCGTTTAATTCTGGAACTGGGTACTTAGATCTCGCGTTTAATTCTGGAACTAGGCACTTAGTTCTCGGGTTTAATTCTGGAACTAGGTACTTAGTTCTCGCGTTTAATTCTGGAACTAGGTACTTAGTTCTCGCGTTTAATTCTGGAACTGGGTACTTAGTCCTCGGGTTTATTTCTGGAACTAGGTACTTAGTTCTTGCGTTTAATTCTGGAACTGGGTACTTAGTTCTCGCGTTTAATTCTGGAACTAGGTACTTAGTTCTCGCGTCTATTTCTCGATCTAGGTACTTAGTTCTAGCGTTATATTCTCGAACTAGGTACTTAGTTCTCGCGTTTAATTCTCGAACTAGGTACTTAATTCTCGCGTTTAATTCTCGAACTAGGTACTTAGTTCTCGCGTTTATTTCTGGAACTAGGTACGTAGTTCTCGCTTTTAATTCTGGAACTAGGTACTTAGTTCTCGCGTTTAATTCTGGAACTAGGTACTTAGTTCTCGCGTTTAATTCTGGAACTAGGTACTTAGTTCTCGCGTTTAATTCTGGAACTGGGTACTTAGTCCTCGGGTTTATTTCTGGAACTAGGTACTTAGTTCTTGCGTTTAATTCTGGAACTGGGTACTTAGTTCTCGCGTTTAATTCTGGAACTAGGTACTTAGTTCTCGCGTTTATTTCTCGATCTAGGTACTTAGTTCTAGCGTTATATTCTCGAACTAGGTACTTAGTTCTCGCGTTTAATTCTCGAACTAGGTACTTAATTCTCGCGTTTAATTCTCGAACTAGGTACTTAGTTCTCGCGTTTATTTCTGGAACTAGGTACGTAGTTCTCGCTTTTAATTCTGGAACTAGGTACTTAGTTCTCGCGTTTAATTCTCGAACTTGGTACTTAGTTCTAGCGTTATATTCTCGAACTAGGTACTTAGTTCTCGCGTTTAATTCTCGATCTAGGTACTTAGTTCTCGCGTTTAATTCTCGAACTTGGTACTTAGTTCTCGCGTTTAATTCTCGATCTAGGTACTTAGTTCTCGCGTTTATTTCTGGAACTAGGTACGTAGTTCTCGCTTTTAATTCTCGATCTAGGTACTTAGTTCTCGCGTTTAATTCTCGAACTTGGTACTTAGTTCTAGCGTTATATTCTCGAACTAGGTACTTAGTTCTCGCGTTTAATTCTCGATCTAGGTACTTAGTTCTCGCGTTTATTTCTGGAACTAGGTTCTTAGTTCTCGCGTTTAATTCTGGAACTAGGTACTTAGTTCTCGCGTTTAATTCTCGAACTTGGTACTTAGTTCTAGCGTTATATTCTCGAACTAGGTACTTAGTTCTCGCGTTTAATTCTCGATCTAGGTACTTAGTTCTCGCGTTTAATTGTCGAACTAGGTACTTATTTCTCGCGTTTATTTCTCGAACTAGGTACTTAGTGCTCGCGTTTAATTCTGGAACTAGGTACTTAGTTCTTGCGTTTAATTCTGGAACTGGGTACTTAGATCTCGCGTTTAATTCTGGAACTAGGCACTTAGTTCTCGCGTTTAATTCTGGAACTAGGTACTTAGTTCTCGCGTTTAATTCTGGAACTAGGTACTTAGTTCTCGCGTTTAATTCTGGAACTGGGTACTTAGTCCTCGGGTTTATTTCTGGAACTAGGTACTTAGTTCTTGCGTTTAATTCTGGAACTGGGTACTTAGTTCTCGCGTTTAATTCTGGAACTAGGTACTTAGTTCTCGCGTTTATTTCTCGATCTAGGTACTTAGTTCTAGCGTTATATTCTCGAACTAGGTACTTAGTTCTCGCGTTTAATTCTCGAACTAGGTACTTAATTCTCGCGTTTAATTCTCGAACTAGGTACTTAGTTCTCGCGTTTATTTCTGGAACTAGGTACGTAGTTCTCGCTTTTAATTCTGGAACTAGGTACTTAGTTCTCGCGTTTAATTCTGGAACTAGGTACTTAGTTCTCGCGTTTAATTCTGGAACTGGGTACTTAGTCCTCGGGTTTATTTCTGGAACTAGGTACTTAGTTCTTGCGTTTAATTCTGGAACTGGGTACTTAGTTCTCGCGTTTAATTCTGGAACTAGGTACTTAGTTCTCGCGTTTAATTCTCGAACTTGGTACTTAGTTCTAGCGTTATATTCTCGAACTAGGTACTTAGTTCTCGCGTTTAATTCTCGAACTAGGTACTTAATTCTCGCGTTTAATTCTCGAACTAGGTACTTAGTTCTCGCGTTTATTTCTGGAACTAGGTACTTAGTTCTCGCGTTTAATTCTCGAACTAGGTACTTAATTCTCGCGTTTAATTCTGGAACCAGGTACTTAGTTCTCGCTTTTAATTCTGGAACTAGTTACTTAGTCCTCCGGTTTATTTCTGAAACTAGGTACTTAGTTCTTGCGTTTAATTCTGGAACTGGGTACTTAGTTCTCGCGTTTAATTCTGGAACTAGGTACTAAGTTCTCGCGTTCAATTCTGGATCAAGGTACTTAGTTCTCGCGTTTAATTTTGGAACTAGGTACTTATTTCTGGCGTTTAATTCTCGAACTAGGTACTTAGTTCTCGCGTTTAATTCTCGAACCAGGTACTTAGTTCTCGCTTTTAATTCTGGAACTAGGTACTTAGTCCTCCGGTTTATTTCTGAAACTAGGTACTTAGTTCTTGCGTTTAATTCTGGAACTGGGTACTTAGTTCTCGCGTTTAATTCTGGAACTAGGTACTAAGTTCTCGCGTTTATTTCTCGAACTAGGTACTTAGTGCTCTCGTTTTATTCTGGAACTAGGTACTAAGTCCTCAAACTAGGTACTTAGTTCTGGCGTTTAATTCTGGAACTAGGCACTTAGTTGTCGCGTTTATTTCTGGAACTAGGTACTTAGTTCTCGCGTTTAATTATAGAACTAGGTATTTAGTTCTCGCGTTTAATTCTGGAACTGGGTACTTAGTTCTCGCGTTTAATTCTGGAACTAGGTACTTAGTTCTCGCGTATAATTCTCGAACAAGGGACTTAGTTCTCGCGTTTATTTCTCGAACTAGGTACTTAGTGCTCTCGTTTTATTCTGGAACTAGGTACTTACTTCTCGCATTTAATTCTGGAACAAGGTACTTAGTTCTCGCGCTTAATTCTGGAACTAGGTATTTAGTTCTCGCGTTTATTTCTGGAACAAGGTACTTAGATCTCGCGTTTAATTCAGGAACTAGGTACTTAGTTCTTGCGTTTAATTCTGGAACTGGGTACTTAGTTCTCGCGTTTAATTCTGGAACTAGGTACTTAGTTCTCGCGTTTATTTCTGGAACTAGGTTCTTAGTTCTCGCGTTTAATTCTGGAACTAGGTACTTAGTTCTCGCGTTTATTTCTGGAACTAGGTTCTTAGTTCCTGCGTTCAATTCTGGAACTAGGTACTTAGTTCTCGCGTTTAATTCTCGAACTAGGTACTTAATTCTCGCGTTTAATTCTGGAACCAGGTACTTAGTTCTCGCTTTTAATTCTGGAACTAGTTACTTAGTCCTCCGGTTTATTTCTGAAACTAGGTACTTAGTTCTTGCGTTTAATTCTGGAACTGGGTACTTAGTTCTCGCGTTTAATTCTGGAACTAGGTACTAAGTTCTCGCGTTTAATTCTGGATCAAGGTACTTAGTTCTCGCGTTTAATTTTGGAACTAGGTACTTATTTCTGGCGTTTAATTCTCGAACTAGGTACTTAGTTCTCGCGTTTAATTCTCGAACCAGGTACTTAGTTCTCGCTTTTAATTCTGGAACTAGGTACTTAGTCCTCCGGTTTATTTCTGAAACTAGGTACTTAGTTCTTGCGTTTAATTCTGGAACTGGGTACTTAGTTCTCGCGTTTAATTCTGGAACTAGGTACTAAGTTCTCGCGTTTATTTCTCGAACTAGGTACTTAGTGCTCTCGTTTTATTCTGGAACTAGGTACTAAGTCCTCAAACTAGGTACTTAGTTCTGGCGTTTAATTCTGGAACTAGGCACTTAGTTGTCGCGTTTATTTCTGGAACTAGGTACTTAGTTCTCGCGTTTAATTATAGAACTAGGTATTTAGTTCTCGCGTTTAATTCTGGAACTGGGTACTTAGTTCTCGCGTTTAATTCTGGAACTAGGTACTTAGTTCTCGCGTATAATTCTCGAACAAGGGACTTAGTTCTCGCGTTTATTTCTCGAACTAGGTACTTAGTGCTCTCGTTTTATTCTGGAACTAGGTACTTACTTCTCGCATTTAATTCTGGAACAAGGTACTTAGTTCTCGCGCTTAATTCTGGAACTAGGTATTTAGTTCTCGCGTTTATTTCTGGAACAAGGTACTTAGATCTCGCGTTTAATTCAGGAACTAGGTACTTAGTTCTTGCGTTTAATTCTGGAACTGGGTACTTAGTTCTCGCGTTTAATTCTGGAACTAGGTACTTAGTTCTCGCGTTTATTTCTGGAACTAGGTTCTTAGTTCTCGCGTTTAATTCTGGAACTAGGTACTTAGTTCTCGCGTTTATTTCTGGAACTAGGTTCTTAGTTCCTGCGTTCAATTCTGGAACTAGGTACTTAGTTCTCGCGTTTAATTCTGGAACTAGGAACTTAGTTCTCGCGTTTATTTCTGGAACTGGGTACTAAGTCCTCCGGTTTATTTCTGGAACTAGGTACTTAGTTCTTGCGTTTAATTCTGGAACTGGGTACTTAGTTCTTTCGTTTCATTCTGGAACTAGGTACTAAGTTCTGGCGTTTAATTCTGGAACTAGGTACTTAGTTCCCGCGTTTAATTCTGGATCTAGGTACTTAGTTCTCGCGTTTAATTCTGGAACTAGGTACTTAGTTCTAGCGTTTAATTCTCGATCTAGGTACTTAGTTCTCGCGTTTAATTGTCGAACTAGGTACTTATTTCTCGCGTTTATTTCTCGAACTAGGTACTTAGTTCTCGCGTTTATTTCTCGAACTAGGTACTTAGTGCTCTCGTTTTATTCTGGAACTAGGTACTAAGTCCTCAAACTAGGTACTTAGTTCTGGCGTTTAATTGTCGAACTAGGTACTTAGTTCTCGCGTTTAATTCTCGAACTTGGTACTTAGTTCTAGCGTTATATTCTCGAACCAGGTACTTAGTTCTCGCGTTTAATTCTCGAACTAGGTACTTAATTCTCGCGTTTAATTCTGGATCTAGGTACTTAGTTCTCGCGTTTAATACTGGAACTAGGTACTTAGTTCTAGCGTTTAATTCTCGATCTAGGTACTTAGTTCTCGCGTTTAATTGTCGAACTAGGTACTTATTTCTCGCGTTTAATTCTCGATCTAGGTACTTAGTTCTCGCGTTTAATTCTGGAACTAGGTACTTAGTTCTCGCGTTTATTTCTCGAACTAGGTACTTAGATCTCGCGTTTAATTCAGGAACTAGGTACTTAGTTCTTGCGTTTAATTCTGGAACTGGGTACTTAGTTCTCGCGTTTAATTCTGGAACTAGGTACTTAGTTCTCGCGTTTAATTCTCGAACTAGGTACTTAATTCTCGCGTTTAATTCTGGAACCAGGTACTTAGTTCTCGCTTTTAATTCTGGAACTAGTTACTTAGTCCTCCGGTTTATTTCTGAAACTAGGTACTTAGTTCTTGCGTTTAATTCTGGAACTGGGTACTTAGTTCTCGCGTTTAATTCTGGAACTAGGTACTAAGTTCTCGCGTTTAATTCTGGATCAAGGTACTTAGTTCTCGCGTTTAATTTTGGAACTAGGTACTTATTTCTGGCGTTTAATTCTCGAACTAGGTACTTAGTGCTCGCGTTTAATTCTGGAACCAGGTACTTAGTTCTCGCTTCTAATTCTGGAACTAGGTACTTAGTCCTCCGGTTTATTTCTGAAACTAGGTACTTAGTTCTTGCGTTTAATTCTGGAACTGGGTACTTAGTTCTCGCGTTTAATTCTGGAACTAGGTACTAAGTTCTCGCGTTTATTTCTCGAACTAGGTACTTAGTGCTCTCGTTTTATTCTGGAACTAGGTACTAAGTCCTCAAACTAGGTACTTAGTTCTGGCGTTTAATTCTGGAACTAGGCACTTAGTTGTCGCGTTTATTTCTGGAACTAGGTACTTAGTTCTCGAGTTTAATTCTAGAACTAGGTACTTAGTTCTCGCGTTTAATTCTGGAACTGGGTACTTAGTTCTCGCGTTTAATTCTGGAACTAGGTACTTAGTTCTCGCGTATAATTCTCGAACAAGGGACTTAGTTCTCGCGTTTATTTCTCGAACTAGGTACTTAGTGCTCTCGTTTTATTCTGGAACTAGGTACTTACTTCTCGCATTTAATTCTGGAACAAGGTACTTAGTTCTCGCGCTTAATTCTGGAACTAGGTATTTAGTTCTCGCGTTTATTTCTGGAACAAGGTACTTAGATCTCGCGTTTAATTCAGGAACTAGGTACTTAGTTCTCGCGTTTAATTCTGGAACTGGGTACTTAGTCCTCGGGTTTATTTCTGGAACTAGGTACTTAGTTCTTGCGTTTAATTCTGGAACTGGGTACTTAGTTCTCGCGTTTAATTCTGGAACTAGGTACTTAGTTCTCGCGTTTATTTCTGGAACTAGGTACTTAGTTCTCGCGTTTAATTCTGGAACTAGGAACTTAGTTCTCGCGTTTAATTCTGGAACTGGGTACTAAGTCCTCCGGTTTATTTCTGGAACTAGGTACTTAGTTCTTGCGTTTAATTCTGGAACTGGGTACTTAGTTCTAGCGTTTAATTCTCGATCTAGGTACTTAGTTCTCGCGTTTAATTGTCGAACTAGGTACTTATTTCTCGCGTTTAATTCTCGATCTAGGTACTTAGTTCTCGCGTTTAATTCTGGAACTAGGTACTTAGTTCTCGCGTTTATTTCTCGAACTAGGTACTTAGATCTCGCGTTTAATTCAGGAACTAGGTACTTAGTTCTTGCGTTTAATTCTGGAACTGGGTACTTAGTTCTCGCGTTTAATTCTGGAACTAGGTACTTAGTTCTCGCGTTTAATTCTCGAACTAGGTACTTAATTCTCGCGTTTAATTCTGGAACCAGGTACTTAGTTCTCGCTTTTAATTCTGGAACTAGTTACTTAGTCCTCCGGTTTATTTCTGAAACTAGGTACTTAGTTCTTGCGTTTAATTCTGGAACTGGGTACTTAGTTCTCGCGTTTAATTCTGGAACTAGGTACTAAGTTCTCGCGTTTAATTCTGGATCAAGGTACTTAGTTCTCGCGTTTAATTTTGGAACTAGGTACTTATTTCTGGCGTTTAATTCTCGAACTAGGTACTTAGTTCTCGCGTTTAATTCTCGAACTAGGTACTTAGTGCTCGCGTTTAATTCTGGAACCAGGTACTTAGTTCTCGCTTTTAATTCTGGAACTAGGTACTTAGTCCTCCGGTTTATTTCTGAAACTAGGTACTTAGTTCTTGCGTTTAATTCTGGAACTGGGTACTTAGTTCTCGCGTTTAATTCTGGAACTAGGTACTAAGTTCTCGCGTTTATTTCTCGAACTAGGTACTTAGTGCTCTCGTTTTATTCTGGAACTAGGTACTATATCCTCAAACTAGGTACTTAGTTCTGGCGTTTAATTCTGGAACTAGGCACTTAGTTGTCGCGTTTATTTCTGGAACTAGGTACTTAGTTCTCGAGTTTAATTCTAGAACTAGGTACTTAGTTCTCGCGTTTAATTCTGGAACTGGGTACTTAGTTCTCGCGTTTAATTCTGGAACTAGGTACTTAGTTCTCGCGTATAATTCTCGAACAAGGGACTTAGTTCTCGCGTTTATTTCTCGAACTAGGTACTTAGTGCTCTCGTTTTATTCTGGAACTAGGTACTTACTTCTCGCATTTAATTCTGGAACAAGGTACTTAGTTCTCGCGCTTAATTCTGGAACTAGGTATTTAGTTCTCGCGTTTATTTCTGGAACAAGGTACTTAGATCTCGCGTTTAATTCAGGAACTAGGTACTTAGTTCTTGCGTTTAATTCTGGAACTGGGTACTTAGTTCTCGCGTTTAATTCTGGAACTAGGTACTTAGTTCTCGCGTTTATTTCTGGAACTAGGTTCTTAGTTCTCGCGTTTAATTCTGGAACTAGGTACTTAGTTCTCGCGTTTATTTCTGGAACTAGGTTCTTAGTTCCTGCGTTCAATTCTGGAACTAGGTACTTAGTTCTCGCGTTTAATTCTGGAACTAGGAACTTAGTTCTCGCGTTTAATTCTGGAACTGGGTACTAAGTCCTCCGGTTTATTTCTGGAACTAGGTACTTAGTTCTTGCGTTTAATTCTGGAACTGGGTACTTAGTTCTTTCGTTTCATTCTGGAACTAGGTACTAAGTTCTGGCGTTTAATTCTGGAACTAGGTACTTAGTTCCCGCGTTTAATTCTGGATCTAGGTACTTAGTTCTCGCGTTTAATTCTGGAACTAGGTACTTAGTTCTAGCGTTTAATTCTCGATCTAGGTATTTAGTTCTCGCGTTTAATTGTCGAACTAGGTACTTATTTCTCGCGTTTATTTCTCGAACTAGGTACTTAGTTCTCGCGTTTATTTCTCGAACTAGGTACTTAGTGCTCTCGTTTTATTCTGGAACTAGGTACTAAGTCCTCAAACTAGGTACTTAGTTCTGGCGTTTAATTGTCGAACTAGGTACTTAGTTCTCGCGTTTAATTCTCGAACTTGGTACTTAGTTCTAGCGGTATATTCTCGAACTAGGTACTTAGTTCTCGCGTTTAATTCTCGAACTAGGTACTTAATTCTCGCGTTTAATTCTCGAACTAGGTACTTAGTTCTCGCGTTTATTTCTGGAACTAGGTTCTTAGTTCTCGCGTTCAATTCTGGAACTAGGTACTTAGTTCTCGCGCTTATTTCTGGAACTAGGTACTTAGTTCTTGCGTTTAATTCTGGAACTGGGTACTTAGTTCTTTCTTTTCATTCTGGAACTAGGTACTAAGTTCTAGCGTTCAATTCTGGAACTAGGTACTTAGTTCTCGCGTTTAATTCTGGATCTAGGTACTTAGTTCTCGCGTTTAATACTGGAACTAGGTACTTAGTTCTAGCGTTTAATTCTCGATCTAGGTACTTAGTTCTCGCGTTTAATTGTCGAACTAGGTACTTATTTCTCGCGTTTAATTCTCGATCTAGGTACTTAGTTCTCGCGTTTAATTCTGGAACTAGGTACTTAGTTCTCGCGTTTAATTCTCGAACTAGGTACTTAGTTCTAGCGTTTAATTCTGGATCTATAGTCTGGACAAGAAAAATAGTCAGTCTTTTTGCACTTTTGTAAGGGCAAAATCCGGGTAAAGTCGTGCAAAAAGACTGACTATTTTTCTTGTCCAGACTTTAGGTACTTAGTTCTCGCGTTTAATTCTGGAACTAGGTACTTAGTTCTAGCGTTTAATTCTCGATCTGGGTACTTCGTTGTCGCGTTTAATTGTCGTACTAGGTACTTATTTCTTGCGTATAATTCTGGAACTGGGTGCTTAGTTCTCGCGTTTAATTCTGGAACTACTGTATAACAACAAAAAGTAGAGTCCCCGCCAATACTAATTTCTCTCGCTAAGTTACTTGGCAACGATTTAATTTTTTTGATAAAATTGCCATAGTCACCTTAAAAAATAATATTTCTCATTCAAAATAAATTCGAAAAACAGGGGCGGTTAAAGATAGATGGCCTGTGAAGAAAGGGGCCCATTTGAAAAGCATGTGAAAATTACGTATGAATCACTGCTGAATTATTAAGTATCGGAGATACTTTATGTTTTTAAGGGATGAAATCCCTTCATAAGAACACCCGATCCGTCAGTATGTCTGTCCTTCCGGGCTCTAACTCGAGAACGGCTGAACTTTTTCAAATTATTTTACCGAATACTTCATTATTAGGTCCTAGCGCAGCGTGAGTTCGAATTTGGACTAAATCGGCCACACCCCCTGCCCGCAAAAAAATCAGGGAATACCTTCTGGCACCGAATCTTGTTCCATTCTTAATGAATTTACGTCTTCAATTCTTCAAATCATAATTTTAGTCTGCGATTTTACTCCTTATGGGTCAAAGGTAGGTAGGAAGGTCAGGTACCGCGCAGTTTTAGCTAAAAGTAAGTAGTGGCAAGAAGAGGGAAGGAGGAGAAAGTCGAGTTTTTCACTTTTCCTCTCTTTTTCTCGCGAAACCGATCAGAAGATAGGGAGCTAACATTGGAAGGATCGGGAAAATAACATTGCGCTGCTATTAGCATTTTCACGAAAAGTGAACGGGAGAATACTTTATGAAAGTCTAAACTCACTGCCGTTTTTGATTTAAAAAAGAAAGTGTTTTTATTACATGATCAGATTAGCCCCCCCCCTTGCATTCGTCGAACATAATCCGCCCCTGTAGATTTGAAGAAGATATTTCGAAAAGAGAAAATTGCATGGTAACCAAAAACTTTCTCTTCCAGCTAAGGTTGCAGAATTTCCGGGACTCTACTTTTTCGTGTTATACAGTAGGTACTAAGTTCTCGCGTTTAATTCTGGATCTAGGTACTTAGTTCTTTCTTTTCATTCTGGAACTAGGTACTAAGTTCTGGCGTTTAATTCTGGAACTAGGTACTTAGTTCTCGCGTTTATTTCTGGAACTAGGTTCTTAGTTCTAGCGTTTAATTTTCGAACTAGGTACTTAGTTCTCGCGTTTAATTCTCGAACTAGGTACTTAGTTCTAGCGTTTAATTCTGGATCTAGGTACTTAGTTCTCGCGTTTAATTCTCGAACTAGGTACTTAATTCTCGCGTTTAATTCTGGATCTAGGTACTTAGTTCTCGCGTTTAATACTGGAACTAGGTACTTAGTTCTAGCGTTTAATTCTCGATCTAGGTACTTAGTTCTCGCGTTTAATTGTCGAACTAGGTACTTATTTCTCGCGTTTAATTCTCGATCTAGGTACTTAGTTCTCGCGTTTAATTCTGGAACTAGGTACTTAGTTCTCGCGTTTATTTCTCGAACTAGGTACTTAGATCTCGCGTTTAATTCAGGAACTAGGTACTTAGTTCTTGCGTTTAATTCTGGAACTGGGTACTTAGTTCTCGCGTTTAATTCTGGAACTAGGTACTTAGTTCTCGCGTTTAATTCTCGAACTAGGTACTTAATTCTCGCGTTTAATTCTGGAACCAGGTACTTAGTTCTCGCTTTTAATTCTGGAACTAGTTACTTAGTCCTCCGGTTTATTTCTGAAACTAGGTACTTAGTTCTTGCGTTTAATTCTGGAACTGGGTACTTAGTTCTCGCGTTTAATTCTGGAACTAGGTACTAAGTTCTCGCGTTTAATTCTGGATCAAGGTACTTAGTTCTCGCGTTTAATTTTGGAACTAGGTACTTATTTCTGGCGTTTAATTCTCGAACTAGGTACTTAGTGCTCGCGTTTAATTCTGGAACCAGGTACTTAGTTCTCGCTTTTAATTCTGGAACTAGGTACTTAGTCCTCCGGTTTATTTCTGAAACTAGGTACTTAGTTCTTGCGTTTAATTCTGGAACTGGGTACTTAGTTCTCGCGTTTAATTCTGGAACTAGGTACTAAGTTCTCGCGTTTATTTCTCGAACTAGGTACTTAGTGCTCTCGTTTTATTCTGGAACTAGGTACTAAGTCCTCAAACTAGGTACTTAGTTCTGGCGTTTAATTCTGGAACTAGGCACTTAGTTGTCGCGTTTATTTCTGGAACTAGGTACTTAGTTCTCGAGTTTAATTCTAGAACTAGGTACTTAGTTCTCGCGTTTAATTCTGGAACTGGGTACTTAGTTCTCGCGTTTAATTCTGGAACTAGGTACTTAGTTCTCGCGTATAATTCTCGAACAAGGGACTTAGTTCTCGCGTTTATTTCTCGAACTAGGTACTTAGTGCTCTCGTTTTATTCTGGAACTAGGTACTTACTTCTCGCATTTAATTCTGGAACAAGGTACTTAGTTCTCGCGCTTAATTCTGGAACTAGGTATTTAGTTCTCGCGTTTATTTCTGGAACAAGGTACTTAGATCTCGCGTTTAATTCAGGAACTAGGTACTTAGTTCTTGCGTTTATTTCTGGAACTGGGTACTTAGTTCTCGCGTTTAATTCTGGAACTAGGTACTTAGTTCTCGCGTTTATTTCTGGAACTAGGTTCTTAGTTCTCGCGTTTAATTCTGGAACTAGGTACTTAGTTCTCGCGTTTATTTCTGGAACTAGGTTCTTAGTTCCTGCGTTCAATTCTGGAACTAGGTACTTAGTTCTCGCGTTTAATTCTGGAACTAGGAACTTAGTTCTCGCGTTTAATTCTGGAACTGGGTACTAAGTCCTCCGGTTTATTTCTGGAACTAGGTACTTAGTTCTTGCGTTTAATTCTGGAACTGGGTACTTAGTTCTAGCGTTTAATTCTCGATCTAGGTACTTAGTTCTCGCGTTTAATTGTCGAACTAGGTACTTATTTCTCGCGTTTAATTCTCGATCTAGGTACTTAGTTCTCGCGTTTAATTCTGGAACTAGGTACTTAGTTCTCGCGTTTATTTCTCGAACTAGGTACTTAGATCTCGCGTTTAATTCAGGAACTAGGTACTTAGTTCTTGCGTTTAATTCTGGAACTGGGTACTTAGTTCTCGCGTTTAATTCTGGAACTAGGTACTTAGTTCTCGCGTTTAATTCTCGAACTAGGTACTTAATTCTCGCGTTTAATTCTGGAACCAGGTACTTAGTTCTCGCTTTTAATTCTGGAACTAGTTACTTAGTCCTCCGGTTTATTTCTGAAACTAGGTACTTAGTTCTTGCGTTTAATTCTGGAACTGGGTACTTAGTTCTCGCGTTTAATTCTGGAACTAGGTACTAAGTTCTCGCGTTTAATTCTGGATCAAGGTACTTAGTTCTCGCGTTTAATTTTGGAACTAGGTACTTATTTCTGGCGTTTAATTCTCGAACTAGGTACTTAGTTCTCGCGTTTAATTCTCGAACTAGGTACTTAGTGCTCGCGTTTAATTCTGGAACCAGGTACTTAGTTCTCGCTTTTAATTCTGGAACTAGGTACTTAGTCCTCCGGTTTATTTCTGAAACTAGGTACTTAGTTCTTGCGTTTAATTCTGGAACTGGGTACTTAGTTCTCGCGTTTAATTCTGGAACTAGGTACTAAGTTCTCGCGTTTATTTCTCGAACTAGGTACTTAGTGCTCTCGTTTTATTCTGGAACTAGGTACTAAGTCCTCAAACTAGGTACTTAGTTCTGGCGTTTAATTCTGGAACTAGGCACTTAGTTGTCGCGTTTATTTCTGGAACTAGGTACTTAGTTCTCGAGTTTAATTCTAGAACTAGGTACTTAGTTCTCGCGTTTAATTCTGGAACTGGGTACTTAGTTCTCGCGTTTAATTCTGGAACTAGGTACTTAGTTCTCGCGTATAATTCTCGAACAAGGGACTTAGTTCTCGCGTTTATTTCTCGAACTAGGTACTTAGTGCTCTCGTTTTATTCTGGAACTAGGTACTTACTTCTCGCATTTAATTCTGGAACAAGGTACTTAGTTCTCGCGCTTAATTCTGGAACTAGGTATTTAGTTCTCGCGTTTATTTCTGGAACAAGGTACTTAGATCTCGCGTTTAATTCAGGAACTAGGTACTTAGTTCTTGCGTTTAATTCTGGAACTGGGTACTTAGTTCTCGCGTTTAATTCTGGAACTAGGTACTTAGTTCTCGCGTTTATTTCTGGAACTAGGTTCTTAGTTCTCGCGTTTAATTCTGGAACTAGGTACTTAGTTCTCGCGTTTATTTCTGGAACTAGGTTCTTAGTTCCTGCGTTCAATTCTGGAACTAGGTACTTAGTTCTCGCGTTTAATTCTGGAACTAGGAACTTAGTTCTCGCGTTTAATTCTGGAACTGGGTACTAAGTCCTCCGGTTTATTTCTGGAACTAGGTACTTAGTTCTTGCGTTTAATTCTGGAACTGGGTACTTAGTTCTTTCGTTTCATTCTGGAACTAGGTACTAAGTTCTGGCGTTTAATTCTGGAACTAGGTACTTAGTTCCCGCGTTTAATTCTGGATCTAGGTACTTAGTTCTCGCGTTTAATTCTGGAACTAGGTACTTAGTTCTAGCGTTTAATTCTCGATCTAGGTATTTAGTTCTCGCGTTTAATTGTCGAACTAGGTACTTATTTCTCGCGTTTATTTCTCGAACTAGGTACTTAGTTCTCGCGTTTATTTCTCGAACTAGGTACTTAGTGCTCTCGTTTTATTCTGGAACTAGGTACTAAGTCCTCAAACTAGGTACTTAGTTCTGGCGTTTAATTGTCGAACTAGGTACTTAGTTCTCGCGTTTAATTCTCGAACTTGGTACTTAGTTCTAGCGTTATATTCTCGAACTAGGTACTTAGTTCTCGCGTTTAATTCTCGAACTAGGTACTTAATTCTCGCGTTTAATTCTCGAACTAGGTACTTAGTTCTCGCGTTTATTTCTGGAACTAGGTTCTTAGTTCTCGCGTTCAATTCTGGAACTAGGTACTTAGTTCTCGCGTTTATTTCTGGAACTAGGTACTTAGTTCTTGCGTTTAATTCTGGAACTGGGTACTTAGTTCTTTCTTTTCATTCTGGAACTAGGTACTAAGTTCTAGCGTTCAATTCTGGAACTAGGTACTTAGTTCTCGCGTTTAATTCTGGATCTAGGTACTTAGTTCTCGCGTTTAATACTGGAACTAGGTACTTAGTTCTAGCGTTTAATTCTCGATCTAGGTACTTAGTTCTCGCGTTTAATTGTCGAACTAGGTACTTATTTCTCGCGTTTAATTCTCGATCTAGGTACTTAGTTCTCGCGTTTAATTCTGGAACTAGGTACTTAGTTCTCGCGTTTAATTCTCGAACTAGGTACTTAGTTCTAGCGTTTAATTCTGGATCTATAGTCTGGACAAGAAAAATAGTCTGTCTTTTTGCACCTTTGTAAGGGCAAAATCCGGGTAAAGTCGTGCAAAAAGACTGACTATTTTTCTTGTCCAGACTTTAGGTACTTAGTTCTCGCGTTTAATTCTGGAACTAGGTACTTAGTTCTAGCGTTTAATTCTCGATCTGGGTACTTCGTTGTCGCGTTTAATTGTCGTACTAGGTACTTATTTCTTGCGTATAATTCTGGAACTGGGTGCTTAGTTCTCGCGTTTAATTCTGGAACTAGGTACTAAGTTCTCGCGTTTAATTCTGGATATAGGTACTTAGTTCTTTCTTTTCATTCTGGAACTAGGTACTAAGTTCTGGCGTTTAATTCTGGAACTAGGTACTTAGTTCTCGCGTTTATTTCTGGAACTAGGTTCTTAGTTCTAGCGTTTAATTTTCGAACTAGGTACTTAGTTCTCGCGTTTAATTCTCGAACTAGGTACTTAGTTCTAGCGTTTAATTCTGGATCTAGGTACTTAGTTCTCGCGTTTAATTCTCGAACTAGGTACTTAATTCTCGCGTTTAATTCTGGAACTAGGTACTTAGTTCTCGCGTTTATTTCTCGAACTAGGTACTTAGTGCTCTCGTTTTATTCTGGAACTAGGTACTAAGTCCTCAAACTAGGTACATAGTTCTGGCGTTTAATTCTCGAACTAGGTACTTAGTTCTCGCGTTTAATTCTCGAACTTGGTACTTAGTTCTAGCGTTATATTCTCGAACTAGGTACTTAGTTCTCGCGTTTAATTCTCGAACTAGGTACTTAATTCTCGCGTTTAATTCTCGAACTAGGTACTTAGTTCTCGCGTTTATTTCTGGAACTAGGTACTTAGTTCTCGCGTTTAATTCTCGAACTAGGTACTTAATTCTCGCGTTTAATTCTGGAACCAGGTACTTAGTTCTCGCTTTTAATTCTGGAACTAGGTACTTAGTCCTCCGGTTTATTTCTGAAACTAGGTACTTAGTTCTTGCGTTTAATTCTGGAACTGGGTACTTAGTTCTCGCGTTTAATTCTGGAACTAGGTACTAAGTTCTCGCGTTTAATTCTGGATCAAGGTACTTAGTTCTCGCGTTTAATTTTGGAACTAGGTACTTATTTCTGGCGTTTAATTCTCGAACTAAGTACTTAGTTCTCGCGTTTAATTCTCGAACTAGGTACTTAGTGCTCGCGTTTAATTCTGGAACCAGGTACTTAGTTCTCGCTTTTAATTCTGGAACTAGGTACTTAGTCCTCCGGTTTATTTCTGAAACTAGGTACTTAGTTCTTGCGTTTAATTCTGGAACTGGGTACTTAGTTCTCGCGTTTAATTCTGGAACTAGGTACTAAGTTCTCGCGTTTAATTCTGGATCAAGGTACTTAGTTCTCGCGTTTAATTCTGGAACTAGGTACTTAGTTCTAGCGTTTAATTCTCGAACTAGGTACTTAGTTCTCGCGTTTAATTCTCGAACTTGGTACTTAGTTCTAGCGTTATATTCTCGAACTAGGTACTTAGTTCTCGCGTTTAATTCTCGAACTAGGTACTTAATTCTTGCGTTTAATTCTGGAACTAGGTACTTAGTTCTCGCGTTTATTTCTCGAACTAGGTACTTGTGCTCTCGTTTTATTCTGGAACTAGGTACTTAGTTCTGGCGTTTAATTCTGGAACTAGGTACTTAGTTCTCGCGTTTAATTCTGGAACTGGGTACTTAGTTCTCGCGTTTAATTTTGGAACTAGGTACTTATTTCTGGCGTTTAATTCTCGAACTAGGTACTTAGTTCTCGCGTTTAATTCTCGAACTAGGTACTTAGTGCTCGCGTTTAATTCTGGAACCAGGTACTTAGTTCTCGCTTTTAATTCTGGAACTAGGTACTTAGTCCTCCGGTTTATTTCTGAAACTAGGTACTTAGTTCTTGCGTTTAATTCTGGAACTGGGTACTTAGTTCTCGCGTTTAATTCTGGAACTAGGTACTAAGTTCTCGCGTTTAATTCTGGATCAAGGTACTTAGTTCTCGCGTTTAATTCTGGAACTAGGTACTTAGTTCTAGCGTTTAATTCTCGAACTAGGTACTTAGTTCTCGCGTTTAATTCTCGAACTTGGTACTTAGTTCTAGCGTTATATTCTCGAACTAGGTACTTAGTTCTCGCGTTTAATTCTCGAACTAGGTACTTAATTCTTGCGTTTAATTCTGGAACTAGGTACTTAGTTCTCGCGTTTATTTCTCGAACTAGGTACTTGTGCTCTCGTTTTATTCTGGAACTAGGTACTTAGTTCTGGCGTTTAATTCTGGAACTAGACACTTAGTTGTCGCGTTTATTTCTGGAACTAGGTACTTAGTTCTCGCGTTTAATTCTGGAACTAGGCACTTAGTTGTCGCGTTTATTTCTGGAACTAGGTACTTAGTTCTCGAGTTTAATTCTAGAACTAGGTACTTAGTTCTCGCGTTTAATTCTGGAACTGGGTACTTAGTTCTCGCGTTTAATTCTGGAACTAGGTACTTAGTTCTCGCGTATAATTCTCGAACAAGGGACTTAGTTCTCGCGTTTATTTCTCGAACTAGGTACTTAGTGCTCTCGTTTTATTCTGGAACTAGGTACTTACTTCTCGCATTTAATTCTGGAACAAGGTACTTAGTTCTCGCGCTTAATTCTGGAACTAGGTATTTAGTTCTCGCGTTTATTTCTGGAACAAGGTACTTAGATCTCGCGTTTAATTCAGGAACTAGGTACTTAGTTCTTGCGTTTAATTCTGGAACTGGGTACTTAGTTCTCGCGTTTAATTCTGGAACTAGGTACTTAGTTCTCGCGTTTATTTCTGGAACTAGGTTCTTAGTTCTCGCGTTTAATTCTGGAACTAGGTACTTAGTTCTCGCGTTTATTTCTGGAACTAGGTTCTTAGTTCCTGCGTTCAATTCTGGAACTAGGTACTTAGTTCTCGCGTTTAATTCTGGAACTAGGAACTTAGTTCTCGCGTTTAATTCTGGAACTGGGTACTAAGTCCTCCGGTTTATTTCTGGAACTAGGTACTTAGTTCTTGCGTTTAATTCTGGAACTGGGTACTTAGTTCTTTCGTTTCATTCTGGAACTAGGTACTAAGTTCTGGCGTTTAATTCTGGAACTAGGTACTTAGTTCCCGCGTTTAATTCTGGATCTAGGTACTTAGTTCTCGCGTTTAATTCTGGAACTAGGTACTTAGTTCTAGCGTTTAATTCTCGATCTAGGTATTTAGTTCTCGCGTTTAATTGTCGAACTAGGTACTTATTTCTCGCGTTTATTTCTCGAACTAGGTACTTAGTTCTCGCGTTTATTTCTCGAACTAGGTACTTAGTGCTCTCGTTTTATTCTGGAACTAGGTACTAAGTCCTCAAACTAGGTACTTAGTTCTGGCGTTTAATTGTCGAACTAGGTACTTAGTTCTCGCGTTTAATTCTCGAACTTGGTACTTAGTTCTAGCGTTATATTCTCGAACTAGGTACTTAGTTCTCGCGTTTAATTCTCGAACTAGGTACTTAATTCTCGCGTTTAATTCTCGAACTAGGTACTTAGTTCTCGCGTTTATTTCTGGAACTAGGTTCTTAGTTCTCGCGTTCAATTCTGGAACTAGGTACTTAGTTCTCGCGTTTATTTCTGGAACTAGGTACTTAGTTCTTGCGTTTAATTCTGGAACTGGGTACTTAGTTCTTTCTTTTCATTCTGGAACTAGGTACTAAGTTCTAGCGTTCAATTCTGGAACTAGGTACTTAGTTCTCGCGTTTAATTCTGGATCTAGGTACTTAGTTCTCGCGTTTAATACTGGAACTAGGTACTTAGTTCTAGCGTTTAATTCTCGATCTAGGTACTTAGTTCTCGCGTTTAATTGTCGAACTAGGTACTTATTTCTCGCGTTTAATTCTCGATCTAGGTACTTAGTTCTCGCGTTTAATTCTGGAACTAGGTACTTAGTTCTCGCGTTTAATTCTCGAACTAGGTACTTAGTTCTAGCGTTTAATTCTGGATCTATAGTCTGGACAAGAAAAATAGTCAGTCTTTTTGCACCTTTGTAAGGGCAAAATCCGGGTAAAGTCGTGCAAAAAGACTGACTATTTTTCTTGTCCAGACTTTAGGTACTTAGTTCTCGCGTTTAATTCTGGAACTAGGTACTTAGTTCTAGCGTTTAATTCTCGATCTGGGTACTTCGTTGTCGCGTTTAATTGTCGTACTAGGTACTTATTTCTTGCGTATAATTCTGGAACTGGGTGCTTAGTTCTCGCGTTTAATTCTGGAACTAGGTACTAAGTTCTCGCGTTTAATTCTGGATATAGGTACTTAGTTCTTTCTTTTCATTCTGGAACTAGGTACTAAGTTCTGGCGTTTAATTCTGGAACTAGGTACTTAGTTCTCGCGTTTATTTCTGGAACTAGGTTCTTAGTTCTAGCGTTTAATTTTCGAACTAGGTACTTAGTTCTCGCGTTTAATTCTCGAACTAGGTACTTAGTTCTAGCGTTTAATTCTGGATCTAGGTACTTAGTTCTCGCGTTTAATTCTCGAACTAGGTACTTAATTCTCGCGTTTAATTCTGGAACTAGGTACTTAGTTCTCGCGTTTATTTCTCGAACTAGGTACTTAGTGCTCTCGTTTTATTCTGGAACTAGGTACTAAGTCCTCAAACTAGGTACATAGTTCTGGCGTTTAATTCTCGAACTAGGTACTTAGTTCTCGCGTTTAATTCTCGAACTTGGTACTTAGTTCTAGCGTTATATTCTCGAACTAGGTACTTAGTTCTCGCGTTTAATTCTCGAACTAGGTACTTAATTCTCGCGTTTAATTCTCGAACTAGGTACTTAGTTCTCGCGTTTATTTCTGGAACTAGGTACTTAGTTCTCGCGTTTAATTCTCGAACTAGGTACTTAATTCTCGCGTTTAATTCTGGAACCAGGTACTTAGTTCTCGCTTTTAATTCTGGAACTAGGTACTTAGTCCTCCGGTTTATTTCTGAAACTAGGTACTTAGTTCTTGCGTTTAATTCTGGAACTGGGTACTTAGTTCTCGCGTTTAATTCTGGAACTAGGTACTAAGTTCTCGCGTTTAATTCTGGATCAAGGTACTTAGTTCTCGCGTTTAATTTTGGAACTAGGTACTTATTTCTGGCGTTTAATTCTCGAACTAAGTACTTAGTTCTCGCGTTTAATTCTCGAACTAGGTACTTAGTGCTCGCGTTTAATTCTGGAACCAGGTACTTAGTTCTCGCTTTTAATTCTGGAACTAGGTACTTAGTCCTCCGGTTTATTTCTGAAACTAGGTACTTAGTTCTTGCGTTTAATTCTGGAACTGGGTACTTAGTTCTCGCGTTTAATTCTGGAACTAGGTACTAAGTTCTCGCGTTTAATTCTGGATCAAGGTACTTAGTTCTCGCGTTTAATTCTGGAACTAGGTACTTAGTTCTAGCGTTTAATTCTCGAACTAGGTACTTAGTTCTCGCGTTTAATTCTCGAACTTGGTACTTAGTTCTAGCGTTATATTCTCGAACTAGGTACTTAGTTCTCGCGTTTAATTCTCGAACTAGGTACTTAATTCTTGCGTTTAATTCTGGAACTAGGTACTTAGTTCTCGCGTTTATTTCTCGAACTAGGTACTTGTGCTCTCGTTTTATTCTGGAACTAGGTACTTAGTTCTGGCGTTTAATTCTGGAACTAGGTACTTAGTTCTCGCGTTTAATTCTGGAACTGGGTACTTAGTTCTCGCGTTTAATTTTGGAACTAGGTACTTATTTCTGGCGTTTAATTCTCGAACTAGGTACTTAGTTCTCGCGTTTAATTCTCGAACTAGGTACTTAGTGCTCGCGTTTAATTCTGGAACCAGGTACTTAGTTCTCGCTTTTAATTCTGGAACTAGGTACTTAGTCCTCCGGTTTATTTCTGAAACTAGGTACTTAGTTCTTGCGTTTAATTCTGGAACTGGGTACTTAGTTCTCGCGTTTAATTCTGGAACTAGGTACTAAGTTCTCGCGTTTAATTCTGGATCAAGGTACTTAGTTCTCGCGTTTAATTCTGGAACTAGGTACTTAGTTCTAGCGTTTAATTCTCGAACTAGGTACTTAGTTCTCGCGTTTAATTCTCGAACTTGGTACTTAGTTCTAGCGTTATATTCTCGAACTAGGTACTTAGTTCTCGCGTTTAATTCTCGAACTAGGTACTTAATTCTTGCGTTTAATTCTGGAACTAGGTACTTAGTTCTCGCGTTTATTTCTCGAACTAGGTACTTGTGCTCTCGTTTTATTCTGGAACTAGGTACTTAGTTCTGGCGTTTAATTCTGGAACTAGACACTTAGTTGTCGCGTTTATTTCTGGAACTAGGTACTTAGTTCTCGCGTTTGATTCTAGAACTAGGTACTTAGTTCTCGCGTTTAATTCTGGAACTGGGTACTTAGTTCTCGCGTTTAATTCTGGAACTAGGTACTTAGTTCTCGCGTATAATTCTCGAACAAGTTACTTAGTTCTCGCGTTTATTTCTCGAACTAGGTACTTAGTGCTCTCGTTTTATTCTGGAACTAGGTACTTACTTCTCGCATTTAATTCTGCAACAAGGTACTTAGTTCTCGCGCTTAATTCTGGAACTAGGTATTTAGTTCTCGCGTTTATTTCTGGAACTAGGTACTTAGATCTCGCGTTTAATTCAGGAACTAGGTACTTAGTTCTCGCGTTTAATTCTGGAACTAGGTACTTAGTTCTCGCGTTTATTTCTGGAACTAGGTTCTTAGTTCTAGCGTTTAATTTTCGAACTAGGTACTTAGTTCTCGCGTTTAATTCTCGAACTAGGTACTTAGTTCTAGCGTTTAATTCTGGATCTAGGTACTTAGTTCTCGCGTTTAATTCTCGAACTAGGTACTTATTTCTCGCGTTTAATTCTGGAACTAGGTACTTAGTTCTCGCGTTTATTTCTCGAACAAGGTACTTAGTGCTCTCGTTTTATTCTGGAACTAGGTACTAAGTCCTCAAACTAGGTACTTAGTTCTGGCGTTTAATTCTCGAACTAGGTACTTAGTTCTCGCGTTTAATTCTCGAACTTTATACTTAGTTCTAGCGTTATATTCTCGAACTAGGTACTTAGTTCTCGCGTTTAATTCTCGAACTAGGTACTTAATTCTCGCATTTAATTCTGGAACTAGGTACTTAGTTCTCGCGTTTATTTCTCGAACTAGGTACTTAGTGCTCTCGTTTTATTCTGGAACTAGGTACTAAGTCCTCAAACTAGGTACTTAGTTCTGGCGTTTAATTCTATAACTGGGTACTTAGTTCCCGCGTTTAATTCTGGATCTAGGTACTTAGTTCTCGCGTTTAATTCTGGAACTAGGTACTTAGTTCTCGCGTTTAATTCTGGAACTAGGTACTTAGTTCTAGCGTTTAATTCTCGATCTAGGTACTTAGTTCTCGCGTTTAATTCTGGAACTGGGTACTTAGTTCTCGCGTTTAATTCTGGAACTAGGTACTTAGTGCTCGCGTTTAATTCTGGAACTAGGTACTTAGTTCTTGCGTTTAATTCTGGAACTGGGTACTTAGATCTCGCGTTTAATTCTGGAACTAGGTACTTAGTTCTCGCGTTTAATTCTGGAACTAGGTACTTAGTTCTCGCGTTTAATTCTGGAACTAGGTACTTAGTTCTCGCGTTTAATTCTGGAACTGGGTACTTAGTCCTCGGGTTTATTTCTGGAACTAGGTACTTAGTTCTTGCGTTTAATTCTGGAACTGGGTACTTAGTTCTCGCGTTTAATTCTGGAACTAGGTACTTAGTTCTCGCGTTTATTTCTCGATCTAGGTACTTCGTTCTCGCGTTTAATTGTCGAACTAGGTACTTATTTCTTGCGTATAATTCTGAAACTGGGTGCTTAGTTCTCGCGTTTAATTCTGGAACTAGGTACTTAGTTCTCGCGTTTATTTCTCGATTCGTTCTCGCGTTTAATTGTCGAACTAGGTACTCATTTCTTGCGTATAATTCTGGAACTGGGTGCTTAGTTCTGGCGTTTAATTCTGGAACTAGGTACTTAGTTCCCGCGTTTAATTCTGGATCTAGGTACTTAGTTCTCGCGCTTAATTCTGGAACTAGGTATTTAGTTCTCGCGTTTATTTCTGGAACTAGGTACTTAGATCTCGCGTTTAATTCAGGAACTAGGTACTTAGTTCTTGCGTTTAATTCTGGAACTAGGCACTTAGTTGTCGCGTTTATTTCTGGAACTAGGTACTTAGTTCTAGCGTTATATTCTCGAACTAGGTACTTAGTTCTCGCGTTTAATTCTCGAACTAGGTACTTAATTCTCGCATTTAATTCTGGAACTAGGCACTTAGTTGTCGCGTTTATTTCTGGAACTAGGTACTTAGTTCTCGCGTTTATTTCTCGAACAAGGTACTTAGTGCTCTCGTTTTATTCTGGAACTAGGTACTAAGTCCTCAAACTAGGTACTTAGTTCTGGCGTTTAATTCTCGAACTAGGTACTTAGTTCTCGCGTTTAATTCTCGAACTTGGTACTTAGTTCTAGCGTTTTATTCTCGAACTAGGTACTTAGTTCTCGCGTTTAATTCTCGAACTAGGTACTTAATTCTCGCATTTAATTCTGGAACTAGGTACTTAGTTCTCGCGTTTATTTCTCGAACTAGGTACTTAGTGCTCTCGTTTTATTCTGGAACTAGGTACTAAGTCCTCAAACTAGGTACTTAGTTCTGGCGTTTAATTCTATAACTGGGTACTTAGTTCCCGCGTTTAATTCTGGATCTAGGTACTTAGTTCTCGCGTTTAATTCTGGAACTAGGTACTTAGTTCTCGCGTTTAATTCTGGAACTAGGTACTTAGTTCTAGCGTTTAATTCTCGATCTAGGTACTTAGTTCTCGCGTTTAGTTCTGGAACTGGGTACTTAGTTCTCGCGTTTAATTCTGGAACTAGGTACTTAGTGCTCGCGTTTAATTCTGGAACTAGGTACTTAGTTCTTGCGTTTAATTCTGGAACTGGGTACTTAGATCTCGCGTTTAATTCTGGAACTAGGTACTTAGTTCTCGCGTTTAATTCTGGAACTAGGTACTTAGTTCTCGCGTTTAATTCTGGAACTAGGTACTTAGTTCTCGCGTTTAATTCTGGAACTGGGTACTTAGTCCTCGGGTTTATTTCTGGAACTAGGTACTTAGTTCTTGCGTTTAATTCTGGAACTGGGTACTTAGTTCTCGCGTTTAATTCTGGAACTAGGTACTTAGTTCTCGCGTTTATTTCTCGATCTAGGTACTTCGTTCTCGCGTTTAATTGTCGAACTAGGTACTTATTTCTTGCGTATAATTCTGAAACTGGGTGCTTAGTTCTCGCGTTTAATTCTGGAACTAGGTACTTAGTTCTCGCGTTTATTTCTCGATTCGTTCTCGCGTTTAATTGTCGAACTAGGTACTCATTTCTTGCGTATAATTCTGGAACTGGGTGCTTAGTTCTGGCGTTTAATTCTGGAACTAGGTACTTAGTTCCCGCGTTTAATTCTGGATCTAGGTACTTAGTTCTCGCGCTTAATTCTGGAACTAGGTATTTAGTTCTCGCGTTTATTTCTGGAACTAGGTACTTAGATCTCGCGTTTAATTCAGGAACTAGGTACTTAGTTCTTGCGTTTAATTCTGGAACTAGGCACTTAGTTGTCGCGTTTATTTCTGGAACTAGGTACTTAGTTCTAGCGTTATATTCTCGAACTAGGTACTTAGTTCTCGCGTTTAATTCTCGAACTAGGTACTTAATTCTCGCATTTAATTCTGGAACTAGGCACTTAGTTGTCGCGTTTATTTCTGGAACTAGGTACTTAGTTCTCGCGTTTAATTCTAGAACTAGGTACTTAGTTCTCGCGTTTAATTCTGGAACTGGGTACTTAGTTCTCGCGTTTAATTCTGGAACTGGGTACTTAGTTCTCGCGTATAATTCTCGAACAAGGGACTTAGTTCTCGCGTTTATTTCTCGAACTAGGTACTTAGTGCTCTCGTTTTATTCTGGAACTAGGTACTTACTTCTCGCATTTAATTCTGGAACAAGGTACTTAGTTCTCGCGCTTAATTCTGGAACTAGGTATTTAGTTCTCGCGTTTATTTCTGGAACAAGGTACTTAGATCTCGCGTTTAATTCAGGAACTAGGTACCTAGTTCTTGCGTTTAATTCTGGAACTGGGTACTTAGTTCTCGCGTTTAATTCTGGAACTAGGTACTTAGTTCTCGCGTTTATTTCTGGAACTAGGTTCTTAGTTCTCGCGTTTAATTCTGGAACTAGGTACTTAGATCTCGCGTTTAATTCAGGAACTAGGTACTTAGTTCTCGCGTTTAATTCTGGAACTAGGTACTTAGTTCTCGCGTTTATTTCTGGAACTAGGTACTTAGATCTCGCGTTTAATTCAGGAACTAGGTACTTAGTTCTCGCGTTTAATTCTGGAACTGGGTACTTAGTTCTTTCTTTTCATTCTGGAACTAGGTACTAAGTTCTCGCGTTTAATTCTGGAACTAGGTACTTAGTTCTCGCGTTTAATTCTGGAACTAGGTACTTAGTTCTCGCGTTTATTTCTGGAACTAGGTTCTTAGTTCTAGCGTTTAATTTTCGAACTAGGTACTTAGTTCTCGCGTTTAATTCTCGAACTAGGTACTTAGTTCTAACGTTTAATTCTCGATCTAGGTACTTAGTTCTCGCGTTTAATTTTCGAACTAGGTACTTATTTCTCGCGTTTAATTCTGGAACTAGGTACTTAGTTCTCGCGTTTATTTCTCGAACTAGGTACTTAGTGCTCTCGTTTTATTCTGGAACTAGGTACTAAGTCCTCAAACTAGGTACTTAGTTCTGGCGTTTAATTCTCGAACTAGGTACTTAGTTCTCGCGTTTAATTCTCGAACTTGGTACTTAGTTCTAGCGTTATATTCTCGAACTAGGTACTTAGTTCTCGCGTTTAATTCTCGAACTAGGTACTTAATTCTCGCATTTAATTCTGGAACTAGGTACTTAGTTCTCGCGTTTATTTCTCGAACTAGGTACTTAGTGCTCTCGTTTTATTCTGGAACTAGGTACTAAGTCCTCAAACTAGGTACTTAGTTCTAGCGTTATATTCTCGAACTAGGTACTTAGTTCTCGCGTTTAAATCTCGAACTAGGTACTTAATTCTCGCATTTAATTCTGGAACTAGGCACTTAGTTGTCGCGTTTATTTCTGGAACTAGGTACTTAGTTCTAGCGTTATATTCTCGAACTAGGTACTTAGTTCTCGCGTTTAATTCTCGAACTAGGTACTTAATTCTCGCATTTAATTCTGGAACTAGGCACTTAGTTGTCGCGTTTATTTCTGGAACTAGGTACTTAGTTCTCGCGTTTAATTCTAGAACTAGGTACTTAGTTCTCGCGTTTAATTCTGGAACTGGGTACTTAGTTCTCGCGTTTAATTCTGGAACTAGGTACTTAGTTCTCGCGTATAATTCTCGAACAAGGGACTTAGTTCTCGCGTTTATTTCTCGAACTAGGTACTTAGTGCTCTCGTTTTATTCTGGAACTAGGTACTTACTTCTCGCATTTAATTTTGGAACAAGGTACTTAGTTCTCGCGCTTAATTCTGGAACTAGGTATTTAGTTCTCGCGTTTATTTCTGGAACAAGGTACTTAGATCTCGCGTTTAATTCAGGAACTAGGTACTTAGTTCTTGCGTTTAATTCTGGAACTGGGTACTTAGTTCTCGCGTTTAATTCTGGAACTAGGTACTTAGTTCTCGCGTTTATTTCTGGAACTAGGTTCTTAGTTCTCGCGTTTAATTCTGGAACTAGGTACTTAGTTCTCGCGTTTATTTCTGGAACTAGGTTCTTAGTTCCCGCGTTCAATTCTGGAACTAGGTACTTAGTTCTCGCGTTTATGTCTGGAACTAGGAACTTAGTTCTCGCGTTTAATTCTGGAACTGGGTACTAAGTCCTCCGGTTTATTTCTGGAACTAGGTACTTAGTTCTTGCGTTTAATTCTGGAACTGGGTACTTAGTTCTTTCGTTTCATTCTGGAACTAGGTACTAAGTTCTGGCGTTTAATTCTGGAACTAGGTACTTAGTTCCCGCGTTTAATTCTGGATCTAGGTACTTAGTTCTCGCGTTTAATTTTGGAACTAGGTACTTAGTTCTAGCGTTTAATTCTCGATCTAGGTACTTAGTTCTCGCGTTTAATTGTCGAACTAGGTACTTATTTCTCGCGTTTATTTCTCGAACTAGGTACTTAGTGCTCGCGTTTAATTCTGGAACTAGGTACTTAGTTCTTGCGTTTAATTCTGGAACTGGGTACTTAGATCTCGCGTTTAATTCTGGAACTAGGTACTTAGTTCTCGCGTTTAATTCTGGAACTAGGTACTTAGTTCTCGCGTTTAATTCTGGAACTAGGTACTTAGTTCTCGCGTTTAATTCTGGAACTGGGTACTTAGTCCTCGGGTTTATTTCTGGAACTAGGTACTTAGTTCTTGCGTTTAATTCTGGAACTGGGTACTTAGTTCTCGCGTTTAATTCTGGAACTAGGTACTTAGTTCTAGCGTTTATTTCTCGATCTAGGTACTTCGTTCTCGCGTTTAATTGTCGAACTAGGTACTTATTTCTTGCGTATAATTCTGAAACTGGGTGCTTAGTTCTCGCGTTTAATTCTGGAACTAGGTACTTAGTTCTCGCGTTTATTTCTCGATTCGTTCTCGCGTTTAATTGTCGAACTAGGTACTCATTTCTTGCGTATAATTCTGGAACTGGGTGCTTAGTTCTGGCGTTTAATTCTGGAACTAGGTACTTAGTTCCCGCGTTTAATTCTGGATCTAGGTACTTAGTTCTCGCGCTTAATTCTGGAACTAGGTATTTAGTTCTCGCGTTTATTTCTGGAACTAGGTACTTAGATCTCGCGTTTAATTCAGGAACTAGGTACTTAGTTCTTGCGTTTAATTCTGGAACTGGGTACTTAGTTCTCACGTTTAATTCTGGAACTAGGTACTTAGTTCTCGCGTTTATTTCTGGAACTAGGTTCTTAGTTCTCGCGTTTAATTCTGGAACTAGGTACTTAGTTCTCGCGTTTAATTCTGGAACTAGGTACTTAGTTCTCTCGTTTATTTCTGGAACTAGGTTCTTAGTTCTCGCGTTTAATTCTGGAACTAGGTACTTAGTTCTCGCGTTTAATTCTGGAACTGGGTACTTAGTCCTCGGGTTGATTTCTGGAACTAGGTACTTAGTTCTTGCGTTTAATTCTGGAACTGGGTACTTAGTTCTCGCGTTTAATTCTGGAACTAGGCACTTAGTTCTTTCTTTTCATTCTGGAACTAGGTACTAAGTTCTGGCGTTTAATTCTGGAACTAGGTACTTAGTTCCCGCGTTTAATTCTGGATCTAGGTACTTAGTTCTCGCGTTTAATTCTGGAACTGATTACTTAGTTCTCGCGTTTAATTCTGGAACTAGGTACTTAGTTCTCGCGTATAATTCTCGAACAAGGGACTTAGTTCTCGCGTTTATTTCTCGAACTAGGTACTTAGTGCTCTCGTTTTATTCTGGAACTAGGTACTTACTTCTCGCATTTAATTCTGGAACAAGGTACTTAGTTCTCGCGCTTAATTCTGGAACTAGGTATTTAGTTCTCGCGTTTATTTCTGGAACAAGGTACTTAGATCTCGCGTTTAATTCAGGAACTAGGTACTTAGTTCTTGCGTTTAATTCTGGAACTGGGTACTTAGTTCTCGCGTTTAATTCTGGAACTAGGTACTTAGTTCTCGCGTTTATTTCTGGAACTAGGTTCTTAGTTCTCGCGTTTAATTCTGGAACTAGGTACTTAGTTCTCGCGTTTATTTCTGGAACTAGGTTCTTAGTTCCCGCGTTCAATTCTGGAACTAGGTACTTAGTTCTCGCGTTTAATTCTGGAACTAGGAACTTAGTTCTCGCGTTTAATTCTGGAACTGGGTACTAAGTCCTCCGGTTTATTTCTGGAACTAGGTACTTAGTTCTTGCGTTTAATTCTGGAACTGGGTACTTAGTTCTTTCGTTTCATTCTGGAACTAGGTACTAAGTTCTGGCGTTTAATTCTGGAACTAGGTACTTAGTTCCCGCGTTTAATTCTGGATCTAGGTACTTAGTTCTCGCGTTTAATTCTGGAACTAGGTACTTAGTTCTAGCGTTTAATTCTCGATCTAGGTACTTAGTTTTTGCGTTTAATTGTCGAACTAGGTACTTATTTCTCGCGTTTATTTCTCGAACTAGGTACTTAGTGCTCGCGTTTAATTCTGGAACTAGGTACTTAGTTCTTGCGTTTAATTCTGGAACTGGGTACTTAGATCTCGCGTTTAATTCTGGAACTAGGTACTTAGTTCTCGCGTTTAATTCTGGAACTAGGTACTTAGTTGTCGCGTTTAATTCTGGAACTAGGTACTTAGTTCTCGCGTTTAATTCTGGAACTGGGTACTTAGTCCTCGGGTTTATTTCTGGAACTAGGTACTTAGTTCTTGCGTTTAATTCTGGAACTGGGTACTTAGTTCTCGCGTTTAATTCTGGAACTAGGTACTTAGTTCTCGCGTTTATTTCTCGATCTAGGTACTTCGTTCTCGCGTTTAATTGTCGAACTAGGTACTTATTTCTTGCGTATAATTCTGAAACTGGGTGCTTAGTTCTCGCGTTTAATTCTGGAACTAGGTACTTAGTTCTCGCGTTTATTTCTCGATTCGTTCTCGCGTTTAATTGTCGAACTAGGTACTCATTTCTTGCGTATAATTCTGGAACTGGGTGCTTAGTTCTGGCGTTTAATTCTGGAACTAGGTACTTAGTTCCCGCGTTTAATTCTGGATCTAGGTACTTAGTTCTCGCGCTTAATTCTGGAACTAGGTATTTAGTTCTCGCGTTTATTTCTGGAACTAGGTACTTAGATCTCGCGTTTAATTCAGGAACTAGGTACTTAGTTCTTGCGTTTAATTCTGGAACTGGGTACTTAGTTCTCGCGTTTAATTCTGGAACTAGGTACTTAGTTCTCGCGTTTATTTCTGGAACTAGGTTCTTAGTTCTCGCGTTTAATTCTGGAACTAGGTACTTAGTTCTCGCGTTTAATTCTGGAACTAGGTACTTAGTTCTCGCGTTTATTTCTGGAACTAGGTTCTTAGTTCTCGCGTTTAATTCTGGAACTAGGTACTTAGTTCTCGCGTTTAATTCTGGAACTGGGTACTTAGTCCTCGGGTTTATTTCTGGAACTAGGTACTTAGTTCTTGCGTTTAATTCTGGAACTGGGTACTTAGTTCTCGCGTTTAATTCTGGAACTAGGCACTTAGTTCTTTCTTTTCATTCTGGAACTAGGTACTAAGTTCTGGCGTTTAATTCTGGAACTAGGTACTTAGTTCCCGCGTTTAATTCTGGATCTAGGTACTTAGTTCTCGCGTTTAATTCTCGAACTAGGTACTTAGTTCTCGCGTTTAAATCTCGAACTAGGTACTTAATTCTCGCATTTAATTCTGGAACTAGGCACTTAGTTGTCGCGTTTATTTCTGGAACTAGGTACTTAGTTCTAGCGTTATATTCTCGAACTAGGTACTTAGTTCTCGCGTTTAATTCTCGAACTAGGTACTTAATTCTCGCATTTAATTCTGGAACTAGGCACTTAGTTGTCGCGTTTATTTCTGGAACTAGGTACTTAGTTCTCGCGTTTAATTCTAGAACTAGGTACTTAGTTCTCGCGTTTAATTCTGGAACTGGGTACTTAGTTCTCGCGTTTAATTCTGGAACTAGGTACTTAGTTCTCGCGTATAATTCTCGAACAAGGGACTTAGTTCTCGCGTTTATTTCTCGAACTAGGTACTTAGTGCTCTCGTTTTATTCTGGAACTAGGTACTTACTTCTCGCATTTAATTTTGGAACAAGGTACTTAGTTCTCGCGCTTAATTCTGGAACTAGGTATTTAGTTCTCGCGTTTATTTCTGGAACAAGGTACTTAGATCTCGCGTTTAATTCAGGAACTAGGTACTTAGTTCTTGCGTTTAATTCTGGAACTGGGTACTTAGTTCTCGCGTTTAATTCTGGAACTAGGTACTTAGTTCTCGCGTTTATTTCTGGAACTAGGTTCTTAGTTCTCGCGTTTAATTCTGGAACTAGGTACTTAGTTCTCGCGTTTATTTCTGGAACTAGGTTCTTAGTTCCCGCGTTCAATTCTGGAACTAGGTACTTAGTTCTCGCGTTTAATTCTGGAACTAGGAACTTAGTTCTCGCGTTTAATTCTGGAACTGGGTACTAAGTCCTCCGGTTTATTTCTGGAACTAGGTACTTAGTTCTTGCGTTTAATTCTGGAACTGGGTACTTAGTTCTTTCGTTTCATTCTGGAACTAGGTACTAAGTTCTGGCGTTTAGTTCTGGAACTAGGTACTTAGTTCCCGCGTTTAATTCTGGATCTAGGTACTTAGTTCTCGCGTTTAATTCTGGAACTAGGTACTTAGTTCTAGCGTTTAATTCTCGATCTAGGTACTTAGTTCTCGCGTTTAATTGTCGAACTAGGTACTTATTTCTCGCGTTTATTTCTCGAACTAGGTACTTAGTGCTCGCGTTTAATTCTGGAACTAGGTACTTAGTTCTTGCGTTTAATTCTGGAACTGGGTACTTAGATCTCGCGTTTAATTCTGGAACTAGGTACTTAGTTCTCGCGTTTAATTCTGGAACTAGGTACTTAGTTCTCGCGTTTAATTCTGGAACTAGGTACTTAGTTCTCGCGTTTAATTCTGGAACTGGGTACTTAGTCCTCGGGTTTATTTCTGGAACTAGGTACTTAGTTCTTGCGTTTAATTCTGGAACTGGGTACTTAGTTCTCGCGTTTAATTCTGGAACTAGGTACTTAGTTCTCGCGTTTATTTCTCGATCTAGGTACTTCGTTCTCGCGTTTAATTGTCGAACTAGGTACTTATTTCTTGCGTATAATTCTGAAACTGGGTGCTTAGTTCTCGCGTTTAATTCTGGAACTAGGTACTTAGTTCTCGCGTTTATTTCTCGATTCGTTCTCGCGTTTAATTGTCGAACTAGGTACTCATTTCTTGCGTATAATTCTGGAACTGGGTGCTTAGTTCTGGCGTTTAATTCTGGAACTAGGTACTTAGTTCCCGCGTTTAATTCTGGATCTAGGTACTTAGTTCTCGCGCTTAATTCTGGAACTAGGTATTTAGTTCTCGCGTTTATTTCTGGAACTAGGTACTTAGATCTCGCGTTTAATTCAGGAACTAGGTACTTAGTTCTTGCGTTTAATTCTGGAACTGGGTACTTAGTTCTCGCGTTTAATTCTGGAACTAGGTACTTAGTTCTCGCGTTTATTTCTGGAACTAGGTTCTTAGTTCTCGCGTTTAATTCTGGAACTAGGTACTTAGTTCTCGCGTTTAATTCTGGAACTAGGTACTTAGTTCTCTCGTTTATTTCTGGAACTAGGTTCTTAGTTCTCGCGTTTAATTCTGGAACTAGGTACTTAGTTCTCGCGTTTAATTCTGGAACTGGGTACTTAGTCCTCGGGTTGATTTCTGGAACTAGGTACTTAGTTCTTGCGTTTAATTCTGGAACTGGGTACTTAGTTCTCGCGTTTAATTCTGGAACTAGGCACTTAGTTCTTTCTTTTCATTCTGGAACTAGGTACTAAGTTCTGGCGTTTAATTCTGGAACTAGGTACTTAGTTCCCGCGTTTAATTCTGGATCTAGGTACTTAGTTCTCGCGTTTAATTCTGGAACTGATTACTTAGTTCTCGCGTTTAATTCTGGAACTAGGTACTTAGTTCTCGCGTATAATTCTCGAACAAGGGACTTAGTTCTCGCGTTTATTTCTCGAACTAGGTACTTAGTGCTCTCGTTTTATTCTGGAACTAGGTACTTACTTCTCGCATTTAATTCTGGAACAAGGTACTTAGTTCTCGCGCTTAATTCTGGAACTAGGTATTTAGTTCTCGCGTTTATTTCTGGAACAAGGTACTTAGATCTCGCGTTTAATTCAGGAACTAGGTACTTAGTTCTTGCGTTTAATTCTGGAACTGGGTACTTAGTTCTCGCGTTTAATTCTGGAACTAGGTACTTAGTTCTCGCGTTTATTTCTGGAACTAGGTTCTTAGTTCTCGCGTTTAATTCTGGAACTAGGTACTTAGTTCTCGCGTTTATTTCTGGAACTAGGTTCTTAGTTCCCGCGTTCAATTCTGGAACTAGGTACTTAGTTCTCGCGTTTAATTCTGGAACTAGGAACTTAGTTCTCGCGTTTAATTCTGGAACTGGGTACTAAGTCCTCCGGTTTATTTCTGGAACTAGGTACTTAGTTCTTGCGTTTAATTCTGGAACTGGGTACTTAGTTCTTTCGTTTCATTCTGGAACTAGGTACTAAGTTCTGGCGTTTAATTCTGGAACTAGGTACTTAGTTCCCGCGTTTAATTCTGGATCTAGGTACTTAGTTCTCGCGTTTAATTCTGGAACTAGGTACTTAGTTCTAGCGTTTAATTCTCGATCTAGGTACTTAGTTTTTGCGTTTAATTGTCGAACTAGGTACTTATTTCTCGCGTTTATTTCTCGAACTAGGTACTTAGTGCTCGCGTTTAATTCTGGAACTAGGTACTTAGTTCTTGCGTTTAATTCTGGAACTGGGTACTTAGATCTCGCGTTTAATTCTGGAACTAGGTACTTAGTTCTCGCGTTTAATTCTGGAACTAGGTACTTAGTTGTCGCGTTTAATTCTGGAACTAGGTACTTAGTTCTCGCGTTTAATTCTGGAACTGGGTACTTAGTCCTCGGGTTTATTTCTGGAACTAGGTACTTAGTTCTTGCGTTTAATTCTGGAACTGGGTACTTAGTTCTCGCGTTTAATTCTGGAACTAGGTACTTAGTTCTCGCGTTTATTTCTCGATCTAGGTACTTCGTTCTCGCGTTTAATTGTCGAACTAGGTACTTATTTCTTGCGTATAATTCTGAAACTGGGAGCTTAGTTCTCGCGTTTAATTCTGGAACTAGGTACTTAGTTCTCGCGTTTATTTCTCGATTCGTTCTCGCGTTTAATTGTCGAACTAGGTACTCATTTCTTGCGTATAATTCTGGAACTGGGTGCTTAGTTCTGGCGTTTAATTCTGGAACTAGGTACTTAGTTCCCGCGTTTAATTCTGGATCTAGGTACTTAGTTCTCGCGCTTAATTCTGGAACTAGGTATTTAGTTCTCGCGTTTATTTCTGGAACTAGGTACTTAGATCTCGCGTTTAATTCAGGAACTAGGTACTTAGTTCTTGCGTTTAATTCTGGAACTGGGTACTTAGTTCTCGCGTTTAATTCTGGAACTAGGTACTTAGTTCTCGCGTTTATTTCTGGAACTAGGTTCTTAGTTCTCGCGTTTAATTCTGGAACTAGGTACTTAGTTCTCGCGTTTAATTCTGGAACTAGGTACTTAGTTCTCGCGTTTATTTCTGGAACTAGGTTCTTAGTTCTCGCGTTTAATTCTGGAACTAGGTACTTAGTTCTCGCGTTTAATTCTGGAACTGGGTACTTAGTCCTCGGGTTTATTTCTGGAACTAGGTACTTAGTTCTTGCGTTTAATTCTGGAACTGGGTACTTAGTTCTCGCGTTTAATTCTGGAACTAGGCACTTAGTTCTTTCTTTTCATTCTGGAACTAGGTACTAAGTTCTGGCGTTTAATTCTGGAACTAGGTACTTAGTTCCCGCGTTTAATTCTGGATCTAGGTACTTAGTTCTCGCGTTTAATTCTGGAACTAGGTACTTAGTTCTAGCAATTAATTCTCGATCTGGGTACTTCGTTGTCGCGTTTAATTGTCGTACTAGGTACTTATTTCTTGCGTATAATTCTGGAACTGGGTGCTTAGTTCTCGCGTTTAATTCTGGAACTAGGTACTAAGTTCTCGCGTTTAATTCTGGATCTAGGTACTTAGTTCTTTCTTTTCATTCTAGAACTAGGTACTAAGTTCTGGCGTTTAATTCTGGAACTAGGTACTTAGTTCCCGCGTTTAATTCTGGATCTAGGTACTTAGTTCTCGCGCTTAATTCTGGAACTAAGTATTTAGTTCTCGCGTTTATTTCTTTAACTAGGTACTTAGATCTCGCGTTTAATTCAGGAACTATGTACTTAGTTCTTGCGTTTAATTCTGGAACTGGGTACTTAGTTCTCGCGTTTAATTCTGGAACTAGGTACTTAGTTCTCGCGTTTATTTCTGGAACTAGGTTCTTAGTTCTCGCGTTCAATTCTGGAACTAGGTACTTAGTTCTCGCGTTTAATTCTGGAACTAGGTACTTAGTTCTCGCGTTTAATTCTGGAACTAGGTACTTATTTCTCTTGCTAAATTCTGGAACTAGGTACTTAGTTCTCGCGTTTAATTCTGGAACTAGGTACTTAGTTCTCGCGTTTATTTCTGGAACTAGGTTCTTAGTTCTCGCGTTCAATTCTGGAACTAGGTACTTAGTTCTCGCGTTTAATTCTGGAACTAGGCACTTAGTTCTCGCGTTTATTTCTGGAACTAGGTACTTAGTTCTCGCGTTTAATTCTGGAACTAGGTACTTAGTTCTCGCGTTTAATTCTGGAACTGGGTACTTAGTTCTCGCGTTTAATTCTGGAACTAGGTACTTAGTTCTCGCGTATAATTCTCGAACAAGGTACTTAGTTCTCGCGTTTATTTCTCGAACTAGGTACTTAGTGCTCGCGTTTAATTCTGGAACTAGGCACTTAGTTCTCGCGTTTATTTCTGGAACTAGGTACTTAGTTCTCGCGTTTAATTCTGGAACTAGGTACTTAGTTCTCGCGCTTAATTCTGGAACTAGGTACTTAGTCCTCGGGTTTATTTCTGGAACTAGGTACTTAGTTCTTGCGTTTAATTCTGGAACTGGGTACTTAGTTCTCGCGTTTAATTCTGGAACTAGGTACTTAGTTCTCGCGTTTATTTCTCGATCTAGGTACTTCGTTCTCGCGTTTATTTCTGGAACTAGGTTCTTAGTTCTCGCGTTCAATTCTGGAACTAGGTACTTAGTTCTCGCGTTTAATTCTGGAACTAGGTACTAAGTCCTCAAACTAGGTAATTAGTTCTGGCGTTTAATTCTGGAACTAGGCACTCAGTTCTCGCGTTTATTTCTGGAACTAGGTACTCAGTTCTCGCGTTTAATTCTAGAACTAGGTACTTAGTTCTCGCGTTTAATTCTGGAACTGGGTACTTAGTTCTCGCGTTTAATTCTGGAACTAGGTACTTAGTTCTCGCGTATAATTCTCGAACAAAGTACTTAGTTCTCGCGTTATTTCTCGAACTAGGTACTTAGTGCTCTCGTTTTATTCTGGAACTAGGTACTTAGTTCTCGCGCTTAATTCTGGAACTAGGTATTTAGTTCTCGCGTTTATTTCTGGAACTAGGTACTTAGATCTCGCGTTTAATTCAGGAACTAGGTACTTAGTTCTTGCGTTTAATTCTGGAACTGGGTACTTAGTTCTCGCGTTTAATTCTGGAACTAGGTACTTAGTTCTCGCGTTTATTTCTGGAACTAGGTTCTTAGTTCTGGCGTAAAATTCTGGAACTAGGTACTTAGTTCTCGCGTTTAATTCTGGAACTAGGTACTTAGTTCTCGCGTTTAATTCTGGAACTAGGTACTTAGTTCTCGCGTTAAATTCTGGAACTAGGTACTTAGTTCTCGCGTTTAATTCTTGAACTGGGTACTTAGTCCTCCGGTTTATTTCTGGAACTAGGTACTTAGTTCTTGCGTTTAATTCTGGAACTGGGTACTTAGTTCTTTCTTTTCATTCTGGAACTAGGTACTAAGTTCTGGCGTTTAATTCTGGAACTAGGTACTTAGTTCCCGCGTTTAATTCTGGATCTAGGTACTTAGTTCTCGCGTTTAATTCTGGAACTAGGTACTTAGTTCTAGCGTTTAATTCTGGAACTAGGTTCTTAGTTCTCGCGTTCAATTCTGGAACTAGGTACTTAGTTCTCGCGTTTAATTCTGGAACTAGGTACTTAGTTCTCGCGTTTAATTCTGGAACTAGGTACTTAGTTCTCGCGTTAAATTCTGGAACTAGGTACTTAGTTCTCGCGTTTAATTCTGGAACTGGGTACTTAGTCCTCCGGTTTATTTCTAGAACTAGGTACTTAGTTCTTGCGTTTAATTCTGGAACTGGGTACTTAGTTCTTTCTTTTCATTCTGGAACTAGGTACTAAGTTCTGGCGTTTAATTCTCGAACTAGGTACTTAGTTCCCGCGTTTAATTCTGGATCTAGGTACTTAGTTCTCGCGTTTAATTGTCGAACTAGGTACTTATTTCTCGCGTTTATTTCTTTAACTAGGTACTTAGATCTCGCGTTTAATTCAGGAACTATGTACTTAGTTCTTGCGTTTAATTCTGGAACTGGGTACTTAGTTCTCGCGTTTAATTCTGGAACTAGGTACTTAGTTCTCGCGTTTATTTCTGGAACTAGGTTCTTAGTTCTCGCGTTCAATTCTGGAACTAGGTACTTAGTTCTCGCGTTTAATTCTGGAACTGGGTACTTAGTTCTCGCGTTTAATTCTGGAACTAGGTACTTATTTCTCTTGCTAAATTCTGGAACTAGGTACTTAGTTCTCGCGTTTAATTCTGGAACTAGGTACTTAGTTCTCGCGTTTATTTCTGGAACTAGGTTCTTAGTTCTCGCGTTCAATTCTGGAACTAGGTACTTAGTTCTCGCGTTTAATTCTGGAACTAGGCACTTAGTTCTCGCGTTTATTTCTGGAACTAGGTACTTAGTTCTCGCGTTTAATTCTGGAACTAGGTACTTAGTTCTCGCGTTTAATTCTGGAACTGGGTACTTAGTTCTCGCGTTTAATTCTGGAACTAGGTACTTAGTTCTCGCGTATAATTCTCGAACAAGGTACTTAGTTCTCGCGTTTATTTCTCGAACTAGGTACTTAGTGCTCGCGTTTAATTCTGGAACTAGGCACTTAGTTCTCGCGTTTATTTCTTTAACTAGGTACTTAGTTCTCGCGTTTAATTCTGGAACTAGGTACTTAGTTCTCGCGCTTAATTCTGGAACTAGGTACTTAGTCCTCGGGTTTATTTCTGGAACTAGGTACTTAGTTCTTGCGTTTAATTCTGGAACTGGGTACTTAGTTCTCGCGTTTAATTCTGGAACTAGGTACTTAGTTCTCGCGTTTATTTCTCGATCTAGGTACTTCGTTCTCGCGTTTATTTCTGGAACTAGGTTCTTAGTTCTCGCGTTCAATTCTGGAACTAGGTACTTAGTTCTCGCGTTTAATTCTGGAACTAGGTACTAAGTCCTCAAACTAGGTAATTAGTTCTGGCGTTTAATTCTGGAACTAGGCACTCAGTTCTCGCGTTTATTTCTGGAACTAGGTACTCAGTTCTCGCGTTTAATTCTAGAACTAGGTACTTAGTTCTCGCGTTTAATTCTGGAACTGGGTACTTAGTTCTCGCGTTTAATTCTGGAACTAGGTACTTAGTTCTCGCGTATAATTCTCGAACAAAGTACTTAGTTCTCGCGTTATTTCTCGAACTAGGTACTTAGTGCTCTCGTTTTATTCTGGAACTAGGTACTTAGTTCTCGCGCTTAATTCTGGAACTAGGTATTTAGTTCTCGCGTTTATTTCTGGAACTAGGTACTTAGATCTCGCGTTTAATTCAGGAACTAGGTACTTAGTTCTTGCGTTTAATTCTGGAACTGGGTACTTAGTTCTGGCGTTCAATTCTGGAACTAGGTACTTAGTTCTCGCGTTCAATTCTGGAACTAGGTACTTAGTTCTCGCGTTTAATTCTGGAACTAGGTACTTAGTTCTCGCGTTCAATTCTGGAACTAGGTACTTAGTTCTCGCGTTTAATTCTGGAACTAGGTACTTAGTTCTCGCGTTTATTTCTGGAACTAGGTTCTTAGTTCTGGCGTAAAATTCTGGAACTAGGTACTTAGTTCTCGCGTTTAATTCTGGAACTAGGTACTTAGTTCTCGCGTTTAATTCTGGAACTAGGTACTTAGTTCTCGCGTTAAATTCTGGAACTAGGTACTTAGTTCTCGCGTTTAATTCTTGAACTGGGTACTTAGTCCTCCGGTTTATTTCTGGAACTAGGTACTTAGTTCTTGCGTTTAATTCTGGAACTGGGTACTTAGTTCTTTCTTTTCATTCTGGAACTAGGTACTAAGTTCTGGCGTTTAATTCTGGAACTAGGTACTTAGTTCCCGCGTTTAATTCTGGATCTAGGTACTTAGTTCTCGCGTTTAATTCTGGAACTAGGTACTTAGTTCTAGCGTTTAATTCTGGAACTAGGTTCTTAGTTCTCGCGTTCAATTCTGGAACTAGGTACTTAGTTCTCGCGTTTAATTCTGGAACTAGGTACTTAGTTCTCGCGTTTAATTCTGGAACTAGGTACTTAGTTCTCGCGTTAAATTCTGGAACTAGGTACTTAGTTCTCGCGTTTAATTCTGGAACTGGGTACTTAGTCCTCCGGTTTATTTCTGGAACTAGGTACTTAGTTCTTGCGTTTAATTCTGGAACTGGGTACTTAGTTCTTTCTTTTCATTCTGGAACTAGGTACTAAGTTCTGGCGTTTAATTCTCGAACTAGGTACTTAGTTCCCGCGTTTAATTGTGGATCTAGGTACTTAGTTCTCGCGTTTAATTGTCGAACTAGGTACTTATTTCTCGGTTTTATTTCTCGAACTAGGTACTTAGTGCTCGCGTTTAATTCTGGAACTAGGTACTTAGTTCTTGCGTTTAATTCTGGAACTGGGTACTTAGTTCTCGCGTTTAATTCTGGAACTGGGTACTTAGTTCTCGCGTTTAATTCTGGAACTAGGTACTTAGTTCTCGCGTATAATTCTCGAACAAGGTACTTAGTTCTCGCGTTTATTTCTCGAACTAGGTACTTAGTTCTCGCGTTTAATTCTGGAACTAGGCACTTAGTTCTTTCTTTTCATTCTGGAACTAGGTACTAAGTTCTGGCGTTTAATTCTGGAACTAGATACTTAGTTCCCGCGTTTAATTCTGGATCTAGGTACTTAGTTCTCGCGTTTAATTCTGGAACTAGGTACTTAGTTCTAGCGTTTAATTCTCGATCTGGGTACTTCGTTGTCGCGTTTAATTGTCGTACTAGGTACTTATTTCTTGCGTATAATTCTGGAACTGGGTGCTTAGTTCTCGCGTTTAATTCTGGAACTAGGTACTAAGTTCTCGCGTTTAATTCTGGATCTAGGTACTTAGTTCTTTCTTTTCATTCTAGAACTAGGTACTAAGTTCTGGCGTTTAATTCTGGAACTAGGTACTTAGTTCCCGCGTTTAATTCTGGATCTAGGTACTTAGTTCTCGCGCTTAATTCTGGAACTAAGTATTTAGTTCTCGCGTTTATTTCTTTAACTAGGTACTTAGATCTCGCGTTTAATTCAGGAACTATGTACGTAGTTCTTGCGTTTAATTCTGGAACTGGGTACTTAGTTCTCGCGTTTAATTCTGGAACTAGGTACTTAGTTCTCGCGTTTATTTCTGGAACTAGGTTCTTAGTTCTCGCGTTCAATTCTGGAACTAGGTACTTAGTTCTCGCGTTTAATTCTGGAACTAGGTACTTAGTTCTCGCGTTTAATTCTGGAACTAGGTACTTATTTCTCTTGCTAAATTCTGGAACTAGGTACTTAGTTCTCGCGTTTAATTCTGGAACTAGGTACTTAGTTCTCGCGTTTATTTCTGGAACTAGGTTCTTAGTTCTCGCGTTCAATTCTGGAACTAGGTACTTAGTTCTCGCGTTTAATTCTGGAACTAGGTACTAAGTTCTGGCGTTTAATTCTGGAACTAGGTACTTAGTTCTCGCGTTTAATTCTGGAACTAGGTACTTAGTTCTCGCGTTTAATTCTGGAACTGGGTACTTAGTTCTCGCGTTTAATTCTGGAACTAGGTACTTAGTTCTCGCGTATAATTCTCGAACAAGGTACTTAGTTCTCGCGTTTATTTCTCGAACTAGGTACTTAGTGCTCGCGTTTAATTCTGGAACTAGGCACTTAGTTCTCGCGTTTATTTCTGGAACTAGGTACTTAGTTCTCGCGTTTAATTCTGGAACTAGGTACTTAGTTCTCGCGCTTAATTCTGGAACTAGGTACTTAGTCCTCGGGTTTATTTCTGGAACTAGGTACTTAGTTCTTGCGTTTAATTCTGGAACTGGGTACTTAGTTCTCGCGTTTAATTCTGGAACTAGGTACTTAGTTCTCGCGTTTATTTCTCGATCTAGGTACTTCGTTCTCGCGTTTATTTCTGGAACTAGGTTCTTAGTTCTCGCGTTCAATTCTGGAACTAGGTACTTAGTTCTCGCGTTTAATTCTGGAACTAGGTACTAAGTCCTCAAACTAGGTAATTAGTTCTGGCGTTTAATTCTGGAACTAGGCACTCAGTTCTCGCGTTTATTTCTGGAACTAGGTACTCAGTTCTCGCGTTTAATTCTAGAACTAGGTACTTAGTTCTCGCGTTTAATTCTGGAACTGGGTACTTAGTTCTCGCGTTTAATTCTGGAACTAGGTACTTAGTTCTCGCGTATAATTCTCGAACAAAGTACTTTGTTCTCGCGTTATTTCTCGAACTAGGTACTTAGTGCTCTCGTTTTATTCTGGAACTAGGTACTTAGTTCTCGCGCTTAATTCTGGAACTAGGTATTTAGTTCTCGTGTTTATTTCTGGAACTAGGTACTTAGATCTCGCGTTTAATTCAGGAACTAGGTACTTAGTTCTTGCGTTTAATTCTGGAACTGGGTACTTAGTTCTCGCGTTTAATTCTGGAACTAGGTACTTAGTTCTCGCGTTTATTTCTGGAACTAGGTTCTTAGTTCTGGCGTTCAATTCTGGAACTAGGTACTTAGTTCTCGCGTTTAATTCTGGAACTAGGTACTTAGTTCTCGCGTTCAATTCTGGAACTAGGTACTTAGTTCTCGCGTTTAATTCTGGAACTAGGTACTTAGTTCTCGCGTTTATTTCTGGAACTAGGTACTTAGTTCTCGCGTTTAATTCAGGAACTAGGTACTTAGTTCTTGCGTTTAATTCTGGAACTGGGTACTTAGTTCTCGCGTTTAATTCTGGAACTAGGTACTTAGTTCTCGCGTTTATTTCTGGAACTAGGTTCTTAGTTCTCGCGTTCAATTCTGGAACTAGGTACTTAGTCCTCCGGTTTATTTCTGGAACTAGGTACTTAGTTCTTGCGTTTAATTCTGGAACTGGGTACTTAGTTCTTTCTTTTCATTCTGGAACTAGGTACTAAGTTCTGGCGTTTAATTCTCGAACTAGGTACTTAGTTCCCGCGTTTAATTCTGGATCTAGGTACTTAGTTCTCGCGTTTAATTGTCGAACTAGGTACTTATTTCTCGGTTGTATTTCTCGAACTAGGTACTTAGTGCTCGCGTTTAATTCTGGAACTAGGTACTTAGTTCTTGCGTTTAATTCTGGAACTGGGTACTTAGTTCTCGCGTTTAATTCTGGAACTGGGTACTTAGTTCTCGCGTTTAATTCTGGAACTAGGTACTTAGTTCTCGCGTATAATTCTCGAACAAGGTACTTAGTTCTCGCGTTTATTTCTCGAACTAGGTACTTAGTGCTCTCGTTTTATTCTGGAACTAGGTACTTAGTTCTCGCGTTTAATTCTGGAACTAGGTACTTAGTTCTCGCGTATAATTCTCGAACAAGGTACTTAGTTCTCGCGTTTATTTCTCGAACTAGGTACTTAGTGCTCTCGTTTTATTCTGGAACTAGGTACTTAGTTCTCGCGCTTAATTCTGGAACTAGGTATTTAGTTCTCGCGTTTATTTCTGGAACTAGGTACTTAGATCTCGCGTTTAATTCAGGAACTAGGTACTTAGTTCTTGCGTTTAATTCTGGAACTGGGTACTTAGTTCTCGCGTTTAATTCTGGAACTAGGTACTTAGTTCTCGCGTTTATTTCTGGAACTAGGTTCTTAGTTCTCGCGTTCAATTTTGGAACTAGGTACTTAGTTCTCGCGTTTAATTCTGGAACTAGGTACTTAGTTCTAGCGTTTAATTCTCGAACTAGGTACTTATTTCTCGCGTTTATTTCTCGAACTAGGTACTTAGTGCTCGCGTTTAATTATGGAACTAGGTACTTAGTTCTTGCGTTTAATGCTGGAACTGGGTACTTAGATCTCGCGTTTAATTCTGGAACTAGGTACTTAGTTCTCGCGTTTAATTCTGGAACTAGGTACTTAGTTCTCGCGTTTAATTCTTGAACTAGGTACTTAGTTCTCGCGTTTAATTCTGGAACTGGGTACTTAGTCCTCGGGTTTATTTCTGGAACTAGGTACTTAGTTCTTGCGTTTAATTCTGGAACTGGGTACTTAGTTCTCGCGTTTAATTCTGGAACTAGGTACTTAGTTCTCGCGTTTATTTCTCGATCTAGGTACTTAGTCCTCCGGTTTATTTCTGGAACTAGGTACTTAGTTCTTGCGTTTAATTCTGGAACTGGGTACTTAGTTCTTTCTTTTCATTCTGGAACTAGGTACTAAGTTCTGGCGTTTAATTCTCGAACTAGGTACTTAGTTCCCGCGTTTAATTCTGGATCTAGGTACTTAGTTCTCGCGTTTAATTGTCGAACTAGGTACTTATTTCTCGGTTGTATTTCTCGAACTAGGTACTTAGTGCTCGCGTTTAATTCTGGAACTAGGTACTTAGTTCTTGCGTTTAATTCTGGAACTGGGTACTTAGTTCTCGCGTTTAATTCTGGAACTGGGTACTTAGTTCTCGCGTTTAATTCTGGAACTAGGTACTTAGTTCTCGCGTATAATTCTCGAACAAGGTACTTAGTTCTCGCGTTTATTTCTCGAACTAGGTACTTAGTGCTCTCGTTTTATTCTGGAACTAGGTACTTAGTTCTCGCGTTTAATTCTGGAACTAGGTACTTAGTTCTCGCGTATAATTCTCGAACAAGGTACTTAGTTCTCGCGTTTATTTCTCGAACTAGGTACTTAGTGCTCTCGTTTTATTCTGGAACTAGGTACTTAGTTCTCGCGCTTAATTCTGGAACTAGGTATTTAGTTCTCGCGTTTATTTCTGGAACTAGGTACTTAGATCTCGCGTTTAATTCAGGAACTAGGTACTTAGTTCTTGCGTTTAATTCTGGAACTGGGTACTTAGTTCTCGCGTTTAATTCTGGAACTAGGTACTTAGTTCTCGCGTTTATTTCTGGAACTAGGTTCTTAGTTCTCGCGTTCAATTTTGGAACTAGGTACTTAGTTCTCGCGTTTAATTCTGGAACTAGGTACTTAGTTCTAGCGTTTAATTCTCGAACTAGGTACTTATTTCTCGCGTTTATTTCTCGAACTAGGTACTTAGTGCTCGCGTTTAATTATGGAACTAGGTACTTAGTTCTTGCGTTTAATGCTGGAACTGGGTACTTAGATCTCGCGTTTAATTCTGGAACTAGGTACTTAGTTCTCGCGTTTAATTCTGGAACTAGGTACTTAGTTCTCGCGTTTAATTCTTGAACTAGGTACTTAGTTCTCGCGTTTAATTCTGGAACTGGGTACTTAGTCCTCGGGTTTATTTCTGGAACTAGGTACTTAGTTCTTGCGTTTAATTCTGGAACTGGGTACTTAGTTCTCGCGTTTAATTCTGGAACTAGGTACTTAGTTCTCGCGTTTATTTCTCGATCTAGGTACTTCGTTCTCGCGTTTATTTCTGGAACTAGGTTCTTAGTTCTCGCGTTCAATTCTGGAACTAGGTACTTAGTTCTCGCGTTTAATTCTGGAACTAGGTACTAAGTCCTCATACTAGGTAATTAGTTCTGGCGTTTAATTCTGGAACTAGGCACTTAGTTCTCGCGTTTATTTCTGGAACTAGGTACTTAGTTCTCGCGTTTAATTCTAGAACTAGGTACTTAGTTCTCGCGTTTAATTCTGGAACTGGGTACTTAGTTCTCGCGTTTAATTCTGGAACTACGTACTTAGTTCTGGCGTATAATTCTCGAACAAAGTACTTAGTTCTCGCGTTATTTCTCGAACTAGGTACTTAGTGCTCTCGTTATATTCTGGAACTAGGTACTTAGTTCTCGCGCTTAATTCTGGAACTAGGTATTTAGTTCTCGCGTTTATTTCTGGAACTAGGTACTTAGTTCTCGCGTTTAATTCAGGAACTAGGTACTTAGTTCTTGCGTTTAATTCTGGAACTGGGTACTTAGTTCTCGCGTTTAATTCTGGAACTAGGTACTTAGTTCTCGCGTTTATTTCTGGAACTAGGTTCTTAGTTCTCGCGTTCAATTCTGGAACTAGGTACTTAGTTCTCGCGTTTAATTCTGGAACTAGGTACTTAGTTCTCGCGTTTAATTCTGGAACTAGGTACTTAGTTCTCGCGTTAAATTCTGGAACTGGGTACTTAGTTCTCGCGTTTAATTCTGGAACTGTGTACTTAGTCCTCCGGTTTATTTCTGGAACTAGGTACTTAGTTCTTGCGTTTAATTCTGGAACTGGGTACTTAGTTCTTTCTTTTCATTCTGGAACTAGGTACTAAGTTCTGGCGTTTAATTCTGGAACTAGGTACTTAGTTCCCGCGTTTAATCCTGGATCTAGGTACTTAGTTCTCGCGTTTAATTCTGGAACTAGGTACTTAGTTCTAGCGTTTAATTCTCGATCTAGGTACTTAGTTCTCGCGTTTATTTCTGGAACTAGGTTCTTCGTTCTCGCGTTTATTTCTGGAACTAGGTTCTTAGTTCTCGCGTTCAATTCTGGAACTAGGTACTTAGTTCTCGCGTTTAATTCTGGAACTAGGTACTAAGTCCTCAAACTAGGTAATTAGTTCTGGCGTTTAATTCTGGAACTAGGCACTTAGTTCTCGCGTTTATTTCTGGAACTAGGTACTTAGTTCTCGCGTTTAATTCTAGAACTAGGTACTTAGTTCTCGCGTTTAATTCTGGAACTGGGTACTTAGTTCTCGCGTTTAATTCTGGAACTAGGTACTTAGTTCTGGCGTATAATTCTCGAACAAAGTACTTAGTTCTCGCGTTATTTCTCGAACTAGGTACTTAGTGCTCTCGTTATATTCTGGAACTAGGTACTTAGTTCTCGCGCTTAATTCTGGAACTAGGTATTTAGTTCTCGCGTTTATTTCTGGAACTAGGTACTTAGTTCTCGCGTTTAATTCAGGAACTAGGTACTTAGTTCTTGCGTTTAATTCTGGAACTGGGTACTTAGTTCTCGCGTTTAATTCTGGAACTAGGTACTTAGTTCTCGCGTTTATTTCTGGAACTAGGTTCTTAGTTCTCGCGTTCAATTCTGGAACTAGGTACTTAGTTCTCGCGTTTAATTCTGGAACTAGGTACTTAGTTCTCGCGTTTAATTCTGGAACTAGGTACTTAGTTCTCGCGTTAAATTCTGGAACTAGGTACTTAGTTCTCGCGTTTATTTCTGGAACTAGGTACTTAGTTCTCGCGTTTAATTCTAGAACTAGGTACTTAGTTCTCGCGTTTAATTCTGGAACTGGGTACTTAGTTCTCGCGTTTAATTCTGGAACTACGTACTTAGTTCTGGCGTATAATTCTCGAACAAAGTACTTAGTTCTCGCGTTATTTCTCGAACTAGGTACTTAGTGCTCTCGTTATATTCTGGAACTAGGTACTTAGTTCTCGCGCTTAATTCTGGAACTAGGTATTTAGTTCTCGCGTTTATTTCTGGAACTAGGTACTTAGTTCTCGCGTTTAATTCAGGAACTAGGTACTTAGTTCTTGCGTTTAATTCTGGAACTGGGTACTTAGTTCTCGCGTTTAATTCTGGAACTAGGTACTTAGTTCTCGCGTTTATTTCTGGAACTAGGTTCTTAGTTCTCGCGTTCAATTCTGGAACTAGGTACTTAGTTCTCGCGTTTAATTCTGGAACTAGGTACTTAGTTCTCGCGTTTAATTCTGGAACTAGGTACTTCGTTCTCGCGTTAAATTCTGGAACTAGGTACTTAGTTCTCGCGTTTAATTCTGGAACTGTGTACTTAGTCCTCCGGTTTATTTCTGGAACTAGGTACTTAGTTCTTGCGTTTAATTCTGGAACTGGGTACTTAGTTCTTTCTTTTCATTCTGGAACTAGGTACTAAGTTCTGGCGTTTAATTCTGGAACTAGGTACTTAGTTCCCGCGTTTAATCCTGGATCTAGGTACTTAGTTCTCGCGTTTAATTCTGGAACTAGGTACTTAGTTCTAGCGTTTAATTCTCGATCTAGGTACTTAGTTCTCGCGTTTATTTCTGGAACTAGGTTCTTCGTTCTCGCGTTTATTTCTGGAACTAGGTTCTTAGTTCTCGCGTTCAATTCTGGAACTAGGTACTTAGTTCTCGCGTTTAATTCTGGAACTAGGTACTAAGTCCTCAAACTAGGTAATTAGTTCTGGCGTTTAATTCTGGAACTAGGCACTTAGTTCTCGCGTTTATTTCTGGAACTAGGTACTTAGTTCTCGCGTTTAATTCTAGAACTAGGTACTTAGTTCTCGCGTTTAATTCTGGAACTGGGTACTTAGTTCTCGCGTTTAATTCTGGAACTAGGTACTTAGTTCTGGCGTATAATTCTCGAACAAAGTACTTAGTTCTCGCGTTATTTCTCGAACTAGGTACTTAGTGCTCTCGTTATATTCTGGAACTAGGTACTTAGTTCTCGCGCTTAATTCTGGAACTAGGTATTTAGTTCTCGCGTTTATTTCTGGAACTAGGTACTTAGTTCTCGCGTTAAATTCAGGAACTAGGTACTTAGTTCTTGCGTTTAATTCTGGAACTGGGTACTTAGTTCCCGCGTTTAATTCTGGAACTAGGTACTTAGTTCTCGCGTTTATTTCTGGAACTAGGTTCTTAGTTCTCGCGTTCAATTCTGGAACTAGGTACTTAGTTCTCGCGTTTAATTCTGGAACTAGGTACTTAGTTCTCGCGTTTAATTCTGGAACTAGGTACTTAGTTCTCGCGTTAAATTCTGGAACTAGGTACTTAGTTCTCGCGTTTAATTCTGGAACTGTGTACTTAGTCCTCCGGTTTATTTCTGGAACTAGGTACTTAGTTCTTGCGTTTAATTCTGGAACTGGGTACTTAGTTCTTTCTTTTCATTCTGGAACTAGGTACTAAGTTCTGGCGTTTAATTCTGGAACTAGGTACTTAGTTCCCGCGTTTAATCCTGGATCTAGGTACTTAGTTCTCGCGTTTAATTCTGGAACTAGGTACTTAGTTCTAGCGTTTAATTCTCGATCTAGGTACTTAGTTCTCGCGTTTAATTGTCGAACTAGGTACTTATTTCTCGGTTTTATTTCTCGAACTAGGCACTTAGTTCTCGCGTTTAATTCTGGAACTAGGTACTTAGTTCTTGCGTTTAATTCTGGAACTGGGTACTTAGTTCTCGCGTTTAATTCTGGAACTGGGTACTTAGTTCTCGCGTTTAATTCTGGAACTAGGTACTTAGTTCTCGCGTATAATTCTCGAACAAGGTACTTAGTTCTCGCGTTTATTTCTCGAACTAGGTACTTAGTTCTCGCGTTTATTTCTCGATCTAGGTACTTCGTTCTCGCGTTTAATTCTGGAACTAGGTACTTAGTTCTCGCGTTTATTTCTGGAACTAGGTTCTTAGTTCTCGCGTTCAATTCTGGAACTAGGTACTTAGTTCTCGCGTTTAATTCTGGAACTAGGTACTTAGTTCTCGCGTTTAATTCTGGAACTAGGTACTTAGTTCTCGCGTTAAATTCTGGAACTAGGTACTTAGTTCTCGCGTTTAATTCTGGAACTGGGTACTTAGTCCTCCGGTTTATTTCTGGAACTAGGTACTTAGTTCTTGCGTTTAATTCTGGAACTGGGTACTTAGTTCTTTCTTTTCATTCTGGAACTAGGTACTAAGTTCTGGCGTTTAATTCTGGAACTAGGTACTTAGTTCCCGCGTTTAATCCTGGATCTAGGTACTTAGTTCTCGCGTTTAATTCTGGAACTAGGTACTTAGTTCTAGCGTTTAATTCTCGATCTAGGTACTTAGTTCTCGCGTTTAATTGTCGAACTAGGTACTTATTTCTCGGTTTTATTTCTCGAACTAGGCACTTAGTTCTCGCGTTTAATTCTGGAACTAGGTACTTAGTTCTTGCGTTTAATTCTGGAACTGGGTACGTAGTTCTCGCGTTTAATTCTGGAACTGGGTACTTAGTTCTCGCGTTTAATTCTGGAACTAGGTACTTAGTTCTCGCGTATAATTCTCGAACAAGGTACTTAGTTCTCGCGTTTATTTCTCGAACTAGGTACTTACAATGCACACGCAAATAGTGCAACACTGATAATGACTAGTGAGATATATCAAAAAATCAGAAAAAAAATTAAGAAAACGAAAATCATAATATCTCTCTTGAATGCCCAGGGGTTTTTGAGAAATCGGGGTGGGAAGTGGGCGGAAAATGGGTGAGCGGGCGCGAGGTGGTAATTAGTAGGGATGGAACGGAGAAAGAAAGAGAAACTCGAGTTTTTCTCTCTGCGACGGAAGCGTAAATGGAGGGTTAACATTGGGGGACTCATAAAATAACATTGAGCGAGAGCGAGACTTTTCACAAATCCAGACGGGCACTAACTATACGAAGGAAAGCCAAAAGAAGGAAAAAGTCGACTTTCTTCGTCAAATCCACGGACTTCGCGCCCACCACACCCATTTTCCGCCCACTTCCCACCCCGATTTCTCAAAAACCCCTGGGCATTCAAGAGAGATATTATGATTTTCGTTTTCTTAATTTTGGAACTAGGTATTTAGTTCTCGCGTTTATTTCTGGAACTAGGTACTTAGTTCTCGCGTTTAATTCAGGAACTAGGTACTTAGTTCTTGCGTTTAATTCTGGAACTGGGTACTTAGTTCTCGCGTTTAATTCTGGAACTAGGTACTTAGTTCTCGCGTTTATTTCTGGAACTAGGTTCTTAGTTCTCGCGTTCAATTCTGGAACTAGGTACTTAGTTCTCGCGTTTAATTCTGGAACTAGGTACTTAGTTCTCGCGTTTAATTCTGGAACTAGGTACTTAGTTCTCGCGTTAAATTCTGGAACTAGGTACTTAGTTCTCGCGTTTAATTCTGAAACTGTGTACTTAGTCCTCCGGTTTATTTCTGGAACTAGGTACTTAGTTCTTGCGTTTAATTCTGGAACTGGGTACTTAGTTCTTTCTTTTCATTCTGGAACTAGGTACTAAGTTCTGGCGTTTAATTCTGGAACTAGGTACTTAGTTCCCGCGTTTAATCCTGGAACTAGGTACTTAGTTCTTGCGTTTAATTCTGGAACTGGGTACTTAGTTCTCGCGTTTAATTCTGGAACTAGGTACTTAGTTCTCGCGTTTATTTCTGGAACTAGGTTCTTAGTTCTCGCGTTCAATTCTGGAACTAGGTACTTAGTTCTCGCGTTTAATTCTGGAACTAGGTACTTAGTTCTCGCGTTTAATTCTGGAACTAGGTACTTAGTTCTCGCGTTAAATTCTGGAACTAGGTACTTAGTTCTCGCGTTTAATTCTGGAACTGTGTACTTAGTCCTCCGGTTTATTTCTGGAACTAGGTACTTAGTTCTTGCGTTTAATTCTGGAACTGGGTACTTAGTTCTCGCGTTTAATTCAGGAACTAGGTACTTAGTTCTTGCGTTTAATTCAGGAACTAGGTACTTAGTTCTCGCGTTTAATTCTTGAACTAGGTACTTAGTTCTCGCGTTTATTTCTGGAACTAGGTTCTTAGTTCTCGCGTTCAATTCTGGAACTAGGTACTTAGTTCTCGCGTTTAATTCTGGAACTAGGTACTTAGTTCTCGCGTTATTTCTCGAACTAGGTACTTAGTGCTCTCGTTATATTCTGGAACTAGGTACTTAGTTCTCGCGTTTAATTCTGGAACTAGGCACTTAGTTCTCGCGTTTATTTCTGGAACTAGGTACTTAGTTCTCGCGTTTAATTCTAGAACTAGGTACTTAGTTCTCGCGTTTAATTCTGGAACTGGGTACTTAGTTCTCGTGTTTAATTCTGGAACTAGGTACTTAGTTCTGGCGTATAATTCTCGAACAAAGTACTTAGTTCTCGCGTTATTTCTCGAACTAGGTACTTAGTGCTCTCGTTATATTCTGGAACTAGGTACTTAGTTCTCGCGCTTAATTCTGGAACTAGGTATTTAGTTCTCGCGTTTATTTCTGGAACTAGGTACTTAGTTCTCGCGTTTAATTCAGGAACTAGGTACTTAGTTCTTGCGTTTAATTCTGGAACTGGGAACTTAGTTCTCGCGTTTAATTCTGGAACTAGGTACTTAGTTCTCGCGTTTATTTCTGGAACTAGGTTCTTAGTTCTCGCGTTCAATTCTGGAACTAGGTACTTAGTTCTCGCGTTTAATTCTGGGACTAGGTACTTAGTTCTCGCGTTTAATTCTGGAACTAGGTACTTAGTTCTCGCGTTAAATTCTGGAACTAGGTACTTAGTTCTCGCGTTTAATTCTGGAACTGTGTACTTAGTCCTCCGGTTTATTTCTGGAACTAGGTACTTAGTTCTTGCGTTTAATTCTGGAACTGGGTACTTAGTTCTTTCTTTTCATTCTGGAACTAGGTACTAAGTTCTGGCGTTTAATTCTGGAACTAGGTACTTAGTTCCCGCGTTTAATCCTGGATCTAGGTACTTAGTTCTCGCGTTTAATTCTGGAACTAGGTACTTAGTTCTAGCGTTTAATTCTCGATCTAGGTACTTAGTTCTCGCGTTTAATTGTCGAACTAGGTACTTATTTCTCGGTTTTATTTCTCGAACTAGGCACTTAGTTCTCGCGTTTAATTCTGGAACTAGGTACTTAGTTCTTGCGTTTAATTCTGGAACTGGGTACTTAGTTCTCGCGTTTAATTCTGGAACTGGGTACTTAGTTCTCGCGTTTAATTCTGGAACTAGGTACTTAGTTCTCGCGTATAATTCTCGAACAAGGTACTTAGTTCTCGCGTTTATTTCTCGAACTAGGTACTTAGTTCTCGCGTTTATTTCTCGATCTAGGTACTTCGTTCTCGCGTTTAATTCTGGAACTAGGTACTTAGTTCTCGCGTTTATTTCTGGAACTAGGTTCTTAGTTCTCGCGTTCAATTCTAGAACTAGGTACTTAGTTCTCGCGTTTAATTCTGGAACTAGGTACTTAGTTCTCGCGTTTAATTCTGGAACTAGGTACTTAGTTCTCGCGTTAAATTCTGGAACTAGGTACTTAGTTCTCGCGTTTAATTCTGGAACTGGGTACTTAGTCCTCCGGTTTATTTCTGGAACTAGGTACTTAGTTCTTGCGTTTAATTCTGGAACTGGGTACTTAGTTCTTTCTTTTCATTCTGGAACTAGGTACTAAGTTCTGGCGTTTAATTCTGGAACTAGGTACTTAGTTCCCGCGTTTAATCCTGGATCTAGGTACTTAGTTCTCGCGTTTAATTCTGGAACTAGGTACTTAGTTCTAGCGTTTAATTCTCGATCTAGGTACTTAGTTCTCGCGTTTAATTGTCGAACTAGGTACTTATTTCTCGGTTTTATTTCTCGAACTAGGCACTTAGTTCTCGCGTTTAATTCTGGAACTAGGTACTTAGTTCTTGCGTTTAATTCTGGAACTGGGTACGTAGTTCTCGCGTTTAATTCTGGAACTGGGTACTTAGTTCTCGCGTTTAATTCTGGAACTAGGTACTTAGTTCTCGCGTATAATTCTCGAACAAGGTACTTAGTTCTCGCGTTTATTTCTCGAACTAGGTACTTACAATGCACACGCAAATAGTGCAACACTGATAATGACTAGTGAGATATATCAAAAAATCAGAAAAAAAATTAAGAAAACGAAAATCATAATATCTCTCTTGAATGCCCAGGGGTTTTTGAGAAATCGGGGTGGGAAGTGGGCGGAAAATGGGTGAGCGGGCGCGAGGTGGTAATTAGTAGGGATGGAACGGAGAAAGAAAGAGAAACTCGAGTTTTTCTCTCTGCGACGGAAGCGTAAATGGAGGGTTAACATTGGGGGACTCATAAAATAACATTGAGCGAGAGCGAGACTTTTCACAAATCCAGACGGGCACTAACTATACGAAGGAAAGCCAAAAGAAGGAAAAAGTCGACTTTCTTCGTCAAATCCACGGACTTCGCGCCCACCACACCCATTTTCCGCCCACTTCCCACCCCGATTTCTCAAAAACCCCTGGGCATTCAAGAGAGATATTATGATTTTCGTTTTCTTAATTTTGGAACTAGGTATTTAGTTCTCGCGTTTATTTCTGGAACTAGGTACTTAGTTCTCGCGTTTAATTCAGGAACTAGGTACTTAGTTCTTGCGTTTAATTCTGGAACTGGGTACTTAGTTCTCGCGTTTAATTCTGGAACTAGGTACTTAGTTCTCGCGTTTATTTCTGGAACTAGGTTCTTAGTTCTCGCGTTCAATTCTGGAACTAGGTACTTAGTTCTCGCGTTTAATTCTGGAACTAGGTACTTAGTTCTCGCGTTTAATTCTGGAACTAGGTACTTAGTTCTCGCGTTAAATTCTGGAACTAGGTACTTAGTTCTCGCGTTTAATTCTGAAACTGTGTACTTAGTCCTCCGGTTTATTTCTGGAACTAGGTACTTAGTTCTTGCGTTTAATTCTGGAACTGGGTACTTAGTTCTTTCTTTTCATTCTGGAACTAGGTACTAAGTTCTGGCGTTTAATTCTGGAACTAGGTACTTAGTTCCCGCGTTTAATCCTGGAACTAGGTACTTAGTTCTTGCGTTTAATTCTGGAACTGGGTACTTAGTTCTCGCGTTTAATTCTGGAACTAGGTACTTAGTTCTCGCGTTTATTTCTGGAACTAGGTTCTTAGTTCTCGCGTTCAATTCTGGAACTAGGTACTTAGTTCTCGCGTTTAATTCTGGAACTAGGTACTTAGTTCTCGCGTTTAATTCTGGAACTAGGTACTTAGTTCTCGCGTTAAATTCTGGAACTAGGTACTTAGTTCTCGCGTTTAATTCTGGAACTGTGTACTTAGTCCTCCGGTTTATTTCTGGAACTAGGTACTTAGTTCTTGCGTTTAATTCTGGAACTGGGTACTTAGTTCTCGCGTTTAATTCAGGAACTAGGTACTTAGTTCTTGCGTTTAATTCAGGAACTAGGTACTTAGTTCTTGCGTTTAATTCTGGAACTGGGTACTTAGTTCTCGCGTTTAATTCTGGAACTAGGTACTTAGTTCTCGCGTTTATTTCTGGAACTAGGTTCTTAGTTCTCGCGTTCAATTCTGGAACTAGGTACTTAGTTCTCGCGTTTAATTCTTGAACTAGGTACTTAGTTCTCGCGTTTATTTCTGGAACTAGGTTCTTAGTTCTCGCGTTCAATTCTGGAACTAGGTACTTAGTTCTCGCGTTTAATTCTGGAACTAGGTACTTAGTTCTCGCGTTATTTCTCGAACTAGGTACTTAGTGCTCTCGTTATATTCTGGAACTAGGTACTTAGTTCTCGCGCTTAATTCTGGAACTAGGTATTTAGTTCTCGCGTTTATTTCTGGAACTAGGTACTTAGTTCTCGCGTTTAATTCAGGAACTAGGTACTTAGTTCTTGCGTTTAATTCTGGAACTGGGAACTTAGTTCTCGCGTTTAATTCTGGAACTAGGTACTTAGTTCTCGCGTTTATTTCTGGAACTAGGTTCTTAGTTCTCGCGTTCAATTCTGGAACTAGGTACTTAGTTCTCGCGTTTAATTCTGGGACTAGGTACTTAGTTCTCGCGTTTAATTCTGGAACTAGGTACTTAGTTCTCGCGTTAAATTCTGGAACTAGGTACTTAGTTCTCGCGTTTAATTCTGGAACTGTGTACTTAGTCCTCCGGTTTATTTCTGGAACTAGGTACTTAGTTCTTGCGTTTAATTCTGGAACTGGGTACTTAGTTCTTTCTTTTCATTCTGGAACTAGGTACTAAGTTCTGGCGTTTAATTCTGGAACTAGGTACTTAGTTCCCGCGTTTAATCCTGGATCTAGGTACTTAGTTCTCGCGTTTAATTCTGGAACTAGGTACTTAGTTCTAGCGTTTAATTCTCGATCTAGGTACTTAGTTCTCGCGTTTAATTGTCGAACTAGGTACTTATTTCTCGGTTTTATTTCTCGAACTAGGCACTTAGTTCTCGCGTTTAATTCTGGAACTAGGTACTTAGTTCTTGCGTTTAATTCTGGAACTGGGTACTTAGTTCTCGCGTTTAATTCTGGAACTGGGTACTTAGTTCTCGCGTTTAATTCTGGAACTAGGTACTTAGTTCTCGCGTATAATTCTCGAACAAGGTACTTAGTTCTCGCGTTTATTTCTCGAACTAGGTACTTAGTTCTCGCGTTTATTTCTCGATCTAGGTACTTCGTTCTCGCGTTTAATTCTGGAACTAGGTACTTAGTTCTCGCGTTTATTTCTGGAACTAGGTTCTTAGTTCTCGCGTTCAATTCTAGAACTAGGTACTTAGTTCTCGCGTTTAATTCTGGAACTAGGTACTTAGTTCTCGCGTTTAATTCTGGAACTAGGTACTTAGTTCTCGCGTTAAATTCTGGAACTAGGTACTTAGTTCTCGCGTTTAATTCTGGAACTGGGTACTTAGTCCTCCGGTTTATTTCTGGAACTAGGTACTTAGTTCTTGCGTTTAATTCTGGAACTGGGTACTTAGTTCTTTCTTTTCATTCTGGAACTAGGTACTAAGTTCTGGCGTTTAATTCTGGAACTAGGTACTTAGTTCCCGCGTTTAATCCTGGATCTAGGTACTTAGTTCTCGCGTTTAATTGTCGAACTAGGTACTTATTTCTCGGTTTTATTTCTCGAACTAGGCACTTAGTTCTCGCGTTTAATTCTGGAACTAGGTACTTAGTTCTTGCGTTTAATTCTGGAACTGGGTACGTAGTTCTCGCGTTTAATTCTGGAACTGGGTACTTAGTTCTCGCGTTTAATTCTGGAACTAGGTACTTAGTTCTCGCGTATAATTCTCGAACAAGGTACTTAGTTCTCGCGTTTATTTCTCGAACTAGGTACTTACAATGCACACGCAAATAGTGCAACACTGATAATGACTAGTGAGATATATCAAAAAATCAGAAAAAAAATTAAGAAAACGAAAATCATAATATCTCTCTTGAATGCCCAGGGGTTTTTGAGAAATCGGGGTGGGAAGTGGGCGGAAAATGTGTGAGCGGGCGCGAGGTGGTAATTAGTAGGGATGGAACGGAGAAAGAAAGAGAAACTCGAGTTTTTCTCTCTGCGACGGAAGCGTAAATGGAGGGTTAACATTGGGGGACTCATAAAATAACATTGAGCGAGAGCGAGACTTTTCACAAATCCAGACGGGCACTAACTATACGAAGGAAAGCCAAAAGAAGGAAAAAGTCGACTTTCTTCGTCAAATCCACGGACTTCGCGCCCACCACACCCATTTTCCGCCCACTTCCCACCCCGATTTCTCAAAAACCCCTGGGCATTCAAGAGAGATATTATGATTTTCGTTTTCTTAATTTTGGAACTAGGTATTTAGTTCTCGCGTTTATTTCTGGAACTAGGTACTTAGTTCTCGCGTTTAATTCAGGAACTAGGTACTTAGTTCTTGCGTTTAATTCTGGAACTGGGTACTTAGTTCTCGCGTTTAATTCTGGAACTAGGTACTTAGTTCTCGCGTTTATTTCTGGAACTAGGTTCTTAGTTCTCGCGTTCAATTCTGGAACTAGGTACTTAGTTCTCGCGTTTAATTCTGGAACTAGGTACTTAGTTCTCGCGTTTAATTCTGGAACTAGGTACTTAGTTCTCGCGTTAAATTCTGGAACTAGGTACTTAGTTCTCGCGTTTAATTCTGGAACTGTGTACTTAGTCCTCCGGTTTATTTCTGGAACTAGGTACTTAGTTCTTGCGTTTAATTCTGGAACTGGGTACTTAGTTCTTTCTTTTCATTCTGGAACTAGGTACTAAGTTCTGGCGTTTAATTCTGGAACTAGGTACTTAGTTCCCGCGTTTAATCCTGGAACTAGGTACTTAGTTCTTGCGTTTAATTCTGGAACTGGGTACTTAGTTCTCGCGTTTAATTCTGGAACTAGGTACTTAGTTCTCGCGTTTATTTCTGGAACTAGGTTCTTAGTTCTCGCGTTCAATTCTGGAACTAGGTACTTAGTTCTCGCGTTTAATTCTGGAACTAGGTACTTAGTTCTCGCGTTTAATTCTGGAACTAGGTACTTAGTTCTCGCGTTAAATTCTGGAACTAGGTACTTAGTTCTCGCGTTTAATTCTGGAACTGTGTACTTAGTCCTCCGGTTTATTTCTGGAACTAGGTACTTAGTTCTTGCGTTTAATTCTGGAACTGGGTACTTAGTTCTCGCGTTTAATTCAGGAACTAGGTACTTAGTTCTTGCGTTTAATTCAGGAACTAGGTACTTAGTTCTTGCGTTTAATTCTGGAACTGGGTACTTAGTTCTCGCGTTTAATTCTGGAACTAGGTACTTAGTTCTCGCGTTTATTTCTGGAACTAGGTTCTTAGTTCTCGCGTTCAATTCTGGAACTAGGTACTTAGTTCTCGCGTTTAATTCTTGAACTAGGTACTTAGTTCTCGCGTTTATTTCTGGAACTAGGTTCTTAGTTCTCGCGTTCAATTCTGGAACTAGGTACTTAGTTCTCGCGTTTAATTCTGGAACTAGGTACTTAGTTCTCGCGTTATTTCTCGAACTAGGTACTTAGTGCTCTCGTTATATTCTGGAACTAGGTACTTAGTTCTCGCGCTTAATTCTGGAACTAGGTATTTAGTTCTCGCGTTTATTTCTGGAACTAGGTACTTAGTTCTCGCGTTTAATTCTGGAACTAGGTACTTAGTTCTCGCGTTTAATTCTGGAACTAGGTACTTAGTTCTCGCGTTAAATTCTGGAACTAGGTACTTAGTTCTCGCGTTTAATTCTGGAACTGTGTACTTAGTCCTCCGGTTTATTTCTGGAACTAGGTACTTAGTTCTTGCGTTTAATTTTGGAACTGGGTACTTAGTTCTTTCTTTTCATTCTGGAACTAGGTACTAAGTTCTGGCGTTTAATTCTGGAACTAGGTACTTAGTTCCCGCGTTTAATCCTGGATCTAGGTACTTAGTTCTCGCGTTTAATTCTGGAACTAGGTACTTAGTTCTAGCGTTTAATTCTCGATCTAGGTACTTAGTTCTCGCGTTTAATTGTCGAACTAGGTACTTATTTCTCGGTTTTATTTCTCGAACTAGGCACTTAGTTCTCGCGTTTAATTCTGGAACTAGGTACTTAGTTCTTGCGTTTAATTCTGGAACTGGGTACGTAGTTCTCGCGTTTAATTCTGGAACTGGGTACTTAGTTCTCGCGTTTAATTCTGGAACTAGGTACTTAGTTCTCGCGTATAATTCTCGAACAAGGTACTTAGTTCTCGCGTTTATTTCTCGAACTAGGTACTTACAATGCACACGCAAATAGTGCAACACTGATAATGACTAGTGAGATATATCAAAAAATCAGAAAAAAAATTAAGAAAACGAAAATCATAATATCTCTCTTGAATGCCCAGGGGTTTTTGAGAAATCGGGGTGGGAAGTGGGCGGAAAATGGGTGAGCGGGCGCGAGGTGGTAATTAGTAGGGATGGAACGGAGAAAGAAAGAGAAACTCGAGTTTTTCTCTCTGCGACGGAAGCGTAAATGGAGGGTTAACATTGGGGGACTCATAAAATAACATTGAGCGAGAGCGAGACTTTTCACAAATCCAGACGGGCACTAACTATACGAAGGAAAGCCAAAAGAAGGAAAAAGTCGACTTTCTTCGTCAAATCCACGGACTTCGCGCCCACCACACCCATTTTCCGCCCACTTCCCACCCCGATTTCTCAAAAACCCCTGGGCATTCAAGAGAGATATTATGATTTTCGTTTTCTTAATTTTGGAACTAGGTATTTAGTTCTCGCGTTTATTTCTGGAACTAGGTACTTAGTTCTCGCGTTTAATTCAGGAACTAGGTACTTAGTTCTTGCGTTTAATTCTGGAACTGGGTACTTAGTTCTCGCGTTTAATTCTGGAACTAGGTACTTAGTTCTCGCGTTTATTTCTGGAACTAGGTTCTTAGTTCTCGCGTTCAATTCTGGAACTAGGTACTTAGTTCTCGCGTTTAATTCTGGAACTAGGTACTTAGTTCTCGCGTTTAATTCTGGAACTAGGTACTTAGTTCTCGCGTTAAATTCTGGAACTAGGTACTTAGTTCTCGCGTTTAATTCTGGAACTGTGTACTTAGTCCTCCGGTTTATTTCTGGAACTAGGTACTTAGTTCTTGCGTTTAATTCTGGAACTGGGTACTTAGTTCTTTCTTTTCATTCTGGAACTAGGTACTAAGTTCTGGCGTTTAATTCTGGAACTAGGTACTTAGTTCCCGCGTTTAATCCTGGAACTAGGTACTTAGTTCTTGCGTTTAATTCTGGAACTGGGTACTTAGTTCTCGCGTTTAATTCTGGAACTAGGTACTTAGTTCTTGCGTTTAATTCTGGAACTGGGTACTTAGTTCTCGCGTTTAATTCAGGAACTAGGTACTTAGTTCTTGCGTTTAATTCAGGAACTAGGTACTTAGTTCTTGCGTTTAATTCTGGAACTGGGTACTTAGTTCTCGCGTTTAATTCTGGAACTAGGTACTTAGTTCTCGCGTTTATTTCTGGAACTAAGTTCTTAGTTCTCGCGTTCAATTCTGGAACTAGGTACTTAGTTCTCGCGTTTAATTCTTGAACTAGGTACTTAGTTCTCGCGTTTATTTCTGGAACTAGGTTCTTAGTTCTCGCGTTCAATTCTGGAACTAGGTACTTAGTTCTCGCGTTTAATTCTGGAACTAGGTACTTAGTTCTCGCGTTATTTCTCGAACTAGGTACTTAGTGCTCTCGTTATATTCTGGAACTAGGTACTTAGTTCTCGCGCTTAATTCTGGAACTAGGTATTTAGTTCTCGCGTTTATTTCTGGAACTAGGTACTTAGTTCTCGCGTTTAATTCAGGAACTAGGTACTTAGTTCTTGCGTTTAATTCTGGAACTGGGTACTTAGTTCTCGCGTTTAATTCTGGAACTAGGTACTTAGTTCTCGCGTTTATTTCTGGAACTAGGTTCTTAGTTCTCGCGTTCAATTCTGGAACTAGGTACTTAGTTCTCGCGTTTAATTCTGGAACTAGGTACTTAGTTCTCGCGTTTAATTCTGGAACTAGGTACTTAGTTCTCGCGTTAAATTCTGGAACTAGGTACTTAGTTCTCGCGTTTAATTCTGGAACTGTGTACTTAGTCCTCCGGTTTATTTCTGGAACTAGGTACTTAGTTCTTGCGTTTAATTCTGGAACTGGGTACTTAGTTCTTTCTTTTCATTCTGGAACTAGGTACTAAGTTCTGGCGTTTAATTCTGGAACTAGGTACTTAGTTCCCGCGTTTAATCCTGGATCTAGGTACTTAGTTCTCGCGTTTAATTCTGGAACTAGGTACTTAGTTCTAGCGTTTAATTCTCGATCTAGGTACTTAGTTCTCGCGTTTAATTGTCGAACTAGGTACTTATTTCTCGGTTTTATTTCTCGAACTAGGCACTTAGTTCTCGCGTTTAATTCTGGAACTAGGTACTTAGTTCTTGCGTTTAATTCTGGAACTGGGTACTTAGTTCTCGCGTTTAATTCTGGAACTGGGTACTTAGTTCTCGCGTTTAATTCTGGAACTAGGTACTTAGTTCTCGCGTATAATTCTCGAACAAGGTACTTAGTTCTCGCGTTTATTTCTCGAACTAGGTACTTAGTTCTCGCGTTTATTTCTCGATCTAAGTACTTCGTTCTCGCGTTTAATTCTGGAACTAGGTACTTAGTTCTCGCGTTTATTTCTGGAACTAGGTTCTTAGTTCTCGCGTTCAATTCTGGAACTAGGTACTTAGTTCTCGCGTTTAATTCTGGAACTAGGTACTTAGTTCTCGCGTTTAGTTCTGGAACTAGGTACTTAGTTCTCGCGTTAAATTCTGGAACTAGGTACTTAGTTCTCGCGTTTAATTCTGGAACTGGGTACTTAGTCCTCCGGTTTATTTCTGGAACTAGGTACTTAGTTCTTGCGTTTAATTCTGGAACTGGGTACTTAGTTCTTTCTTTTCATTCTGGAACTAGGTACTAAGTTCTGGCGTTTAATTCTGGAACTAGGTACTTAGTTCCCGCGTTTAATCCTGGATCTAGGTACTTAGTTCTCGCGTTTAATTCTGGAACTAGGTACTTAGTTCTAGCGTTTAATTCTCGATCTAGGTACTTAGTTCTCGCGTTTAATTGTCGAACTAGGTACTTATTTCTCGGTTTTATTTCTCGAACTAGGCACTTAGTTCTCGCGTTTAATTCTGGAACTAGGTACTTAGTTCTTGCGTTTAATTCTGGAACTGGGTACTTAGTTCTCGCGTTTAATTCTGGAACTGGGTACTTAGTTCTCGCGTTTAATTCTGGAACTAGGTACTTAGTTCTCGCGTATAATTCTCGAACAAGGTACTTAGTTCTCGCGTTTATTTCTCGAACTAGGTACTTAGTTCTCGCGTTTATTTCTCGATCTAAGTACTTCGTTCTCGCGTTTAATTCTGGAACTAGATACTTAGTTCTCGCGTTTATTTCTGGAACTAGGTTCTTAGTTCTCGCGTTCAATTCTGGAACTAGGTACTTAGTTCTCGCGTTTAATTCTGGAACTAGGTACTTAGTTCTCGCGTTTAATTCTGGAACTAGGTACTTAGTTCTCGCGTTAAATTCTGGAACTAGGTACTTAGTTCTCGCGTTTAATTCTGGAACTGGGTACTTAGTCCTCCGGTTTATTTCTGGAACTAGGTACTTAGTTCTTGCGTTTAATTCTGGAACTGGGTACTTAGTTCTTTCTTTTCATTCTGGAACTAGGTACTAAGTTCTGGCGTTTAATTCTGGAACTAGGTACTTAGTTCCCGCGTTTAATCCTGGATCTAGGTACTTAGTTCTCGCGTTTAATTCTGGAACTAGGTACTTAGTTCTAGCGTTTAATTCTCGATCTAGGTACTTAGTTCTCGCGTTTAATTGTCGAACTAGGTACTTATTTCTCGGTTTTATTTCTCGAACTAGGCACTTAGTTCTCGCGTTTAATTCTGGAACTAGGTACTTAGTTCTTGCGTTTAATTCTGGAACTGGGTACGTAGTTCTCGCGTTTAATTCTGGAACTGGGTACTTAGTTCTCGCGTTTAATTCTGGAACTAGGTACTTAGTTCTCGCGTATAATTCTCGAACAAGGTACTTAGTTCTCGCGTTTATTTCTCGAACTAGGTACTTACAATGCACACGCAAATAGTGCAACACTGATAATGACTAGTGAGATATATCAAAAAATCAGAAAAAAAATTAAGAAAACGAAAATCATAATATCTCTCTTGAATGCCCAGGGGTTTTTGAGAAATCGGGGTGGGAAGTGGGCGGAAAATGGGTCAGCGGGCGCGAGGTGGTAATTAGTAGGGATGGAACGGAGAAAGAAAGAGAAACTCGAGTTTTTCTCTCTGCGACGGAAGCGTAAATGGAGGGTTAACATTGGGGGACTCATAAAATAACATTGAGCGAGAGCGAGACTTTTCACAAATCCAGACGGGCACTAACTATACGAAGGAAAGCCAAAAGAAGGAAAAAGTCGACTTTCTTCGTCAAATCCACGGACTTCGCGCCCACCACACCCATTTTCCGCCCACTTCCCACCCCGATTTCTCAAAAACCCCTGGGCATTCAAGAGAGATATTATGATTTTCGTTTTCTTAATTTTTTTTCTGATTTTTTGGTATATCTCACAAGTCATTATCAGTGTTGCACTATTTGCGTGTGCATTGTTAGTGCTCTCGTTTTATTCTGGAACTAGGTACTTAGTTCTCGCGCTTAATTCTGGAACTAGGTATTTAGTTCTCGCGTTTATTTCTGGAACTAGGTACTTAGATCTCGCGTTTAATTCAGGAACTAGGTACTTAGTTCTCGCGTTTATATCTGGAACTAGGTACTTAGTTCTCGCGTTTATTTCTGGAACTAGGTTCTTAGTTCTCGCGTTCAATTTTGGAACTAGGTACTTAGTTCTCGCGTTTAATTCTGGAACTAGGTACTTAGTTCTAGCGTTTAATTCTCGATCTAGGTACTTAGTTCTCGCGTTTAATTGTCGAACTAGGTACTTATTTCTCGCGTTCAATTTTGGAACTAGGTACTTAGTTCTCGCGTTTAATTCTGGAACTAGGTACTTAGTTCTCGCGTTTAATTGTCGAACTAGGTACTTATTTCTCGCGTTTATTTCTCGAACTAGGTACTTAGTGCTCGCGTTTAATTCTGGAACTAGGTACTTAGTTCTTGCGTTTAATTCTGGAACTGGGTACTTAGATCTCGCGTTTAATTCTGGAACTAGGTACTTAGTTCTCGCGTTTAATTCTGGAACTAGGTACTTAGTTCTCGCGTTTAATTCTTGAACTAGGTACTTAGTTCTCGCGTTTATTTCTGGAACTAGGTTCTTAGTTCTCGCGTTCAATTCTGGAACTAGGTACTTAGTTCTCGCGTTTAATTCTGGAACTAGGTACTTAGTTCTCGCGTTTAATTCTGGAACTAGGTACTTAGTTCTCGCGTTAAATTCTGGAACTAGGTACTTAGTTCTCGCGTTTAATTCTGGAACTGGGTACTTAGTCCTCCGGTTTATTTCTGGAACTAGGTACTTAGTTCTTGCGTTTAATTCTGGAACTGGGTACTTATTTCTCGGTTTTATTTCTCGAACTAGGCACTTAGTTCTCGCGTTTAATTCTGGAACTAGGTACTTAGTTCTTGCGTTTAATTCTGGAACTGGGTACTTAGTTCTCGCGTTTAATTCTGGAACTGGGTACTTAGTTCTCGCGTTTAATTCTGGAACTAGGTACTTAGTTCTCGCGTATAATTCTCGAACAAGGTACTTAGTTCTCGCGTTTATTTCTCGAACTAGGTACTTTGATCTCGCGTTTAATTCAGGAACTAGGTACTTAGTTCTTGCGTTTAATTCTGGAACTGGGTACTTAGTTCTCGCGTTTAATTCTGGAACTAGGTACTTAGTTCTCGCGTTTATTTCTGGAACTAGGTTCTTAGTTCTCGCGTTCAATTCTGGAACTAGGTACTTAGTTCTCGCGTTTAATTCTGGAACTAGGTACTTAGTTCTCGCGTTTAATTCTGGAACTAGGTACTTAGTTCTCGCGTTAAATTCTGGAACTAGGTACTTAGTTCTCGCGTTTAATTCTGGAACTGGGTACTTAGTCCTCCGGTTTATTTCTGGAACTAGGTACTTAGTTCTTGCGTTTAATTCTGGAACTGGGTACTTAGTTCTTTCTTTTCATTCTGGAACTAGGTACTAAGTTCTGGCGTTTAATTCTGGAACTAGGTACTTAGTTCCCGCGTTTAATCCTGGATCTAGGTACTTAGTTCTCGCGTTTAATTCTGGAACTAGGTACTTAGTTCTAGCGTTTAATTCTCGATCTAGGTACTTAGTTCTCGCGTTTAATTGTCGAACTAGGTACTTATTTCTCGGTTTTATTTCTCGAACTAGGCACTTAGTTCTCGCGTTTAATTCTGGAACTAGGTACTTAGTTCTTGCGTTTAATTCTGGAACTGGGTACTTAGTTCTCGCGTTTAATTCTGGAACTGGGTACTTAGTTCTCGCGTTTAATTCTGGAACTAGGTACTTAGTTCTCGCGTATAATTCTCGAACAAGGTACTTAGTTCTCGCGTTTATTTCTCGAACTAGGTACTTAGTGCTCTCGTTTTATTCTGGAACTAGGTACTTAGTTCTCGCGCTTAATTCTGGAACTAGGTATTTAGTTCTCGCGTTTATTTCTGGAACTAGGTACTTAGATCTCGCGTTTAATTCAGGAACTAGGTACTTACTTCTCGCATTTAATTCTGGAACTGGGTACTTAGTTCTCGCGTTTAATTCTGGAACTAGGTACTTAGTTCTCGCGTTTATTTCTGGAACTAGGTTCTTAGTTCTCGCGTTCAATTTTGGAACTAGGTACTTAGTTCTCGCGTTTAATTCTGGAACTAGGTACTTAGTTCTAGCGTTTAATTCTCGATCTAGGTACTTAGTTCTCGCGTTTAATTGTCGAACTAGGTACTTATTTCTCGCGTTTATTTCTCGAACTAGGTACTTAGTGCTCGCGTTTAATTCTGGAACTAGGTACTTAGTTCTTGCGTTTAATTCTGGAACTGGGTACTTAGATCTCGCGTTTAATTCTGGAACTAGGTACTTAGTTCTCGCGTTTAATTCTGGAACTAGGTACTTAGTTCTCGCGTTTAATTCTTGAACTAGGTACTTAGTTCTCGCGTTTATTTCTGGAACTAGGTTCTTGGTTCTCGCGTTCAATTCTGGAACTAGGTACTTAGTTCTCGCGTTTAATTCTGGAACTAGGTACTTAGTTCTCGCGTTTAATTCTGGAACTAGGTACTTAGTTCTCGCGTTAAATTCTGGAACTAGGTACTTAGTTCTCGCGTTTAATTCTGGAACTGGGTACTTAGTCCTCCGGTTTATTTCTGGAACTAGGTACTTAGTTCTTGCGTTTAATTCTGGAACTGGGTACTTAGTTCTTTCTTTTCATTCTGGAACTAGGTACTAAGTTCTGGCGTTTAATTCTGGAACTAGGTACTTAGTTCCCGCGTTTAATCCTGGATCTAGGTACTTAGTTCTCGCGTTTAATTCTGGAACTAGGTACTTAGTTCTAGCGTTTAATTCTCGATCTAGGTACTTAGTTCTCGCGTTTAATTGTCGAACTAGGTACTTATTTCTCGGTTTTATTTCTCGAACTAGGCACTTAGTTCTCGCGTTTAATTCTGGAACTAGGTACTTAGTTCTTGCGTTTAATTCTGGAACTGGGTACTTAGTTCTCGCGTTTAATTCTGGAACTGGGTACTTGGTTCTCGCGTTTAATTCTGGAACTAGGTACTTAGTTCTCGCGTATAATTCTCGAACAAGGTACTTAGTTCTCGCGTTTATTTCTCGAACTAGGTACTTAGTGCTCTCGTTTTATTCTGGAACTAGGTACTTAGTTCTCGCGCTTAATTCTGGAACTAGGTATTTAGTTCTCGCGTTTATTTCTGGAACTAGGTACTTAGATCTCGCGTTTAATTCAGGAACTAGGTACTTAGTTCTTGCGTTTAATTCTGGAACTGTGTACTTAGTTCTCGCGTTTAATTCTGGAACTAGGTACTTAGTTCTCGCGTTTATTTCTGGAACTAGGTTCTTAGTTCTCGCGTTCAATTTTGGAACTAGGTACTTAGTTCTCGCGTTTAATTCTGGAACTAGGTACTTAGTTCTAGCGTTTAATTCTCGATCTAGGTACTTAGTTCTCGCGTTTAATTGTCGAACTAGGTACTTATTTCTCGCGTTTATTTCTCGAACTAGGTACTTAGTGCTCGCGTTTAATTCTGGAACTAGGTACTTAGTTCTTGCGTTTAATTCTGGAACTGGGTACTTAGATCTCGCGTTTAATTCTGGAACTAGGTACTTAGTTCTCGCGTTTAATTCTGGAACTAGGTACTTAGTTCTCGCGTTTAATTCTTGAACTAGGTACTTAGTTCTCGCGTTTAATTCTGGAACTGGGTACTTAGTCCTCGGGTTTATTTCTGGAACTAGGTACTTAGTTCTTGCGTTTAATTCTGGAACTGGGTACTTAGTTCTCGCGTTTAATTCTGGAACTAGGTACTTAGTTCTCGCGTTTATTTCTCGATCTAGGTACTTCGTTCTCGCGTTTATTTCTGGAACTAGGTTCTTAGTTCTCGCGTTCAATTCTGGAACTAGGTACTTAGTTCTCGCGTTTAATTCTGGAACTAGGTACTAAGTCCTCAAACTAGGTAATTAGTTCTGGCGTTTAATTCTGGAACTAGGCACTTAGTTCTCGCGTTTATTTCTGGAACTAGGTACTTAGTTCTCGCGTTTAATTCTAGAACTAGGTACTTAGTTCTCGCGTTTAATTCTGGAACTGGGTACTTAGTTCTCGCGTTTAATTCTGGAACTAGGTACTTAGTTCTGGCGTATAATTCTCGAACAAAGTACTTAGTTCTCGCGTTATTTCTCGAACTAGGTACTTAGTGCTCTCGTTTTATTCTGGAACTAGGTACTTAGTTCTCGCGCTTAATTCTGGAACTAGGTATTTAGTTCTCGCGTTTATTTCTGGAACTAGGTACTTAGATCTCGCGTTTAATTCAGGAACTAGGTACTTAGTTCTTGCGTTTAATTCTGGAACTGGGTACTTAGTTCTCGCGTTTAATTCTGGAACTAGGTACTTAGTTCTCGCGTTTATTTCTGGAACTAGGTTCTTAGTTCTCGCGTTCAATTCTGGAACTAGGTACTTAGTTCTCGCGTTTAATTCTGGAACTAGGTACTTAGTTCTCGCGTTTAATTATGGAACTAGGTACTTAGTTCTCGCGTTAAATTCTGGAACTAGGTACTTAGTTCTCGCGTTTAATTCTGGAACTGGGTACTTAGTCCTCCGGTTTATTTCTGGAACTTGGTACTTAGTTCTTGCGTTTAATTCTGGAACTGGGTACTTAGTTCTTTCTTTTCATTCTGGAACTAGGTACTTAGTTCCCGCGTTTAATCCTGGATCTAGGTACTTAGTTCTCGCGTTTAATTCTGGAACTAGGTACTTAGTTCTAGCGTTTAATTCTCGATCTAGGTACTTAGTTCTCGCGTTTAATTGTCGAACTAGGTACTTAGTTCTCGCGTTTAATTCTGGAACTAGGTACTTAGTTCTCGCGTTTAATTCTGGAACTAGGTACTTAGTTCTTGCATTTAATTCTGGAACTGGGTACTTAGTTCTCGCGTTTAATTCTGGAACTGGGTACTTAGTTCTCGCGTTTAATTCTGGAACTAGGTACTTAGTTCTCGCGTATAATTCTCGAACAAGGTACTTAGTTCTCGCGTTTATTTCTCGAACTAGGTACTTAGTGCTCTCGTTTTATTCTGGAACTAGGTACTTAGTTCTCGCGCTTAATTCTGGAACTAGGTACTTAGTTCTCGCGTATAATTCTCGAACAAGGTACTTAGTTCTCGCGTTTATTTCTCGAACTAGGTACTTAGTGCTCTCGTTTTATTCTGGAACTAGGTACTTAGTTCTCGCGCTTAATTCTGGAACTAGGTATTTAGTTCTCGCGTTTATTTCTGGAACTAGGTACTTAGATCTCGCGTTTAATTCAGGAACTAGGTACTTAGTTCTTGCGTTTAATTCTGGAACTGGGTACTTAGTTCTCGCGTTTAATTCTGGAACTAGGTACTTAGTTCTCGCGTTTATTTCTGGAACTAGGTTCTTAGTTCTCGCGTTCAATTCTGGAACTAGGTACTTAGTTCTCGCGTTTAATTCTGGAACTAGGTACTTAGTTCTAGCGTTTAATTCTCGATCTAGGTACTTAGTTCTCGCGTTTAATTGTCGAACTAGGTACTTATTTCTCGCGTTTATTTCTCGAACTAGGTACTTAGTGCTCGCGTTTAATTCTGGAACTAGGTACTTAGTTCTTGCGTTTAATTCTGGAACTGGGTACTTAGATCTCGCGTTTAATTCTGGAACTAGGTACTTAGTTCTCGCGTTTAATTCTGGAACTAGGTACTTAGTTCTCGCGTTTAATTCTGGAACTAGGTACTTAGTTCTCGCGTTTAATTCTGGAACTGGGTACTTAGTCCTCGGGTTTATTTCTGGAACTAGGTACTTAGTTCTTGCGTTTAATTCTGGAACTGGGTACTTAGTTCTCGCGTTTAATTCTGGAACTAGGTACTTAGTTCTCGCGTTTATTTCTCGATCTAGGTACTTCGCTCTCGCGTTTATTTCTGGAACTAGGTTCTTAGTTCTCGCGTTCAATTCTGGAACTAGGTACTTAGTTCTCGCGTTTAATTCTGGAACTAGGTACTAAGTCCTCAAACTAGGTAATTAGTTGTTCTGGCGTTTAATTCTGGAACTAGGCACTTAGTTCTCGCGTTTATTTCTGGAACTAGGTACTTAGTTCTCGCGTTTAATTCTAGAACTAGGTACTTAGTTCTCGCGTTTAATTCTGGAACTGGGTACTTAGTTCTCGCGTTTAATTCTGGAACTAGGTACTTAGTTCTCGCGTATAATTCTCGAACAAAGTACTTTGTTCTCGCGTTATTTCTCGAACTAGGTACTTAGTGCTCTCGTTTTATTCTGGAACTAGGTACTTAGTTCTCGCGATTAATTCTGGAACTAGGTATTTAGTTCTCGCGTTTATTTCTGGAACTAGGTACTTAGATCTCGCGTTTAATTCAGGAACTAGGTACTTAGTTCTTGCGTTTAATTCTGGAACTGGGTACTTAGTTCTCGCGTTTAATTCTGGAACTAGGTACTTAGTTCTCGCGTTTATTTCTGGAACTAGGTTCTTAGTTCTCGCGTTCAATTCTGGAACTAGGTACTTAGTTCTCGCGTTTAATTCTGGAACTAGGTACTTAGTTCTCGCGTTTAATTCTGGAACTAGGTACTTAGTTCTCGCGTTAAATTCTGGAACTAGGTACTTAGTTCTCGCGTTTAATTCTGGAACTGGGTACTTAGTCCTCCGGTTTATTTCTGGAACTAGGTACTTAGTTCTTGCGTTTAATTCAGGAACTGGGTACTTAGTTCTTTCTTTTCATTCTGGAACTAGGTACTAAGTTCTGGCGTTTAATTCTGGAACTACGTACTTAGTTCCCGCGTTTAATTCTGGATCTAGGTACTTAGTTCTCGCGTTTAATTCTGGAACTAGGTACTTAGTTCTAGCGTTTAATTCTCGATCTAGGTACTTAGTTCTCGCGTTTAATTGTCGAACTAGGTACTTATTTCTCGGTTTTATTTCTCGAACTAGGTACTTAGTGCTCGCGTTTAATTCTGGAACTAGGTACTTAGTTCTTGCGATTAATTCTGGAACTGGGTACTTAGATATCGCGTTTAATTCTGGAACTAGGTACTTAGTACTCGCGTTTAATTCTGGAACTAGGTACTTAGTTCTCGCGTTTAATTCTGGAACTAGGTACTTAGTTCTCGCGTTTAATTCTGGAACTGGGTACTTAGTCCTCGGGTTTATTTCTGCAACTAGGTACTTAGTTCTTGCGTTTAATTCTGGAACTGGGTACTTAGTTCTCGCGTTTAATTCTGGAACTAGGTACTTAGTTCTCGCGTTTATTTCTCGATCTAGGTACTTCGTTCTCGTGTTTAATTGTCGAACTAGGTACTTATTTCTTGCGTATAATTCTGAAACTGGGTGCTTAGTTCTCGCGTTTAATTCTGGAACTAGGTACTTAGTTCTCGCGTTTATTTCTCGATCTAGGTACTTCGTTCTCGCGTTTAATTGTCGAACTAGGTACTTATTTCTTGCGTATAATTCTGGAACTGGGTGCTTAGTTCTGGCGTTTAATTCTGCAACTAGGTACTTAGTTCCCGCGTTTAAATCTGGATCTAGGTACTTAGTTCTCGCGTTTAATTCTGGAACTAGGTACTTAGTTCTCGCGTTAAATTCTGGAACTAGGTACTTAGTTCTCGCGTTTAATTCTGGAACTGGGTACTTAGTCCTCCGGTTTATTTCTGGAACTAGGTACTTAGTTCTTGCGTTTAATTCTGGAACTGGGTACTTAGTTCTTTCTTTTCATTCTGGAACTAGGTACTAAGTTCTGGCGTTTAATACTGGAACTAGGTACTTAGTTCCCGCGTTTAATTCTGGATCTAGGTACTTAGTTCTCGCGTTTAATTCTGGAACAAGGTACTTAGTTCTAGCGTTTAATTCTCGATCTAGGTACTTAGTTCTCGCGTTTAATTGTCGAACTAGGTACTTATTTCTTGTGTATAATTCTGGAACTGGGTGCTTAGTTCTCGCGTTTAATTCTGGAACTAGGTACTAAGTTCTCGCGTTTAATTCTGGATCTAGGTACTTAGTTCTCGCGTTTAATTCTGGAACTAGGTACTTAGTTCTAGCGTTTAATTCTCGAACTAGGTACTTAGTTCTCGCGTTTAATTCTCGAACTAGGTACTTAGTTCTCGCATTTATTTCTCGAACTAGGTACTTAGTGCTCTCGTTTTATTCTGGAACTAGGTACTTAGTCCTCAAACTAGGTACTTAGTTCTGGCGTTTAATTCTGGAACTAGGCACTTAGTTCTCGCGTTTATTTCTGGAACTAGGCACTTAGTTCTCGCGTTTATTTCTGGAACTAAATTCTTAGTTCTCGCGTTCAATTCTGGAACTAGGTACTTAGTTCTCGCGTTTAATTCTGGAACTAGGTACTTAGTTCTCGCGTTTAATTCTGGAACTAGGTACTTAGTTCTCGCGTTAAATTCTGGAACTAAGTACTTAGTTCTCGCGTTTAATTCTGGAACTAGGTACTTAGTTCTCGCGTTTATTTCTGGAACTAGGTTCTTAGTTCTCGCTTTCAATTCTGGAACTAGGTACTTAGTTCTCGCGTTTAATTCTGGAACTGGGTACTTAGTTCTTTTTTTTCATTCTGGAACTAGGTACTAAGTTCTGGCGTTTAATTCTGGAACTAGGTACTTAGTTCCCGCGTTTAATTCTGGATCTAGGTACTTAGTTCTGGCGTTTAATTCTGGAACTAGGTACTTAGTTCTAGCGTTTAATTCTCGACCTAGGTACTTAGTTCTCGCGTTTAATTGTCGAACTAGGTACTTATTTCTTGTGTATAATTCTGGAACTGGGTGCTTAGTTCTCGCGTTTAATTCTGGAACTAGGTACTTAGTCCTCAGACTAGGCACTTAGTTCTCGCGTTTATTTCTGGAGCTAGGTACTTAGTTCTCGCGTTTAATTCTGGAACTAGGTACTTAGTTCTCGCGTTTAATTCTGGAACTGGGTACTTAGTTCTCGCGTTTAATTCTGGAACTAGGTACTTAGTTCTCGAGTATATATCTCTAACAAGGTACTTAGTTCTCGCGTTTATTTCTCGAACTAGGTACTTAGTGCTCTCGTTTTATTCTGGAACTAGGTACTTACTTCTCGCATTTAATTCTGGAACAAGGTACTTAGTTCTCGCGCTTAATTCTGGAACTAGGTATTTAGTTCTCGCGTTTATTTTTGGAACTAGGTACTTAGATCTCGCGATTACTTCAGGAACTAGATACTTAGTTCTTGCGTTTAATTCTGGAACTGGGTACTTAGTTCTCGCGTTTAATTCTGGAACTAGGTACTTAGTTCTCGCGTTTAATTCCGGAACTGGGTACTTAGTTCTCGCGTTTAATTCTGGAACTAGGCACTTAGTCCTTTCTTTTCATTCTGGAACTAGATACTAAGTTCTGGCGTTTAATTCTGGAACTAGGTACTTAGTTCTCGCGTTTAATTCTAGATCTAGGTACTTAGTTCTCGCGTTTAATTCTGGAACTAGGTACTTAGTTCTCGCGTTTATTTCTCGAACTAGGTACTTAGTTCTCGCGTTTAATTCTGGAACTAGGCACTTAGTTCTCGCGTTTATTTCTGGAACTAGGTACTTAGTTCTCGCGTTTATTTCTGGAACTAGGTTCTGAGTTCTCGCGTTCAATTTTGGAACTAGGTACTTAGTTCTCGCGTTTAATTCTGGAACTAGGTACTTAGTTCTCGCGTTTAATTCTGGAACTAGGTACTTAGTTCTTGCGTTTAATTCTGGAACTGGGTACTTAGTTCTCGCGTTTAATTCTGGAACTAGGCACTTAGTTCTTTCTTTTCATTCTGGAACTAGGTACTAAGTTTTCGCGTTTAATTCTGGAACTAGGTACTTAGTTCTCGCGTTTAATTCTAGATCTAGGTACTTAGTTCCCGCGTTTAATTCTGGATCTAGGTACTTAGTTCTCGCGTTTAATTCTGGAACAAGGTACTTAGTTCTAGCGTTTAATTCTCGAACTAGGTACTTAGTTCTCGCGTTTAATTCTCGAACTAGGTACTTAGTTCTAGCGTTTAATTCTGGATCTAGGTACTTAGTTCTCGCGTTTAATTCTCGAACTTGGTACTTAGTTCTAGCGTTATATTCTCGAACTAGGTACTTAGATCTCGCGTTTAATTCTCGACCTAGGTACTTAGTTCTCGCGTTTAATTGTCGAACTAGGTACTTATTTCTTGTGTATAATTCTGGAACTGGGTGCTTAGTTCTCGCGTTTAATTCTGGAACTAGGCACTTAGTTCTTTCTTTTCATTCTGGAACTAGGTACTAAGTTTTCGCGTTTAATTCTGGAACTAGGTACTTAGTTCTCGCGTTTAATTCTAGATCTAGGTACTTAGTTCTCGCGTTTAATTCTGGAACTAGGTACTTAGTTCTCGCGTTTATTTCTCGAACTAGGTACTTAGTTCTCGCGTTTAATTCTGGAACTAGGCACTTAGTTCTCGCGTTTATTTCTGGAACTAGGTACTTAGTTCTCGCGTTTATTTCTGCAACTAGTTTCTTAGTTCTCGCGTTCAATTTTGGAACTAGGTACTTAGTTCTCGCGTTTAATTCTGGAACTAGGTACTTAGTTCTCGCGTTTAATTCTGGAACTAGGTACTTAGTTCTCGCGTTAAATTCTGGAACTAGGTACTTAGTTCTCGCGTTTAATTCTGGAACTAGGCACTTAGTTCTAGCGTTTAATTCTCGATCTAGGTACTTAGTTCTCGCGTTTAATTGTCGAACTAGGTACTTATTTCTTCCGTATAATTATGGAACTGGGTGCTTAGCTCTCGCGTTTAATTCTGGAACTAGGTACTAAGTTCTCGCGTTTAATTCTGGATCAAGGTACTTAGTTCTCGCGTTTAATTCTGGAACTAGGTACTTAGTTCTAGCGTTTAATTCTCGAACTAGGTACTTAGTTCTCGCGTTTAATTCTCGAACTAGGTACTTAGTTCTAGCGTTTAATTCTGGATCTAGGTACTTAGTTCTCGCGTTTAATTCTCGAACTTGGTACTTAGTTCTAGCGTTATATTCTCGAACTAGGTACTTAGATCTCGCGTTTAATTCTCGACCTAGGTACTTAGTTCTCGCGTTTAATTGTCGAACTAGGTACTTATTTCTTGTGTATAATTCTGGAACTGGGTGCTTAGTTCTCGCGTTTAATTCTGGAACTAGGTACTTAGTCCTCACACTAGGCACTTAGTTCTCGCGTTTATTTCTGGAGCTAGGTACTTAGTTCTCGCGTTTAATTCTGGAACTAGGTATTTAGTTCTCGCGTTTATTTCTGGAACTAGGTACTTAGATCTCGCGATTAATTCAGGAACTAGGTACTTAGTTCTTGCGTTTAATTCTGGAACTAGGTACTTAGTTCTCGCGTTTATTTCTGGAACTAGGTTCTTAGTTCTCGCGTTCAATTCTGGAACTAGGTACTTAGTTCTCGCGTTTAATTCTGGAACTAGGTACTTAGTTCTCGCGTTTAATTCTGGAACTAGGTACTTAGTTCTCGCGTTAAATTCTGGAACTAGGTACTTAGTTCTCGCGTTTAATTCTGGAACTGGGTACTTAGTCCTCCGGTTTATTTCTGGAACTAGGTACTTAGTTCTTGCGTTTAATTCTGGAACTGGGTACTTATTTCTCGGTTTTATTTCTCGAACTAGGCACTTAGTTCTCGCGTTTAATTCTGGAACTAGGTACTTAGTTCTTGCGTTTAATTCTGGAACTGGGTACTTAGTTCTCGCGTTTAATTCTGGAACTGGGTACTTAGTTCTCGCGTTTAATTCTGGAACTAGGTACTTAGTTCTCGCGTATAATTCTCGAACAAGGTACTTAGTTCTCGCGTTTATTTCTCGAACTAGGTACTTAGATCTCGCGTTTAATTCAGGAACTAGGTACTTAGTTCTTGCGTTTAATTCTGGAACTGGGTACTTAGTTCTCGCGTTTAATTCTGGAACTAGGTACTTAGTTCTCGCGTTTATTTCTGGAACTAGGTTCTTAGTTCTCGCGTTCAATTCTGGAACTAGGTACTTAGTTCTCGCGTTTAATTCTGGAACTAGGTACTTAGTTCTCGCGTTTAATTCTGGAACTAGGTACTTAGTTCTCGCGTTAAATTCTGGAACTAGGTACTTAGTCCTCCGGTTTATTTCTGGAACTAGGTACTTAGTTCTTGCGTTTAATTCTGGAACTGGGTACTTAGTTCTTTCTTTTCATTCTGGAACTAGGTACTAAGTTCTGGCGTTTAATTCTGGAACTAGGTACTTAGTTCCCGCGTTTAATCCTGGATCTAGGTACTTAGTTCTCGCGTTTAATTCTGGAACTAGGTACTTAGTTCTAGCGTTTAATTCTCGATCTAGGTACTTAGTTCTCGCGTTTAATTGTCGAACTAGGTACTTATTTCTCGGTTTTATTTCTCGAACTAGGCACTTAGTTCTCGCGTTTAATTCTGGAACTAGGTACTTAGTTCTTGCGTTTAATTCTGGAACTGGGTACTTAGTTCTCGCGTTTAATTCTGGAACTGGGTACTTAGTTCTCGCGTTTAATTCTGGAGCTAGGTACTTAGTTCTCGCGTATAATTCTCGAACAAGGTACTTAGTTCTCGCGTTTATTTCTCGAACTAGGTACTTAGTGCTCTCGTTTTATTCTGGAACTAGGTACTTAGTTCTCGCGCTTAATTCTGGAACTAGGTATTTAGTTCTCGCGTTTATTTCTGGAACTAGGTACTTAGATCTCGCGTTTAATTCAGGAACTAGGTACTTAGTTCTTGCGTTTAATTCTGGAACTGGGTACTTAGTTCTCGCGTTTATATCTGGAACTAGGTACTTAGTTCTCGCGTTTATTTCTGGAACTAGGTTCTTAGTTCTCGCGTTCAATTTTGGAACTAGGTACTTAGTTCTCGCGTTTAATTCTGGAACTAGGTACTTAGTTCTAGCGTTTAATTCTCGATCTAGGTACTTAGTTCTCGCGTTTAATTGTCGAACTAGGTACTTATTTCTCGCGTTTATTTCTCGAACTAGGTACTTAGTGCTCGCGTTTAATTCTGGAACTAGGTACTTAGTTCTTGCGTTTAATTCTGGAACTGGGTACTTAGATCTCGCGTTTAATTCTGGAACTAGGTACTTAGTTCTCGCGTTTAATTCTGGAACTAGGTACTTAGTTCTCGCGTTTAATTCTTGAACTAGGTACTTAGTTCTCGCGTTTATTTCTGGAACTAGGTTCTTAGTTCTCGCGTTCAATTCTGGAACTAGGTACTTAGTTCTCGCGTTTAATTCTGGAACTAGGTACTTAGTTCTCGCGTTTAATTCTGGAACTAGGTACTTAGTTCTCGCGTTAAATTCTGGAACTAGGTACTTAGTTCTCGCGTTTAATTCTGGAACTGGGTACTTAGTCCTCCGGTTTATTTCTGGAACTAGGTACTTAGTTCTTGCGTTTAATTCTGGAACTGGGTACTTAGTTCTTTCTTTTCATTCTGGAACTAGGTACTAAGTTCTGGCGTTTAATTCTGGAACTAGGTACTTAGTTCCCGCGTTTAATCCTGGATCTAGATACTTAGTTCTCGCGTTTAATTCTGGAACTAGGTACTTAGTTCTAGCGTTTAATTCTCGATCTAGGTACTTAGTTCTCGCGTTTAATTGTCGAACTAGGTACTTATTTCTCGGTTTTATTTCTCGAACTAGGCACTTAGTTCTCGCGTTTAATTCTGGAACTAGGTACTTAGTTCTTGCGTTTAATTCTGGAACTGGGTACTTAGTTCTCGCGTTTAATTCTGGAACTGGGTACTTGGTTCTCGCGTTTAATTCTGGAACTAGGTACTTAGTTCTCGCGTATAATTCTCGAACAAGGTACTTAGTTCTCGCGTTTATTTCTCGAACTAGGTACTTAGTGCTCTCGTTTTATTCTGGAACTAGGTACTTAGTTCTCGCGCTTAATTCTGGAACTAGGTATTTAGTTCTCGCGTTTATTTCTGGAACTAGGTACTTAGATCTCGCGTTTAATTCAGGAACTAGGTACTTAGTTCTTGCGTTTAATTCTGGAACTGGGTACTTAGTTCTCGCGTTTAATTCTGGAACTAGGTACTTAGTTCTCGCGTTTATTTCTGGAACTAGGTTCTTAGTTCTCGCGTTCAATTTTGGAACTAGGTACTTAGTTCTCGCGTTTAATTCTGGAACTAGGTACTTAGTTCTAGCGTTTAATTCTCGATCTAGGTACTTAGTTCTCGCGTTTAATTGTCGAACTAGGTACTTATTTCTCGCGTTTATTTCTCGAACTAGGTACTTAGTGCTCGCGTTTAATTCTGGAACTAGGTACTTAGTTCTTGCGTTTAATTCTGGAACTGGGTACTTAGATCTCGCGTTTAATTCTGGAACTAGGTACTTAGTTCTCGCGTTTAATTCTGGAACTAGGTACTTAGTTCTCGCGTTTAATTCTTGAACTAGGTACTTAGTTCTCGCGTTTAATTCTGGAACTGGGTACTTAGTCCTCGGGTTTATTTCTGGAACTAGGTACTTAGTTCTTGCGTTTAATTCTGGAACTGGGTACTTAGTTCTCGCGTTTAATTCTGGAACTAGGTACTTAGTTCTCGCGTTTATTTCTCGATCTAGGTACTTCGTTCTCGCGTTTATTTCTGGAACTAGGTTCTTAGTTCTCGCGTTCAATTCTGGAACTAGGTACTTAGTTCTCGCGTTTAATTCTGGAACTAGGTACTAAGTCCTCAAACTAGGTAATTAGTTCTGGCGTTTAATTCTGGAACTAGGCACTTAGTTCTCGCGTTTATTTCTGGAACTAGGTACTTAGTTCTCGCGTTTAATTCTAGAACTAGGTACTTAGTTCTCGCGTTTAATTCTGGAACTGGGTACTTAGTTCTCGCGTTTAATTCTGGAACTAGGTACTTAGTTCTGGCGTATAATTCTCGAACAAAGTACTTAGTTCTCGCGTTATTTCTCGAACTAGGTACTTAGTGCTCTCGTTTTATTCTGGAACTAGGTACTTAGTTCTCGCGCTTAATTCTGGAACTAGGTATTTAGTTCTCGCGTTTATTTCTGGAACTAGGTACTTAGATCTCGCGTTTAATTCAGGAACTAGGTACTTAGTTCTTGCGTTTAATTCTGGAACTGCGTACTTAGTTCTCGCGTTTAATTCTGGAACTAGGTACTTAGTTCTCGCGTTTATTTCTGGAACTAGGTTCTTAGTTCTCGCGTTCAATTCTGGAACTAGGTACTTAGTTCTCGCGTTTAATTCTGGAACTAGGTACTTAGTTCTCGCGTTTAATTATGGAACTAGGTACTTAGTTCTCGCGTTAAATTCTGGAACTAGGTACTTAGTTCTCGCGTTTAATTCTGGAACTGGGTACTTAGTCCTCCGGTTTATTTCTGGAACTTGGTACTTAGTTCTTGCGTTTAATTCTGGAACTGGGTACTTAGTTCTTTCTTTTCATTCTGGAACTAGGTACTTAGTTCCCGCGTTTAATCCTGGATCTAGGTACTTAGTTCTCGCGTTTAATTCTGGAACTAGGTACTTAGTTCTAGCGTTTAATTCTCGATCTAGGTACTTAGTTCTCGCGTTTAATTGTCGAACTAGGTACTTAGTTCTCGCGTTTAATTCTGGAACTAGGTACTTAGTTCTCGCGTTTAATTCTGGAACTAGGTACTTAGTTCTTGCGTTTAATTCTGGAACTGGGTACTTAGTTCTCGCGTTTAATTCTGGAACTGGGTACTTAGTTCTCGCGTTTAATTCTGGAACTAGGTACTTAGTTCTCGCGTTTAATTCTTGAACTAGGTACTTAGTTCTCGCGTTTAATTCTGGAACTGGGTACTTAGTCCTCGGGTTTATTTCTGGAACTAGGTACTTAGTTCTTGCGTTTAATTCTGGAACTGGGTACTTAGTTCTCGCGTTTAATTCTGGAACTAGGTACTTAGTTCTCGCGTTTATTTCTCGATCTAGGTACTTCGTTCTCGCGTTTATTTCTGGAACTAGGTTCTTAGTTCTCGCGTTCAATTCTGGAACAAGGTACTTAGTTCTCGCGTTTAATTCTGGAACTAGGTACTAAGTCCTCAAACTAGGTAATTAGTTCTGGCGTTTAATTCTGGAACTAGGCACTTAGTTCTCGCGTTTATTTCTGGAACTAGGTACTTAGTTCTCGCGTTTAATTCTAGAACTAGGTACTTAGTTCTCGCGTTTAATTCTGGAACTGGGTACTTAGTTCTCGCGTTTAATTCTGGAACTAGGTACTTAGTTCTGGCGTATAATTCTCGAACAAAGTACTTAGTTCTCGCGTTATTTCTCGAACTAGGTACTTAGTGCTCTCGTTTTATTCTGGAACTAGGTACTTAGTTCTCGCGCTTAATTCTGGAACTAGGTATTTAGTTCTCGCGTTTATTTCTGGAACTAGGTACTTAGATCTCGCGTTTAATTCAGGAACTAGGTACTTAGTTCTTGCGTTTAATTCTGGAACTGCGTACTTAGTTCTCGCGTTTAATTCTGGAACTAGGTACTTAGTTCTCGCGTTTATTTCTGGAACTAGGTTCTTAGTTCTCGCGTTCAATTCTGGAACTAGGTACTTAGTTCTCGCGTTTAATTCTGGAACTAGGTACTTAGTTCTCGCGTTTAATTATGGAACTAGGTACTTAGTTCTCGCGTTAAATTCTGGAACTAGGTACTTAGTTCTCGCGTTTAATTCTGGAACTGGGTACTTAGTCCTCCGGTTTATTTCTGGAACTTGGTACTTAGTTCTTGCGTTTAATTCTGGAACTGGGTACTTAGTTCTTTCTTTTCATTCTGGAACTAGGTACTTAGTTCCCGCGTTTAATCCTGGATCTAGGTACTTAGTTCTCGCGTTTAATTCTGGAACTAGGTACTTAGTTCTAGCGTTTAATTCTCGATCTAGGTACTTAGTTCTCGCGTTTAATTGTCGAACTAGGTACTTAGTTCTCGCGTTTAATTCTGGAACTAGGTACTTAGTTCTCGCGTTTAATTCTGGAACTAGGTACTTAGTTCTTGCGTTTAATTCTGGAACTGGGTACTTAGTTCTCGCGTTTAATTCTGGAACTGGGTACTTAGTTCTCGCGTTTAATTCTGGAACTAGGTACTTAGTTCTCGCGTATAATTCTCGAACAAGGTACTTAGTTCTCGCGTTTATTTCTCGAACTAGGTACTTAGTGCTCTCGTTTTATTCTGGAACTAGGTACTTAGTTCTCGCGCTTAATTCTGGAACTAGGTACTTAGTTCTCGCGTATAATTCTCGAACAAGGTACTTAGTTCTCGCGTTTATTTCTCGAACTAGGTACTTAGTGCTCTCGTTTTATTCTGGAACTAGGTACTTAGTTCTCGCGCTTAATTCTGGAACTAGGTATTTAGTTCTCGCGTTTATTTCTGGAACTAGGTACTTAGATCTCGCGTTTAATTCAGGAACTAGGTACTTAGTTCTTGCGTTTAATTCTGGAACTGGGTACTTAGTTCTCGCGTTTAATTCTGGAACTAGGTACTTAGTTCTCGCGTTTATTTCTGGAACTAGGTTCTTAGTTCTCGCGTTCAATTCTGGAACTAGGTACTTAGTTCTCGCGTTTAATTCTGGAACTAGGTACTTAGTTCTAGCGTTTAATTCTCGATCTAGGTACTTAGTTCTCGCGTTTAATTGTCGAACTAGGTACTTATTTCTCGCGTTTATTTCTCGAACTAGGTACTTAGTGCCCGCGTTTAATTCTGGAACTAGGTACTTAGTTCTTGCGTTTAATTCTGGAACTGGGTACTTAGATCTCGCGTTTAATTCTGGAACTAGGTACTTAGTTCTCGCGTTTAATTCTGGAACTAGGTACTTAGTTCTCGCGTTTAATTCTGGAACTAGGTACTTAGTTCTCGCGTTTAATTCTGGAACTGGGTACTTAGTCCTCGGGTTTATTTCTGGAACTAGGTACTTAGTTCTTGCGTTTAATTCTGGAACTGGGTACTTAGTTCTCGCGTTTAATTCTGGAACTAGGTACTTAGTTCTCGCGTTTATTTCTCGATCTAGGTACTTCGCTCTCGCGTTTATTTCTGGAACTAGGTTCTTAGTTCTCGCGTTCAATTCTGGAACTAGGTACTTAGTTCTCGCGTTTAATTCTGGAACTAGGTACTAAGTCCTCAAACTAGGTAATTAGTTGTTCTGGCGTTTAATTCTGGAACTAGGCACTTAGTTCTCGCGTTTATTTCTGGAACTAGGTACTTAGTTCTCGCGTTTAATTCTAGAACTAGGTACTTAGTTCTCGCGTTTAATTCTGGAACTGGGTACTTAGTTCTCGCGTTTAATTCTGGAACTAGGTACTTAGTTCTCGCGTATAATTCTCGAACAAAGTACTTAGTTCTCGCGTTATTTCTCGAACTAGGTACTTAGTGCTCTCGTTTTATTCTGGAACTAGGTACTTAGTTCTCGCGATTAATTCTGGAACTAGGTATTTAGTTCTCGCGTTTATTTCTGGAACTAGGTATTTAGATCTCGCGTTTAATTCAGGAACTAGGTACTTAGTTCTTGCGTTTAATTCTGGAACTGGGTACTTAGTTCTCGCGTTTAATTCTGGAACTAGGTACTTAGTTCTCGCGTTTATTTCTGGAACTAGGTTCTTAGTTCTCGCGTTCAATTCTGGAACTAGGTACTTAGTTCTCGCGTTTAATTCTGGAACTAGGTACTTAGTTCTCGCGTTTAATTCTGGAACTAGGTACTTAGTTCTCGCGTTAAATTCTGGAACTAGGTACTTAGTTCTCGCGTTTAATTCTGGAACTGGGTACTTAGTCCTCCGGTTTATTTCTGGAACTAGGTACTTAGTTCTTGCGTTTAATTCAGGAACTGGGTACTTAGTTCTTTCTTTTCATTCTGGAACTAGGTACTAAGTTCTGGCGTTTAATTCTGGAACTAGGTACTTAGTTCCCGCGTTTAATTCTGGATCTAGGTACTTAGTTCTCGCGTTTAATTCTGGAACTAGGTACTTAGTTCTAGCGTTTAATTCTCGATCTAGGTACTTAGTTCTCGCGTTTAATTGTCGAACTAGGTACTTATTTCTCGGTTTTATTTCTCGAACTAGGTACTTAGTGCTCGCGTTTAATTCTGGAACTAGGTACTTAGTTCTTGCGATTAATTCTGGAACTGGGTACTTAGATATCGCGTTTAATTCTGGAACTAGGTACTTAGTACTCGCGTTTAATTCTGGAACTAGGTACTTAGTTCTCGCGTTTAATTCTGGAACTAGGTACTTAGTTCTCGCGTTTAATTCTGGAACTGGGTACTTAGTCCTCGGGTTTATTTCTGCAACTAGGTACTTAGTTCTTGCGTTTAATTCTGGAACTGGGTACTTAGTTCTCGCGTTTAATTCTGGAACTAGGTACTTAGTTCTCGCGTTTATTTCTCGATCTAGGTACTTCGTTCTCGTGTTTAATTGTCGAACTAGGTACTTATTTCTTGCGTATAATTCTGAAACTGGGTGCTTAGTTCTCGCGTTTAATTCTGGAACTAGGTACTTAGTTCTCGCGTTTATTTCTCGATCTAGGTACTTCGTTCTCGCGTTTAATTGTCGAACTAGGTACTTATTTCTTGCGTATAATTCTGGAACTGGGTGCTTAGTTCTGGCGTTTAATTCTGCAACTAGGTACTTAGTTCCCGCGTTTAAATCTGGATCTAGGTACTTAGTTCTCGCGTTTAATTCTGGAACTAGGTACTTAGTTCTCGCGTTAAATTCTGGAACTAGGTACTTAGTTCTCGCGTTTAATTCTGGAACTGGGTACTTAGTCCTCCGGTTTATTTCTGGAACTAGGTACTTAGTTCTTGCGTTTAATTCTGGAACTGGGTACTTAGTTCTTTCTTTTCATTCTGGAACTAGGTACTAAGTTCTGGCGTTTAATACTGGAACTAGGTACTTAGTTCCCGCGTTTAATTCTGGATCTAGGTACTTAGTTCTCGCGTTTAATTCTGGAACAAGGTACTTAGTTCTAGCGTTTAATTCTCGATCTAGGTACTTAGTTCTCGCGTTTAATTGTCGAACTAGGTACTTATTTCTTGTGTATAATTCTGGAACTGGGTGCTTAGTTCTCGCGTTTAATTCTGGAACTAGGTACTAAGTTCTCGCGTTTAATTCTGGATCTAGGTACTTAGTTCTCGCGTTTAATTCTGGAACTAGGTACTTAGTTCTAGCGTTTAATTCTCGAACTATGTACTTAGTTCTCGCGTTTAATTCTCGAACTAGGTACTTAGTTCTCGCATTTATTTCTCGAACTAGGTACTTAGTGCTCTCGTTTTATTCTGGAACTAGGTACTTAGTCCTCAAACTAGGTACTTAGTTCTGGCGTTTAATTCTGGAACTAGGCACTTAGTTCTCGCGTTTATTTCTGGAACTAGGCACTTAGTTCTCGCGTTTATTTCTGGAACTAAATTCTTAGTTCTCGCGTTCAATTCTGGAACTAGGTACTTAGTTCTCGCGTTTAATTCTGGAACTAGGTACTTAGTTCTCGCGTTTAATTCTGGAACTAGGTACTTAGTTCTCGCGTTAAATTCTGGAACTAAGTACTTAGTTCTCGCGTTTAATTCTGGAACTAGGTACTTAGTTCTCGCGTTTATTTCTGGAACTAGGTTCTTAGTTCTCGCTTTCAATTCTGGAACTAGGTACTTAGTTCTCGCGTTTAATTCTGGAACTGGGTACTTAGTTCTTTTTTTTCATTCTGGAACTAGGTACTAAGTTCTGGCGTTTAATTCTGGAACTAGGTACTTAGTTCCCGCGTTTAATTCTGGATCTAGGTACTTAGTTCTGGCGTTTAATTCTGGAACTAGGTACTTAGTTCTAGCGTTTAATTCTCGACCTAGGTACTTAGTTCTCGCGTTTAATTGTCGAACTAGGTACTTATTTCTTGTGTATAATTCTGGAACTGGGTGCTTAGTTCTCGCGTTTAATTCTGGAACTAGGTACTTAGTCCTCAGACTAGGCACTTAGTTCTCGCGTTTATTTCTGGAGCTAGGTACTTAGTTCTCGCGTTTAATTCTGGAACTAGGTACTTAGTTCTCGCGTTTAATTCTGGAACTGGGTACTTAGTTCTCGCGTTTAATTCTGGAACTAGGTACTTAGTTCTCGAGTATATATCTCTAACAAGGTACTTAGTTCTCGCGTTTATTTCTCGAACTAGGTACTTAGTGCTCTCGTTTTATTCTGGAACTAGGTACTTACTTCTCGCATTTAATTCTGGAACAAGGTACTTAGTTCTCGCGCTTAATTCTGGAACTAGGTATTTAGTTCTCGCGTTTATTTCTGGAACTAGGTACTTAGATCTCGCGATTACTTCAGGAACTAGATACTTAGTTCTTGCGTTTAATTCTGGAACTGGGTACTTAGTTCTCGCGTTTAATTCTGGAACTAGGTACTTAGTTCTCGCGTTTAATTCCGGAACTGGGTACTTAGTTCTCGCGTTTAATTCTGGAACTAGGCACTTAGTCCTTTCTTTTCATTCTGGAACTAGATACTAAGTTCTGGCGTTTAATTCTGGAACTAGGTACTTAGTTCTCGCGTTTAATTCTAGATCTAGGTACTTAGTTCTCGCGTTTAATTCTGGAACTAGGTACTTAGTTCTCGCGTTTATTTCTCGAACTAGGTACTTAGTTCTCGCGTTTAATTCTGGAACTAGGCACTTAGTTCTCGCGTTTATTTCTGGAACTAGGTACTTAGTTCTCGCGTTTATTTCTGGAACTAGGTTCTGAGTTCTCGCGTTCAATTTTGGAACTAGGTACTTAGTTCTCGCGTTTAATTCTGGAACTAGGTACTTAGTTCTCGCGTTTAATTCTGGAACTAGGTACTTAGTTCTTGCGTTTAATTCTGGAACTGGGTACTTAGTTCTCTCGTTTTATTCTGGAACTAGGTACTTAGTCCTCAAACTAGGTACTTAGTTCTGGCGTTTAATTCTGGAACTAGGCACTTAGTTCTCGCGTTTATTTCTGGAACTAGGCACTTAGTTCTCGCGTTTATTTCTGGAACTAAATTCTTAGTTCTCGCGTTCAATTCTGGAACTAGGTACTTAGTTCTCGCGTTTAATTCTGGAACTAGGTACTTAGTTCTCGCGTTTAATTCTGGAACTAGGTACTTAGTTCTCGCGTTAAATTCTGGAACTAAGTACTTAGTTCTCGCGTTTAATTCTGGAACTAGGTACTTAGTTCTCGCGTTTATTTCTGGAACTAGGTTCTTAGTTCTCGCTTTCAATTCTGGAACTAGGTACTTAGTTCTCGCGTTTAATTCTGGAACTGGGTACTTAGTTCTTTTTTTTCATTCTGGAACTAGGTACTAAGTTCTGGCGTTTAATTCTGGAACTAGGTACTTAGTTCCCGCGTTTAATTCTGGATCTAGGTACTTAGTTCTGGCGTTTAATTCTGGAACTAGGTACTTAGTTCTAGCGTTTAATTCTCGACCTAGGTACTTAGTTCTCGCGTTTAATTGTCGAACTAGGTACTTATTTCTTGTGTATAATTCTGGAACTGGGTGCTTAGTTCTCGCGTTTAATTCTGGAACTAGGTACTTAGTCCTCAGACTAGGCACTTAGTTCTCGCGTTTATTTCTGGAGCTAGGTACTTAGTTCTCGCGTTTAATTCTGGAACTAGGTACTTAGTTCTCGCGTTTAATTCTGGAACTGGGTACTTAGTTCTCGCGTTTAATTCTGGAACTAGGTACTTAGTTCTCGAGTATATATCTCTAACAAGGTACTTAGTTCTCGCGTTTATTTCTCGAACTAGGTACTTAGTGCTCTCGTTTTATTCTGGAACTAGGTACTTACTTCTCGCATTTAATTCTGGAACAAGGTACTTAGTTCTCGCGCTTAATTCTGGAACTAGGTATTTAGTTCTCGCGTTTATTTCTGGAACTAGGTACTTAGATCTCGCGATTACTTCAGGAACTAGATACTTAGTTCTTGCGTTTAATTCTGGAACTGGGTACTTAGTTCTCGCGTTTAATTCTGGAACTAGGTACTTAGTTCTCGCGTTTAATTCCGGAACTGGGTACTTAGTTCTCGCGTTTAATTCTGGAACTAGGCACTTAGTCCTTTCTTTTCATTCTGGAACTAGATACTAAGTTCTGGCGTTTAATTCTGGAACTAGGTACTTAGTTCTCGCGTTTAATTCTAGATCTAGGTACTTAGTTCTCGCGTTTAATTCTGGAACTAGGTACTTAGTTCTCGCGTTTATTTCTCGAACTAGGTACTTAGTTCTCGCGTTTAATTCTGGAACTAGGCACTTAGTTCTCGCGTTTATTTCTGGAACTAGGTACTTAGTTCTCGCGTTTATTTCTGGAACTAGGTTCTGAGTTCTCGCGTTCAATTTTGGAACTAGGTACTTAGTTCTCGCGTTTAATTCTGGAACTAGGTACTTAGTTCTCGCGTTTAATTCTGGAACTAGGTACTTAGTTCTTGCGTTTAATTCTGGAACTGGGTACTTAGTTCTCGCGTTTAATTCTGGAACTAGGCACTTAGTTCTTTCTTTTCATTCTGGAACTAGGTACTAAGTTTTCGCGTTTAATTCTGGAACTAGGTACTTAGTTCTCGCGTTTAATTCTAGATCTAGGTACTTAGTTCTCGCGTTTAATTCTGGAACTAGGTACTTAGTTCTCGCGTTTATTTCTCGAACTAGGTACTTAGTTCTCGCGTTTAATTCTGGAACTAGGCACTTAGTTCTCGCGTTTATTTCTGGAACTAGGTACTTAGTTCTCGCGTTTATTTCTGCAACTAGTTTCTTAGTTCTCGCGTTCAATTTTGGAACTAGGTACTTAGTAGTAGTATGTTACATGGTGTTGAAGTCCAACCGGTCGATATTCCCGATTCGAATGGACTTCGACCGATTTATTTATGAATTATGAATTTATGATTATTCATGGTTAATATTAGTATGTAATTTAATATTTGGTAAAAATAATAATTAAATAAAGGTCAACGATACGATATAATTGCAAATCAAAATTTTTTATAATTATTTCATGCAAAAACAAAACAAAACACCAAATAAATAATTTCAAAGGAACGATAGGGAAATGGCTTAATGACGGTAATTTGGACGAGATTTATTACGAAGCTGGTAATTCCGCTGAGAAACTTCAGAATCGATTGAAGTATCAGAATTTTCTGATTCACTCGGAGGTTCATAAATGGAACATATTGAAGGAGCCACGGACACAGATCGGGATCGAGAATCAAACGGAGTGTTTGATCGTGAATGTGAGTCTCGATTGGGGACTACCGATTGCTCCCGCATTGAATTCCTATGAGGAGTGGGGGCACGGTCTCGAATTCTGGGAACTGATGGTTCTCTCGGCATTGAATCTCTATGTGGGGTGGGGGCACGGTCTCGAATTCTGGGTACTGACTGTTCTCGTTCAATAAATGGCCGGATTGGGACTCTTGGAGGTAGGGAATCTTGCCGAGGGGGACGATTTTGAATTTGGATGTTGTTGATAATTTGGGGTTGCACGTTTCCTTGTATCTGTCCCTGCGGCGGTTGTTGCATTGCATGGAAGATACCAATTAGCCCGTTTTTACAAATTTCAGCGACAGTAGAGATGTAATTCATAATGTGATGCCAATAATTCACGTACAAAAGTAGGAGCGTGCCAACCATCAGAAATGTGAATCCGACCAAGAATATTAGGAACAGATATGCTATAAAAATGAAACGGCTGTATGTAGATTACAACGCGAAATAATTAATACCGCTTAACCATCTCGCCAACAAAATGACTACTTACCTACATCGGCCAAACTGTATCCAAATTTGTCCGTCTCGGTCACGTACACAACTGGCGGTGGGCACCAGTTCATGGTTTCCAGTTCCAAGACACGAGCAAATCCATAAACTTTGTCAGCTTTTGGGATGCAGAGATTATTCCTATCTGTGAATATTACGAATTTGCAGCCTACATGCCTCACACACTCGTAACAATCGTTGGAAAAAATGCTGCACATTTTTGAATTTTAAATGAATTTTGAAGAATCGAATAAATAATTTATATATTTTCTGGATTAAAAATTAGCCGAATATGAATTTCGCGGTTTTCTTTGCCGGTAAAATGAGAAATTATTTCTGAAGGGGTGATGTGATATTTTATGCCATATTGTGATTAAATGTTAAAATGTATGTTGAAATAATGGGCAACACGTTCGAGTTACAAATGTACAATACAATTTATGCAAAATATTTTTAATGACTATTGACAATATTGAATAATACTATTTATACTTCTTTAATAAACTAAATAATTAATACAAATCTATATATATATATATATATATATATCTATATTTATGTTTTGGGCATAATAGTACGTCTTCTTATATACAAAATAACAAATGCAATTCCAACAAACATAATTTCCATAATATTCTTTATACATTGAATCAAAGTGTAGTTGGTAGTATCGACGATAGGATGATCGGATCGTGGAACGTAGTCCTGGTCGCCATCGTAGCAGCTGATATTATCTCGATCAAGAATCCGTTGAAACGAACGTTCTGCAATTCCCTCGCAAAAGCTGGCATTGCAGATCTGTTCCAATATAAGAGAGTATCTAGATATTAATTTCGGAGAAGGATAGCAATGGTATTGAAAGGGACTCATTCGACCAAACCAGATAACTTTGAAAAACTGTTGACTGGCATTTTGTAAGCAGAGAAAACAGTCTTTGGCTTCACCAACTAGAGCTGTCGAAACGTTACAATTACTTGATTCTATTCCTAATTTTACGATTGATGCATAACAAATACATATACACATAATATACAATGCTGAAAATCGAACAGTTAATGCTACGAATCCCATTTTGATACTGCTAGTCGAAAGATCAAGAATAGACTGTACAAATCAAGAAATGTTTTACAATTTTGACTCAAATCGACTGCAGCAAATCTGACCTGCGCTTCTTGTGCATTTTTTACAATAATACTTATAAAATCTTACAACTAAATTATCATTAAAAGTTTGACTTGAACGAAATTGACTAACTATATCTACGTGACTAATATTATGTGCCCTTTGCGTTAAATACATAAGTGAATAATAACCACAAACCGTTGAAAGTTCATGCTGGAGTTTTAATTTATTACTATTTACAACTTTTATTGGAAGTTTTATCTTATATTTTTTTAAAGAATTCCCATACGAATCAAAATAGTCGCATACAACCTGTCCATGTTTTTGAAACACATAAAGCGCAAACCAATGCTGCCCGTTCCCATCATTGCGTTTAGAAGTATTCGAGATTACACAGATAGGCAGTTTTGTTAGATTTAATATATGAAACTCATCAGATGCAATGACATAATGTGCCTTAACTTTGGTTTCTGCTAGCAGACTCTTTAAGCTTTCATACAATGTTAAACTATCCATTTTATACAATCGCAGTATTCGTAAAGATAGTGCGATCAGAATTGATTTGGATAAGTCCTTGGAAACTGCTAAATAAAATACACATTACGCTTTGGACCAAAGCAGTTGAAAACTTGAGCGATACTCTAAGTGAGCCGTGCCGTTGAATATGGAAATGTTTCTGACTTGCTTGACTCGGCATTAGTTCAAATAGAACAAGGAAATTTCCCTTGTTGTAAGATTCACGAGTAATCCCATTGGAGACAAAGGAGTTTGGCAGCGCAGAAGACAATGTTTGATAAGCCATTAGATTAAGATTATTCTCGGGATCACATTCTATTCGTCTGTAAGTGTTTGTTTCCCCCTCGACCATCAGAGTTATGCTTTCTAAATTGTAATCTGAAAATGAATATGGTGACGTTGTCAACGTTCCCGTAAAATTGGATTGTCCAACTAGTCCCAACACCACAAACGTTGGCAGCTCCCCTGTGAATAGGGTTTGACTAGTAATAACTTGCGTTCCTGTTGCAATCGCAAAATTTCGACATTCATTATTTTTAATTGGGTACTGAAAGCGTTTTCCTGATGCCAACAATTGCTGATGTTTCTGAATTATATCGGGGTTTATTACATGTTGACGAACATGCAAACAAATATGATCAATTTCAACTTTGTAGGGTTGAGTGGTTGAGCTATCAGTCTTTGTTACTGCCGGTCCAACTAAAGTAAATTCGGGCTGACTTCTCCTCAGAGTTACTTTTATCTCACACTGATCAGGGATTGGTCTAGATTGATTAAAGATGGGACTAGATAATCTTCCAATTAAATCACACAGTTTCGACTGCTTTGTGAACTTTAACCGATTCAAGTAACCGGAGTTCGTGCTCGTAAAGTCGTCGACACTCTGGTCGGGATACCATAATTCTGTGCTTAACTGACCCTGTTTTACAGCATCTGTTTCTGATAATAGATTTTCAAAGTAGTGCTGATAAGGATAAAGGGAACTGTTTCGAGAAACTGCTACATTGTTAATTTCAACTACACAGCCCTCAAACAATGAACCAAATGCGCTATGCGATATCGTAACTGTATCTGTCGCTGAAAGCTTAGAGCCATCGCTTTTAACTATTTTAAAACGAACATATAAGAAAGAGTTTTTTAAATCTGTATACAAGTTAGTAGACGGTGGGATGATAAAAGTTATTTGATTATTATTATCTGTATAGCTAGATAGTGGAAAAATTGGCGAAAGTTGACTAGACAAAACACCAGCGTCTGTCTTGGGGAGGCTAAACAGTTCTAAACTGTTTGAAAACGCCAGTTGAGAGCCTTGAAAACTTTCGTTCTCCATTTTGTTTTACCTTTTACGCTTTCTACTTTTTCTAACACTTTTTCGCTTAGTAATTTTACTAGCTTTCTTTGGCTTTACTGATTTTCGCTTTCGACCTTTCTTCTTTGTGGCAGGTTTACGACTGGATTTCTTTCTTCTGCCACCTCCAAACTTTACTACTGGACGTTTGCGTCTTTTTATTACTTTTTTTCGACTCTTGCGCTTTGGTCTACCTGATTTAGACTTTTTTAATGGAATTAAAAACTCAGATGCACTGTCGTTTTCCATTTTATCTTCTTCTGATTTTTGCTTAGAAGTGTTTTTAGGTTCCAGAAAGCATTCAAGATCTTCGCCGTCGGGACAATATATTTCTCTCATTTACGCTTTCGGAAATGCAGTATGACTGTTGTGACTGAGGTTTTATCCTCCGAGAGAAGTCTAAATGACTCGTCAGCTAAAGTAATTTGAATCGACTGAATCTCTGTTTCTTGGAGTCTGACATAATATACAGGGGAAAAAGTTTTATGAAACGCTGTGAGCTTATCATTGGTGGAACGGGGGAATATGCGTAGACAAGAAAAACTTGTGGAACCGTATAAGTTCTGTTCCACGATTGTCGATAAAATGAGGATCTGATTCAGCCTTGCTTTACTGTATTTGACAATAGCCAATTTAGCTTTGTCTTCGGTTACTATTTGTACTTCTGTACGTTTACCAGAAAATACTTTATTCTCAGAAACGTTTAAAAGTTTATTGACGGGCTTTGGAAACTGAATTTGAATGTCACCTTCAATGTCAATGTAAATTTCATTTTCTGGACCGATAGGAGCCGATACGTCAAAATTGAATTTCACGAGGTTTTCAATACAGTTTTCTAGAATAGATTCAACATCTATTGTGTCTGGTTCGTCGACTGGAACTTCAGTAATAATATCTCTGAATGATGTTATAGTTAGGGTCTGATTAGTGTCTAGCTTTTCAAATTCCTGTTGCGACTGAACATTTTGAGAAATATACTCTCCAGATTTGAAAACAGTTCCTTCAAATCCCAAAATGCTTGCCAGATCCTTGGAAAGTTCTACAGTGTAGACATGGTCAGGGTCATTTACTATTAGTCTTGTTTGAGCGTCAGTACTTAAGAGTCCGACAAATTTGCTATCTATTTGAACAACGTCACCAAGTATACGCTGCGCTTGAAAGGATAAATCCGTCACAAAATTATGCAAAGTAGAATGAGATTTTCTTGTATTTGACTTTGACACAGCTTTATGAAATACTTTGATGTGATCATCTGCAGCGTAGAAATTTGGTTTCGTTGTCGTCGATTCAGTTATTTGAATTTCATCTGAAGGGTTATATATATCTGAAAATATAATTTCTGTAATTCCAACTTCGAAGCCAGATATAAGGTTTAATGATCTTGACAATTGATTTCTAAAACTGTATGGATTATTATTGGGAAAATAGTTTAAGCTTTTATTTGAAATTAATGTAACCTAAAAGTCCCCTTCAATGGATTCTTTGAATAAAAACTCCATTATAACTACTGATCGTCTGTCTTTTGAGAAGTAATGAGTTGTAGTTCTTCATAATAAAACGATCCAGCGACGGGATCATCTGAGAGATCAGATAATTTATACGTTTCAACTGGTCGTGTGTCTTTCACTTGAATTATTCGGAAGACCTCGGTCGAATAACTTTGGGAGTACCTCTTGGAAAAGGTTATTTTATTTTTTGCGATGCGAACTAAATCACCTACCTTGAGCCGGAACTTTCGATCCGATCCTTTAGAAAGCTCTTGCTCGACTAAATAATGAAACTGATTCGACCAGACAATACCTTCATTTGATCTGTTTACGTTTATAGGCGCCATTTTCAGCGCAGGATGAATTTCTCTGTTGATGGCATCGATCATTTTTGGCAATACATCGTACCAGATAGGCTTGCCGTTGAATGTAAAGTACCGTTCTAGTTTTTGCTTGAGCTTGCGTACAAATGCTTCCGCAAAACTCGATTTAATCTTTGAGTACGTCGAAAAGAGTGTTATATTATAAGACTTAAATAAATTTTTAACTAAGGAGTTATAGAACTCTAAGCCTTGATCACACCAAAGCTTTTTAAATCTGTTACTTGGAACCTTCAAATGTTCAGAAAACGCTTTCACTACTGATTTTGCGGATTTATCTTTTAATGGATACGCCCATGCGTACCGACTGAAAATATCTATAATTACTAATATCCAACGAAAACCTCCATTTTGTCTAAAGTAATTACTGTAATCGATTAGATCGGCGGCGGCAAAGTCCCGCGGAAACGAAACAACGACTTTCCGTCTAGGAAATACGTCACGCACTGGTCCATGTAGAGTTACGGTTTTCAAGTCGCGGAGAACTTTGACCACAAAAGCTTTGTCCTTCCATTGGGGATTATGTTTGAGGAAATTTGAAATGGAACTAAAGCTACCTGGTGCCGCAGGGTCAAAGTATCTCCGTTTCACATACCGTTCATTCATTGTGAAAATTCAAAGCGATCTTCAAATTTCACCCACTTACACTTTTCACTTTTATCTGTGATAGAACTTACAGGTTCAGGAGGTTTAGTAGATTCGAGTAATTTAATTTGCTCTTTATTTGCTCGTTTCGGGAAATGTTTCTTTTCTGTTTCTGGCTGTGGAAAAATAAGACCCCTCTTTTCCAAGTTCAAATACAATTCGTCAGGAATTACTCGATAAATAACTGCCATTTTATGTATCTACCACACATACAAGAGTTTCCTCCATCACTATCACAAGCATACACGCAACTAGTCTCTGCAAAATTATCAAATTAGATTTAAAAAGGAATAGAACATGATAGGGATTTAGTTTTCGCCTGCGCACAAAATATTTTGTCAGTGTCGCAGCTTCTTTTATGCATTTTTTTTCAGGAGCGGATTCTAATTTAATTGCGTTTGCATTAAATACCAGTTCAACTAATGCTTTAAGTTCACTTTTGTTGCAATTATCTAAGAGATTTGCCACTTTGATTGGGTTTAATTTAGTAATGTTTACTAAAAAGTCGTTATTTTTGAGAATTCTTTCGAAACTCATTTTAGGATGTGGTTTGATTTGCTAAATATTATATCACTTTGGCATGTATACCTTCGAATCTCTGGTAACGGTAAGAAAGTTACGCACGCGAAGCGTGTCTGGCGTGTTGTGATTAAAATCCAATAGCAGAAACCGGAATGGCTCTTTCGTGGTATCTTCTAGACTGTCGGAAAGAAAGTTTGGATATTTCGGATATGCCTGCGAATTAAGTATTGAAATTGATTTTCGATCTCGTATGGCTTTAAATAGGAAACAGTACATAGTATTTAAACTGCACGTTCTCATATTTTTGGCAAATAAATTCTGTGATAAGAGCGCAACGCTAACCGAAGTGTGATGGGTTTTTGCAACAAAATAATTCGTGATAAAAGAATTGATTTTAGGGCAAGACTCGAATTGCAAGAGAAAGTCATCAAAGATGATCCAGCAATTTAGTCCTTTTACTACGTGGTTATCGATTTCTTCCAGTTCATTGATAAACACTGTATCTGAATGGCTACTTGCAAACTTCGCAAACTTGTCTTGATTTTCTTTATACACATAAATAATTTTATGAATTGGCTTTTTGAACATTACGTCCTTTTGATCGATCATCTGTAAGACGGCACTAGTTTTACCTGACATTGAACTGCCAATGAATATAGCTGAAAATGGCACGTCCAGTCGAACATCCATAGTTTCAAACGCCATTTGTTCTGTGATATTTTTTAACACTTTAACTCTCAAATATTAATTTAAAACGAATATATCATTACATTCATTCATACTTCTTTCATTTTCGACTTTTATACGCTTGGTTGATTCGAAGAGTGAAGTTTCAGGATTTTCTTTGTAATCAAATGTTGACATTGTACAATTAAATTGATTTGAAGCTTCCCAAATTTTTGTAACTTCCTTTTCAGCTTCTAAAAGGTCTAGACCGTTATGAAACAAAATATCTAAAATCATTAGACGTTCTCTTAAGATTGTACATTTTTCGCTTGTGACCAGCCAAGATTTAATATCCTCTGGAATGATGTGAGTGTATAATGTCCACATTGAAAGGTCTTTCCATTCCACTGGTTCAGGAGCTAGTAGAATAAGAAGCTTTCGAAGATCCCACCAAAACAATTCTTTTGTTCGCATAACTGAAACTGGTCTGTTAACTAATTCGTTTGAGAACAATTTTAGTATTTTTACACTCTCATCTAAAAGCGGTTCCATTGTAGTAAGTACAAAAGAATCTTCAGGACCTTCAACATTTATGCAGAGCTCGTCTCTAGCACCTACAAGATCTAGATGAAGATTTCCGACTTCAGAACGAAGTGACATAAGAACGTTACTGTAATATTGGCTGTTTTGAACATTTTCAAACACATAACTTTTGTTTGGATTAGGCAAAACCGGAATGACTAATTTTCCGGGGTGTTTAAGGACATCCAATAAACTTTTTGACATTTTGAAATGCTATACGTTTGTTTTCAGTACTTGTTGATAGTTCTTATCGTATTTATAATGACCTAGAGGGGATGTTGAAATCAAGTCCTCGTGAAGGATTCGAGACGACAAAAATGAATGAAAACCTACTTTTCGAGTTTTATAAGCCGATAGCTGATGATTTTTAGATTTTTCAGAAAGAAATGTAATGTGACGAACACCTTGATCAAAAAGTAACTGGAGATAGAATTGATGGTTCAGCTTTCTTATCACTGAACTAGGGACTCCAGAGGCTTTTCTTAAAGATGCGCAAACCTTACAACTTCCGCTGCCGTCTTCTCCGCCCTGCTCACACACTTCGCAGAGAATTTCTACACTGTAACTCTTCGACCTTAGTGCAACTACTGAACGAATCCTGTCTTGCGTGATACGCCATTTTCCTGCTTGCCCTGCAAATGAATCTGAATATAGTGGGTGAGACTTAGGTAAATTGGAAAAGTCAAAAACGTTTGACATTTGACGAAGTTTAGCCCATATTTGATTGCTAGGATCGGGAAGATGTATTATAAATCCGTCTGTATTACAATTTATTAATTGGCTGCCTGGAAACGCATCTGTGACTAACCAGAAATGCTCATATAGACACTTTTTTGCCAGATCTAAAATTGTAGCGCCAGCAAATAAGGGATAAGCATAATGAACAGTTCTCCTTGCCATCGAAAAGAATACAGTTTGGTCGTTTATTACGTAGTAATTGTGGAAATTATCTCGGGACAGGTAATGCAAACTATCTTCCCTGCTTAAACTGACTTTCATGTTAGAAAAATTTATAGAAGAACTAATTAATTTTCCAATGCTGTGATTTGACAGTCCTTTGCAAAACAAGGATCCGATAGGATCTTTATTTAATATCGCAATACGTCTTAGTTCTAATACCTTGTCAATGTAATCTTTCATGAATGGCTTTTCCAGAAAGGTGAGTCCTTTGTCTACAGACAAAAGAATCATGTTTTTTTGAAGATAATACTTCAGTGTTTTGTAGTACAAGGTAACGGTCTTTGTGTTTAAATCTAATATTAGTTTCTCGCCAGCAAAGGGATTAGATATGCTCTGCTGAATTTGAACAAAGTGTTTTTGTTGTACATCGCCTAATTCATCAAATTTAATCATTCTCTTTGTGGGACACAGAGGCAATTGAGAGTTTGCATTATCATGTAATTCTTTGCTATATCCCAACGTTACGGTGAATATATATCCTCTTCCAGTTCCTTCTGGAAGGTTTGGAATATCTAATTCCTTCAAGTTTTGATCTGAAATAAATTCAAAGTTACTAAACGGAAGGTCCATCTTTGCACAATGTCCGTACTGAGCTGTCTGATCAAAATTTAATAAGTAGGACCTTGTTTTAGGGTCACCCTGATAATTATTAGCATGTGAGTTGGAAGATACGGCAAATCTATGACAAACCAATGACGGACCACCGCGTATCATTGAAGACGCGTAATCGATTAGCTCCGGTGTATTTAAATACTGAAAGCCTTCCCTTAACATTGATGTGAATATATCATAAGCATAAGAACTAATACTGAAACAGTATAAAGGGCTCAACTTGAAATGCAGCATGCAATAATCCACGAATTGACGATTCACATCAGCCAATAATAAAACTCGTGAATACAAATAAAGTTTTATGTAATCCCGCATTGTTTTACACCTGAATGCATAGTAAACTGTTTTTGCAGAATTATATGTGTCGTTTGAAATAGGGAGGTCATTAATTTTATCAAAGAAATCTGACCGGTCTGGAAATTCGAGGTTTTGTAACGAATGTTTGTTAAGGGTTTTTGGAAAAGGAATATCTTTTGTTAAAAGTGGAAGAATCTGTGAATCTAGATTTGATAAGCCCTCATAAAATATTGGAAGTGACTCTTGTAAATTATCTGCTTCTTTTGACGTTATTAGTCGACTAACTAACGAATTGAAATCGGTGTTTAGGAAGCATTTCAAATCAACAAATCGGATGTAGGAGTTTAATATCAAGGAAAAAATATTTTCTCCATTTTTGCATGTTAGGTTAACATTTTGCACATATTTTGGAGTCAAAGCCTGCAATATAAAGTGCAACTCATTGTTATTAATATCAAATCCTACCGCACAGAAGGGTCGAACACTCTCCTGCAGATTACAATTACTACAATACACTTGATTTTGAACTTTGTATGATTGATGGTGGTGATGTAAACAACGTTTTAATTTGTCCTTATCAAATTCTCGCCCGCACCGTTCACAAGCAACAGCATTCAAATAATTTAGTTTATCCTGCTCAGTGACTCTAATAGGTAAAATGTCCGACTTCACTTTCAATTTAACTTCATCAGCGACTTGAAACAGGGTCTCAAAGAAGTGTTCGACTGGAAACTCATGATCATAATAAGACAGGAATGAGATTTTATTCATTGGGTTAATAAGGATCATTAAATAAGCCGCCACTCTAAAATTTGCTTCTAATCTTGAATACGTTAGTTGTCTGTCGGTAAACTTAGGTGGAATAACAGGACTTTGATAAAATATGAATTTAAAAAATAACTTAAAACAAACGTCTTGAGACATATAAAGTTTTCGAAAAACGAAATGTGAATCCTTTGGGTATGACACCTTCTTGTTAGTTAAAATTGCACATGTATTTTCATGCTTTTCAATGTCAATGACAATATATTTAAGACAAAATCGGCAAATATTTCTTCTATTTCTATGATTCTGACCCAGCAATGCAGCAAGATCAGTAATACAAATTAAATGAGTATCGTAAGTAATTACTTTTTTTTCTGTTGGCAAATCTTTGTCCTTTTCATATTTCGCTCTTTTTAGCATTAATAAATCTATTTGTCTGGTGTATTTGTGATCAGATATTCGGTATGGAAATAGTTGCCCCTTCTCATGAGACAAAATAAGCACACTTATATCATTTTTTGCTTCGAACTCGCATAATCGCGAAATATCGAAATCAAAAAGCATATCCCCGAAGTCTATTTCCTTGTTTCGAATGACTTCATTATAGATTGGAATATAACTTTCTGGGTTTTCAAATAAACGCTTCATTTTCTTCTTCTCATTTTTAGAACACTGATCATAGGTTAAATCTGGAGAGTTGGGAAGCCGAATTTTAAATCTGTAAAGGCTACAAAGTACACTGTACACAAAGCAATCAAAGTTTTGCGTTCTTACGTTTAATACATACTTTTTATTGATTTCACACGGAGTGGGAATGTATGATTTGGGCTTGATTGGTCGGAATTGAGCTACTTTTATTTGTATAGATTTAACCAATGATAATCTATACCCACTGCCGTCCTGGCTATACATGGATAAGGAATGATTAAGATAGTCAACTGCAGTTAGGAGTTTTGGAAATATCAATGATGGATGGGTATAAGTTTGATTGGGAGAATAGAATGTTCTGTCTTTCCTTTCATCTCCACTCAAGTTTTCCAGCTCTGTATCAAACGAAATTGACAGTTTTAAGCCTTTGTAATGCTCAATAAGTTGTTTAATTAAATAGAGTAATTCCTCGTAAATATGCTGAATGCCTTCTGTAAATGATTCTATTAGGCTTAAGAATCTATATTCAAACGATAAAATAGTGCCACGTTGCACAGATCGAGTTAAACTGAGCCTTCCCGTGTCCAAGTCCTGAGGAAGCAGATCCTGATTACCTACATTCCCTCCTTCTAAATATTTGCCTTTACTTGGACAAGTTAGTTCATGCACAGAAACTTTATTTACAAAGACATAGCAATAGGGACAAGTGTGAAAAATACTTTGGTGACGATCAAACTGCGAAAATCTATAAAATTCTGCTCTACAATCACTATACGTACATATATACTTCCTTCCTACTGGTCTAAGACGGCTTCGATCGGGAGCTTTTAGTGATTCAATTTTTATGCGCTTAAAACCGGACATTTTTGCAACTAATTATTATTTCCAAACCTTAAGGTATACCAAATATATAATCTGGAGTCGTTTTGACTTGAATTTGATTCAGTTTCAGTAATTGAATACAAAATTTTATTACATTCCATACATGTAGTTACGCTATCAGTAAATCTACGCCTATTTGATATTTCAAGTTTGATTCTTTGCTTGTAATTTTGATGTAATTTGTTGCAGCAAAAGCAAAACGCCAAATGATCTCCAGATTTCATGAATGGTAAGGGCAAATGAAGCTGAATAGGTAAATCCTTGGTTTCCGACCCAAAAGACCTTTCAAGTATGTTTGAGAGGACTTGTTTATTGCAAATTCCACAATAAACAAGTATCTTCGTTGCCTCTATACAATTAATTTGCGTTCTAGTTATATAATGAATATATTTAGTGTGAATTCTTTGGCAATAAATACATAGGTATTTTGAATTGTTTGTGTTCTGAATGAGTTCTTCCCGTTGGCATTTTAGAGTATCTAAATTCATATTTATACAATTTGTTAGTATGGTAATATATAATAAAATGAGTTTTTCGGATACTCAACTGTGACCCAGTGTGGGTGTAAAGGGTGATACTTCTTTGACCTTGGGTCACAATGTAAGCACAATTTATAGTTCAGAGTTTCCATTAGATATCCAACCCTGTTTAGATAATCTTTCGAATATGTCGAATTTCCATTTTTACTGTATCTAATGTAAGTCTTATCTTTCATTTTAATTAGTTGTGATCCAAAACTCAAAGTTCATTAGGCGCTGGAAAAAGCTTTTCACAGATTCAGGCCTACAGTACGTCCAATGAGGATGGTTAGAATAAACATCACCACACGTTGTTACTTTATAACATATAACTTTATCTCTTATTTCCTGCCAATAGCTTACACGAAAACAGACACAAGGATTATGGTTACATATTCCGCATTTCATTTTACTCTAAATTGTGTCTAATGGTTTGTTATGGGATACTTTTCTAATCAGTTTCTTTTGTCCTAAGCCAACACTTATCTTAGCTCCTATTAGTCATGCAAGCAATAATATATTAATAAAGGTTAGAATTATCGTAATGTAGTTTAAAAATATTACGGACTTGAATTCTAAGGTTACCTTTACATGGGTTTGCAAAAAACGCAATTGTCTCTCTTGAAAGTACGCTGAAAGTACCTGAAACTGCAACTGCGAATTATAAACTTCGTTGTACTCAAACCTCTGACGTTCAACAAATTGCTTTGTTGATCCAAAGTTTTCTCTAACCTCAGTAACAAAGTTTGACAGCTTCTCAGCGTTATGTTGGTCAATTTTTAACGTAGGTAATGAGAAAGACAGGAATGGATACAAAATTAAAAGTGCAGCTACAGACAACATCATTTGTCGATTGCCAAATCAAGATCCTTCAAAATCTGCGAACGTAGATTTGAAACTTCTTCCATGTTATTATCGATTATATCGGCATATGATACTTCACTTTCATTGTCGGTGTGATTTAAATGACTATCATCACACTTTGGAACGAAATTGCCAAAAATTTGATCAAAAATATTAACTCTTGCACATTCGTCTTTCTGGAGCTCCAGTCCCTTGTTCCAGTGTGGGCCTGAAAACCGATTGATATCCAACGATTTATCGGATATAAGTAGCTGATTTAGGCTGGAGACTCTGCTGATTTGCGTGTAGGAGGCCCCAGAAAACCATTCTCTGTCATCAAAATTAATTACCGTTTGGTCTAAGTTGCTTCCCTGAGATTTGTGAATACTAATTGCGTAATTAAGAACCAAAGGAAAGTTTGTTGATTTGAATCCTTTCGATGGGTTTTGACCTGGAACAAACTCTGTCGCTGGTAATATTGGAACACAATTTAGCTCTACCTTTGGACACCTGACGTTGTCAAAGTCAACGAAGCAAATGGCTGGAGTTAATTTGCCAAATTTTCTTTCAAATAGAACCCCTTTTAGTGTTCCAGCTGCCCCTGACACAAGTCCTGCTGGAACTAAAAGGTTTTTCCTTAAAAGTACGCGACAATTAATGGAAACACTCAAAATGTCACTAGAAAATTCCACTGACTTAGGTTTTGGTACGATATTAGATTTTATGTGTAAAATGGGATTTCCTAGTGTTAGTAAACGTTGATAATTGTGATGATTTACAAACACATTTCGAGCAAAGATTCGTGTTGCGTTCTTAAATCGAAGAACTTCTTCATTTGGTACATTACATACCATGCGAGATCGTAAAATATTAATATCACTTTCACCGATTTGACGTCTCCTTAGATTATGTAACAAACGTTGGAATTGTTCATCATCCGAGTGCCTAACAGGTTGATCAAGAAAAAAGAACCGATCAAAGGATTTGTATATTTTTACTGCTTCTGATTCAAATGCAGTACAGTCATCAGCATTACACCAAAGAGGCAACTGCTGAACCGGTAATAGTTGAAATATATCGAGAACTAAAATACAGTCTATATTACCGAACCACTCACTGCGTCCTTTTACTATTTTCAAAACGTGATTAATGTACGAAAATAGTCCAGTGCCTAACATAGAAGCTTCTTCGACAATGAGACAATCAACAGATTTAAACCTGTTGTAAACTACACTTAAATCTCTGTCTTGATGTGCTAGCTCTTCCCATGTCCCGGAATGTAGGTATGGGATATTAAATGCACTGTGGCATGTAGTTGCATTAGTGTGAAATGAAGCAGCTAATCCGGTAGTCCCACATAGTTGAATTGTTCTCCCAAAACTATTGTATAGGGTTTTAATTCGTTTTAATAAAAAGCTCTTACCATTACCAGATGCGCCACTTATAATGAGTCTAATCGGAGTTGAATTCAAGCTTTGATCTTCCAAACGTTCTTGTATGTAATTAAACACACGCTGTTGGCTTACGTTTAGAGCCAAATCGTTGCCGGTAGTTGTCACAGTAGAAAACTTTTTATTTTTTATAATATCAGTTATGAATGCTTTGTATTGTTTCACAGTGCGAGGAAAAAGTTGACTTTGGTAGTCGATATACTCTTGTACGTTTAAATCTTCTGTTCCAGGGCTTTCATACTCAAAAAGCATCGTCAACTTCTAATAAACGACTGGCACAGATTGTATACTTTCTTCTAATATTTAACCAAATGAAATGAGTTCACATGCGTAGATTCTAAATTTATTCTTAGTCATTTGTCTTTGATTTATATATTTAATACTGCATCTCGCAAGTCTGACCTGCGTCAAAGCCATCAGACCTTCCAACACATTCACATTCAAGTACCACAACGTGTTTGCACATGCTTGTAATTTCTTATAAAAGCAAGTCCTCACTAACTCAACCAGCCTAATCTACAGTCTCGATTTAATCATGGCACATGAACTTGACGTTGATCTCCCAGAATATATTAATTTAATTTCAACTAGTAGCTTTGAGGAACAGCAAGAGGAATTTCAGAGCTTAGAGGACTTGGAAAATATAAATCCAATGGAACGGTTGTTTCAAAATTCTGAGCCCCTTAGGGTAATTGACGATAATTTTGTAGATGTAGATGAACTCCCAATTGAGAGAACTGAGAATTTTTACAAGTCAGATGCGTTTAAGATTGGAAATATATACGTCAAGAAGTATTTTAATGCTAATAAGAATGAATTTGTCATTCATTTCATGAAGCGCGCTGCATTTGGCAATGAGCTTTCTGTTGACAACTCCCATATGTCAATCAATTCAGGGCTCCTCGAGGAGTTCATTTTTAAATTAAAAAAACTCATATTAGAAATTGAACTTACTCCATCAAATCAAACTCCCTTACGTTTACAAGGTGTTGCAGGAGCATTAACCGAGTTTAATGAAAAGGAATATTGGGGCGAAAACATTGCCGAGAGCATTGGCACTGACAAGTCAATGTATCTACGCTACTACAGATCTGGAGACCATGTGTACTACATTAGATTGTGGACACCAAGACGAGGGAATTCGGCTAAATATTCATCTTGGATTGGCCGGACCTTGTCATTGGCCCTAGGGCAATGCAAAACGTTCGTGAAATTACTCGAAAGGTTCCACCTGGAGATCATCGAAGCAGAGAAGCAGAGACTTCAACTTCTACAGTCATCAACCACTTAGTATACTACCTATAATATAAAATAACTCCTTACATTATGACAATGTTCCTGTTAATGTATTGGGTATTAGTTTGAAGTATTATGAAATATTTAATGCTATTTACAGTTAGTTTGTTAAATACTAGTATTTTAATGCATAAATTAATGTAAATCTGTAGCGTATTAAATCATTTGATAAAAAATAAATCCTACATATATTTTATGTACATATTTATCCTAACCTATTTTGTGCTGTTTGTATTGATTTTCATCTTTTGAATGCATTGTGTCAAATAATCGGGCACATAAGTTTTATTCGAGAATTCTAGAAGTCGGCTTTAGATAGTGAATCATAATCTGAATGCATCTTGTTGAGTATGATATCTTACAAGACTTAATTTCAATATCAAAATACGGACTAGATGGGTAATGACATCATTGCATTTTTAAATGTTGTAAGGATTTTACTATTTCTAGACCGTCATCTAAACGCGAGACTTTAAATTATGAATCCTTTAATGTGTTCATAATAACTATCTGTCCGTCCGTGGATGAATAAGTTCACAATGTATGTTTTTCATTAGGATGAGGTCCTAGATTAGGAAGAAGGCTTACAAGGAAACATTTTCAGAGGTAAACTCACAATATTTTTTAACGTGTCTCATTCGAAGGAGGATTCACTGATGATATCTTGAACAAACTTTAACTCCCCACCTTCTACAATTAACTCAGTTTTTTCTCCTGTTTTAGCAGCGCTGGGAGAGGACCGTATTGGTTTATCGTTACTGAACCTTCCTTTCATAACTGAATCAGTTTCATATTCATTCAAAAAAATTGGGGGGTTGCACATAGTAAAGTAGTATTGACCATTCTCGACGGCATTAAAAATCTCTCCAAAAACAGAATCTGCTTTGACTGGCATTACTAAAATAACACATACTTTGATTAGTGCAATCAAGATCAAATTTAACTTGTTCAAAAGTTTTTCTTTTAATGATTACAATTTTTTTAGCTTAAAGATTTACTTACTTTGAACAAACGCAGACAGGTTATTTTTATTCACATTTTCTTGTGCAGTTTTAATCGATTCTGGGTTGATTTCAGTACCAATAATTTTCCACTTATTTTTTCTTGCCCCCAATAGAGCATAGATAGACGTTGCTCCAGTACCTTTATTTGAGCATTATTTAATAATTTATTTTTGGCAAATCGAAAAATTCAAATTTCAAGTACAGTTGTTGGAAACAAATCATAAAAACATCATCCAACGGATCCAGCGACCGTATTAAACTAACTAACCTATATCGATTCCAATCACCTTTCCCTCCTCGAGGGAATGATTAAGTGTCAACAGATCCTCAATCCATAGAACGTAGTTAAGACGGAGAGGAATCGTCGGAACGAGAGTATTTTCTGGAATGTTGACATCTAAATTAAAATCTTCAAGTAGTAGTGTTCGGGATAATGCTCGAAGGGCTCTATCATCCTTAAAGTCGATTTTTGCTTTGCCCGTAACATCCTACATTTGATTCAAAATTAAAAATTTAAAATAACTAATACTAGTACTAATTCATAATTGCAAACGTTTTACACTGAATTGAACGAGGCATAGCATATAGTATATAGAGTATATACGTACATACAACATATACATGCATGCATTACACATTATGGCTCACCAAGGTTAGAAATGGAGCAAAGAAGTCGTACTTTTTCGCCAGCTCCACAAAATTCGGTGGGGTGTTGTAAATGTTCCGTTCATGCATTTTTATTAGTCAGGTCTGTAACAGATACAACAAAATAACAAAAAATTACTAAAAATTTAAATATGAAATACAAAATATGAAATACAGAATACAAAATAAAAAACCAAAAACCAAACCTCTGACCTGTCCTAGCCTAGACTTTTTGTTCCAGTTTCCTGTCCAATGGTTCAATCCGAATAATCCCAAATATCCGAAATCTAAATAAATTCCAATTTCCAAAATATTTCTTCGTTTTTCCTTGACACAACTAAAGTTGACTGCAAAAACAAAAACAATAGAATAGAATAACGTGTTCCTCTGATTGCACAACTTCCCCGCACTCCTCTCTTCCCTCACTCTATGACCGATTCCTTAACTTACCCATATTTCATTTTCATAGACTTTCTCCACAACTTTCTCCTCACAATCAAACTATCCTATATATTGTTTAATTTACTTTGACGAATTCAACCAAAATTCGGGCTAACAATAAGTTTTAATTGTTTTCGTTTTCATGAGTCATTTATTTATATAGAAAACCGGCCATCACATCGGCGCCCGTTTAAACGGTCATCGGAAAAACCACACGGGAATCGGGAAACCAAAATGCGGTTCTCAAAACCAATATAGTATGGCTTAAATAATGAAAATACCTACTAAAAACTCATTTTTGACAAAACCCCTTTTCCCAAATGCCCCACCCCCTTGAATTACATCAACCAAACCGACCTATCGCCGAATGCAAAAGAGGAGTCGAGTATTTTAGAATAAATTCAAAATGAAATGCCATAAAAGAATGTGTACGTAGTTGAGCATAGAGAACTAGGTTAGGCTTCAATCCATCCACCGGCAACATGTCTTTTCAACCACTATTCCTAAGCCTTTAAAATAAAAAGCTACCACGAGAGGGAATTCTAGACTTAAAATACGGAAAACGGGATCGAAGAGGAATCCACTTGTTTTATATATATTACTATCCATATCCATGAGCATAATTCCTATGAAATATCTAAACCATTTATGATTTTAGTAATAAAGTGTCGTTGACATCTGAAACAAGAAAATACAGCACAATACGAATTTTTATTAATTTTTTACTATTTTAGAAATGTTTTGGGAGCAAACTACTATCTACAGATAGTACACTTTCTGTAATTATATTATAGAATATATATACTACACTTTACAGATTGATAAGTCTCACTATAATCACATTACACTTCTTGACATCTGAAATACAAGCTGACACTTTTGATATACATACTGTTAGTTTTGAAATAGAATGTAGGTCACTGGAACAATATAAAATAAATGTAAGTACGATGTTGAAATTACCAAAAAATGTCAAAACGCACTACTATGTATAAATTCCTTTACCTCTATTTTTGGTTTGAATAAATTACTATGTAAAGAAAGTACAGTCTACTGGATACTACTAACGTTAACTAATTATTCATCTAAAATACACTTTACCGATTCACCAGTCTCATTTGTATCACAATACACTAATCACAAATGTAAAAACCGTTCATATACATACGTTTACATTTTACATTAATATATAGGTCACTGGAACAAATTAAAATCAATACCAGTAATATGTTTCAAATAGAATAAATGTTCAAAAACCTACAGTTATGTGTAAAATCTATATCTCTATATTTAAAATTCATTGACAAATAGTAAATACTTACTTCTAAAAGAATAGTGAAGAGATCTAATTATATTTTAAGTAAAAAGTTAAAAATCCTATTTTTATGTTCGTATAAAAAATGAAAATATTGACACTGAACCTATAGTCGACACTTTGTCGCTTACGAAGACTTCCTCATTACATCGACGAGTTGTTAAGTACTATAAACTTACAAATATACAAACTCGTCACCAGCAGTCGATTTGCCCCAGCCTTCCAACGTCCACTTTTAGCGTTCGGTCTGTCCCCTCCAGATCTCCAACCTCCATCTGAAAGACACAAAAATGTAATCAATTATTAAGTGAAAATATATCTTTAAAAATACAATCCCTAAAATTCCTAAGAAACTTTATCGTGGCCCAATTTTTTCGGCGTAAAAATAACTCCCTAGGGGATTTATTTTGAATTTAGAAAAATATTGTTTAAATTATTTGAGGTCTGACCTCCTTAGGGGATTTATTTGAAATTAAAAAATATTAATTTAGTATTTTAGGTCTTTTTAAATAAAATTATTATTCTCACCTTATACTTTGATATAGAATCCAGGGACTTGTTGTCGACTTTTCCAGTACCTCCTGCTCTCTCTGAGTTCGTTGAGCTCTTTTAGAAGTCGATCTCGGGACTGAAAGTATCTCTGAATTCTCTGTTGTAAATCAAAGATTTTTTTCCCAGCCCCAGCTTTATACTTTCGGAGATCGGAGTTAGATCTTTCTAGCTTTTTATTTTTCAACTGACTAGCGTCACACGTGTCTTCAAGCCTGTCATATGACGATTTTAGGCTCCGAATGGACGATTTGAGTTTATTAATGGTTCCATCGAGATTATTATTCTCAATTTGGAGACCATCATTGTAATTTTCCAGATCAAATATTTGCTTACGGTTCTCTTCATTTAACACTGAAGCCTTTCCGATCTCTTGTGAAAGTTCCCAGCATCTCAACCGGTAATAAGCGAGGGATAACTGTAGTCCCTCTTCGACTGAATTAGTCTTTGTTTCAAACACAATATTAACAGTTGAATCAGAGTCATCCTCCCAGCTACTTTCGGGAGAATTTTGGGGACACGGAGGAATGTTACTTTCACTATTTTCACCCATTGTTCGTGGATCACAGCACAAGTTCTCTCTAGGCTGAACAGGAGACTGTGGACAGACTAAAGGAACTGGGGGAATCTGAGTCGTCATCGTCGGAAGAATTAAAGTGATTTCGATCCTGAACTTTAAAAAAATAGTAATATGGCAAAAACTCTCCTTCAAACACAATTCGAATTTGTAAAAAAATTTCACCAGATTCTTCAAATATTTGAATCACTGGGTAAAAAAACAGTTCTCTTTGAGTTGTCGAACATCCAAAAGGGAAGAGTAATTGTGGGTTGTCTCTGCTTACTTCTTGAGTTACTACGATAGGGAAATATGTTAAAAGTGTTGGGCTACTTTGAAAATAAGAACTTTGTAGAAGTGGTCTCGTGATTGGAAAGCGAACTGGCATTTTAGTTGAGAAGAAGAAATCGGACTGAGCCGAAAAATGCTAAAAAATTTGTTTATATATGAGACTCAAGAAATCTTACCCCTAGAATAGTTACTGTACATCCCTACATCATCATCATCACAAGGAGAAAGTGAGAGTTTTATTAGAACTTTGGAATGTTTTTATTCTGTGAATTTCTTTGAATCTAAAGATGCGTTACTAATCTCGAGATTTTATTACGTATTGTTGGAATGTGCAGTATATTATTTTCTTGAAATGACCTTTGAATCTTGGACGTTAATAAAATGTCTTTTGGGTGATATTGTATTTTCAACAATAGGTTTATTATTATGATTCATAGCGATGAGTCATGTTATTATTAAATTCTTCTTAACCTTTAACCTGTAAGTAAGTAAAGCCAAAATAATTTAAAATGTCTCAATTATTCGAACTGCAATTCTTATAAAGCCACTCCAGCACAATGCAGCGAAATTCAGCGTGGAATAGTGGTGACAATTGAATCCATTCAAAAAGTTGCTGATTTGGGGTGTATCTCATCTCAACCCTAGCTTCGCCGATCACCCGGCATATCCTTCTTTCAAGTCGCATTGTTCGGGTTTCTGCATATCCCTTTGTCATAAATTTAATTAATTTTGGCTTCAAAGGTTGATAAAAATGACAATAAAATTTATTTATTTGCTTACTGAACAGTTAAATTGTCCAAGTCCCCCTTGATCTTCGTAAATTGCACAGTGCTTTGTCGTTTTAGCGAATCTCGGAATTGTTGTTGAGGTTCCGATGCTTGATAGGGATGTTCCGAGTTCCCAGTTTTTGGCAGTCGGGATAACGGAAGTTGTTTCAGATGTTGTAGACTCACTACTTAATTCAATCCCCAATGTACTTGATTTGATCTCCCCAGTAGTTGGATTTATCGGTTCGGCCGTGCTTGATTTTATCATTATCGCAACATGTTCTAAAATCGGCTCAGGCGTGAAGTGGGTTCTTATTAACCGTTCCGTTGTACTTGATGGCCTTGCGGTACTTGATTTTGCTGCCTCAGTTGTACTGGAATGGTTTTGAAATGTTTGAATTGATATTGGAGAAAACACGGGTATTTTTGTAATTGACGGTTTGGTTGAAATAACTTCCTTCGAATCAGTAGCGAAAATAGTGGGAGGCTCCAGGTTTTCTAATTTTGTCAAAAATATTAATTATCACAATTTAAATTGTGAATTTACATTCAGCTATATGCTTTTAAATTTACGTAAATATTTTTCACAGATGCAAGACATCATTAAAGTTCAAATAAAATTGAACAAAGAACATTGGCTAATGTTTAAAATAATAGGGCCGAATAAATGTACATATACATAGGACATCCCTATTTCCGATATTTTATAAATGATCCTCACCTTTTACAAATGACTCGTTCAAAAAGGAGATTGCAGCTACTGGAGTTGTCAGTTCAGTTGCCTCCTGGGGTGCTTTTGTCGGCTCAATAATAATACCCCTGGGAGTTAATCGGACCCTCCTCTCATCCAAACGTCCAAAGCTAGTTGTATTTGAAAGGTTTCTATTCTCCTGGAATCTCGTCATTATACCTTCTTGTACAAGTTTCAGTCCATTGTCCTTTTGTGATTTCACATTCTCAATCTTTTTCGCTATAATATAATATAACAATCCGTATTTTTCAATTTCACAACATTATTACGGTATTTTGCCTCAGTTATTTCGTATTTGAGAAATTAATTAATTTATAAATCAAAAAAGCAATTTACCTTTCATTTGCAATAATCTTCGACATCCTTTCAAGTCTTTAAATGTAAATCGTGGTCGGTATTGAAAAAAGTTGTGTTTTCGAATGCAAATTGCACTTGATTCTAGCTTTAGCACTAGAAACATGCAGTTTTTATCTTCAACGCAAATGTCACAGTCGAATTTTTCGACACAACCAGTTATAAATTGACAATTTAATGCGATTAGTAAAAGAACAATCGCGATATATTTGAAGCGTCGCATGATGCCTCCGAAGTCCAAGTCTCAAGATTTTAAATTTGACGAGTGAGATTTTTTTTATTATTTTTAAGCTGGAGTTTAACAACAAAGTTTCTGTCGAAAGACCAATTCCGTACTGATTAAGTCTAAATTGGCCCGTCTCCAGACATAAATTGACCCATATGACCTTTGCATTTCAGAATACAAAGTCAAACCCATAACAATAAAATCTCTCCGAGCTGAAATGTAATCAGATCAGGGTTTAGATTTTAATGGGAATAACCAGACCAATATAATTGTCAACTCTATATGTGCGGACGGGAATCCGGCCCCATCCTCACAAATCAAAAGATTAAGACTGATTTACATAATTCTAAATGATAAGATCTCGTTCAATCGATAATGTTTTTCCCCAAAAATGCTTCATTCTTTAAAATACATTTTTCAAGATGTGTGACTCTGCTTCTTCCTGCTTTTCTTGCTTAGAAAATCATTGCATTTTTGTTTTTGTTACTTCAAATTCAAGCAGATGTATTCGAAAAGTAACGGAGATTGGTGGATATTTTCATGGGTATATTACTCCTGGAAATAAGTGCCCATCGATTATTGAGAGGCGATTTGTGGAGCCTATCATTTCTGAGAAGCCTATAGAATGGGGCAGTCTGCAATACGGTAAGTTTTATAGTCTCTGTAATAAAGATTTCCATCATGAAAATTCATTACAATCTCTGCTTTTCTCACAGCTATAATATTTATCGGGCTGTTGCTTATTGGATGCTTGATATGGATAGCGTATAAGAAGTATATGGATTGGAGAGCGTCCGTCTCTATATTGTTTGATGTTGAAGCTGCAAGTTCAGATGAGGAAGGGGGGCGTGCAGGGATTTTGCCATTCCTTCATCCGGGCGATCCACCGGTTCCTCCACCACGTACTCGCAGAGCTCCCCGTGTACCTCCATACAACAACATTGGCGAAGTAGTCAATGAAATGTTGGAGTTGAGGGAGTTGCATTTGAACGCAGGACATGGACGCCCCTCTCCTTTGAATCGAGAGAGTTCCATTTCTTCATCCTCTCTTCTCACTTCCATCTCGTCCAACTCGGCTCACTCCTTCCATTCATACTACACGGTGTAGTATTTCGGCTCCCCTTCCTTCTCCAATATAATATGCAGTTCATTGTGTGTCTACACTGTTTGGCTTCGAGTTTGGTATTTTTCCAATAAATAAACCCTAGAACCTATTACAAGGTTACTGGGTCAAAATAAATCTCTCACTCCCCTCTCTCTCTCTACTTCATTTATTGTAAAGAAAAACCATCTCCTTTTAACATGAGGTAAATAACCTCCCCTCCAAAATCCTCTCCCTTCCATCAAGTCCAAACGAATCGGGAATATCGACCGGTTGGACTTCAACACCATGTGACATACTACTCTTAGTTCTCGCGTTTAATTCTGGAACTAGGTACTTAGTTCTCGCGTTTAATTCTGGAACTAGGTACTTAGTTCTCGCGTTAAATTCTGGAACTAGGTACTTAGTTCTCGCGTTTAATTCTGGAACTAGGCACTTAGTTCTAGCGTTTAATTCTCGATCTAGGTACTTAGTTCTCGCGTTTAATTGTCGAACTAGGTACTTATTTCTTCCGTATAATTATGGAACTGGGTGCTTAGCTCTCGCGTTTAATTCTGGAACTAGGTACTAAGTTCTCGCGTTTAATTCTGGATCAAGGTACTTAGTTCTCGCGTTTAATTCTGGAACTAGGTACTTAGTTCTAGCGTTTAATTCTCGAACTAGGTACTTAGTTCTCGCGTTTATTCTCGAACTAGGTACTTAGTTCTAGCGTTTAATTCTGGATCTAGGTACTTAGTTCTCGCGTTTAATTCTCGAACTTGGTACTTAGTTCTAGCGTTATATTCTCGAACTAGGTACTTAGATCTCGCGTTTAATTCTCGACCTAGGTACTTAGTTCTCGCGTTTAATTGTCGAACTAGGTACTTATTTCTTGTGTATAATTCTGGAACTGGGTGCTTAGTTCTCGCGTTTAATTCTGGAACTAGGTACTTAGTCCTCAGACTAGGCACTTAGTTCTCGCGTTTATTTCTGGAGCTAGGTACTTAGTTCTCGCGTTTAATTCTGGAACTAGGTACTTAGTTCTCGCGTTTAATTCTGGAACTGGGTACTTAGTTCTCGCGTTTAATTCTGGAACTAGGTACTTAGTTCTCGAGTATATATCTCTAACAAGGTACTTAGTTCTCGCGTTTATTTCTCGAACTAGGTACTTAGTGCTCTCGTTTTATTCTGGAACTAGGTACTTACTTCTCGCATTTAATTCTGGAACAAGGTACTTAGTTCTCGCGTTTAATTCTCGAACTAGGTACTTAGTTCTAGCGTTTAATTCTGGATCTAGGTACTTAGTTCTCGCGTTTAATTCTCGAACTTGGTACTTAGTTCTAGCGTTATATTCTCGAACTAGGTACTTAGATCTCGCGTTTAATTCTCGACCTAGGTACTTAGTTCTCGCGTTTAATTGTCGAACTAGGTACTTATTTCTTGTGTATAATTCTGGAACTGGGTGCTTAGTTCTCGCGTTTAATTCTGGAACTAGGTACTTAGTCCTCAGACTAGGCACTTAGTTCTCGCGTTTATTTCTGGAGCTAGGTACTTAGTTCTCGCGTTTAATTCTGGAACTAGGTATTTAGTTCTCGCGTTTATTTCTGGAACTAGGTACTTAGATCTCGCGATTACTTCAGGAACTAGATACTTAGTTCTTGCGTTTAATTCTGGAACTGGGTACTTAGTTCTCGCGTTTAATTCTGGAACTAGGTACTTAGTTCTCGCGTTTAATTCCGGAACTGGGTACTTAGTTCTCGCGTTTAATTCTGGAACTAGGCACTTAGTCCTTTCTTTTCATTCTGGAACTAGATACTAAGTTCTGGCGTTTAATTCTGGAACTAGGTACTTAGTTCTCGCGTTTAATTCTAGATCTAGGTACTTAGTTCTCGCGTTTAATTCTGGAACTAGGTACTTAGTTCTCGCGTTTATTTCTCGAACTAGGTACTTAGTTCTCGTGTTTATTTCTGGAACTAGGTTCTGAGTTCTCGCGTTCAATTTTGGAACTAGGTACTTAGTTCTCGCGTTTAATTCTGGAACTAGGTACTTAGTTCTCGCGTTTAATTCTGGAACTAGGTACTTAGTTCTTGCGTTTAATTCTGGAACTGGGTACTTAGTTCTCGCGTTTAATTCTGGAACTAGGCACTTAGTTCTTTCTTTTCATTCTGGAACTAGGTACTAAGTTTTCGCGTTTAATTCTGGAACTAGGTACTTAGTTCTCGCGTTTATTTCTAGATCTAGGTACTTAGTTCTCGCGTTTAATTCTGGAACTAGGTACTTAGTTCTCGCGTTTATTTCTCGAACTAGGTACTTAGTTCTCGCGTTTAATTCTGGAACTAGGCACTTAGTTCTCGCGTTTATTTCTGGAACTAGGTACTTAGTTCTCGCGTTTATTTCTGCAACTAGTTTCTTAGTTCTCGCGTTCAATTTTGGAACTAGGTACTTAGTTCTCGCGTTTAATTCTGGAACTAGGTACTTAGTTCTCGCGTTTAATTCTGGAACTAGGTACTTAGTTCTCGCGTTAAATTCTGGAACTAGGTACTTAGTTCTCGCGTTTAATTCTGGAACTAGGCACTTAGTTCTAGCGTTTAATTCTCGATCTAGGTACTTAGTTCTCGCGTTTAATTGTCGAACTAGGTACTTATTTCTTCCGTATAATTATGGAACTGGGTGCTTAGCTCTCGCGTTTAATTCTGGAACTAGGTACTAAGTTCTCGCGTTTAATTCTGGATCAAGGTACTTAGTTCTCGCGTTTAATTCTGGAACTAGGTACTTAGTTCTAGCGTTTAATTCTCGAACTAGGTACTTAGTTCTCGCGTTTAATTCTCGAACTAGGTACTTAGTTCTAGCGTTTAATTCTGGATCTAGGTACTTAGTTCTCGCGTTTAATTCTCGAACTTGGTACTTAGTTCTAGCGTTATATTCTCGAACTAGGTACTTAGATCTCGCGTTTAATTCTCGAACTAGGTACTTAATTCTCGCGTTTAATTCTGAAACTAGGTACTTAGTTCTCGCGTTTATTTCTCGAACTAGGTACTTAGTGCTCTCGTTTAATTCTGGAACTAGGTACTAAGTTCTCGCGTTTAATTCTGGATCAAGGTACTTAGTTCTCGCGTTTAATTCTGGAACTAGGTACTTAGTTCTAGCGTTTAATTCTCGAACTAGGTACTTAGTTCTCGCGTTTAATTCTCGAACTAGGTACTTAGTTCTAGCGTTTAATTCTGGATCTAGGTACTTAGTTCTCGCGTTTAATTCTCGAACTTGGTACTTAGTTCTAGCGTTATATTCTCGAACTAGGTACTTAGATCTCGCGTTTAATTCTCGACCTAGGTACTTAGTTCTCGCGTTTAATTGTCGAACTAGGTACTTATTTCTTGTGTATAATTCTGGAACTGGGTGCTTAGTTCTCGCGTTTAATTCTGGAACTAGGTACTTAGTCCTCAGACTAGGCACTTAGTTCTCGCGTTTATTTCTGGAGCTAGGTACTTAGTTCTCGCGTTTATTTCTGCAACTAGTTTCTTAGTTCTCGCGTTCAATTTTGGAACTAGGTACTTAGTTCTCGCGTTTAATTCTGGAACTAGGTACTTAGTTCTCGCGTTTAATTCTGGAACTAGGTACTTAGTTCTCGCGTTAAATTCTGGAACTAGGTACTTAGTTCTCGCGTTTAATTCTGGAACTAGGCACTTAGTTCTAGCGTTTAATTCTCGATCTAGGTACTTAGTTCTCGCGTTTAATTGTCGAACTAGGTACTTATTTCTTCCGTATAATTATGGAACTGGGTGCTTAGCTCTCGCGTTTAATTCTGGAACTAGGTACTAAGTTCTCGCGTTTAATTCTGGATCAAGGTACTTAGTTCTCGCGTTTAATTCTGGAACTAGGTACTTAGTTCTAGCGTTTAATTCTCGAACTAGGTACTTAGTTCTCGCGTTTAATTCTCGAACTAGGTACTTAGTTCTAGCGTTTAATTCTGGATCTAGGTACTTAGTTCTCGCGTTTAATTCTCGAACTTGGTACTTAGTTCTAGCGTTATATTCTCGAACTAGGTACTTAGATCTCGCGTTTAATTCTCGACCTAGGTACTTAGTTCTCGCGTTTAATTGTCGAACTAGGTACTTATTTCTTGTGTATAATTCTGGAACTGGGTGCTTAGTTCTCGCGTTTAATTCTGGAACTAGGTACTTAGTCCTCAGACTAGGCACTTAGTTCTCGCGTTTATTTCTGGAGCTAGGTACTTAGTTCTCGCGTTTAATTCTGGAACTAGGTACTTAGTTCTCGCGTTTAATTCTGGAACTGGGTACTTAGTTCTCGCGTTTAATTCTGGAACTAGGTACTTAGTTCTCGAGTATATATCTCTAACAAGGTACTTAGTTCTCGCGTTTATTTCTCGAACTAGGTACTTAGTGCTCTCGTTTTATTCTGGAACTAGGTACTTACTTCTCGCATTTAATTCTGGAACAAGGTACTTAGTTCTCGCGTTTAATTCTCGAACTAGGTACTTAGTTCTAGCGTTTAATTCTGGATCTAGGTACTTAGTTCTCGCGTTTAATTCTCGAACTTGGTACTTAGTTCTAGCGTTATATTCTCGAACTAGGTACTTAGATCTCGCGTTTAATTCTCGACCTAGGTACTTAGTTCTCGCGTTTAATTGTCGAACTAGGTACTTATTTCTTGTGTATAATTCTGGAACTGGGTGCTTAGTTCTCGCGTTTAATTCTGGAACTAGGTACTTAGTCCTCAGACAAGGCACTTAGTTCTCGCGTTTATTTCTGGAGCTAGGTACTTAGTTCTCGCGTTTAATTCTGGAACTAGGTATTTAGTTCTCGCGTTTATTTCTGGAACTAGGAACTTAGATCTCGCGTTTAATTCTCGACCTAGGTACTTAGTTCTCGCGTTTAATTGTCGAACTAGGTACTTATTTCTTGTGTATAATTCTGGAACTGGGTTCTTAGTTCTCGCGTTTAATTCTGGAACTAGGTACTTAGTCCTCAGACTAGGCACTTAGTTCTCGCGTTTATTTCTGGAGCTAGGTACTTAGTTCTCGCGTTTAATTCTGGAACTAGGTATTTAGTTCTCGCGTTTATTTCTGGAACTAGGTACTTAGATCTCGCGATTACTTCAGGAACTAGATACTTAGTTCTTGCGTTTAATTCTGGAACTGGGTACTTAGTTCTCGCGTTTAATTCTGGAACTAGGTACTTAGTTCTCGCGTTTAATTCCGGAACTGGGTACTTAGTTCTCGCGTTTAATTCTGGAACTAGGCACTTAGTCCTTTCTTTTCATTCTGGAACTAGATACTAAGTTCTGGCGTTTAATTCTGGAACTAGGTACTTAGTTCTCGCGTTTAATTCTAGATCTAGGTACTTAGTTCTCGCGTTTAATTCTGGAACTAGGTACTTAGTTCTCGCGTTTATTTCTCGAACTAGGTACTTAGTTCTCGTGTTTATTTCTGGAACTAGGTTCTGAGTTCTCGCGTTCAATTTTGGAACTAGGTACTTAGTTCTCGCGTTTAATTCTGGAACTAGGTACTTAGTTCTCGCGTTTAATTCTGGAACTAGGTACTTAGTTCTTGCGTTTAATTCTGGAACTGGGTACTTAGTTCTCGCGTTTAATTCTGGAACTAGGCACTTAGTTCTTTCTTTTCATTCTGGAACTAGGTACTAAGTTTTCGCGTTTAATTCTGGAACTAGGTACTTAGTTCTCGCGTTTAATTCTAGATCTAGGTACTTAGTTCTCGCGTTTAATTCTGGAACTAGGTACTTAGTTCTCGCGTTTATTTCTCGAACTAGGTACTTAGTTCTCGCGTTTAATTCTGGAACTAGGCACTTAGTTCTCGCGTTTATTTCTGGAACTAGGTACTTAGTTCTCGCGTTTATTTCTGCAACTAGTTTCTTAGTTCTCGCGTTCAATTTTGGAACTAGGTACTTAGTTCTCACGTTTAATTCTGGAACTAGGTACTTAGTTCTCGCGTTTAATTCTGGAACTAGGTACTTAGTTCTCGCGTTAAATTCTGGAACTAGGTACTTAGTTCTCGCGTTTAATTCTGGAACTAGGCACTTAGTTCTAGCGTTTAATTCTCGATCTAGGTACTTAGTTCTCGCGTTTAATTGTCGAACTAGGTACTTATTTCTTCCGTATAATTATGGAACTGGGTGCTTAGCTCTCGCGTTTAATTCTGGAACTAGGTACTAAGTTCTCGCGTTTAATTCTGGATCAAGGTACTTAGTTCTCGCGTTTAATTCTGGAACTAGGTACTTAGTTCTAGCGTTTAATTCTCGAACTAGGTACTTAGTTCTCGCGTTTAATTCTCGAACTAGGTACTTAGTTCTAGCGTTTAATTCTGGATCTAAGTACTTAGTTCTCGCGTTTAATTCTCGAACTTGGTACTTAGTTCTAGCGTTATATTCTCGAACTAGGTACTTAGATCTCGCGTTTAATTCTCGAACTAGGTACTTAATTCTCGCGTTTAATTCTGAAACTAGGTACTTAGTTCTCGCGTTTATTTCTCGAACTAGGTACTTAGTGCTCTCGTTTAATTCTGGAACTAGGTACTAAGTTCTCGCGTTTAATTCTGGATCAAGGTACTTAGTTCTCGCGTTTAATTCTGGAACTAGGTACTTAGTTCTAGCGTTTAATTCTCGAACTAGGTACTTAGTTCTCGCGTTTAATTCTCGAACTAGGTACTTAGTTCTAGCGTTTAATTCTGGATCTAGGTACTTAGTTCTCGCGTTTAATTCTCGAACTTGGTACTTAGTTCTAGCGTTATATTCTCGAACTAGGTACTTAGATCTCGCGTTTAATTCTCGACCTAGGTACTTAGTTCTCGCGTTTAATTGTCGAACTAGGTACTTATTTCTTGTGTATAATTCTGGAACTGGGTGCTTAGTTCTCGCGTTTAATTCTGGAACTAGGTACTTAGTCCTCAGACTAGGCACTTAGTTCTCGCGTTTATTTCTGGAGCTAGGTACTTAGTTCTCGCGTTTATTTCTGCAACTAGTTTCTTAGTTCTCGCGTTCAATTTTGGAACTAGGTACTTAGTTCTCGCGTTTAATTCTGGAACTAGGTACTTAGTTCTCGCGTTTAATTCTGGAACTAGGTACTTAGTTCTCGCGTTAAATTCTGGAACTAGGTACTTAGTTCTCGCGTTTAATTCTGGAACTAGGCACTTAGTTCTAGCGTTTAATTCTCGATCTAGGTACTTAGTTCTCGCGTTTAATTGTCGAACTAGGTACTTATTTCTTCCGTATAATTATGGAACTGGGTGCTTAGCTCTCGCGTTTAATTCTGGAACTAGGTACTAAGTTCTCGCGTTTAATTCTGGATCAAGGTACTTAGTTCTCGCGTTTAATTCTGGAACTAGGTACTTAGTTCTAGCGTTTAATTCTCGAACTAGGTACTTAGTTCTCGCGTTTAATTCTCGAACTAGGTACTTAGTTCTAGCGTTTAATTCTGGATCTAGGTACTTAGTTCTCGCGTTTAATTCTCGAACTTGGTACTTAGTTCTAGCGTTATATTCTCGAACTAGGTACTTAGATCTCGCGTTTAATTCTCGACCTAGGTACTTAGTTCTCGCGTTTAATTGTCGAACTAGGTACTTATTTCTTGTGTATAATTCTGGAACTGGGTGCTTAGTTCTCGCGTTTAATTCTGGAACTAGGTACTTAGTCCTCAGACTAGGCACTTAGTTCTCGCGTTTATTTCTGGAGCTAGGTACTTAGTTCTCGCGTTTAATTCTGGAACTAGGTACTTAGTTCTCGCGTTTAATTCTGGAACTGGGTACTTAGTTCTCGCGTTTAATTCTGGAACTAGGTACTTAGTTCTCGAGTATATATCTCTAACAAGGTACTTAGTTCTCGCGTTTATTTCTCGAACTAGGTACTTAGTGCTCTCGTTTTATTCTGGAACTAGGTACTTACTTCTCGCATTTAATTCTGGAACAAGGTACTTAGTTCTCGCGTTTAATTCTCGAACTAGGTACTTAGTTCTAGCGTTTAATTCTGGATCTAGGTACTTAGTTCTCGCGTTTAATTCTCGAACTTGGTACTTAGTTCTAGCGTTATATTCTCGAACTAGGTACTTAGATCTCGCGTTTAATTCTCGACCTAGGTACTTAGTTCTCGCGTTTAATTGTCGAACTAGGTACTTATTTCTTGTGTATAATTCTGGAACTGGGTGCTTAGTTCTCGCGTTTAATTCTGGAACTAGGTACTTAGTCCTCAGACAAGGCACTTAGTTCTCGCGTTTATTTCTGGAGCTAGGTACTTAGTTCTCGCGTTTAATTCTGGAACTAGGTATTTAGTTCTCGCGTTTATTTCTGGAACTAGGTACTTAGATCTCGCGATTACTTCAGGAACTAGATACTTAGTTCTTGCGTTTAATTCTGGAACTGGGTACTTAGTTCTCGCGTTTAATTCTGGAACTAGGTACTTAGTTCTCGCGTTTAATTCCGGAACTGGGTACTTAGTTCTCGCGTTTAATTCTGGAACTAGGCACTTAGTCCTTTCTTTTCATTCTGGAACTAGATACTAAGTTCTGGCGTTTAATTCTGGAACTAGGTACTTAGTTCTCGCGTTTAATTCTAGATCTAGGTACTTAGTTCTCGCGTTTAATTCTGGAACTAGGTACTTAGTTCTCGCGTTTATTTCTCGAACTAGGTACTTAGTTCTCGCGTTTATTTCTGGAACTAGGTTCTGAGTTCTCGCGTTCAATTTTGGAACTAGGTACTTAGTTCTCGCGTTTAATTCTGGAACTAGGTACTTAGTTCTCGCGTTTAATTCTGGAACTAGGTACTTAGTTCTTGCGTTTAATTCTGGAACTGGGTACTTAGTTCTCGCGTTTAATTCTGGAACTAGGCACTTAGTTCTTTCTTTTCATTCTGGAACTAGGTACTATGTTTTCGCGTTTAATTCTGGAACTAGGTACTTAGTTCTCGCGTTTAATTCTAGATCTAGGTACTTAGTTCTCGCGTTTAATTCTGGAACTAGGTACTTAGTTCTCGCGTTTATTTCTCGAACTAGGTACTTAGTTCTCGCGTTTAATTCTGGAACTAGGCACTTAGTCCTCAGACTAGGCACTTAGTTCTCGCGTTTATTTCTGGAGCTAGGTACTTAGTTCTCGCGTTTAATTCTGGAACTAGGTACTTAGTTCTCGCGTTTAATTCTGGAACTGGGTACTTAGTTCTCGCGTTTAATTCTGGAACTAGGTACTTAGTTCTCGAGTATATATCTCTAACAAGGTACTTAGTTCTCGCGTTTATTTCTCGAACTAGGTACTTAGTGCTCTCGTTTAATTCTGGAACTAGGTACTTAGTTCTCGCGTTTAATTCTGGAACTAGGTACTTAGTTCTCGCGTTAAATTCTGGAACTAGGTACTTAGTTCTCGCGTTTAATTCTGGAACTAGGCACTTAGTTCTAGCGTTTAATTCTCGATCTAGGTACTTAGTTCTCGCGTTTAATTGTCGAACTAGGTACTTATTTCTTCCGTATAATTATGGAACTGGGTGCTTAGCTCTCGCGTTTAATTCTGGAACTAGGTACTAAGTTCTCGCGTTTAATTCTGGATCAAGGTACTTAGTTCTCGCGTTTAATTCTGGAACTAGGTACTTAGTTCTAGCGTTTAATTCTCGAACTAGGTACTTAGTTCTCGCGTTTAATTCTCGAACTAGGTACTTAGTTCTAGCGTTTAATTCTGGATCTAGGTACTTAGTTCTCGCGTTTAATTCTCGAACTTGGTACTTAGTTCTAGCGTTATATTCTCGAACTAGGTACTTAGATCTCGCGTTTAATTCTCGAACTAGGTACTTAATTCTCGCGTTTAATTCTGAAACTAGGTACTTAGTTCTCGCGTTTATTTCTCGAACTAGGTACTTAGTGCTCTCGTTTTATTCTGGAACTAGGTACTAAGTCCTCAAACTAGGTACTTAGTTCTGGCGTTTAATTCTCGAACTAGGTACTTAGTTCTCGTGTTTAATTCTCGAACTAGGTACTTAGTTCTAGCGTTTAATTCTGGATCTAGGTACTTAGTTCTCGCGTTTAATTCTCGAACTTGGTACTTAGTTCTAGCGTTATATTCTCGAACTAGGTACTTAGTTCTCGCGTTTAATTGTCGAACTAGGTACTTATTTCTTCCGTATAATTATGGAACTGGGTGCTTAGCTCTCGCGTTTAATTCTGGAACTAGGTACTAAGTTCTCGCGTTTAATTCTGGATCAAGGTACTTAGTTCTCGCGTTTAATTCTGGAACTAGGTACTTAGTTCTAGCGTTTAATTCTCGAACTAGGTACTTAGTTCTCGCGTTTAATTCTCGAACTAGGTACTTAGTTCTAGCGTTTAATTCTGGATCTAGGTACTTAGTTCTCGCGTTTAATTCTCGAACTTGGTACTTAGTTCTAGCGTTATATTCTCGAACTAGGTACTTAGATCTCGCGTTTAATTCTCGAACTAGGTACTTAATTCTCGCGTTTAATTCTGAAACTAGGTACTTAGTTCTCGCGTTTATTTCTCGAACTAGGTACTAAGTGCTCTCGTTTTATTCTGGAACTAGGTACTAAGTCCTCAAACTAGGTACTTAGTTCTGGCGTTTAATTCTCGAACTAGGTACTTAGTTCTCGTGTTTAATTCTCGAACTAGGTACTTAGTTCTAGCGTTTAATTCTGGATCTAGGTACTTAGTTCTCGCGTTTAATTCTCGAACTTGGTACTTAGTTCTAGCGTTATATTCTCGAACTAGGTACTTAGATCTCGCGTTTAATTCTAGATCTAGGTACTTAGTTCTCGCGTTTAATTCTGGAACTAGGTACTTAGTTCTCGCGTTTATTTCTCGAACTAGGTACTTAGTTCTCGCGTTTAATTCTGGAACTAGGCACTTAGTTCTCGCGTTTATTTCTGGAACTAGGTACTTAGTTCTCGCGTTTATTTCTGGAACTAGGTTCTTAGTTCTCGCGTTCAATTTTGGAACTAGGTACTTAGTTCTCGCGTTTAATTCTGGAACTAGGTACTTAGTTCTCGCGTTTAATTCTGGAACTAGGCACTTAGTTCTCGCGTTTAATTCTGGAACTGGGTACTTAGTTCTCGCGTTTATTTCTGGAACTAGGTACTTAGTTCTCGCGTTTAATTCTGGAACTAGGTACTTAGTTCTCGCGTTTAATTCTGGAACTGGGTACTTAGTTCTCGCGTTTAATTCTGGAACTAGGTACTTAGTTCTCGCGTATAATTCTCGAACAAGGTACTTAGTTCTCGCGTTTATTTCTCGAACTAGGTACTTAGTGCTCTCGTTTTATTCTGGAACTAGGTACTTACTTCTCGCATTTAATTCTGGAACAAGGTACTTAGTTCTCGCGCTTAATTCTGGAACTAGGTATTTAGTTCTCGCGTTTATTTCTGGAACTAGGTACTTAGATCTCGCGTTTAATTCAGGAACTAGGTACTTAGTTCTTGCGTTTAATTCTGGAACTGGGTACTTAGTTCTCGCGTTTAATTCTGGAACTAGGTACTTAGTTCTCGCGTTTATTTCTGGAACTAGGTACTTAGTTCTCGCGTTCAATTCTGGAACTAGGTACTTAGTTCTCGCGTTTAATTCTGGAACTAGGTACTTAGTTCTCGCGTTTAATTCTGGAACTAGGTACTTAGTTCTCGCGGTAAATTCTGGAACTAGGTACTTAGTTCTCGCGTTTAATTCTGGAACTGGGTACTTAGTCCTCTGGTTTATTTCTGGAACTAGGTACTTAGTTCTTGCGTTTAATTCTGGAACAAGGTACTTAGTTCTCGCGCTTAATTCTGGAACTAGGTATTTAGTTCTCGCGTTTATTTCTGGAACTAGGTACTTAGATCTCGCGTTTAATTCAGGAACTAGGTACTTAGTTCTTGCGTTTAATTCTGGAACTGGGTACTTAGTTCTTGCGTTTAATTCTGGAACTAGGTACTTAGTTCTCGCGTTTATTTCTGGAACTAGGTTCTTAGTTCTCGCGTTTATTTCTGGAACTAGGTTCTTAGTTCTCGCGTTCAATTCTGGAACTAGGTACTTAGTTCTCGCGTTCAATTCTGGAACTGGGTACTTAGTTCTTTTTTTTCATTCTGGAACTAGGTACTAAGTTCTGGCGTTTAATTCTGGAACTAGGTACTTAGTTCCCGCGTTTAATTCTGGATCTAGGTACTTAGTTCTGGCGTTTAATTCTGGAACTAGGTACTAGGTTCTAGCGTTTAATTCTCGACCTAGGTACTTAGTTCTCGCGTTTAATTGTCGAACTAGGTACTTATTTCTTGTGTATAATTCTGGAACTGGGTGCTTAGTTCTCGCGTTTAATTCTGGAACTAGGTACTTAGTCCTCAAACTAGGTACTTAGTTCTAGCGTTTAATTCTGGAACTAGGCACTTAGTTCTCGCGTTTATTTCTGGAGCTAGGTACTTAGTTCTCGCGTTTAATTCTGGAACTAGGTACTTAGTTCTCGCGTTTAATTCTGGAACTGGGTACTTAGTTCTCGCGTTTAATTCTGGAACTAGGTACTTAGTTCTCGAGTATATATCTCTAACAAGGTACTTAGTTCTCGCGTTTATTTCTCGAACTAGGTACTTAGTGCTCTCGTTTTATTCTGGAACTAGGTACGTACTTCTCGCATTTAATTCTGGAACAAGGTACTTAGTTCTCGCGCTTAATTCTGGAACTAGGTATTTAGTTCTCGCGTTTATTTCTGGAACTAGGTACTTAGATCTCGCGATTAATTCAGGAACTAGATACTTAGTTCTTGCGTTTAATTCTGGAACTGGGTACTTAGTTCTCGCGTTTAATTCTGGAACTAGGTACTTAGTTCTCGCGTTTAATTCCGGAACTGGGTACTTAGTTCTCGCGTTTAATTCTGGAACTAGGCACTTAGTTCTTTCTTTTCATTCTGGAACTAGATACTAAGTTCTGGCGTTTAATTCTGGAACTAGGTACTTAGTTCTCGCGTTTAATTCTAGATCTAGGTACTTAGTTCTCGCGTTTAATTCTGGAACTAGGTACTTAGTTCTCGCGTTTATTTCTCGAACTAGGTACTTAGTTCTCGCGTTTAATTCTGGAACTAGGCACTTAGTTCTCGCGTTTATTTCTGGAACTAGGTACTTAGTTCTCGCGTTTAATTCTGGAACTAGGTACTTAGTTCTCGCAGTAAATTCTGGAACTAGGTACTTAGTTCTCGCGTTTAATTCTGGAACTGGGTACTTAGTCCTCCGGTTTATTTCTGGAACTAGGTACTTAGTTCTTGCGTTTAATTCTGGAACAAGGTACTTAGTTCTCGCGCTTAATTCTGGAACTAGGTATTTAGTTCTCGCGTTTATTTCTGGAACTAGGTACTTAGATCTCGCGTTTAATTCAGGAACTAGGTACTTAGTTCTTGCGTTTAATTCTGGAACTGGGTACTTAGTTCTCGCGTTTAATTCTGGAACTAGGTACTTAGTTCTCGCGTTTATTTCTGGAACTAGGTTCTTAGTTCTCGCGTTTATTTCTGGAACTAGGTTCTTAGTTCTCGCGTTCAATTCTGGAACTAGGTACTTAGTTCTCGCGTTCAATTCTGGAACTGGGTACTTAGTTCTTTTTTTTCATTCTGGAACTAGGTACTAAGTTCTGGCGTTTAATTCTGGAACTAGGTACTTAGTTCCCGCGTTTAATTCTGGATCTAGGTACTTAGTTCTAGCGTTTAATTCTCGACCTAGGTACTTAGTTCTCGCGTTTAATTGTCGAACTAGGTACTTATTTCTTGTGTATAATTCTGGAACTGGGTGCTTAGTTCTCGCGTTTAATTCTGGAACTGGGTGCTTAATTCTCGCGTTTAATTCTGGAACTAGGTACATAGTCCTCAAACTAGGTACTTAGTTCTAGCGTTTAATTCTGGAACTAGGCACTTAGTTCTCGCGTTTATTTCTGGAGCTAGGTACTTAGTTCTCGCGTTTAATTCTGGAACTAGGTACTTAGTTCTCGCGTTTAATTCTGGAACTGGGTACTTAGTTCTCGCGTTTAATTCTGGAACTAGGTACTTAGTTCTCGAGTATATATCTCTAACAAGGTACTTAGTTCTCGCGTTTATTTCTCGAACTAGGTACTTAGTGCTCTCGTTTTATTCTGGAACTAGGTACTTACTTCTCGCATTTAATTCTGGAACAAGGTACTTAGTTCTCGCGCTTAATTCTGGAACTAGGTATTTAGTTCTCGCGTTTATTTCTGGAACTAGGTACTTAGATCTCGCGATTAATTCAGGAACTAGATACTTAGTTCTTGCGTTTAATTCTGGAACTGGGTACTTAGTTCTCGCGTTTAATTCTGGAACTAGGTACTTAGTTCTCGCGTTTAATTCCGGAACTAGGTTCTTAGTTCTCGCGTTTATTTCTGGAACTAGGTTCTTAGTTCTCGCGTTCAATTCTGGAACTAGGTACTTAGTTCTCGCGTTCAATTCTGGAACTGGGTACTTAGTTCTTTTTTTTCATTCTGGAACTAGGTACTAAGTTCTGGCGTTTAATTCTGGAACTAGGTACTTAGTTTCCGCGTTTAATTCTGGAACTAGGTACTTAGTTCTAGCGTTTAATTCTCGACCTAGGTACTTAGTTCTCGCGTTTAATTGTCGAACTAGGTACTTATTTCTTGTGTATAATTCTGGAACTGGGTGCTTAGTTCTCGCGTTTAATTCTGGAACTAGGTACTTAGTCCTCAAACTAGGTACTTAGTTCTAGCGTTTAATTCTGGAACTAGGCACTTAGTTCTCGCGTTTATTTCTGGAGCTAGGTACTTAGTTCTCGCGTTTAATTCTGGAACTAGGTACTTAGTTCTCGAGTATATATCTCTAACAAGGTACTTAGTTCTCGCGTTTATTTCTCGAACTAGGTACTTAGTGCTCTCGTTTTATTCTGGAACTAGGTACTTACTTCTCGCATTTAATTCTGGAACAAGGTACTTAGTTCTCGCGCTTAATTCTGGAACTAGGTATTTAGTTCTCGCGTTTATTTCTGGAACTAGGTACTTAGATCTCGCGATTAATTCAGGAACTAGATACTTAGTTCTTGCGTTTAATTCTGGAACTGGGTACCTAGTTCTCGCGTTTAATTCTAGAACTAGGTACTTAGTTCTCGCGTTTAATTCCGGAACTGGGTACTTAGTTCTCGCGTTTAATTCTGGAACTAGGCACTTAGTTCTTTCTTTTCATTCTGGAACTAGATACTAAGTTCTGTCGTTTAATTCTGGAACTAGGTACTTAGTCCTCGCGTTTAATTCTAGATCTAGGTACTTAGTTCTCGCGTTTAATTCTGGAACTAGGTACTTAGTTCTCGCGTTTAAATCTGGAACTAGGTACTTAGTTCTCGCGGTAAATTCTGGAACTAGGTACTTAGTTCTCGCGTTTAATTCTGGAACTGGGTACTTAGTCCTCCGGTTTATTTCTGGAACTAGGTACTTAGTTCTTGCGTTTAATTCTGGAACAAGGTACTTAGTTCTCGCGCTTAAATCTGGAACTAGGTATTTAGTTCTCGCGTTTATTTCTGGAACTAGGTACTTAGATCTCGCGTTTAATTCAGGAACTAGGTACTTAGTTCTTGCGTTTAATTCTAGAACTGGGTACTTAGTTCTCGCGTTTAATTCTGGAACTAGGTACTTAGTTCTCGCGTTTATTTCTGGAACTAGGTTCTTAGTTCTCGCGTTTATTTCTGGAACTAGGTTCTTAGTTCTCGCGTTCAATTCTGGAACTAGGTACTTAGTTCTCGCGTTCAATTCTGGAACTGGGTACTTAGTTCTTTTTTTTCATTCTGGAACTAGGTACTAAGTTCTGGCGTTTAATTCTGGAACTAGGTACTTAGTTCCCGCGTTTAATTCTGGATCTAGGTACTTAGTTCTGGCGTTTAATTCTGGAACTAGGTACTTAGTTCTAGCGTTTAATTCTCGACCTAGGTACTTAGTTCTCGCGTTTAATTGTCGAACTAGGTACTTATTTCTTGTGTATAATTCTGGAACTGGGTGCTTAGTTCTCGCGTTTAATTCTGGAACTAGGTACTTAGTCCTCAAACTAGGTACTTAGTTCTAGCGTTTAATTCTGGAACTAGGCACTTAGTTCTCGCGTTTATTTCTGGAGCTAGGTACTTAGTTCTCGCGTTTAATTCTGGAACTAGGTACTTAGTTCTCGCGTTTAATTCTGGAACTGGGTACTTAGTTCTCGCGTTTAATTCTGGAACTAGGTACTTAGTTCTCGAGTATATATCCCTAACAAGGTACTTAGTTCTCGCGTTTATTTCTCGAACTAGGTACTTAGTGCTCTCGTTTTATTCTGGAACTAGGTACTTAGTTCTCGCGCTTAATTCTGGAACTAGGTATTTAGTTCTCGCGTTTATTTCTCTAACTAGGTACTTAGATCTCGCGATTAATTCAGGAACTAGATACTTAGTTCTTGCGTTTAATTCTGGAACTAGGTATTTAGTTCTCGCGTTTATTTCTCTAACTAGGTACTTAGATCTCGCGATTAATTCAGGAACTAGATACTTAGTTCTTGCGTTTATTTCTCGAACTAGGTACTTAGTGCTCTCGTTTATTTCTGGAACTAGGTACTTAGTTCTTGCGTTTAATTCAGGAACTGGGTACTTAGTTCTTTCTTTTCATTCTGGAACTAGGTACTAAGTTCTGGCGTTTAATTCTGGAACTAGGTACTTAGTTCCCGCGTTTAATTCTGGAACTAGGTACTTAGTTCTAGCGTTTAATTCTCGACCTAGGTACTTAGTTCTCGCGTTTAATTGTCGAACTAGGTACTTATTTCTTGTGTATAATTCTGGAACTGGGTGCTTAGTTCTCGCGTTTAATTCTGGAACTAGGTACTTAGTCCTCAAACTAGGTACTTAGTTCTAGCGTTTAATTCTGGAACTAGGCACTTAGTTCTCGCGTTTATTTCTGGAGCTAGGTACTTAGTTCTCGCGTTTAATTCTGGAACTAGGTACTTAGTTCTCGCGTTTAATTCTGGAACTGGGTACTTAGTTCTCGCGTTTAATTCTGGAACTAGGTACTTAGTTCTCGAGTATATATCTCTAACAAGGTACTTAGTTCTCGCGTTTATTTCTCGAACTAGGTACTTAGTGCTCTCGTTTTATTCTGGAACTAGGTACTTAGTTCTCGCGTTCAATTTTGGAACTAGGTACTTAGTTCTCGCGTTTAATTCTGGAACTAGGTACTTAGTTCTCGCGTTTAATTCTGGAACCAGGTACTTAGTTCTTGCGTTTAATTCTGGAACTGGGTACTTAGTTCTCGCGTTTATTTCTGGAACTAGGTACTTAGTTCTCGCGTTTAATTCTGGAACTAGGTACTTAGTTCTCGCGTTTAATTCTGGAACTGGGTACTTAGTTCTCGCGTTTAATTCTGGAACTAGGTACTTAGTTCTCGCGTATAATTCTCGAACAAGGTACTTAGTTCTCGCGTTTATTTCTCGAACTAGGTACTTAGTGCTCTCGTTTTATTCTGGAACTAGGTACTTACTTCTCGCATTTAATTCTGGAACAAGGTACTTAGTTCTCGCGCTTAATTCTGGAACTAGGTATTTAGTTCTCGCGTTTATTTCTGGAACTAGGTACTTAGATCTCGCGTTTAATTCAGGAACTAGGTACTTAGTTCTTGCGTTTAATTCTGGAACTGGGTACTTAGTTCTCGCGTTTAATTCTGGAACTAGGTACTTAGTTCTCGCGTTTATTTCTGGAACTAGGTACTTAGTTCTCGCGTTCAATTCTGGAACTAGGTACTTAGTTCTCGCGTTTAATTCTGGAACTAGGTACTTAGTTCTCGCGTTTAATTCTGGAACTAGGTACTTAGTTCTCGCGGTAAATTCTGGAACTAGGTACTTAGTTCTCGCGTTTAATTCTGGAACTGGGTACTTAGTCCTCTGGTTTATTTCTGGAACTAGGTACTTAGTTCTTGCGTTTAATTCTGGAACAAGGTACTTAGTTCTCGCGCTTAATTCTGGAACTAGGTATTTAGTTCTCGCGTTTATTTCTGGAACTAGGTACTTAGATCTCGCGTTTAATTCAGGAACTAGGTACTTAGTTCTTGCGTTTAATTCTGGAACTGGGTACTTAGTTCTCGCGTTTAATTCTGGAACTAGGTACTTAGTTCTCGCGTTTATTTCTGGAACTAGGTTCTTAGTTCTCGCGTTTATTTCTGGAACTAGGTTCTTAGTTCTCGCGTTCAATTCTGGAACTAGGTACTTAGTTCTCGCGTTCAATTCTGGAACTGGGTACTTAGTTCTTTTTTTTCATTCTGGAACTAGGTACTAAGTTCTGGCGTTTAATTCTGGAACTAGGTACTTAGTTCCCGCGTTTAATTCTGGATCTAGGTACTTAGTTCTAGCGTTTAATTCTCGACCTAGGTACTTAGTTCTCGCGTTTAATTGTCGAACTAGGTACTTATTTCTTGTGTATAATTCTGGAACTGGGTGCTTAGTTCTCGCGTTTAATTCTGGAACTGGGTGCTTAATTCTCGCGTTTAATTCTGGAACTAGGTACATAGTCCTCAAACTAGGTACTTAGTTCTAGCGTTTAATTCTGGAACTAGGCACTTAGTTCTCGCGTTTATTTCTGGAGCTAGGTACTTAGTTCTCGCGTTTAATTCTGGAACTAGGTACTTAGTTCTCGCGTTTAATTCTGGAACTGGGTACTTAGTTCTCGCGTTTAATTCTGGAACTAGGTACTTAGTTCTCGAGTATATATCTCTAACAAGGTACTTAGTTCTCGCGTTTATTTCTCGAACTAGGTACTTAGTGCTCTCGTTTTATTCTGGAACTAGGTACTTACTTCTCGCATTTAATTCTGGAACAAGGTACTTAGTTCTCGCGCTTAATTCTGGAACTAGGTATTTAGTTCTCGCGTTTATTTCTGGAACTAGGTACTTAGATCTCGCGATTAATTCAGGAACTAGATACTTAGTTCTTGCGTTTAATTCTGGAACTGGGTACTTAGTTCTCGCGTTTAATTCTGGAACTAGGTACTTAGTTCTCGCGTTTAATTCCGGAACTAGGTTCTTAGTTCTCGCGTTTATTTCTGGAACTAGGTTCTTAGTTCTCGCGTTCAATTCTGGAACTAGGTACTTAGTTCTCGCGTTCAATTCTGGAACTGGGTACTTAGTTCTTTTTTTTCATTCTGGAACTAGGTACTAAGTTCTGGCGTTTAATTCTGGAACTAGGTACTTAGTTTCCGCGTTTAATTCTGGAACTAGGTACTTAGTTCTAGCGTTTAATTCTCGACCTAGGTACTTAGTTCTCGCGTTTAATTGTCGAACTAGGTACTTATTTCTTGTGTATAATTCTGGAACTGGGTGCTTAGTTCTCGCGTTTAATTCTGGAACTAGGTACTTAGTCCTCAAACTAGGTACTTAGTTCTAGCGTTTAATTCTGGAACTAGGCACTTAGTTCTCGCGTTTATTTCTGGAGCTAGGTACTTAGTTCTCGCGTTTAATTCTGGAACTAGGTACTTAGTTCTCGAGTATATATCTCTAACAAGGTACTTAGTTCTCGCGTTTATTTCTCGAACTAGGTACTTAGTGCTCTCGTTTTATTCTGGAACTAGGTACTTACTTCTCGCATTTAATTCTGGAACAAGGTACTTAGTTCTCGCGCTTAATTCTGGAACTAGGTATTTAGTTCTCGCGTTTATTTCTGGAACTAGGTACTTAGATCTCGCGATTAATTCAGGAACTAGATACTTAGTTCTTGCGTTTAATTCTGGAACTGGGTACCTAGTTCTCGCGTTTAATTCTAGAACTAGGTACTTAGTTCTCGCGTTTAATTCCGGAACTGGGTACTTAGTTCTCGCGTTTAATTCTGGAACTAGGCACTTAGTTCTTTCTTTTCATTCTGGAACTAGATACTAAGTTCTGTCGTTTAATTCTGGAACTAGGTACTTAGTCCTCGCGTTTAATTCTAGATCTAGGTACTTAGTTCTCGCGTTTAATTCTGGAACTAGGTACTTAGTTCTCGCGTTTAAATCTGGAACTAGGTACTTAGTTCTCGCGGTAAATTCTGGAACTAGGTACTTAGTTCTCGCGTTTAATTCTGGAACTGGGTACTTAGTCCTCCGGTTTATTTCTGGAACTAGGTACTTAGTTCTTGCGTTTAATTCTGGAACAAGGTACTTAGTTCTCGCGCTTAATTCTGGAACTAGGTATTTAGTTCTCGCGTTTATTTCTGGAACTAGGTACTTAGATCTCGCGTTTAATTCAGGAACTAGGTACTTAGTTCTTGCGTTTAATTCTAGAACTGGGTACTTAGTTCTCGCGTTTAATTCTGGAACTAGGTACTTAGTTCTCGCGTTTATTTCTGGAACTAGGTTCTTAGTTCTCGCGTTTATTTCTGGAACTAGGTTCTTAGTTCTCGCGTTCAATTCTGGAACTAGGTACTTAGTTCTCGCGTTCAATTCTGGAACTGGGTACTTAGTTCTTTTTTTTCATTCTGGAACTAGGTACTAAGTTCTGGCGTTTAATTCTGGAACTAGGTACTTAGTTCCCGCGTTTAATTCTGGATCTAGGTACTTAGTTCTGGCGTTTAATTCTGGAACTAGGTACTTAGTTCTAGCGTTTAATTCTCGACCTAGGTACTTAGTTCTCGCGTTTAATTGTCGAACTAGGTACTTATTTCTTGTGTATAATTCTGGAACTGGGTGCTTAGTTCTCGCGTTTAATTCTGGAACTAGGTACTTAGTCCTCAAACTAGGTACTTAGTTCTAGCGTTTAATTCTGGAACTAGGCACTTAGTTCTCGCGTTTATTTCTGGAGCTAGGTACTTAGTTCTCGCGTTTAATTCTGGAACTAGGTACTTAGTTCTCGCGTTTAATTCTGGAACTGGGTACTTAGTTCTCGCGTTTAATTCTGGAACTAGGTACTTAGTTCTCGAGTATATATCCCTAACAAGGTACTTAGTTCTCGCGTTTATTTCTCGAACTAGGTACTTAGTGCTCTCGTTTTATTCTGGAACTAGGTACTTAGTTCTCGCGCTTAATTCTGGAACTAGGTATTTAGTTCTCGCGTTTATTTCTCTAACTAGGTACTTAGATCTCGCGATTAATTCAGGAACTAGATACTTAGTTCTTGCGTTTAATTCTGGAACTAGGTATTTAGTTCTCGCGTTTATTTCTCTAACTAGGTACTTAGATCTCGCGATTAATTCAGGAACTAGATACTTAGTTCTTGCGTTTATTTCTCGAACTAGGTACTTAGTGCTCTCGTTTATTTCTGGAACTAGGTACTTAGTTCTTGCGTTTAATTCAGGAACTGGGTACTTAGTTCTTTCTTTTCATTCTGGAACTAGGTACTAAGTTCTGGCGTTTAATTCTGGAACTAGGTACTTAGTTCCCGCGTTTAATTCTGGAACTAGGTACTTAGTTCTAGCGTTTAATTCTCGACCTAGGTACTTAGTTCTCGCGTTTAATTGTCGAACTAGGTACTTATTTCTTGTGTATAATTCTGGAACTGGGTGCTTAGTTCTCGCGTTTAATTCTGGAACTAGGTACTTAGTCCTCAAACTAGGTACTTAGTTCTAGCGTTTAATTCTGGAACTAGGCACTTAGTTCTCGCGTTTATTTCTGGAGCTAGGTACTTAGTTCTCGCGTTTAATTCTGGAACTAGGTACTTAGTTCTCGCGTTTAATTCTGGAACTGGGTACTTAGTTCTCGCGTTTAATTCTGGAACTAGGTACTTAGTTCTCGAGTATATATCTCTAACAAGGTACTTAGTTCTCGCGTTTATTTCTCGAACTAGGTACTTAGTGCTCTCGTTTTATTCTGGAACTAGGTACTTACTTCTCGCATTTAATTCTGGAACAAGGTACTTAGTTCTCGCGCTTAATTCTGGAACTAGGTATTTAGTTCTCGCGTTTATTTCTGGAACTAGGTACTTAGATCTCGCGATTAATTCAGGAACTAGATACTTAGTTCTTGCGTTTAATTCTGGAACTGGGTACTTAGTTCTCGCGTTTAATTCTAGAACTAGGTACTTAGTTCTCGCGTTTAATTCCGGAACTGGGTACTTAGTTCTCGCGTTTAATTCTGGAACTAGGCACTTAGTTCTTTCTTTTCATTCTGGAACTAGATACTAAGTTCTGGCGTTTAATTCTGGAACTAGGTACTTAGTTCTCGCGTTTAATTCTAGATCTAGGTACTTAGTTCTCGCGTTTAATTCTGGAACTAGGTACTTAGTTCTCGCGTTTATTTCTCGAACTAGGTACTTAGTTCTCGCGTTTAATTCTGGAACTAGGCACTTAGTTCTCGCGTTTATTTCTGGAACTAGGTACTTAGTTCTCGCGTTTAATTCTGGAACTAGGTACTTAGTTCTCGCGGTAAATTCTGGAACTAGGTACTTAGTTCTCGCGTTTAATTCTGGAACTGGGTACTTAGTCCTCCGGTTTATTTCTGGAACTAGGTACTTAGTTCTTGCGTTTAATTCTGGAACAAGGTACTTAGTTCTCGCGCTTAATTCTGGAACTAGGTATTTAGTTCTCGCGTTTATTTCTGGAACTAGGTACTTAGATCTCGCGTTTAATTCAGGAACTAGGTACTTAGTTCTTGCGTTTAATTCTGGAACTGGGTACTTAGTTCTCGCGTTTAATTCTGGAACTAGGTACTTAGTTCTCGCGTTTATTTCTGGAACTAGGTTCTTAGTTCTCGCGTTTATTTCTGGAACTAGGTTCTTAGTTCTCGCGTTCAATTCTGGAACTAGGTACTTAGTTCTCGCGTTCAATTCTGGAACTGGGTACTTAGTTCTTTTTTTTCATTCTGGAACTAGATACTAAGTTCTGGCGTTTAATTCTGGAACTAGGTACTTAGTTCCCGCGTTTAATTCTGGATCTAGGTACTTAGTTCTGGCGTTTAATTCTGGAACTAGGTACTTAGTTCTAGCGTTTAATTCTCGACCTAGGTACTTAGTTCTCGCGTTTAATTGTCGAACTAGGTACTTATTTCTTGTGTATAATTCTGGAACTGGGTGCTTAGTTCTCGCGTTTAATTCTGGAACTAGGTACTTAGTCCTCAAACTAGGTACTTAGTTCTAGCGTTTAATTCTGGAACTAGGCACTTAGTTCTCGCGTTTATTTCTGGAGCTAGGTACTTAGTTCTCGCGTTTAATTCTGGAACTAGGTACTTAGTTCTCGCGTTTAATTCTGGAACTGGGTACTTAGTTCTCGCGTTTAATTCTGGAACTAGGTACTTAGTTCTCGAGTATATATCTCTAACAAGGTACTTAGTTCTCGCGTTTATTTCTCGAACTAGGTACTTAGTGCTCTCGTTTTATTCTGGAACTAGGTACTTAGTTCTCGCGCTTAATTCTGGAACTAGGTATTTAGTTCTCGCGTTTATTTCTCTAACTAGGTACTTAGATCTCGCGATTAATTCAGGAACTAGATACTTAGTTCTTGCGTTTAATTCTGGAACTAGGTATTTAGTTCTCGCGTTTATTTCTCTAACTAGGTACTTAGATCTCGCGATTAATTCAGGAACTAGATACTTAGTTCTTGCGTTTAATTCTGGAACTGGGTACTTAGTTCTCGCGTTTATTTCTCGAACTAGGTACTTAGTGCTCTCGTTTATTTCTGGAACTAGGTACTTAGTTCTTGCGTTTAATTCAGGAACTGGGTACTTAGTTCTTTCTTTTCATTCTGGAACTAGGTACTAAGTTCTGGCGTTTAATTCCGGAACTAGGTACTTAGTTCCCGCGTTTAATTCTGGATCTAGGTACTTAGTTCTCGCGTTTAATTCTGGAACTAGGTACTTAGTTCTAGCGTTTAATTCTCGATCTAGGTACTTAGTTCTCGCGTTTAATTGTCGAACTAGGTACTTATTTCTCGGTTTTATTTCTCGAACTAGGTACTTAGTGCTCGCGTTTAATTCTGGAACTAGGTACTTAGTTCTTGCGATTAATTCTGGAACTGGGTACTTAGATATCGCGTTTAATTCTGGAACTAGGTACTTAGTACTCGCGTTTAATTCTGGAACTAGGTACTTAGTTCTCGCGTTTAATTCTGGAACTAGGTACTTAGTTCTCGCGTTTAATTCTGGAACTGGGTACTTAGTCCTCGGGTTTATTTCTGCAACTAGGTACTTAGTTCTTGCGTTTAATTCTGGAACTGGGTACTTAGTTCTCGCGTTTAATTCTGGAACTAGGTACTTAGTTCTCGCGTTTATTTCTCGATCTAGGTACTTCGTTCTCGTGTTTAATTGTCGAACTAGGTACTTATTTCTTGCGTATAATTCTGAAACTGGGTGCTTAGTTCTCGCGTTTAATTCTGGAACTAGGTACTTAGTTCTCGCGTTTATTTCTCGATCTAGGTACTTCGTTCTCGCGTTTAATTGTCGAACTAGGTACTTATTTCTTGCGTATAATTCTGGAACCGGGTGCTTAGTTCTGGCGTTTAATTCTGCAACTAGGTACTTAGTTCCCGCGTTTAAATCTGGATCTAGGTACTTAGTTCTCGCGTTTAGTTCTGGAACTAGGTACTTAGTTCTCGCGTTAAATTCTGGAACTAGGTACTTAGTTCTCGCGTTTAATTCTGGAACTGGGTACTTAGTCCTCCGGTTTATTTCTGGAACTAGGTACTTAGTTCTTGCGTTTAATTCTGGAACTGGGTACTTAGTTCTTTCTTTTCATTCTGGAACTAGGTACTAAGTTCTGGCGTTTAATACTGGAACTAGGTACTTAGTTCCCGCGTTTAATTCTGGATCTAGGTACTTAGTTCTCGCGTTTAATTCTGGAACAAGGTACTTAGTTCTAGCGTTTAATTCTCGATCTAGGTACTTAGTTCTCGCGTTTAATTGTCGAACTAGGTACTTATTTCTTGTGTATAATTCTGGAACTGGGTGCTTAGTTCTCGCGTTTAATTCTGGAACTAGGTACTAAGTTCTCGCGTTTAATTCTGGATCTAGGTACTTAGTTCTCGCGTTTAATTCTGGAACTAGGTACTTAGTTCTAGCGTTTAATTCTCGAACTAGGTACTTAGTTCTCGCGTTTAATTCTCGAACTAGGTACTTAGTTCTCGCATTTATTTCTCGAACTAGGTACTTAGTGCTCTCGTTTTATTCTGGAACTAGGTACTTAGTCCTCAAACTAGGTACTTAGTTCTGGCGTTTAATTCTGGAACTAGGCACTTAGTTCTCGCGTTTATTTCTGGAACTAGGCACTTAGTTCTCGCGTTTATTTCTGGAACTAAATTCTTAGTTCTCGCGTTCAATTCTGGAACTAGGTACTTAGTTCTCGCGTTTAATTCTGGAACTAGGTACTTAGTTCTCGCGTTTAATTCTGGAACTAGGTACTTAGTTCTCGCGTTAAATTCTGGAACTAAGTACTTAGTTCTCGCGTTTAATTCTGGAACTAGGTACTTAGTTCTCGCGTTTATTTCTGGAACTAGGTCCTTAGTTCTCGCTTTCAATTCTGGAACTAGGTACTTAGTTCTCGCGTTTAATTCTGGAACTGGGTACTTAGTTCTTTTTTTTCATTCTGGAACTAGGTACTTAGTTCTCGCGTTTAATTCTGGAACTGGGTACTTAGTCCTCCGGTTTATTTCTGGAACTAGGTACTTAGTTCTTGCGTTTAATTCTGGAACTGGGTACTTAGTTCTTTCTTTTCATTCTGGAACTAGGTACTAAGTTCTGGCGTTTAATACTGGAACTAGGTACTTAGTTCCCGCGTTTAATTCTGGATCTAGGTACTTAGTTCTCGCGTTTAATTCTGGAACAAGGTACTTAGTTCTAGCGTTTAATTCTCGATCTAGGTACTTAGTTCTCGCGTTTAATTGTCGAACTAGGTACTTATTTCTTGTGTATAATTCTGGAACTGGGTGCTTAGTTCTCGCGTTTAATTCTGGAACTAGGTACTAAGTTCTCGCGTTTAATTCTGGATCTAGGTACTTAGTTCTCGCGTTTAATTCTGGAACTAGGTACTTAGTTCTAGCGTTTAATTCTCGAACTAGGTACTTAGTTCTCGCGTTTAATTCTCGAACTAGGTACTTAGTTCTCGCATTTATTTCTCGAACTAGGTACTTAGTGCTCTCGTTTTATTCTGGAACTAGGTACTTAGTCCTCAAACTAGGTACTTAGTTCTGGCGTTTAATTCTGGAACTAGGCACTTAGTTCTCGCGTTTATTTCTGGAACTAGGCACTTAGTTCTCGCGTTTATTTCTGGAACTAAATTCTTAGTTCTCGCGTTCAATTCTGGAACTAGGTACTTAGTTCTCGCGTTTAATTCTGGAACTAGGTACTTAGTTCTCGCGTTTAATTCTGGAACTAGGTACTTAGTTCTCGCGTTAAATTCTGGAACTAAGTACTTAGTTCTCGCGTTTAATTCTGGAACTAGGTACTTAGTTCTCGCGTTTAATTCTGGAACTAGGTACTTAGTTCTCGCGTTTATTTCTCGATCTAGGTACTTCGTTCTCGTGTTTAATTGTCGAACTAGGTACTTATTTCTTGCGTATAATTCTGAAACTGGGTGCTTAGTTCTCGCGTTTAATTCTGGAACTAGGTACTTAGTTCTCGCGTTTATTTCTCGATCTAGGTACTTCGTTCTCGCGTTTAATTGTCGAACTAGGTACTTATTTCTTGCGTATAATTCTGGAACTGGGTGCTTAGTTCTGGTGTTTAATTCTGCAACTAGGTACTTAGTTCCCGCGTTTAAATCTGGATCTAGGTACTTAGTTCTCGCGTTTAGTTCTGGAACTAGGTACTTAGTTCTCGCGTTAAATTCTGGAACTAGGTACTTAGTTCTCGCGTTTAATTCTGGAACTAGGTACTTAGTTCTAGCGTTTAATTCTCGACCTAGGTACTTAGTTCTCGCGTTTAATTGTCGAACTAGGTACTTATTTCTTGTGTATAATTCTGGAACTGGGTGCTTAGTTCTCGCGTTTAATTCTGGAACTAGGTACTTAGTCCTCAAACTAGGTACTTAGTTCTAGCGTTTAATTCTGGAACTAGGCACTTAGTTCTCGCGTTTATTTCTGGAGCTAGGTACTTAGTTCTCGCGTTTAATTCTGGAACTAGGTACTTAGTTCTCGAGTATATATCTCTAACAAGGTACTTAGTTCTCGCGTTTATTTCTCGAACTAGGTACTTAGTGCTCTCGTTTTATTCTGGAACTAGGTACTTACTTCTCGCATTTAATTCTGGAACAAGGTACTTAGTTCTCGCGCTTAATTCTGGAACTAGGTATTTAGTTCTCGCGTTTATTTCTGGAACTAGGTACTTAGATCTCGCGATTAATTCAGGAACTAGATACTTAGTTCTTGCGTTTAATTCTGGAACTGGGTACCTAGTTCTCGCGTTTAATTCTAGAACTAGGTACTTAGTTCTCGCGTTTAATTCCGGAACTGGGTACTTAGTTCTCGCGTTTAATTCTGGAACTAGGCACTTAGTTCTTTCTTTTCATTCTGGAACTAGATACTAAGTTCTGTCGTTTAATTCTGGAACTAGGTACTTAGTCCTCGCGTTTAATTCTAGATCTAGGTACTTAGTTCTCGCGTTTAATTCTGGAACTAGGTACTTAGTTCTCGCGTTTAATTCTGGAACTAGGTATTTAGTTCTCGCGTTTATTTCTGGAACTAGGTACTTAGATCTCGCGTTTAATTCAGGAACTAGGTACTTAGTTCTTGCGTTTAATTCTAGAACTGGGTACTTAGTTCTCGCGTTTAATTCTGGAACTAGGTACTTAGTTCTCGCGTTTATTTCTGGAACTAGGTTCTTAGTTCTCGCGTTTATTTCTGGAACTAGGTTCTTAGTTCTCGCGTTCAATTCTGGAACTAGGTACTTAGTTCTCGCGTTAAATTCTGGAACTAGGTACTTAGTTCTCGCGTTTAATTCTGGAACTAGGTACTTAGTTCTAGCGTTTAATTCTCGACCTAGGTACTTAGTTCTCGCGTTTAATTGTCGAACTAGGTACTTATTTCTTGTGTATAATTCTGGAACTGGGTGCTTAGTTCTCGCGTTTAATTCTGGAACTAGGTACTTAGTCCTCAAACTAGGTACTTAGTTCTAGCGTTTAATTCTGGAACTAGGCACTTAGTTCTCGCGTTTATTTCTGGAGCTAGGTACTTAGTTCTCGCGTTTAATTCTGGAACTAGGTACTTAGTTCTCGAGTATATATCTCTAACAAGGTACTTAGTTCTCGCGTTTATTTCTCGAACTAGGTACTTAGTGCTCTCGTTTTATTCTGGAACTAGGTACTTACTTCTCGCATTTAATTCTGGAACAAGGTACTTAGTTCTCGCGCTTAATTCTGGAACTAGGTATTTAGTTCTCGCGTTTATTTCTGGAACTAGGTACTTAGATCTCGCGATTAATTCAGGAACTAGATACTTAGTTCTTGCGTTTAATTCTGGAACTGGGTACCTAGTTCTCGCGTTTAATTCTAGAACTAGGTACTTAGTTCTCGCGTTTAATTCCGGAACTGGGTACTTAGTTCTCGCGTTTAATTCTGGAACTAGGCACTTAGTTCTTTCTTTTCATTCTGGAACTAGATACTAAGTTCTGTCGTTTAATTCTGGAACTAGGTACTTAGTCCTCGCGTTTAATTCTAGATCTAGGTACTTAGTTCTCGCGTTTAATTCTGGAACTAGGTACTTAGTTCTCGCGTTTAATTCTGGAACTAGGCACTTAGTTCTCGCATTTATTTCTGGAACTAGGTACTTAGTTCTCGCGTTTAAATCTGGAACTAGGTACTTAGTTCTCGCGGTAAATTCTGGAACTAGGTACTTAGTTCTCGCGTTTAATTCTGGAACTGGGTACTTAGTCCTCCGGTTTATTTCTGGAACTAGGTACTTAGTTCTTGCGTTTAATTCTGGAACAAGGTACTTAGTTCTCGCGCTTAATTCTGGAACTAGGTATTTAGTTCTCGCGTTTATTTCTGGAACTAGGTACTTAGATCTCGCGTTTAATTCAGGAACTAGGTACTTAGTTCTTGCGTTTAATTCTAGAACTGGGTACTTAGTTCTCGCGTTTAATTCTGGAACTAGGTACTTAGTTCTCGCGTTTATTTCTGGAACTAGGTTCTTAGTTCTCGCGTTTATTTCTGGAACTAGGTTCTTAGTTCTCGCGTTCAATTCTGGAACTAGGTACTTAGTTCTCGCGTTCAATTCTGGAACTGGGTACTTAGTTCTTTTTTTTCATTCTGGAACTAGGTACTAAGTTCTGGCGTTTAATTCTGGAACTAGGTACTTAGTTCCCGCGTTTAATTCTGGATCTAGGTACTTAGTTCTGGCGTTTAATTCTGGAACTAGGTACTTAGTTCTAGCGTTTAATTCTCGACCTAGGTACTTAGTTCTCGCGTTTAATTGTCGAACTAGGTACTTATTTCTTGTGTATAATTCTGGAACTGGGTGCTTAGTTCTCGCGTTTAATTCTGGAACTAGGTACTTAGTCCTCAAACTAGGTACTTAGTTCTAGCGTTTAATTCTGGAACTAGGCACTTAGTTCTCGCGTTTATTTCTGGAGCTAGGTACTTAGTTCTCGCGTTTAATTCTGGAACTAGGTACTTAGTTCTCGCGTTTAATTCTGGAACTGGGTACTTAGTTCTCGCGTTTAATTCTGGAACTAGGTACTTAGTTCTCGAGTATATATCCCTAACAAGGTACTTAGTTCTCGCGTTTATTTCTCGAACTAGGTACTTAGTGCTCTCGTTTTATTCTGGAACTAGGTACTTAGTTCTCGCGCTTAATTCTGGAACTAGGTATTTAGTTCTCGCGTTTATTTCTCTAACTAGGTACTTAGATCTCGCGATTAATTCAGGAACTAGATACTTAGTTCTTGCGTTTAATTCTGGAACTAGGTATTTAGTTCTCGCGTTTATTTCTCTAACTAGGTACTTAGATCTCGCGATTAATTCAGGAACTAGATACTTAGTTCTTGCGTTTAATTCTGGAACTGGGTACTTAGTTCTCGCGTTTATTTCTCGAACTAGGTACTTAGTGCTCTCGTTTATTTCTGGAACTAGGTACTTAGTTCTTGCGTTTAATTCAGGAACTGGGTACTTAGTTCTTTCTTTTCATTCTGGAACTAGGTACTAAGTTCTGGCGTTTAATTCTGGAACTAGGTACTTAGTTCCCGCGTTTAATTCTGGAACTAGGTACTTAGTTCTAGCGTTTAATTCTCGACCTAGGTACTTAGTTCTCGCGTTTAATTGTCGAACTAGGTACTTATTTCTTGTGTATAATTCTGGAACTGGGTGCTTAGTTCTCGCGTTTAATTCTGGAACTAGGTACTTAGTCCTCAAACTAGGTACTTAGTTCTAGCGTTTAATTCTGGAACTAGGCACTTAGTTCTCGCGTTTATTTCTGGAGCTAGGTACTTAGTTCTCGCGTTTAATTCTGGAACTAGGTACTTAGTTCTCGCGTTTAATTCTGGAACTGGGTACTTAGTTCTCGCGTTTAATTCTGGAACTAGGTACTTAGTTCTCGAGTATATATCTCTAACAAGGTACTTAGTTCTCGCGTTTATTTCTCGAACTAGGTACTTAGTGCTCTCGTTTTATTCTGGAACTAGGTACTTACTTCTCGCATTTAATTCTGGAACAAGGTACTTAGTTCTCGCGCTTAATTCTGGAACTAGGTATTTAGTTCTCGCGTTTATTTCTGGAACTAGGTACTTAGATCTCGCGATTAATTCAGGAACTAGATACTTAGTTCTTGCGTTTAATTCTGGAACTGGGTACTTAGTTCTCGCGTCTAATTCTAGAACTAGGTACTTAGTTCTCGCGTTTAATTCCGGAACTGGGTACTTAGTTCTCGCGTTTAATTCTGGAACTAGGCACTTAGTTCTTTCTTTTCATTCTGGAACTAGATACTAAGTTCTGGCGTTTAATTCTGGAACTAGGTACTTAGTTCTCGCGTTTAATTCTAGATCTAGGTACTTAGTTCTCGCGTTTAATTCTGGAACTAGGTACTTAGTTCTCGCGTTTATTTCTCGAACTAGGTACTTAGTTCTCGCGTTTAATTCTGGAACTAGGCACTTAGTTCTCGCGTTTATTTCTGGAACTAGGTACTTAGTTCTCGCGTTTAATTCTGGAACTAGGTACTTAGTTCTCGCGGTAAATTCTGGAACTAGGTACTTAGTTCTCGCGTTTAATTCTGGAACTGGGTACTTAGTCCTCCGGTTTATTTCTGGAACTAGGTACTTAGTTCTTGCGTTTAATTCTGGAACAAGGTACTTAGTTCTCGCGCTTAATTCTGGAACTAGGTATTTAGTTCTCGCGTTTATTTCTGGAACTAGGTACTTAGATCTCGCGTTTAATTCAGGAACTAGGTACTTAGTTCTTGCGTTTAATTCTGGAACTGGGTACTTAGTTCTCGCGTTTAATTCTGGAACTAGGTACTTAGTTCTCGCGTTTATTTCTGGAACTAGGTTCTTAGTTCTCGCGTTTATTTCTGGAACTAGGTTCTTAGTTCTCGCGTTCAATTCTGGAACTAGGTACTTAGTTCTCGCGTTCAATTCTGGAACTGGGTACTTAGTTCTTTTTTTTCATTCTGGAACTAGATACTAAGTTCTGGCGTTTAATTCTGGAACTAGGTACTTAGTTCCCGCGTTTAATTCTGGATCTAGGTACTTAGTTCTGGCGTTTAATTCTGGAACTAGGTACTTAGTTCTAGCGTTTAATTCTCGACCTAGGTACTTAGTTCTCGCGTTTAATTGTCGAACTAGGTACTTATTTCTTGTGTATAATTCTGGAACTGGGTGCTTAGTTCTCGCGTTTAATTCTGGAACTAGGTACTTAGTCCTCAAACTAGGTACTTAGTTCTAGCGTTTAATTCTGGAACTAGGCACTTAGTTCTCGCGTTTATTTCTGGAGCTAGGTACTTAGTTCTCGCGTTTAATTCTGGAACTAGGTACTTAGTTCTCGCGTTTAATTCTGGAACTGGGTACTTAGTTCTCGCGTTTAATTCTGGAACTAGGTACTTAGTTCTCGAGTATATATCTCTAACAAGGTACTTAGTTCTCGCGTTTATTTCTCGAACTAGGTACTTAGTGCTCTCGTTTTATTCTGGAACTAGGTACTTAGTTCTCGCGCTTAATTCTGGAACTAGGTATTTAGTTCTCGCGTTTATTTCTCTAACTAGGTACTTAGATCTCGCGATTAATTCAGGAACTAGATACTTAGTTCTTGCGTTTAATTCTGGAACTAGGTATTTAGTTCTCGCGTTTATTTCTCTAACTAGGTACTTAGATCTCGCGATTAATTCAGGAACTAGATACTTAGTTCTTGCGTTTAATTCTGGAACTGGGTACTTAGTTCTCGCGTTTATTTCTCGAACTAGGTACTTAGTGCTCTCGTTTATTTCTGGAACTAGGTACTTAGTTCTTGCGTTTAATTCAGGAACTGGGTACTTAGTTCTTTCTTTTCATTCTGGAACTAGGTACTAAGTTCTGGCGTTTAATTCTGGAACTAGGTACTTAGTTCCCGCGTTTAATTCTGGATCTAGGTACTTAGTTCTCGCGTTTAATTCTGGAACTAGGTACTTAGTTCTAGCGTTTAATTCTCGATCTAGGTACTTAGTTCTCGCGTTTAATTGTCGAACTAGGTACTTATTTCTCGGTTTTATTTCTCGAACTAGGTACTTAGTGCTCGCGTTTAATTCTGGAACTAGGTACTTAGTTCTTGCGATTAATTCTGGAACTGGGTACTTAGATATCGCGTTTAATTCTGGAACTAGGTACTTAGTACTCGCGTTTAATTCTGGAACTAGGTACTTAGTTCTCGCGTTTAATTCTGGAACTAGGTACTTAGTTCTCGCGTTTAATTCTGGAACTGGGTACTTAGTCCTCGGGTTTATTTCTGCAACTAGGTACTTAGTTCTTGCGTTTAATTCTGGAACTGGGTACTTAGTTCTCGCGTTAAATTCTGGAACTAAGTACTTAGTTCTCGCGTTTAATTCTGGAACTAGGTACTTAGTTCTCGCGTTTATTTCTGGAACTAGGTCCTTAGTTCTCGCTTTCAATTCTGGAACTAGGTACTTAGTTCTCGCGTTTAATTCTGGAACTGGGTACTTAGTTCTTTTTTTTCATTCTGGAACTAGGTACTTAGTTCTCGCGTTTAATTCTGGAACTGGGTACTTAGTCCTCCGGTTTATTTCTGGAACTAGGTACTTAGTTCTTGCGTTTAATTCTGGAACTGGGTACTTAGTTCTTTCTTTTCATTCTGGAACTAGGTACTAAGTTCTGGCGTTTAATACTGGAACTAGGTACTTAGTTCCCGCGTTTAATTCTGGATCTAGGTACTTAGTTCTCGCGTTTAATTCTGGAACAAGGTACTTAGTTCTAGCGTTTAATTCTCGATCTAGGTACTTAGTTCTCGCGTTTAATTGTCGAACTAGGTACTTATTTCTTGTGTATAATTCTGGAACTGGGTGCTTAGTTCTCGCGTTTAATTCTGGAACTAGGTACTAAGTTCTCGCGTTTAATTCTGGATCTAGGTACTTAGTTCTCGCGTTTAATTCTGGAACTAGGTACTTAGTTCTAGCGTTTAATTCTCGAACTAGGTACTTAGTTCTCGCGTTTAATTCTCGAACTAGGTACTTAGTTCTCGCATTTATTTCTCGAACTAGGTACTTAGTGCTCTCGTTTTATTCTGGAACTAGGTACTTAGTCCTCAAACTAGGTACTTAGTTCTGGCGTTTAATTCTGGAACTAGGCACTTAGTTCTCGCGTTTATTTCTGGAACTAGGCACTTAGTTCTCGCGTTTATTTCTGGAACTAAATTCTTAGTTCTCGCGTTCAATTCTGGAACTAGGTACTTAGTTCTCGCGTTTAATTCTGGAACTAGGTACTTAGTTCTCGCGTTTAATTCTGGAACTAGGTACTTAGTTCTCGCGTTAAATTCTGGAACTAAGTACTTAGTTCTCGCGTTTAATTCTGGAACTAGGTACTTAGTTCTCGCGTTTAATTCTGGAACTAGGCACTTAGTTCTCGCGTTTATTTCTCGATCTAGGTACTTCGTTCTCGTGTTTAATTGTCGAACTAGGTACTTATTTCTTGCGTATAATTCTGAAACTGGGTGCTTAGTTCTCGCGTTTAATTCTGGAACTAGGTACTTAGTTCTCGCGTTTATTTCTCGATCTAGGTACTTCGTTCTCGCGTTTAATTGTCGAACTAGGTACTTATTTCTTGCGTATAATTCTGGAACTGGGTGCTTAGTTCTGGCGTTTAATTCTGCAACTAGGTACTTAGTTCCCGCGTTTAAATCTGGATCTAGGTACTTAGTTCTCGCGTTTAGTTCTGGAACTAGGTACTTAGTTCTCGCGTTAAATTCTGGAACTAGGTACTTAGTTCTCGCGTTTAATTCTGGAACTGGGTACTTAGTCCTCCGGTTTATTTCTGGAACTAGGTACTTAGTTCTTGCGTTTAATTCTGGAACTGGGTACTTAGTTCTTTCTTTTCATTCTGGAACTAGGTACTAAGTTCTGGCGTTTAATACTGGAACTAGGTACTTAGTTCCCGCGTTTAATTCTGGATCTAGGTACTTAGTTCTCGCGTTTAATTCTGGAACAAGGTACTTAGTTCTAGCGTTTAATTCTCGATCTAGGTACTTAGTTCTCGCGTTTAATTGTCGAACTAGGTACTTATTTCTTGTGTATAATTCTGGAACTGGGTGCTTAGTTCTCGCGTTTAATTCTGGAACTAGGTACTAAGTTCTCGCGTTTAATTCTGGATCTAGGTACTTAGTTCTCGCGTTTAATTCTGGAACTAGGTACTTAGTTCTAGCGTTTAATTCTCGAACTAGGTACTTAGTTCTCGCGTTTAATTCTCGAACTAGGTACTTAGTTCTCGCATTTATTTCTCGAACTAGGTACTTAGTGCTCTCGTTTTATTCTGGAACTAGGTACTTAGTCCTCAAACTAGGTACTTAGTTCTGGCGTTTAATTCTGGAACTAGGCACTTAGTTCTCGCGTTTATTTCTGGAACTAGGCACTTAGTTCTCGCGTTTATTTCTGGAACTAAATTCTTAGTTCTCGCGTTCAATTCTGGAACTAGGTACTTAGTTCTCGCGTTTAATTCTGGAACTAGGTACTTAGTTCTCGCGTTTAATTCTGGAACTAGGTACTTAGTTCTCGCGTTAAATTCTGGAACTAAGTACTTAGTTCTCGCGTTTAATTCTGGAACTAGGTACTTAGTTCTCGCGTTTATTTCTGGAACTAGGTCCTTAGTTCTCGCTTTCAATTCTGGAACTAGGTACTTAGTTCTCGCGTTTAATTCTGGAACTGGGTACTTAGTTCTTTTTTTTTCATTCTGGAACTAGGTACTTAGTTCTCGCGTTTAATTCTGGAACTGGGTACTTAGTCCTCCGGTTTATTTCTGGAACTAGGTACTTAGTTCTTGCGTTTAATTCTGGAACTGGGTACTTAGTTCTTTCTTTTCATTCTGGAACTAGGTACTAAGTTCTGGCGTTTAATACTGGAACTAGGTACTTAGTTCCCGCGTTTAATTCTGGATCTAGGTACTTAGTTCTCGCGTTTAATTCTGGAACAAGGTACTTAGTTCTAGCGTTTATTTCTCGATCTAGGTACTTAGTTCTCGCGTTTAATTGTCGAACTAGGTACTTATTTCTTGTGTATAATTCTGGAACTGGGTGCTTAGTTCTCGCGTTTAATTCTGGAACTAGGTACTAAGTTCTCGCGTTTAATTCTGGATCTAGGTACTTAGTTCTCGCGTTTAATTCTGGAACTAGGTACTTAGTTCTAGCGTTTAATTCTCGAACTAGGTACTTAGTTCTCGCGTTTAATTCTCGAACTAGGTACTTAGTTCTCGCATTTATTTCTCGAACTAGGTACTTAGTGCTCTCGTTTTATTCTGGAACTAGGTACTTAGTCCTCAAACTAGGTACTTAGTTCTGGCGTTTAATTCTGGAACTAGGCACTTAGTTCTCGCGTTTATTTCTGGAACTAGGCACTTAGTTCTCGCGTTTATTTCTGGAACTAAATTCTTAGTTCTCGCGTTCAATTCTGGAACTAGGTACTTAGTTCTCGCGTTTAATTCTGGAACTAGGTACTTAGTTCTCGCGTTTAATTCTGGAACTAGGTACTTAGTTCTCGCGTTAAATTCTGGAACTAAGTACTTAGTTCTCGCGTTTAATTCTGGAACTAGGTACTTAGTTCTCGCGTTTATTTCTGGAACTAGGTTCTTAGTTCTCGCTTTCAATTCTGGAACTAGGTACTTAGTTCTGGCGTTTAATTCTGGAACTAGGTACTTAGTTCCCGCGTTTAATTCTGGATCTAGGTACTTAGTTCTGGCGTTTAATTCTGGAACTAGGTACTTAGTTCTAGCGTTTAATTCTCGACCTAGGTACTTAGTTCTCGCGTTTAATTGTCGAACTAGGTACTTATTTCTTGTGTATAATTCTGGAACTGGGTGCTTAGTTCTCGCGTTTAATTCTGGAACTAGGTACTTAGTCCTCAAACTAGGCACTTAGTTCTCGCGTTTATTTCTGGAACTAAATTCTTAGTTCTCGCGTTCAATTCTGGAACTAGGTACTTAGTTCTCGCGTTTAATTCTGGAACTAGGTACTTAGTTCTCGCGTTTAATTCTGGAACTAGGTACTTAGTTCTCGCGTTAAATTCTGGAACTAAGTACTTAGTTCTCGCGTTTAATTCTGGAACTAGGTACTTAGTTCTCGCGTTTATTTCTGGAACTAGGTTCTTAGTTCTCGCTTTCAATTCTGGAACTAGGTACTTAGTTCTGGCGTTTAATTCTGGAACTAGGTACTTAGTTCCCGCGTTTAATTCTGGATCTAGGTACTTAGTTCTGGCGTTTAATTCTGGAACTAGGTACTTAGTTCTAGCGTTTAATTCTCGACCTAGGTACTTAGTTCTCGCGTTTAATTGTCGAACTAGGTACTTATTTCTTGTGTATAATTCTGGAACTGGGTGCTTAGTTCTCGCGTTTAATTCTGGAACTAGGTACTTAGTCCTCAAACTAGGCACTTAGTTCTCGCGTTTATTTCTGGAGCTAGGTACTTAGTTCTCGCGTTTAATTCTGGAACTAGGTACTTAGTTCTCGCGTTTAATTCTGGAACTGGGTACTTAGTTCTCGGGTTTAATTCTGGAACTAGGTACTTAGTTCTCGAGTATATATCTCTAACAAGGTACTTAGTTCTCGCGTTTATTTCTCGAACTAGGTACTTAGTGCTCTCGTTTTATTCTGGAACTAGGTACTTACTTCTCGCATTTAATTCTGGAACTAGGTATTTAGTTCTCGCGTTTATTTCTGGAACTAGGTACTTAGATCTCGCGATTACTTCAGGAACTAGATACTTAGTTCTTGCGTTTAATTCTGGAACTGGGTACTTAGTTCCCGCGTTTAATTCTGGATCTAGGTACTTAGTTCTGGCGTTTAATTCTGGAACTAGGTACTTAGTTCTAGCGTTTAATTCTCGATCTAGGTACTTAGTTCTCGCGTTTAATTGTCGAACTAGGTACTTATTTCTCGGTTTTATTTCTCGAACTAGGTACTTAGTGCTCGCGTTTAATTCTGGAACTAGGTACTTAGTTCTTGCGATTAATTCTGGAACTGGGTACTTAGATATCGCGTTTAATTCTGGAACTAGGTACTTAGTACTCGCGTTTAATTCTGGAACTAGGTACTTAGTTCTCGCGTTTAATTCTGGAACTAGGTACTTAGTTCTCGCGTTTAATTCTGGAACTGGGTACTTAGTCCTCGGGTTTATTTCTGCAACTAGGTACTTAGTTCTTGCGTTTAATTCTGGAACTGGGTACTTAGTTCTCGCGTTTAATTCTGGAACTAGGTACTTAGTTCTCGCGCTTAATTCTGGAACTAGGTATTTAGTTCTCGCGTTTATTTCTGGAACTAGGTACTTAGATCTCGCGTTTAATTCAGGAACTAGGTACTTAGTTCTTGCGTTTAATTCTGGAACAAGGTACTTAGTTCTCGCGCTTAATTCTGGAACTAAGTACTTAGTTCTTGCGATTAATTCTGGAACTGGGTACTTAGATATCGCGTTTAATTCTGGAACTAGGTACTTAGTACTCGCGTTTAATTCTGGAACTAGGTACTTAGATCTCGCGTTTAATTCAGGAACTAGGTACTTAGTTCTTGCGTTTAATTCTGGAACTGGGTACTTAGTTCTCGCGTTTAATTCTGGAACTAGGTACTTAGTTCTCGCGTTTATTTCTGGAACTAGGTTCTTAGTTCTCGCGTTTATTTCTGGAACTAGGTTCTTAGTTCTCGCGTTTATTTCTGGAGCTAGGTACTTAGTTCTCGCGTTTAATTCTGGAACTAGGTACTTAGTTCTCGCGTTTAATTCTGGAACTGGGTACTTAGTTCTCGCGTTTAATTCTGGAACTAGGTACTTAGTTCTCGAGTATATATCCCTAACAAGGTACTTAGTTCTCGCGTTTATTTCTCGAACTAGGTACTTAGTGCTCTCGTTTTATTCTGGAACTAGGTACTTAGTTCTCGCGCTTAATTCTGGAACTAGGTATTTAGTTCTCGCGTTTATTTCTCTAACTAGGTACTTAGATCTCGCGATTAATTCAGGAACTAGATACTTAGTTCTTGCGTTTAATTCTGGAACTAGGTATTTAGTTCTCGCGTTTATTTCTCTAACTAGGTACTTAGATCTCGCGATTAATTCAGGAACTAGATACTTAGTTCTTGCGTTTAATTCTGGAACTGGGTACTTAGTTCTCGCGTTTATTTCTCGAACTAGGTACTTAGTGCTCTCGTTTATTTCTGGAACTAGGTACTTAGTTCTTGCGTTTAATTCAGGAACTGGGTACTTAGTTCTTTCTTTTCATTCTGGAACTAGGTACTAAGTTCTGGCGTTTAATTCTGGAACTAGGTACTTAGTTCCCGCGTTTAATTCTGGAACTAGGTACTTAGTTCTAGCGTTTAATTCTCGACCTAGGTACTTAGTTCTCGCGTTTAATTGTCGAACTAGGTACTTATTTCTTGTGTATAATTCTGGAACTGGGTGCTTAGTTCTCGCGTTTAATTCTGGAACTAGGTACTTAGTCCTCAAACTAGGTACTTAGTTCTAGCGTTTAATTCTGGAACTAGGCACTTAGTTCTCGCGTTTATTTCTGGAGCTAGGTACTTAGTTCTCGCGTTTAATTCTGGAACTAGGTACTTAGTTCTCGCGTTTAATTCTGGAACTGGGTACTTAGTTCTCGCGTTTAATTCTGGAACTAGGTACTTAGTTCTCGAGTATATATCTCTAACAAGGTACTTAGTTCTCGCGTTTATTTCTCGAACTAGGTACTTAGTGCTCTCGTTTTATTCTGGAACTAGGTACTTACTTCTCGCATTTAATTCTGGAACAAGGTACTTAGTTCTCGCGCTTAATTCTGGAACTAGGTATTTAGTTCTCGCGTTTATTTCTGGAACTAGGTACTTAGATCTCGCGATTAATTCAGGAACTAGATACTTAGTTCTTGCGTTTAATTCTGGAACTGGGTACTTAGTTCTCGCGTTTAATTCTAGAACTAGGTACTTAGTTCTCGCGTTTAATTCCGGAACTGGGTACTTAGTTCTCGCGTTTAATTCTGGAACTAGGCACTTAGTTCTTTCTTTTCATTCTAGAACTAGATACTAAGTTCTGGCGTTTAATTCTGGAACTAGGTACTTAGTTCTCGCGTTTAATTCTAGATCTAGGTACTTAGTTCTCGCGTTTAATTCTGGAACTAGGTACTTAGTTCTCGCGTTTATTTCTCGAACTAGGTACTTAGTTCTCGCGTTTAATTCTGGAACTAGGCACTTAGTTCTCGCGTTTATTTCTGGAACTAGGTACTTAGTTCTCGCGTTTAATTCTGGAACTAGGTACTTAGTTCTCGCGGTAAATTCTGGAACTAGGTACTTAGTTCTCGCGTTTAATTCTGGAACTGGGTACTTAGTCCTCCGGTTTATTTCTGGAACTAGGTACTTAGTTCTTGCGTTTAATTCTGGAACAAGGTACTTAGTTCTCGCGCTTAATTCTGGAACTAGGTATTTAGTTCTCGCGTTTATTTCTGGAACTAGGTACTTAGATCTCGCGTTTAATTCAGGAACTAGGTACTTAGTTCTTGCGTTTAATTCTGGAACTGGGTACTTAGTTCTCGCGTTTAATTCTGGAACTAGGTACTTAGTTCTCGCGTTTATTTCTGGAACTAGGTTCTTAGTTCTCGCGTTTATTTCTGGAACTAGGTTCTTAGTTCTCGCGTTCAATTCTGGAACTAGGTACTTAGTTCTCGCGTTCAATTCTGGAACTGGGTACTTAGTTCTTTTTTTTCATTCTGGAACTAGATACTAAGTTCTGGCGTTTAATTCTGGAACTAGGTACTTAGTTCCCGCGTTTAATTCTGGATCTAGGTACTTAGTTCTGGCGTTTAATTCTGGAACTAGGTACTTAGTTCTAGCGTTTAATTCTCGACCTAGGTACTTAGTTCTCGCGTTTAATTGTCGAACTAGGTACTTATTTCTTGTGTATAATTCTGGAACTGGGTGCTTAGTTCTCGCGTTTAATTCTGGAACTAGGTACTTAGTCCTCAAACTAGGTACTTAGTTCTAGCGTTTAATTCTGGAACTAGGCACTTAGTTCTCGCGTTTATTTCTGGAGCTAGGTACTTAGTTCTCGCGTTTAATTCTGGAACTAGGTACTTAGTTCTCGCGTTTAATTCTGGAACTGGGTACTTAGTTCTCGCGTTTAATTCTGGAACTAGGTACTTAGTTCTCGAGTATATATCTCTAACAAGGTACTTAGTTCTCGCGTTTATTTCTCGAACTAGGTACTTAGTGCTCTCGTTTTATTCTGGAACTAGGTACTTAGTTCTCGCGCTTAATTCTGGAACTAGGTATTTAGTTCTCGCGTTTATTTCTCTAACTAGGTACTTAGATCTCGCGATTAATTCAGGAACTAGATACTTAGTTCTTGCGTTTAATTCTGGAACTAGGTATTTAGTTCTCGCGTTTATTTCTCTAACTAGGTACTTAGATCTCGCGATTAATTCAGGAACTAGATACTTAGTTCTTGCGTTTAATTCTGGAACTGGGTACTTAGTTCTCGCGTTTATTTTTCGAACTAGGTACTTAGTGCTCTCGTTTATTTCTGGAACTAGGTACTTAGTTCTTGCGTTTAATTCAGGAACTGGGTACTTAGTTCTTTCTTTTCATTCTGGAACTAGGTACTAAGTTCTGGCGTTTAATTCTGGAACTAGGTACTTAGTTCCCGCGTTTAATTCTGGATCTAGGTACTTAGTTCTCGCGTTTAATTCTGGAACTAGGTACTTAGTTCTAGCGTTTAATTCTCGATCTAGGTACTTAGTTCTCGCGTTTAATTGTCGAACTAGGTACTTATTTCTCGGTTTTATTTCTCGAACTAGGTACTTAGTGCTCGCGTTTAATTCTGGAACTAGGTACTTAGTTCTTGCGATTAATTCTGGAACTGGGTACTTAGATATCGCGTTTAATTCTGGAACTAGGTACTTAGTACTCGCGTTTAATTCTGGAACTAGGTACTTAGTTCTCGCGTTTAATTCTGGAACTAGGTACTTAGTTCTCGCGTTTAATTCTGGAACTGGGTACTTAGTCCTCGGGTTTATTTCTGCAACTAGGTACTTAGTTCTTGCGTTTAATTCTGGAACTGGGTACTTAGTTCTCGCGTTTAATTCTGGAACTAGGCACTTAGTTCTTTCTTTTCATTCTGGAACTAGATACTAAGTTCTGGCGTTTAATTCTGGAACTAGGTACTTAGTTCTCGCGTTTAATTCTAGATCTAGGTACTTAGTTCTCGCGTTTAATTCTGGAACTAGGTACTTAGTTCTCGCGTTTATTTCTCGAACTAGGTACTTAGTTCTCGCGTTTAATTCTGGAACTAGGCACTTAGTTCTCGCGTTTATTTCTGGAACTAGGTACTTAGTTCTCGCGTTTAATTCTGGAACTAGGTACTTAGTTCTCGCGGTAAATTCTGGAACTAGGTACTTAGTTCTCGCGTTTAATTCTGGAACTGGGTACTTAGTCCTCCGGTTTATTTCTGGAACTAGGTACTTAGTTCTTGCGTTTAATTCTGGAACAAGGTACTTAGTTCTCGCGCTTAATTCTGGAACTAGGTATTTAGTTCTCGCGTTTATTTCTGGAACTAGGTACTTAGATCTCGCGTTTAATTCAGGAACTAGGTACTTAGTTCTTGCGTTTAATTCTGGAACTGGGTACTTAGTTCTCGCGTTTAATTCTGGAACTAGGTACTTAGTTCTCGCGTTTATTTCTGGAACTAGGTTCTTAGTTCTCGCGTTTATTTCTGGAACTAGGTTCTTAGTTCTCGCGTTCAATTCTGGAACTAGGTACTTAGTTCTCGCGTTCAATTCTGGAACTGGGTACTTAGTTCTTTTTTTTCATTCTGGAACTAGATACTAAGTTCTGGCGTTTAATTCTGGAACTAGGTACTTAGTTCCCGCGTTTAATTCTGGATCTAGGTACTTAGTTCTGGCGTTTAATTCTGGAACTAGGTACTTAGTTCTAGCGTTTAATTCTCGACCTAGGTACTTAGTTCTCGCGTTTAATTGTCGAACTAGGTACTTATTTCTTGTGTATAATTCTGGAACTGGGTGCTTAGTTCTCGCGTTTAATTCTGGAACTAGGTACTTAGTCCTCAAACTAGGTACTTAGTTCTAGCGTTTAATTCTGGAACTAGGCACTTAGTTCTCGCGTTTATTTCTGGAGCTAGGTACTTAGTTCTCGCGTTTAATTCTGGAACTAGGTACTTAGTTCTCGCGTTTAATTCTGGAACTGGGTACTTAGTTCTCGCGTTTAATTCTGGAACTAGGTACTTAGTTCTCGAGTATATATCTCTAACAAGGTACTTAGTTCTCGCGTTTATTTCTCGAACTAGGTACTTAGTGCTCTCGTTTTATTCTGGAACTAGGTACTTAGTTCTCGCGCTTAATTCTGGAACTAGGTATTTAGTTCTCGCGTTTATTTCTCTAACTAGGTACTTAGATCTCGCGATTAATTCAGGAACTAGATACTTAGTTCTTGCGTTTAATTCTGGAACTAGGTATTTAGTTCTCGCGTTTATTTCTCTAACTAGGTACTTAGATCTCGCGATTAATTCAGGAACTAGATACTTAGTTCTTGCGTTTAATTCTGGAACTGGGTACTTAGTTCTCGCGTTTATTTCTCGAACTAGGTACTTAGTGCTCTCGTTTATTTCTGGAACTAGGTACTTAGTTCTTGCGTTTAATTCAGGAACTGGGTACTTAGTTCTTTCTTTTCATTCTGGAACTAGGTACTAAGTTCTGGCGTTTAATTCTGGAACTAGGTACTTAGTTCCCGCGTTTAATTCTGGATCTAGGTACTTAGTTCTCGCGTTTAATTCTGGAACTAGGTACTTAGTTCTAGCGTTTAATTCTCGATCTAGGTACTTAGTTCTCGCGTTTAATTGTCGAACTAGATACTTATTTCTCGGTTTTATTTCTCGAACTAGGTACTTAGTGCTCGCGTTTAATTCTGGAACTAGGTACTTAGTTCTTGCGATTAATTCTGGAACTGGGTACTTAGATATCGCGTTTAATTCTGGAACTAGGTACTTAGTACTCGCGTTTAATTCTGGAACTAGGTACTTAGTTCTCGCGTTTAATTCTGGAACTAGGTACTTAGTTCTCGCGTTTAATTCTGGAACTGGGTACTTAGTCCTCGGGTTTATTTCTGCAACTAGGTACTTAGTTCTTGCGTTTAATTCTGGAACTGGGTACTTAGTTCTCGCGTTTAATTCTGGAACTAGGTACTTAGTTCTCGCGTTTATTTCTCGATCTAGGTACTTCGTTCTCGTGTTTAATTGTCGAACTAGGTACTTATTTCTTGCGTATAATTCTGAAACTGGGTGCTTAGTTCTCGCGTTTAATTCTGGAACTAGGTACTTAGTTCTCGCGTTTATTTCTCGATCTAGGTACTTCGTTCTCGCGTTTAATTGTCGAACTAGGTACTTAGTGCTCTCGTTTATTTCTGGAACTAGGTACTTAGTTCTTGCGTTTAATTCAGGAACTGGGTACTTAGTTCTTTCTTTTCATTCTGGAACTAGGTACTAAGTTCTGGCGTTTAATTCTGGAACTAGGTACTTAGTTCCCGCGTTTAATTCTGGATCTAGGTACTTAGTTCTCGCGTTTAATTCTGGAACTAGGTACTTAGTTCTAGCGTTTAATTCTCGATCTAGGTACTTAGTTCTCGCGTTTAATTGTCGAACTAGGTACTTATTTCTCGGTTTTATTTCTCGAACTAGGTACTTAGTGCTCGCGTTTAATTCTGGAACTAGGTACTTAGTTCTTGCGATTAATTCTGGAACTGGGTACTTAGATATCGCGTTTAATTCTGGAACTAGGTACTTAGTACTCGCGTTTAATTCTGGAACTAGGTACTTAGTTCTCGCGTTTAATTCTGGAACTAGGTACTTAGTTCTCGCGTTTAATTCTGGAACTGGGTACTTAGTCCTCGGGTTTATTTCTGCAACTAGGTACTTAGTTCTTGCGTTTAATTCTGGAACTGGGTACTTAGTTCTCGCGTTTAATTCTGGAACTAGGCACTTAGTTCTTTCTTTTCATTCTGGAACTAGATACTAAGTTCTGGCGTTTAATTCTGGAACTAGGTACTTAGTTCTCGCGTTTAATTCTAGATCTAGGTACTTAGTTCTCGCGTTTAATTCTGGAACTAGGTACTTAGTTCTCGCGTTTATTTCTCGAACTAGGTACTTAGTTCTCGCGTTTAATTCTGGAACTAGGCACTTAGTTCTCGCGTTTATTTCTGGAACTAGGTACTTAGTTCTCGCGTTTAATTCTGGAACTAGGTACTTAGTTCTCGCGGTAAATTCTGGAACTAGGTACTTAGTTCTCGCGTTTAATTCTGGAACTGGGTACTTAGTCCTCCGGTTTATTTCTGGAACTAGGTACTTAGTTCTTGCGTTTAATTCTGGAACAAGGTACTTAGTTCTCGCGCTTAATTCTGGAACTAGGTATTTAGTTCTCGCGTTTATTTCTGGAACTAGGTACTTAGATCTCGCGTTTAATTCAGGAACTAGGTACTTAGTTCTTGCGTTTAATTCTGGAACTGGGTACTTAGTTCTCGCGTTTAATTCTGGAACTAGGTACTTAGTTCTCGCGTTTATTTCTGGAACTAGGTTCTTAGTTCTCGCGTTTATTTCTGGAACTAGGTTCTTAGTTCTCGCGTTCAATTCTGGAACTAGGTACTTAGTTCTCGCGTTCAATTCTGGAACTGGGTACTTAGTTCTTTTTTTTCATTCTGGAACTAGATACTAAGTTCTGGCGTTTAATTCTGGAACTAGGTACTTAGTTCCCGCGTTTAATTCTGGATCTAGGTACTTAGTTCTGGCGTTTAATTCTGGAACTAGGTACTTAGTTCTAGCGTTTAATTCTCGACCTAGGTACTTAGTTCTCGCGTTTAATTGTCGAACTAGGTACTTATTTCTTGTGTATAATTCTGGAACTGGGTGCTTAGTTCTCGCGTTTAATTCTGGAACTAGGTACTTAGTCCTCAAACTAGGTACTTAGTTCTAGCGTTTAATTCTGGAACTAGGCACTTAGTTCTCGCGTTTATTTCTGGAGCTAGGTACTTAGTTCTCGCGTTTAATTCTGGAACTAGGTACTTAGTTCTCGCGTTTAATTCTGGAACTGGGTACTTAGTTCTCGCGTTTAATTCTGGAACTAGGTACTTAGTTCTCGAGTATATATCTCTAACAAGGTACTTAGTTCTCGCGTTTATTTCTCGAACTAGGTACTTAGTGCTCTCGTTTTATTCTGGAACTAGGTACTTAGTTCTCGCGCTTAATTCTGGAACTAGGTATTTAGTTCTCGCGTTTATTTCCCTAACTAGGTACTTAGATCTCGCGATTAATTCAGGAACTAGATACTTAGTTCTTGCGTTTAATTCTGGAACTAGGTATTTAGTTCTCGCGTTTATTTCTCTAACTAGGTACTTAGATCTCGCGATTAATTCAGGAACTAGATACTTAGTTCTTGCGTTTAATTCTGGAACTGGGTACTTAGTTCTCGCGTTTATTTCTCGAACTAGGTACTTAGTGCTCTCGTTTATTTCTGGAACTAGGTACTTAGTTCTTGCGTTTAATTCAGGAACTGGGTACTTAGTTCTTTCTTTTCATTCTGGAACTAGGTACTAAGTTCTGGCGTTTAATTCTGGAACTAGGTACTTAGTTCCCGCGTTTAATTCTGGATCTAGGTACTTAGTTCTCGCGTTTAATTCTGGAACTAGGTACTTAGTTCTAGCGTTTAATTCTCGATCTAGGTACTTAGTTCTCGCGTTTAATTGTCGAACTAGGTACTTATTTCTCGGTTTTATTTCTCGAACTAGGTACTTAGTGCTCGCGTTTAATTCTGGAACTAGGTACTTAGTTCTTGCGATTAATTCTGGAACTGGGTACTTAGATATCGCGTTTAATTCTGGAACTAGGTACTTAGTACTCGCGTTTAATTCTGGAACTAGGTACTTAGTTCTCGCGTTTAATTCTGGAACTAGGTACTTAGTTCTCGCGTTTAATTCTGGAACTGGGTACTTAGTCCTCGGGTTTATTTCTGCAACTAGGTACTTAGTTCTTGCGTTTAATTCTGGAACTGGGTACTTAGTTCTCGCGTTTAATTCTGGAACTAGGTACTTAGTTCTCGCGTTTATTTCTCGATCTAGGTACTTCGTTCTCGTGTTTAATTGTCGAACTAGGTACTTATTTCTTGCGTATAATTCTGAAACTGGGTGCTTAGTTCTCGCGTTTAATTCTGGAACTAGGTACTTAGTTCTCGCGTTTATTTCTCGATCTAGGTACTTCGTTCTCGCGTTTAATTGTCGAACTAGGTACTTATTTCTTGCGTATAATTCTGGAACTGGGTGCTTAGTTCTGGCGTTTAATTCTGCAACTAGGTACTTAGTTCCCGCGTTTAAATCTGGATCTAGGTACTTAGTTCTCGCGTTTAGTTCTGGAACTAGGTACTTAGTTCTCGCGTTAAATTCTGGAACTAGGTACTTAGTTCTCGCGTTTAATTCTGGAACTGGGTACTTAGTCCTCCGGTTTATTTCTGGAACTAGGTACTTAGTTCTTGCGTTTAATTCTGGAACTGGGTACTTAGTTCTTTCTTTTCATTCTGGAACTAGGTACTAAGTTCTGGCGTTTAATACTGGAACTAGGTACTTAGTTCCCGCGTTTAATTCTGGATCTAGGTACTTAGTTCTCGCGTTTAATTCTGGAACAAGGTACTTAGTTCTAGCGTTTAATTCTCGATCTAGGTACTTAGTTCTCGCGTTTAATTGTCGAACTAGGTACTTATTTCTTGTGTATAATTCTGGAACTGGGTGCTTAGTTCTCGCGTTTAATTCTGGAACTAGGTACTAAGTTCTCGCGTTTAATTCTGGAACTAGGTACTTAGTTCTCGCGTTTAATTCTGGAACTAGGTACTTAGTTCTAGCGTTTAATTCTCGAACTAGGTACTTAGTTCTCGCGTTTAATTCTCGAACTAGGTACTTAGTTCTCGCATTTATTTCTCGAACTAGGTACTTAGTGCTCTCGTTTTATTCTGGAACTAGGTACTTAGTCCTCAAACTAGGTACTTAGTTCTGGCGTTTAATTCTGGAACTAGGCACTTAGTTCTCGCGTTTATTTCTGGAACTAGGCACTTAGTTCTCGCGTTTATTTCTGGAACTAAATTCTTAGTTCTCGCGTTCAATTCTGGAACTAGGTACTTAGTTCTCGCGTTTAATTCTGGAACTAGGTACTTAGTTCTCGCGTTTAATTCTGGAACTAGGTACTTAGTTCTCGCGTTAAATTCTGGAACTAAGTACTTAGTTCTCGCGTTTAATTCTGGAACTAGGTACTTAGTTCTCGCGTTTATTTCTGGAACTAGGTCCTTAGTTCTCGCTTTCAATTCTGGAACTAGGTACTTAGTTCTCGCGTTTAATTCTGGAACTGGGTACTTAGTTCTTTTTTTTCATTCTGGAACTAGGTACTTAGTTCTCGCGTTTAATTCTGGAACTGGGTACTTAGTCCTCCGGTTTATTTCTGGAACTAGGTACTTAGTTCTTGCGTTTAATTCTGGATCTGGGTACTTAGTTCTTTCTTTTCATTCTGGAACTAGGTACTAAGTTCTGGCGTTTAATACTGGAACTAGGTACTTAGTTCCCGCGTTTAATTCTGGATCTAGGTACTTAGTTCTCGCGTTTAATTCTGGAACAAGGTACTTAGTTCTAGCGTTTAATTCTCGATCTAGGTACTTAGTTCTCGCGTTTAATTGTCGAACTAGGTACTTATTTCTTGTGTATAATTCTGGAACTGGGTGCTTAGTTCTCGCGTTTAATTCTGGAACTAGGTACTAAGTTCTCGCGTTTAATTCTGGATCTAGGTACTTAGTTCTCGCGTTTAATTCTGGAACTAGGTACTTAGTTCTAGCGTTTAATTCTCGAACTAGGTACTTAGTTCTCGCGTTTAATTCTCGAACTAGGTACTTAGTTCTCGCATTTATTTCTCGAACTAGGTACTTAGTGCTCTCGTTTTATTCTGGAACTAGGTACTTAGTCCTCAAACTAGGTACTTAGTTCTGGCGTTTAATTCTGGAACTAGGCACTTAGTTCTCGCGTTTATTTCTGGAACTAGGCACTTAGTTCTCGCGTTTATTTCTGGAACTAAATTCTTAGTTCTCGCGTTCAATTCTAGAACTAGGTACTTAGTTCTCGCGTTTAATTCTGGAACTAGGTACTTAGTTCTCGCGTTTAATTCTGGAACTAGGTACTTAGTTCTCGCGTTAAATTCTGGAACTAAGTACTTAGTTCTCGCGTTTAATTCTGGAACTAGGTACTTAGTTCTCGCGTTTATTTCTGGAACTAGGTTCTTAGTTCTCGCTTTCAATTCTGGAACTAGGTACTTAGTTCTGGCGTTTAATTCTGGAACTAGGTACTTAGTTCCCGCGTTTAATTCTGGATCTAGGTACTTAGTTCTGGCGTTTAATTCTGGAACTAGGTACTTAGTTCTAGCGTTTAATTCTCGACCTAGGTACTTAGTTCTCGCGTTTAATTGTCGAACTAGGTACTTATTTCTTGTGTATAATTCTGGAACTGGGTGCTTAGTTCTCGCGTTTAATTCTGGAACTAGGTACTTAGTCCTCAAACTAGGCACTTAGTTCTCGCGTTTATTTCTGGAGCTAGGTACTTAGTTCTCGCGTTTAATTCTGGAACTAGGTACTTAGTTCTCGCGTTTAATTCTGGAACTGGGTACTTAGTTCTCGGGTTTAATTCTGGAACTAGGTACTTAGTTCTCGAGTATATATCTCTAACAAGGTACTTAGTTCTCGCGTTTATTTCTCGAACTAGGTACTTAGTGCTCTCGTTTTATTCTGGAACTAGGTACTTACTTCTCGCATTTAATTCTGGAACTAGGTATTTAGTTCTCGCGTTTATTTCTGGAACTAGGTACTTAGATCTCGCGATTACTTCAGGAACTAGATACTTAGTTCTTGCGTTTAATTCTGGAACTGGGTACTTAGTTCTCGCGTTTAATTCTGGAACTAGGCACTTAGTTCTTTCTTTTCATTCTGGAACTAGGTTCTGAGTTCTCGCGTTCAATTTTGGAACTAGGTACTTAGTTCTCGCGTTTAATTCTGGAACTAGGTACTTAGTTCTCGCGTTTAATTCTGGAACTAGGTACTTAGTTCTTGCGTTTAATTCTGGAACTGGGTACTTAGTTCTCGCGTTTAATTCTGGAACTAGGCACTTAGTTCTTTCTTTTCATTCTGGAACTAGGTACTAAGTTTTCGCGTTTAATTCTGGAACTAGGTACTTAGTTCTCGCGTTTAATTCTAGATCTAGGTACTTAGTTCTCGCGTTTAATTCTGGAACTAGGTACTTAGTTCTCGCGTTTATTTCTCGAACTAGGTACTTAGTTCTCGCGTTTAATTCTGGAACTAGGCACTAAGTTCTCGCGTTTATTTCTGGAACTAGGTACTTAGTTCTCGCGTTTATTTCTGCAACTAGTTTCTTAGTTCTCGCGTTCAATTTTGGAACTAGGTACTTAGTTCTCGCGTTTAATTCTGGAACTAGGTACTTAGTTCTCGCGTTTAATTCTGGAACTAGGTACTTAGTTCTCGCGTTAAATTCTGGAACTAGGCACTTAGTTCTAGCGTTTAATTCTCGATCTAGGTACTTAGTTCTCGCGTTTAATTGTCGAACTAGGTACTTATTTCTTCCGTATAATTATGGAACTGGGTGCTTAGCTCTCGCGTTTAATTCTGGAACTAGGTACTAAGTTCTCGCGTTTAATTCTGGATCAAGGTACTTAGTTCTCGCGTTTAATTCTGGAACTAGGTACTTAGTTCTAGCGTTTAATTCTCGAACTAGGTACTTAGTTCTCGCGTTTAATTCTCGAACTAGGTACTTAGTTCTAGCGTTTAATTCTGGATCTAGGTACTTAGTTCTCGCGTTTAATTCTCGAACTTGGTACTTAGTTCTAGCGTTATATTCTCGAACTAGGTACTTAGATCTCGCGTTTAATTCTCTAACTAGGTACTTAATTCTCGCGTTTAATTCTGAAACTAGGTACTTAGTTCTCACGTTTATTTCTCGAACTAGGTACTTAGTGCTCTCGTTTTATTCTGGAACTAGGTACTAAGTCCTCAAACTAGGTACTTAGTTCTGGCGTTTAATTCTCGAACTAGGTACTTAGTTTTCGTGTTTAATTCTCGAACTAGGTACTTAGTTCTAGCGTTTAATTCTGGATCTAGGTACTTAGTTCTCGCGTTTAATTCTCGAACTTGGTACTTAGTTCTAGCGTTATATTCTCGAACTAGGTACTTAGTTCTCGCGTTTAATTGTCGAACTAGATACTTATTTCTTCAGTATAATTATGGAACTGGGTGCTTAGCTCTCGCGTTTAATTCTGGAACTAGGTACTAAGTTCTCGCGTTTAATTCTGGATCAAGGTACTTAGTTCTCGCGTTTAATTCTGGAACTAGGTACTTAGTTCTAGCGTTTAATTCTCGAACTAGGTACTTAGTTCTCGCGTTTAATTCTCGAACTAGGTACTTAGTTCTAGCGTTTAATTCTGGATCTAGGTACTTAGTTCTCGCGTTTAATTCTCGAACTTGGTACTTAGTTCTAGCGTTATATTCTCGAACTAGGTACTTAGATCTCGCGTTTAATTCTCGAACTAGGTACTTAATTCTCGCGTTTAATTCTGAAACTAGGTACTTAGTTCTCGCGTTTATTTCTCGAACTAGGTACTTAGTGCTCTCGTTTTATTCTGGAACTAGGTACTAAGTCCTCAAACTAGGTACTTAGTTCTGGCGTTTAATTCTCGAACTAGGTACTTAGTTCTCGTGTTTAATTCTCGAACTAGGTACTTAGTTCTAGCGTTTAATTCTGGATCTAGGTACTTAGTTCTCGCGTTTAATTCTCGAACTTGGTACTTAGTTCTAGCGTTATATTCTCGAACTAGGTACTTAGATCTCGCGTTTAATTCTAGATCTAGGTACTTAGTTCTCGCGTTTAATTCTGGAACTAGGTACTTAGTTCTCGCGTATAAATCTGGAACTAGGTACTTAGTTCTTGCGTTTAATTCTGGAACTAGGTACTTAGTTCTCGCGTTTATTTCTCGAACTAGGTACTTAGTTCTTGCGTTTAATTCTGGAACTAGGCACTTAGTTCTCGCGTTTATTTCTGGAACTAGGTACTTAGTTCTCGCGTTTATTTCTCGAACTAGGTACTTAGTGCTCTCGTTTTATTCTGGAACTAGGCACTTAGTTCTCGCGTTTATTTCTGGAACTAAATTCTTAGTTCTCGCGTTCAATTCTGGAACTAGGTACTTAGTTCTCGCGTTTAATTCTGGAACTAGGTACTTAGTTCTCGCGTTTAATTCTGGAACTAGGTACTTAGTTCTCGCGTTAAATTCTGGAACTAAGTACTTAGTTCTCGCGTTTAATTCTGGAACTAGGTACTTAGTTCTCGCGTTTATTTCTGGAACTAGGTTCTTAGTTCTCGCTTTCAATTCTGGAACTAGGTACTTAGTTCTGGCGTTTAATTCTGGAACTAGGTACTTAGTTCCCGCGTTTAATTCTGGATCTAGGTACTTAGTTCTGGCGTTTAATTCTGGAACTAGGTACTTAGTTCTAGCGTTTAATTCTCGACCTAGGTACTTAGTTCTCGCGTTTAATTGTCGAACTAGGTACTTATTTCTTGTGTATAATTCTGGAACTGGGTGCTTAGTTCTCGCGTTTAATTCTGGAACTAGGTACTTAGTCCTCAAACTAGGCACTTAGTTCTCGCGTTTATTTCTGGAGCTAGGTACTTAGTTCTCGCGTTTAATTCTGGAACTAGGTACTTAGTTCTCGCGTTTAATTCTGGAACTGGGTACTTAGTTCTCGGGTTTAATTCTGGAACTAGGTACTTAGTTCTCGAGTATATATCTCTAACAAGGTACTTAGTTCTCGCGTTTATTTCTCGAACTAGGTACTTAGTGCTCTCGTTTTATTCTGGAACTAGGTACTTACTTCTCGCATTTAATTCTGGAACTAGGTATTTAGTTCTCGCGTTTATTTCTGGAACTAGGTACTTAGATCTCGCGATTACTTCAGGAACTAGATACTTAGTTCTTGCGTTTAATTCTGGAACTGGGTACTTAGTTCTCGCGTTTAATTCTGGAACTAGGCACTTAGTTCTTGCGTTTAATTCTGGAACTAGGTACTTAGTTCTCGCGTTTATTTCTCGAACTAGGTACTTAGTTCTTGCGTTTAATTCTGGAACTAGGCACTTAGTTCTCGCGTTTAATTCTGGAACTAGGTACTTAGTTCTTGCGTTTAATTCTGGAACTGGGTACTTAGTTCTCGCGTTTAATTCTGGAACTAGGCACTTAGTTCTTTCTTTTCATTCTGGAACTAGGTACTAAGTTTTCGCGTTTAATTCTGGAACTAGGTACTTAGTTCTCGCGTTTAATTCTAGATCTAGGTACTTAGTTCTCGCGTTTAATTCTGGAACTAGGTACTTAGTTCTCGCGTTTATTTCTCGAACTAGGTACTTAGTTCTCGCGTTTAATTCTGGAACTAGGCACTAAGTTCTCGCGTTTATTTCTGGAACTAGGTACTTAGTTCTCGCGTTTATTTCTGCAACTAGTTTCTTAGTTCTCGCGTTCAATTTTGGAACTAGGTACTTAGTTCTCGCGTTTAATTCTGGAACTAGGTACTTAGTTCTCGCGTTTAATTCTGGAACTAGGTACTTAGTTCTCGCGTTAAATTCTGGAACTAGGTACTTAGTTCTCGCGTTTAATTCTGGAACTAGGCACTTAGTTCTAGCGTTTAATTCTCGATCTAGGTACTTAGTTCTCGCGTTTAATTGTCGAACTAGGTACTTATTTCTTCCGTATAATTATGGAACTGGGTGCTTAGCTCTCGCGTTTAATTCTGGAACTAGGTACTAAGTTCTCGCGTTTAATTCTGGATCAAGGTACTTAGTTCTCGCGTTTAATTCTGGAACTAGGTACTTAGTTCTAGCGTTTAATTCTCGAACTAGGTACTTAGTTCTCGCGTTTAATTCTCGAACTAGGTACTTAGTTCTAGCGTTTAATTCTGGATCTAGGTACTTAGTTCTCGCGTTTAATTCTCGAACTTGGTACTTAGTTCTAGCGTTATATTCTCGAACTAGGTACTTAGATCTCGCGTTTAATTCTCGAACTAGGTACTTAATTCTCGCGTTTAATTCTGAAACTAGGTACTTAGTTCTCACGTTTATTTCTCGAACTAGGTACTTAGTGCTCTCGTTTTATTCTGGAACTAGGTACTAAGTCCTCAAACTAGGTACTTAGTTCTGGCGTTTAATTCTCGAACTAGGTACTTAGTTTTCGTGTTTAATTCTCGAACTAGGTACTTAGTTCTAGCGTTTAATTCTGGATCTAGGTACTTAGTTCTCGCGTTTAATTCTCGAACTTGGTACTTAGTTCTAGCGTTATATTCTCGAACTAGGTACTTAGTTCTCGCGTTTAATTGTCGAACTAGATACTTATTTCTTCCGTATAATTATGGAACTGGGTGCTTAGCTCTCGCGTTTAATTCTGGAACTAGGTACTAAGTTCTCGCGTTTAATTCTGGATCAAGGTACTTAGTTCTCGCGTTTAATTCTGGAACTAGGTACTTAGTTCTAGCGTTTAATTCTCGAACTAGGTACTTAGTTCTCGCGTTTAATTCTCGAACTAGGTACTTAGTTCTAGCGTTTAATTCTGGATCTAGGTACTTAGTTCTAGCGTTATATTCTCGAACTAGGTACTTAGATCTCGCGTTTAATTCTCGAACTAGGTACTTAATTCTCGCGTTTAATTCTGAAACTAGGTACTTAGTTCTCGCGTTTATTTCTCGAACTAGGTACTTAGTGCTCTCGTTTTATTCTGGAACTAGGTACTAAGTCCTCAAACTAGGTACTTAGTTCTGGCGTTTAATTCTCGAACTAGGTACTTAGTTCTCGTGTTTAATTCTCGAACTAGGTACTTAGTTCTAGCGTTTAATTCTGGATCTAGGTACTTAGTTCTCGCGTTTAATTCTCGAACTTGGTACTTAGTTCTAGCGTTATATTCTCGAACTAGGTACTTAGATCTCGCGTTTAATTCTAGATCTAGGTACTTAGTTCTCGCGTTTAATTCTGGAACTAGGTACTTAGTTCTCGCGTATAATTCTGGAACTAGGTACTTAGTTCTTGCGTTTAATTCTGGAACTAGGTACTTAGTTCTCGCGTTTATTTCTCGAACTAGGTACTTAGTTCTTGCGTTTAATTCTGGAACTAGGCACTTAGTTCTCGCGTTTATTTCTGGAACTAGGTACTTAGTTCTCGCGTTTATTTCTGGAACTAGGTTCTTAGTTCTCGCGTTCAATTTTGGAACTAGGTACTTAGTTCTCGCGTTTAATTCTGGAACTAGGTACTTAGTTCTCGCGTTTAATTCTGGAACCAGGTACTTAGTTCTTGCGTTTAATTCTGGAACTGGGTACTTAGTTCTCGCGTTTATTTCTGGAACTAGGTACTTAGTTCTCGCGTTTAATTCTGGAACTAGGTACTTAGTTCTCGCGTTTAATTCTGGAACTGGGTACTTAGTTCTCGCGTTTAATTCTGGAACTAGGTACTTAGTTCTCGCGTATAATTCTCGAACAAGGTACTTAGTTCTCGCGTTTATTTCTCGAACTAGGTACTTAGTGCTCTCGTTTTATTCTGGAACTAGGTACTTACTTCTCGCATTTAATTCTGGAACAAGGTACTTAGTTCTAGCGCTTAATTCTGGAACAAGGTATTTAGTTCTCGCGTTTATTTCTGGAACTAGGTACTTAGATCTCGCGTTTAATTCAGGAACTAGGTACTTAGTTCTTGCGTTTAATTCTGGAACTGGGTACTTAGTTCTCGCGTTTAATTCTGGAACTAGGTACTTAGTTCTCGCGTTTATTTCTGGAACTAGGTACTTAGTTCTCGCGTTCAATTCTGGAACTAGGTACTTAGTTCTCGCGTTTAATTCTGGAACTAGGTACTTAGTTCTCGCGTTTAATTCTGGAACTAGGTACTTAGTTCTCGCGGTAAATTCTGGAACTAGGTACTTAGTTCTCGCGTTTAATTCTGAAACTGGGTACTTAGTCCTCCGGTTTATTTCTGGAACTAGGTACTTAGTTCTTGCGTTTAATTCTGGAACAAGGTACTTAGTTCTCGCGCTTAATTCTGGAACTAGGTATTTAGTTCTCGCGTTTATTTCTGGAACTAGGTACTTAGATCTCGCGTTTAATTCAGGAACTAGGTACTTAGTTCTTGCGTTTAATTCTGGAACTGGGTACTTAGTTCTCGCGTTTAATTCTGGAACTAGGTACTTAGTTCTCGCGTTTATTTCTGGAACTAGGTTCTTAGTTCTCGCGTTTATTTCTGGAACTAGGTTCTTAGTTCTCGCGTTCAATTCTGGAACTAGGTACTTAGTTCTCGCGTTCAATTCTGGAACTGGGTACTTAGTTCTTTTTTTTCATTCTGGAACTAGGTACTAAGTTCTGGCGTTTAATTCTGGAACTAGGTACTTAGGGTACTTAGTTCTAGCGTTTAATTCTGGAACAAGGTACTTAGTTCTCGCGCTTAATTCTGGAACTAGGTATTTAGTTCTCGCGTTTATTTCTGGAACTAGGTACTTAGTTCTCGCGTTTAATTCTCGAACTAGGTACTTAGTTCTAGCGTTTAATTCTGGATCTAGGTACTTAGTTCTCGCGTTTAATTCTCGAACTTGGTACTTAGTTCTAGCGTTATATTCTCGAACTAGGTACTTAGATCTCGCGTTTAATTTTCGAACTAGGTACTTAATTCTCGCGTTTAATTCTGAAACTAGGTACTTAGTTCTCGCGTTTATTTCTCGAACTAGGTACTTAGTGCTCTCGTTTTATTCTGGAACTAGGTACTAAGTCCTCAAACTAGGTACTTAGTTCTGGCGTTTAATTCTCGAACTAGGTACTTAGTTCTCGTGTTTAATTCTCGAACTAGGTACTTAGTTCTAGCGTTTAATTCTGGATCTAGGTACTTAGTTCTCGCGTTTAATTCTCGAACTTGGTACTTAGTTCTAGCGTTATATTCTCGAACTAGGTACTTAGATCTCGCGTTTAATTCTAGATCTAGGTACTTAGTTCTCGCGTTTAATTCTGGAACTAGGTACTTAGTTCTCGCGTTTATTTCTCGAACTAGGTACTTAGTTCTTGCGTTTAATTCTGGAACTAGGTACTTAGTTCTCGCGTTTATTTCTCGAACTAGGTACTTAGTTCTTGCGTTTAATTCTGGAACTAGGCACTTAGTTCTCGCGTTTATTTCTGGAACTAGGTACTTAGTTCTCGCGTTTATTTCTGGAACTAGGTTCTTAGTTCTCGCGTTCAATTTTGGAACTAGGTACTTAGTTCTCGCGTTTAATTCTGGAACTAGGTACTTAGTTCTCGCGTTTAATTCTGGAACCAGGTACTTAGTTCTTGCGTTTAATTCTGGAACTGGGTACTTAGTTCTCGCGTTTATTTCTGGAACTAGGTACTTAGTTCTCGCGTTTAATTCTGGAACTAGGTACTTAGTTCTCGCGTTTAATTCTGGAACTGGGTACTTAGTTCTCGCGTTTAATTCTGGAACTAGGTACTTAGTTCTCGCGTATAATTCTCGAACAAGGTACTTAGTTCTCGCGTTTATTTCTCGAACTAGGTACTTAGTGCTCTCGTTTTTTCTGGAACTAGGTACTTACTTCTCGCATTTAATTCTGGAACAAGGTACTTAGTTCTCGCGCTTAATTCTGGAACTAGGTATTTAGTTCTCGCGTTTATTTCTGGAACTAGGTACTTAGATCTCGCGTTTAATTCAGGAACTAGGTACTTAGTTCTTGCGTTTAATTCTGGAACTGGGTACTTAGTTCTCGCGTTTAATTCTGGAACTAGATACTTAGTTCTCGCGTTTATTTCTGGAACTAGGTACTTAGTTCTCGCGTTCAATTCTGGAACTAGGTACTTAGTTCTCGCGTTTAATTCTGGAACTAGGTACTTAGTTCTCGCGTTTAATTCTGGAACTAGGTACTTAGTTCTCGCGGTAAATTCTGGAACTAGGTACTTAGTTCTCGCGTTTAATTCTGGAACTGGGTACTTAGTCCTCCGGTTTATTTCTGGAACTAGGTACTTAGTTCTTGCGTTTAATTCTGGAACAAGGTACTTAGTTCTCGCGCTTAATTCTGGAACTAGGTATTTAGTTCTCGCGTTTATTTCTGGAACTAGGTACTTAGATCTCGCGTTTAATTCAGGAACTAGGTACTTAGTTCTTGCGTTTAATTCTGGAACTGGGTACTTAGTTCTCGCGTTTAATTCTGGAACTAGGTACTTAGTTCTCGCGTTTATTTCTGGAACTAGGTTCTTAGTTCTCGCGTTTATTTCTGGAACTAGGTTCTTAGTTCTCGCGTTCAATTCTGGAACTAGGTACTTAGTTTTCGCGTTCAATTCTGGAACTGGGTACTTAGTTCTTTTTTTTCATTCTGGAACTAGGTACTAAGTTCTGGCGTTTAATTCTGGAACTAGGTACTTAGTTCCCGCGTTTAATTCTGGATCTAGGTACTTAGTTCTGGCGTTTAATTCTGGAACTAGGTACTTAGTTCTCGCGTTTAATTCTGGAACTAGGTACTTAGTTCTCGCGTTTATTTCTGGAACTAGGTTCTTAGTTCTCGCGTTTATTTCTGGAACTAGGTTCTTAGTTCTCGCGTTCAATTCTGGAACTGGGTACTTAGTTCTCGCGTTTAATTCTGGAACTAGGTACTTAGTCCTCAAACTAGGTACTTAGTTCTAGCGTTTAATTCTGGAACTAGGCACTTAGTTCTCGCGTTTATTTCTGGAGCTAGGTACTTAGTTCTCGCGTTTAATTCTGGAACTAGGTACTTAGTTCTCGCGTTTAATTCTGGAACTGGGTACTTAGTTCTCGCGTTTAATTCTGGAACTAGGTACTTAGTTCTCGAGTATATATCTCTAACAAGGTACTTAGTTCTCGCGTTTATTTCTCGAACTAGGTACTTAGTGCTCTCGTTTTATTCTGGAACTAGGTACTTACTTCTCGCATTTAATTCTGGAACAAGGTACTTAGTTCTCGCGTTTATTTCTCGAACTAGGTACTTAGTGCTCTCGTTTTATTCTGGAACTAGGTACTTACTTCTCGCATTTAATTCTGGAACAAGGTACTTAGTTCTCGCGTTTATTTCTCGAACTAGGTACTTAGTGCTCTCGTTTTATTCTGGAACTAGGTACTTACTTCTCGCGCTTAATTCTGGAACTAGGTATTTAGTTCTCGCGTTTATTTCTGGAACTAGGTACTTAGTTCTTGCGTTTAATTCTGGAACAAGGTACTTAGTTCTCGCGCTTAATTCTGGAACTAGGTATTTAGTTCTCGCGTTTATTTCTGGAACTAGGTACTTAGATCTCGCGTTTAATTCAGGAACTAGGTACTTAGTTCTTGCGTTTAATTCTGGAACTGGGTACTTAGTTCTCGCGTTTAATTCTGGAACTAGGTACTTAGTTCTCGCGTTTATTTCTGGAACTAGGTTCTTAGTTCTCGCGTTTATTTCTGGAACTAGGTTCTTAGTTCTCGCGTTCAATTCTGGAACTAGGTACTTAGTTCTCGCGTTCAATTCTGGAACTGGGTACTTAGTTCTTTTTTTTCATTCTGGAACTAGGTACTAAGTTCTGGCGTTTAATTCTGGAACTAGGTACTTAGTTCCCGCGTTTAATTCTGGATCTAGGTACTTAGTTCTGGCGTTTAATTCTGGAACTAGGTACTTAGTTCTCGCGTTTAATTCTGGAACTAGGTACTTAGTTCTCGCGTTTATTTCTGGAACTAGGTTCTTAGTTCTCGCGTTTATTTCTGGAACTAGGTTCTTAGTTCTCGCGTTCAATTCTGGAACTGGGTACTTAGTTCTCGCGTTTAATTCTGGAACTAGGTACTTAGTCCTCAAACTAGGTACTTAGTTCTAGCGTTTAATTCTGGAACTAGGCACTTAGTTCTCGCGTTTATTTCTGGAGCTAGGTACTTAGTTCTCGCGTTTAATTCTGGAACTAGGTACTTAGTTCTCGCGTTTAATTCTGGAACTGGGTACTTAGTTCTCGCGTTTAATTCTGGAACTAGGTACTTAGTTCTCGAGTATATATCTCTAACAAGGTACTTAGTTCTCGCGTTTATTTCTCGAACTAGGTACTTAGTGCTCTCGTTTTATTCTGGAACTAGGTACTTACTTCTCGCATTTAATTCTGGAACAAGGTACTTAGTTCTCGCGTTTATTTCTCGAACTAGGTACTTAGTGCTCTCGTTTTATTCTGGAACTAGGTACTTACTTCTCGCATTTAATTCTGGAACAAGGTACTTAGTTCTCGCGTTTATTTCTCGAACTAGGTACTTAGTGCTCTCGTTTTATTCTGGAACTAGGTACTTACTTCTCGCGCTTAATTCTGGAACTAGGTATTTAGTTCTCGCGTTTATTTCTGGAACTAGGTACTTAGATCTCGCGATTAATTCAGGAACTAGATACTTAGTTCTTGCGTTTAATTCTGGAACTGGGTACTTAGTTCTCGCGTTTAATTCTGGAACTAGGTACTTAGTTCTCGCGTTTAATTCCGGAACTGGGTACTTAGTTCTCGCGTTTAATTCTGGAACTAGGCACTTAGTTCTTTCTTTTCATTCTGGAACTAGATACTAAGTTCTGGCGTTTAATTCTGGAACTAGGTACTTAGTTCTCGCGTTTAATTCTAGATCTAGGTACTTAGTTCTCGCGTTTAATTCTGGAACTAGGTACTTAGTTCTCGCGTTTATTTCTCGAACTAGGTACTTAGTTCTCGAGTATATATCTCTAACAAGGTACTTAGTTCTCGCGTTTATTTCTCGAACTAGGTACTTAGTGCTCTCGTTTTATTCTGGAACTAGGTACTTACTTCTCGCATTTAATTCTGGAACAAGGTACTTAGTTCTCGCGTTTATTTCTCGAACTAGGTACTTAGTGCTCTCGTTTTATTCTGGAACTAGGTACTTACTTCTCGCATTTAATTCTGGAACAAGGTACTTAGTTCTCGCGTTTATTTCTCGAACTAGGTACTTAGTGCTCTCGTTTTATTCTGGAACTAGGTACTTACTTCTCGCGCTTAATTCTGGAACTAGGTATTTAGTTCTCGCGTTTATTTCTGGAACTAGGTACTTAGATCTCGCGATTAATTCAGGAACTAGATACTTAGTTCTTGCGTTTAATTCTGGAACTGGGTACTTAGTTCTCGCGTTTAATTCTGGAACTAGGTACTTAGTTCTCGCGTTTAATTCCGGAACTGGGTACTTAGTTCTCGCGTTTAATTCTGGAACTAGGCACTTAGTTCTTTCTTTTCATTCTGGAACTAGATACTAAGTTCTGGCGTTTAATTCTGGAACTAGGTACTTAGTTCTCGCGTTTAATTCTAGATCTAGGTACTTAGTTCTCGCGTTTAATTCTGGAACTAGGTACTTAGTTCTCGCGTTTATTTCTCGAACTAGGTACTTAGTTCTCGCGTTTAATTCTGGAACTAGGCACTTAGTTCTCGCGTTTATTTCTGGAACTAGGTACTTAGTTCTCGCGTTTAATTCTGGAACTAGGTACTTAGTTCTCGCGGTAAATTCTGGAACTAGGTACTTAGTTCTCGCGTTTAATTCTGGAACTGGGTACTTAGTCCTCCGGTTTATTTCTGGAACTAGGTACTTAGTTCTTGCGTTTAATTCTGGAACAAGGTACTTAGTTCTCGCGCTTAATTCTGGAACTAGGTATTTAGTTCTCGCGTTTATTTCTGGAACTAGGTACTTAGATCTCGCGTTTAATTCAGGAACTAGGTACTTAGTTCTTGCGTTTAATTCTGGAACTGGGTACTTAGTTCTCGCGTTTAATTCTGGAACTAGGTACTTAGTTCTCGCGTTTATTTCTGGAACTAGGTTCTTAGTTCTCGCGTTTATTTCTGGAACTAGGTTCTTAGTTCTCGCGTTCAATTCTGGAACTAGGTACTTAGTTCTCGCGTTCAATTCTGGAACTGGGTACTTAGTTCTTTTTTTTTCATTCTGGAACTAGGTACTAAGTTCTGGCGTTTAATTCTGGAACTAGGTACTTAGTTCCCGCGTTTAATTCTGGATCTAGGTACTTAGTTCTAGCGTTTAATTCTTGACCTAGGTACTTAGTTCTCGCGTTTAATTGTCGAACTAGGTACTTATTTCTTGTGTATAATTCTGGAACTGGGTGCTTAGTTCTCGCGTTTAATTCTGGAACTAGGTACTTAGTCCTCAAACTAGGTACTTATTTCTAGCGTTTAATTCTGGAACTAGGCACTTAGTTCTCGCGTTTATTTCTGGAGCTAGGTACTTAGTTCTCGCGTTTGATTCTGGAACTAGGTACTTAGTTCTCGCGTTTAATTCTGGAACTGGGTACTTAGTTCTCGCGTTTAATTCTGGAACTAGGTACTTAGTTCTCGAGTATATATCTCTAACAAGGTACTTAGTTCTCGCGTTTATTTCTCGAACTAGGTACTTAGATCTCGCGTTTAATTCAGGAACTAGGTACTTAGTTCTTGCGTTTAATTCTGGAACTGGGTACTTAGTTCTCGCGTTTAATTCTGGAACTAGGTACTTAGTTCTCGCGTTTATTTCTGGAACTAGGTTCTTAGTTCTCGCGTTTATTTCTGGAACTAGGTTCTTAGTTCTCGCGTTCAATTCTGGAACTAGGTACTTAGTTCTCGCGTTCAATTCTGGAACTGGGTACTTAGTTCTTTTTTTTTCATTCTGGAACTAGGTACTAAGTTCTGGCGTTTAATTCTGGAACTAGGTACTTAGTTCCCGCGTTTAATTCTGGATCTAGGTACTTAGTTCTAGCGTTTAATTCTTGACCTAGGTACTTAGTTCTCGCGTTTAATTGTCGAACTAGGTACTTATTTCTTGTGTATAATTCTGGAACTGGGTGCTTAGTTCTCGCGTTTAATTCTGGAACTAGGTACTTAGTCCTCAAACTAGGTACTTATTTCTAGCGTTTAATTCTGGAACTAGGCACTTAGTTCTCGCGTTTATTTCTGGAGCTAGGTACTTAGTTCTCGCGTTTGATTCTGGAACTAGGTACTTAGTTCTCGCGTTTAATTCTGGAACTGGGTACTTAGTTCTCGCGTTTAATTCTGGAACTAGGTACTTAGTTCTCGAGTATATATCTCTAACAAGGTACTTAGTTCTCGCGTTTATTTCTCGAACTAGGTACTTAGTGCTCTCGTTTTATTCTGGAACTAGGTACTTAGTTCTCGCGCTTAATTCTGGAACTAGGTATTTAGTTCTCGCGTTTATTTCTCTAACTAGGTACTTAGATCTCGCGATTAATTCAGGAACTAGATACTTAGTTCTTGCGTTTAATTCTGGAACTGGGTACTTAGTTCTCGCGTTTAATTCAGGAACTAGGTACTTAGTTCTCGCGTTTAATTCCGGAACTGGGTACTTAGTTCTCGCGTTTAATTCAGGAACTAGGTACTTAGTTCTTGCGTTTAATTCTGGAACTGGGTACTTAGTTCTCGCCTTTAATTCTGGAACTAGGTACTTAGTTCTCGCGTTTATTTCTGGAACTAGGTTCTTAGTTCTCGCGTTTATTTCTGGAACTAGGTTCTTAGTTCTCGCGTTCAATTCTGGAACTAGGTACTTAGTTCTCGCGTTCAATTCTGGAACTGGGTACTTAGTTCTTTTTTTTCATTCTGGAACTAGGTACTAAGTTCTGGCGTTTAATTCTGGAACTAGGTACTTAGTTCCCGCGTTTAATTCTGGATCTAGGTACTTAGTTCTGGCGTTTAATTCTGGAACTAGGTACTTAGTTCTAGCGTTTAATTCTCGACCTAGGTACTTAGTTCTCGCGTTTAATTGTCGAACTAGGTACTTATTTCTTGTGTATAATTCTGGAACTGGGTGCTTAGTTCTCGCGTTTAATTCTGGAACTAGGTACTTAGTCCTCAAACTAGGTACTTAGTTCTAGCGTTTAATTCTGGAACTAGGCACTTAGTTCTCGCGTTTATTTCTGGAGCTAGGTACTTAGTTCTCGCGTTTAATTCTGGAACTAGGTACTTAGTTCTCGCGTTTAATTCTGGAACTGGGTACTTAGTTCTCGCGTTTAATTCTGGAACTAGGTACTTAGTTCTCGAGTATATATCTCTAACAAGGTACTTAGTTCTCGCGTTTATTTCTCGAACTAGGTACTTAGTGCTCTCGTTTTATTCTGGAACTAGGTACTTAGTTCTCGCGCTTAATTCTGGAACTAGGTATTTAGTTCTCGCGTTTATTTCTCTAACTAGGTACTTAGATCTCGCGATTAATTCAGGAACTAGATACTTAGTTCTTGCGTTTAATTCTGGAACTAGGTATTTAGTTCTCGCGTTTATTTCTCTAACTAGGTACTTAGATCTCGCGATTAATTCAGGAACTAGATACTTAGTTCTTGCGTTTAATTCTGGAACTGGGTACTTAGTTCTCGCGTTTATTTCTCGAACTAGGTACTTAGTGCTCTCGTTTATTTCTGGAACTAGGTACTTAGTTCTTGCGTTTAATTCAGGAACTGGGTACTTAGTTCTTTCTTTTCATTCTGGAACTAGGTACTAAGTTCTGGCGTTTAATTCTGGAACTAGGTACTTAGTTCCCGCGTTTAATTCTGGAACTAGGTACTTAGTTCCCGCGTTTAATTCTGGAACTAGGTACTTAGTTCTAGCGTTTAATTCTCGACCTAGGTACTTAGTTCTCGCGTTTAATTGTCGAACTAGGTACTTATTTCTTGTGTATAATTCTGGAACTGGGTGCTTAGTTCTCGCGTTTAATTCTGGAACTAGGTACTTAGTCCTCAAACTAGGTACTTAGTTCTAGCGTTTAATTCTGGAACTAGGCACTTAGTTCTCGCGTTTATTTCTGGAGCTAGGTACTTAGTTCTCGCGTTTAATTCTGGAACTAGGTACTTAGTTCTCGCGTTTAATTCTGGAACTGGTTACTTAGTTCTCGCGTTTAATTCTGGAACTAGGTACTTAGTTCTCGAGTATATATCTCTAACAAGGTACTTAGTTCTCGCGTTTATTTCTCGAACTAGGTACTTAGTGCTCTCGTTTTATTCTGGAACTAGGTACTTACTTCTCGCATTTAATTCTGGAACAAGGTACTTAGTTCTCGCGCTTAATTCTGGAACTAGGTATTTAGTTCTCGCGTTTATTTCTGGAACTAGGTACTTAGATCTCGCGATTAATTCAGGAACTAGATACTTAGTTCTTGCGTTTAATTCTGGAACTGGGTACTTAGTTCTCGCGTTTAATTCTAGAACTAGGTACTTAGTTCTCGCGTTTAATTCCGGAACTGGGTACTTAGTTCTCGCGTTTAATTCTGGAACTAGGCACTTAGTTCTTTCTTTTCATTCTGGAACTACATACTAAGTTCTGGCGTTTAATTCTGGAACTAGGTACTTAGTTCTCGCGTTTAATTCTAGATCTAGGTACTTAGTTCTCGCGTTTAATTCTGGAACTAGGTACTTAGTTCTCGCGTTTATTTCTCGAACTAGGTACTTAGTTCTCGCGTTTAATTCTGGAACTAGGCACTTAGTTCTCGCGTTTATTTCTGGAACTAGGTACTTAGTTCTCGCGTTTAATTCTGGAACTAGGTACTTAGTTCTCGCGGTAAATTCTGGAACTAGGTACTTAGTTCTCGCGTTTAATTCTGGAACTGGGTACTTAGTCCTCCGGTTTATTTCTGGAACTAGGTACTTAGTTCTTGCGTTTAATTCTGGAACAAGGTACTTAGTTCTCGCGCTTAATTCTGGAACTTGGTATTTAGTTCTCGCGTTTATTTCTGGAACTAGGTACTTAGATCTCGCGTTTAATTCAGGAACTAGGTACTTAGTTCTTGCGTTTAATTCTGGAACTGGGTACTTAGTTCTCGCGTTTAATTCTGGAACTAGGTACTTAGTTCTCGCGTTTATTTCTGGAACTAGGTTCTTAGTTCTCGCGTTTATTTCTGGAACTAGGTTCTTAGTTCTCGCGTTCAATTCTGGAACTAGGTACTTAGTTCTCGCGTTCAATTCTGGAACTGGGTACTTAGTTCTTTTTTTTCATTCTGGAACTAGGTACTAAGTTCTGGCGTTTAATTCTGGAACTAGGTACTTACTTCCCGCGTTTAATTCTGGATCTAGGTACTTAGTTCTGGCGTTTAATTCTGGAACTAGGTACTTAGTTCTAGCGTTTAATTCTCGACCTAGGTACTTAGTTCTCGCGTTTAATTGTCGAACTAGGTACTTATTTCTTGTGTATAATTCTGGAACTGGGTGCTTAGTTCTCGCGTTTAATTCTGGAACTAGGTACTTAGTCCTCAAACTAGGTACTTAGTTCTAGCGTTTAATTCTGGAACTAGGCACTTAGTTCTCGCGTTTATTTCTGGAGCTAGGTACTTAGTTCTCGCGTTTAATTCTGGAACTAGGTACTTAGTTCTCGCGTTTAATTCTGGAACTGGGTACTTAGTTCTCGCGTTTAATTCTGGAACTAGGTACTTAGTTCTCGAGTATATATCTCTAACAAGGTACTTAGTTCTCGCGTTTATTTCTCGAACTAGGTACTTAGTGCTCTCGTTTTATTCTGGAACTAGGTACTTAGTTCTCGCGCTTAATTCTGGAACTAGGTATTTAGTTCTCGCGTTTATTTCTCTAACTAGGTACTTAGATCTCGCGATTAATTCAGGAACTAGATACTTAGTTCTTGCGTTTAATTCTGGAACTAGGTATTTAGTTCTCGCGTTTATTTCTCTAACTAGGTACTTAGATCTCGCGATTAATTCAGGAACTAGATACTTAGTTCTTGCGTTTAATTCTGGAACTGGGTACTTAGTTCTCGCGTTTATTTCTCGAACTAGGTACTTAGTGCTCTCGTTTATTTCTGGAACTAGGTACTTAGTTCTTGCGTTTAATTCAGGAACTGGGTACTTAGTTCTTTCTTTTCATTCTGGAACTAGGTACTAAGTTCTGGCGTTTAATTCTGGAACTAGGTACTTAGTTCCCGCGTTTAATTCTGGATCTAGGTACTTAGTTCTCGCGTTTAATTCTGGAACTAGGTACTTAGTTCTAGCGTTTAATTCTCGATCTAGGTACTTAGTTCTCGCGTTTAATTGTCGAACTAGGTACTTATTTCTCGGTTTTATTTCTCGAACTAGGTACTTAGTGCTCGCGTTTAATTCTGGAACTAGGTACTTAGTTCTTACGATTAATTCTGGAACTGGGTACTTAGATATCGCGTTTAATTCTGGAACTAGGTACTTAGTACTCGCGTTTAATTCTGGAACTAGGTACTTAGTTCTCGCGTTTAATTCTGGAACTAGGTACTTAGTTCTCGCGTTTAATTCTGGAACTGGGTACTTAGTCCTCGGGTTTATTTCTGCAACTAGGTACTTAGTTCTTGCGTTTAATTCTGGAACTGGGTACTTAGTTCTCGCGTTTAATTCTGGAACTAGGTACTTAGTTCTCGCGTTTATTTCTCGATCTAGGTACTTCGTTCTCGTGTTTAATTGTCGAACTAGGTACTTATTTCTTGCGATTAATTCTGGAACTGGGTACTTAGATATCGCGTTTAATTCTGGAACTAGGTAGTTAGTACTCGCGTTTAATTCTGGAACTAGGTACTTAGTTCTCGCGTTTAATTCTGGAACTAGGTACTTAGTTCTCGCGTTTAATTCTGGAACTGGGTACTTAGTCCTCGGGTTTATTTCTGCAACTAGGTACTTAGTTCTTGCGTTTAATTCTGGAACTGGGTACTTAGTTCTCGCGTTTAATTCTGGAACTAGGTACTTAGTTCTCGCGTTTATTTCTCGATCTAGCTACTTCGTTCTCGCGTTTAATTGTCGAACTAGGTACTTATTTCTTGCGTATAATTCTGGAACTGGGTGCTTAGTTCTGGCGTTTAATTCTGCAACTAGGTACTTAGTTCCCGCGTTTAAATCTGGATCTAGGTACTTAGTTCTCGCGTTTAGTTCTGGAACTAGGTACTTAGTTCTCGCGTTAAATTCTGGAACTAGGTACTTAGTTCTCGCGTTTAATTCTGGAACTGGGTACTTAGTCCTCCGGTTTATTTCTGGAACTAGGTACTTAGTTCTTGCGTTTAATTCTGGAACTGGGTACTAAGTTCTGGCGTTTAATACTGGAACTAGGTACTTAGTTCCCGCGTTTAATTCTGGATCTAGGTACTTAGTTCTCGCGTTTAATTCTGGAACAAGGTACTTAGTTCTAGCGTTTAACTCTCGATCTAGGTACTTAGTTCTCGCGTTTAATTGTCGAACTAGGTACTTATTTCTTGTGTATAATTCTGGAACTGGGTGCTTAGTTCTCGCGTTTAATTCTGGAACTAGGTACTTAGTTCTCGCGTTTAATTCTGGAACTAGGTACTTAGTTCTCGCGTTTAATTCTGGAACTGGGTACTTAGTCCTCGGGTTTATTTCTGCAACTAGGTACTTAGTTCTTGCGTTTAATTCTGGAACTGGGTACTTAGTTCTCGCGTTTAATTCTGGAACTAGGTACTTAGTTCTCGCGTTTATTTCTCGATCTAGGTACTTCGTTCTCGTGTTTAATTGTCGAACTAGGTACTTATTTCTTGCGTATAATTCTGAAACTGGGTGCTTAGTTCTCGCGTTTAATTCTGGAACTAGGTACTTAGTTCTCGCGTTTATTTCTCGATCTAGGTACTTCGTTCTCGCGTTTAATTGTCGAACTAGGTACTTATTTCTTGCGTATAATTCTGGAACTGGGTGCTTAGTTCTGGCGTTTAATTCTGCAACTAGGTACTTAGTTCCCGCGTTTAAATCTGGATCTAGGTACTTAGTTCTCGCGTTTAGTTCTGGAACTAGGTACTTAGTTCTCGCGTTAAATTCTGGAACTAGGTACTTAGTTCTCGCGTTTAATTCTGGAACTGGGTACTTAGTCCTCCGGTTTATTTCTGGAACTAGGTACTTAGTTCTTGCGTTTAATTCTGGAACTGGGTACTTAGTTCTTTCTTTTCATTCTGGAACTAGGTACTAAGTTCTGGCGTTTAATACTGGAACTAGGTACTTAGTTCCCGCGTTTAATTCTGGATCTAGGTACTTAGTTCTCGCGTTTAATTCTGGAACAAGGTACTTAGTTCTAGCGTTTAATTCTCGATCTAGGTACTTAGTTCTCGCGTTTAATTCTGGAACTAGGCACTTAGTTCTCGCGTTTATTTCTGGAGCTAGGTACTTAGTTCTCGCGTTTAATTCTGGAACTAGGTACTTAGTTCTCGCGTTTAATTCTGGAACTGGGTACTTAGTTCTCGCGTTTAATTCTGGAACTAGGTACTTAGTTCTCGAGTATATATCTCTAACAAGGTACTTAGTTCTCGCGTTTATTTCTCGAACTAGGTACTTAGTGCTCTCGTTTTATTCTGGAACTAGGTACTTACTTCTCGCATTTAATTCTGGAACAAGGTACTTAGTTCTCGCGCTTAATTCTGGAACTAGGTATTTAGTTCTCGCGTTTATTTCTGGAACTAGGTACTTAGATCTCGCGATTAATTCAGGAACTAGATACTTAGTTCTTGCGTTTAATTCTGGAACTGGGTACTTAGTTCTCGCGTTTAATTCTAGAACTAGGTACTTAGTTCTCGCGTTTAATTCCGGAACTGGGTACTTAGTTCTCGCGTTTAATTCTGGAACTAGGCACTTAGTTCTTTCTTTTCATTCTGGAACTACATACTAAGTTCTGGCGTTTAATTCTGGAACTAGGTACTTAGTTCTCGCGTTTAATTCTAGATCTAGGTACTTAGTTCTCGCGTTTAATTCTGGAACTAGGTACTTAGTTCTCGCGTTTATTTCTCGAACTAGGTACTTAGTTCTCGCGTTTAATTCTGGAACTAGGCACTTAGTTCTCGCGTTTATTTCTGGAACTAGGTACTTAGTTCTCGCGTTTAATTCTGGAACTAGGTACTTAGTTCTCGCGGTAAATTCTGGAACTAGGTACTTAGTTCTCGCGTTTAATTCTGGAACTGGGTACTTAGTCCTCCGGTTTATTTCTGGAACTAGGTACTTAGTTCTTGCGTTTAATTCTGGAACAAGGTACTTAGTTCTCGCGCTTAATTCTGGAACTTGGTATTTAGTTCTCGCGTTTATTTCTGGAACTAGGTACTTAGATCTCGCGTTTAATTCAGGAACTAGGTACTTAGTTCTTGCGTTTAATTCTGGAACTGGGTACTTAGTTCTCGCGTTTAATTCTGGAACTAGGTACTTAGTTCTCGCGTTTATTTCTGGAACTAGGTTCTTAGTTCTCGCGTTTATTTCTGGAACTAGGTTCTTAGTTCTCGCGTTCAATTCTGGAACTAGGTACTTAGTTCTCGCGTTCAATTCTGGAACTGGGTACTTAGTTCTTTTTTTTCATTCTGGAACTAGGTACTAAGTTCTGGCGTTTAATTCTGGAACTAGGTACTTAGTTCCCGCGTTTAATTCTGGATCTAGGTACTTAGTTCTGGCGTTTAATTCTGGAACTAGGTACTTAGTTCTAGCGTTTAATTCTCGACCTAGGTACTTAGTTCTCGCGTTTAATTGTCGAACTAGGTACTTATTTCTTGTGTATAATTCTGGAACTGGGTGCTTAGTTCTCGCGTTTAATTCTGGAACTAGGTACTTAGTCCTCAAACTAGGTACTTAGTTCTAGCGTTTAATTCTGGAACTAGGCACTTAGTTCTCGCGTTTATTTCTGGAGCTAGGTACTTAGTTCTCGCGTTTAATTCTGGAACTAGGTACTTAGTTCTCGCGTTTAATTCTGGAACTGGGTACTTAGTTCTCGCGTTTAATTCTGGAACTAGGTACTTAGTTCTCGAGTATATATCTCTAACAAGGTACTTAGTTCTCGCGTTTATTTCTCGAACTAGGTACTTAGTGCTCTCGTTTTATTCTGGAACTAGGTACTTACTTCTCGCATTTAATTCTGGAACAAGGTACTTAGTTCTCGCGCTTAATTCTGGAACTAGGTATTTAGTTCTCGCGTTTATTTCTGGAACTAGGTACTTAGATCTCGCGATTAATTCAGGAACTAGATACTTAGTTCTTGCGTTTAATTCTGGAACTGGGTACTTAGTTCTCGCGTTTAATTCTAGAACTAGGTACTTAGTTCTCGCGTTTAATTCCGGAACTGGGTACTTAGTTCTCGCGTTTAATTCTGGAACTAGGCACTTAGTTCTTTCTTTTCATTCTGGAACTACATACTAAGTTCTGGCGTTTAATTCTGGAACTAGGTACTTAGTTCTCGCGTTTAATTCTAGATCTAGGTACTTAGTTCTCGCGTTTAATTCTGGAACTAGGTACTTAGTTCTCGCGTTTATTTCTCGAACTAGGTACTTAGTTCTCGCGTTTAATTCTGGAACTAGGCACTTAGTTCTCGCGTTTATTTCTGGAACTGGGAACTTAGTCCTCCGGTTTATTTCTGGAACTAGGTACTTAGTTCTTGCGTTTAATTCTGGAACAAGGTACTTAGTTCTCGCGCTTAATTCTGGAACTAGGTATTTAGTTCTCGCGTTTATTTCTGGAACTAGGTACTTAGATCTCGCGTTTAATTCAGGAACTAGGTACTTAGTTCTTGCGTTTAATTCTGGAACTGGGTACTTAGTTCTCGCGTTTAATTCTGGAACTAGGTACTTAGTTCTCGCGTTTATTTCTGGAACTAGGTACTTAGTTCTCGCGTTCAATTCTGGAACTAGGCACTTAGTTCTCGCGTTTATTTCTGGAACTAGGTACTTCGTTCTCGCGTTTAATTCTGGAACTAGGTACTTAGTCCTCAAACTAGGTACTTAGTTCTAGCGTTTAATTCTGGAACTAGGCACTTAGTTCTCGCGTTTATTTCTGGAGCTAGGTACTTAGTTCTCGCGTTTAATTCTGGAACTAGGTACTTAGTTCTCGCGTTTAATTCTGGAACTGGGTACTTAGTTCTCGCGTTTAATTCTGGAACTAGGTACTTAGTTCTCGAGTATATATCTCTAACAAGGTACTTAGTTCTCGCGTTTATTTCTCGAACTAGGTACTTAGTGCTCTCGTTTTATTCTGGAACTAGGTACTTACTTCTCGCATTTAATTCTGGAACAAGGTACTTAGTTCTCGCGCTTAATTCTGGAACTAGGTATTTAGTTCTCGCGTTTATTTCTGGAACTAGGTACTTAGATCTCGCGATTAATTCAGGAACTAGATACTTAGTTCTTGCGTTTAATTCTGGAACTGGGTACTTAGTTCTCGCGTTTAATTCTAGAACTAGGTACTTAGTTCTCGCGTTTAATTCCGGAACTGGGTACTTAGTTCTCGCGTTTAATTCTGGAACTAGGCACTTAGTTCTTTCTTTTCATTCTGGAACTACATACTAAGTTCTGGCGTTTAATTCTGGAACTAGGTACTTAGTTCTCGCGTTTAATTCTAGATCTAGGTACTTAGTTCTCGCGTTTAATTCTGGAACTAGGTACTTAGTTCTCGCGTTTATTTCTCGAACTAGGTACTTAGTTCTCGCGTTTAATTCTGGAACTAGGCACTTAGTTCTCGCGTTTATTTCTGGAACTGGGAACTTAGTCCTCCGGTTTATTTCTGGAACTAGGTACTTAGTTCTTGCGTTTAAATCTGGAACAAGGTACTTAGTTCTCGCGCTTAATTCTGGAACTAGGTATTTAGTTCTCGCGTTTATTTCTGGAACTAGGTACTTAGATCTCGCGTTTAATTCAGGAACTAGGTACTTAGTTCTTGCGTTTAATTCTGGAACTGGGTACTTAGTTCTCGCGTTTAATTCTGGAACTAGGTACTTAGTTCTCGCGTTTATTTCTGGAACTAGGTACTTAGTTCTCGCGTTCAATTCTGGAACTAGGCACTTAGTTCTCGCGTTTATTTCTGGAACTAGGTACTTCGTTCTCGCGTTTAATTCTGGAACTAGGTACTTAGTTCTCGCGGTAAATTCTGGAACTAGGTACTTAGTTCTCGCGTTTAATTCTGGAACTGGGTACTTAGTCCTCCGGTTTATTTCTGGAACTAGGTACTTAGTTCTTGCGTTTAATTCTGGAACAAGGTACTTAGTTCTCGCGTTTATTTCTGGAACTAGGTACTTAGATCTCGCGTTTAATTCAGGAACTAGGTACTTAGTTCTTGCGTTTAATTCTGGAACTGGGTACTTAGTTCTCGCGTTTAATTCTGGAACTAGGTACTTAGTTCTCGCGTTTATTTCTGGAACTAGGTTCTTAGTTCTCGCGTTTATTTCTGGAACTAGGTTCTTAGTTCTCGCGTTCAATTCTGGAACTAGGTACTTAGTTCTCGCGTTCAATTCTGGAACTGGGTACTTAGTTCTTTTTTTTCATTCTGGAACTAGGTACTAAGTTCTGGCGTTTAATTCTGGAACTAGGTACTTAGTTCCCGCGTTTAATTCTGGATCTAGGTACTTAGTTCTGGCGTTTAATTCTGGAACTAGGTACTTAGTTCTAGCGTTTAATTCTCGACCTAGGTACTTAGTTCTCGCGTTTAATTGTCGAACTAGGTACTTATTTCTTGTGTATAATTCTGGAACTGGGTGCTTAGTTCTCGCGTTTAATTCTGGAACTAGGTACTTAGTCCTCAAACTAGGTACTTAGTTCTAGCGTTTAATTCTGGAACTAGGCACTTAGTTCTCGCGTTTATTTCTGGAGCTAGGTACTTAGTTCTCGCGTTTAATTCTGGAACTAGGTACTTAGTTCTCGCGTTTAATTCTGGAACTGGGTACTTAGTTCTCGCGTTTAATTCTGGAACTAGGTACTTAGTTCTCGAGTATATATCTCTAACAAGGTACTTAGTTCTCGCGTTTATTTCTCGAACTAGGTACTTAGTGCTCTCGTTTTATTCTGGAACTAGGTACTTAGTTCTCGCGCTTAATTCTGGAACTAGGTATTTAGTTCTCGCGTTTATTTCTCTAACTAGGTACTTAGATCTCGCGATTAATTCAGGAACTAGATACTTAGTTCTTGCGTTTAATTCTGGAACTAGGTATTTAGTTCTCGCGTTTATTTCTCTAACTAGGTACTTAGATCTCGCGATTAATTCAGGAACTAGATACTTAGTTCTTGCGTTTAATTCTGGAACTGGGTACTTAGTTCTCGCGTTTATTTCTCGAACTAGGTACTTAGTGCTCTCGTTTATTTCTGGAACTAGGTACTTAGTTCTTGCGTTTAATTCAGGAACTGGGTACTTAGTTCTTTCTTTTCATTCTGGAACTAGGTACTAAGTTCTGGCGTTTAATTCTGGAACTAGGTACTTAGTTCCCGCGTTTAATTCTGGATCTAGGTACTTAGTTCTCGCGTTTAATTCTGGAACTAGGTACTTAGTTCTAGCGTTTAATTCTCGATCTAGGTACTTAGTTCTCGCGTTTAATTGTCGAACTAGGTACTTATTTCTCGGTTTTATTTCTCGAACTAGGTACTTAGTGCTCGCGTTTAATTCTGGAACTAGGTACTTAGTTCTTACGATTAATTCTGGAACTGGGTACTTAGATATCGCGTTTAATTCTGGAACTAGGTACTTAGTACTCGCGTTTAATTCTGGAACTAGGTACTTAGTTCTCGCGTTTAATTCTGGAACTAGGTACTTAGTTCTCGCGTTTAATTCTGGAACTGGGTACTTAGTCCTCGGGTTTATTTCTGCAACTAGGTACTTAGTTCTTGCGTTTAATTCTGGAACTGGGTACTTAGTTCTCGCGTTTAATTCTGGAACTAGGTACTTAGTTCTCGCGTTTATTTCTCGATCTAGGTACTTCGTTCTCGTGTTTAATTGTCGAACTAGGTACTTATTTCTTGCGATTAATTCTGGAACTGGGTACTTAGATATCGCGTTTAATTCTGGAACTAGGTACTTAGTACTCGCGTTTAATTCTGGAACTAGGTACTTAGTTCTCGCGTTTAATTCTGGAACTAGGTACTTAGTTCTCGCGTTTAATTCTGGAACTGGGTACTTAGTCCTCGGGTTTATTTCTGCAACTAGGTACTTAGTTCTTGCGTTTAATTCTGGAACTGGGTACTTAGTTCTCGCGTTTAATTCTGGAACTAGGTACTTAGTTCTCGCGTTTATTTCTCGATCTAGGTACTTCGTTCTCGCGTTTAATTGTCGAACTAGGTACTTATTTCTTGCGTATAATTCTGGAACTGGGTGCTTAGTTCTGGCGTTTAATTCTGCAACTAGGTACTTAGTTCCCGCGTTTAAATCTGGATCTAGGTACTTAGTTCTCGCGTTTAGTTCTGGAACTAGGTACTTAGTTCTCGCGTTAAATTCTGGAACTAGGTACTTAGTTCTCGCGTTTAATTCTGGAACTGGGTACTTAGTCCTCCGGTTTATTTCTGGAACTAGGTACTTAGTTCTTGCGTTTAATTCTGGAACTGGGTACTTAGTTCTTTCTTTTCATTCTGGAACTAGGTACTAAGTTCTGGCGTTTAATACTGGAACTAGGTACTTAGTTCCCGCGTTTAATTCTGGATCTAGGTACTTAGTTCTCGCGTTTAATTCTGGAACAAGGTACTTAGTTCTAGCGTTTAACTCTCGATCTAGGTACTTAGTTCTCGCGTTTAATTGTCGAACTAGGTACTTATTTCTTGTGTATAATTCTGGAACTGGGTGCTTAGTTCTCGCGTTTAATTCTGGAACTAGGTACTAAGTTCTCGCGTTTAATTCTGGATCTAGGTACTTAGTTCTCGCGTTTAATTCTGGAACTAGGTACTTAGTTCTAGCGTTTAATTCTGGAACTAGGTACTTAGTTCTCGCGTTTAATTCTGGAACTAGGTACTTAGTTCTCGCGTTTAATTCTGGAACTGGGTACTTAGTCCTCGGGTTTATTTCTGCAACTAGGTACTTAGTTCTTGCGTTTAATTCTGGAACTGGGTACTTAGTTCTCGCGTTTAATTCTGGAACTAGGTACTTAGTTCTCGCGTTTATTTCTCGATCTAGGTACTTCGTTCTCGTGTTTAATTGTCGAACTAGGTACTTATTTCTTGCGTATAATTCTGAAACTGGGTGCTTAGTTCTCGCGTTTAATTCTGGAACTAGGTACTTAGTTCTCGCGTTTATTTCTCGATCTAGGTACTTCGTTCTCGCGTTTAATTGTCGAACTAGGTACTTATTTCTTGCGTATAATTCTGGAACTGGGTGCTTAGTTCTGGCGTTTAATTCTGCAACTAGGTACTTAGTTCCCGCGTTTAAATCTGGATCTAGGTACTTAGTTCTCGCGTTTAGTTCTGGAACTAGGTACTTAGTTCTCGCGTTAAATTCTGGAACTAGGTACTTAGTTCTCGCGTTTAATTCTGGAACTGGGTACTTAGTCCTCCGGTTTATTTCTGGAACTAGGTACTTAGTTCTTGCGTTTAATTCTGGAACTGGGTACTTAGTTCTTTCTTTTCATTCTGGAACTAGGTACTAAGTTCTGGCGTTTAATACTGGAACTAGGTACTTAGTTCCCGCGTTTAATTCTGGATCTAGGTACTTAGTTCTCGCGTTTAATTCTGGAACAAGGTACTTAGTTCTAGCGTTTAATTCTCGATCTAGGTACTTAGTTCTCGCGTTTAATTGTCGAACTAGGTACTTATTTCTTGTGTATAATTCTGGAACTGGGTGCTTAGTTCTCGCGTTTAATTCTGGAACTAGGTACTAAGTTCTCGCGTTTAATTCTGGATCTAGGTACTTAGTTCTCGCGTTTAATTCTGGAACTAGGTACTTAGTTCTAGCGTTTAATTCTCGAACTAGGTACTTAGTTCTCGCGTTTAATTCTCGAACTAGGTACTTAGTTCTCGCATTTATTTCTCGAACTAGGTACTTAGTGCTCTCGTTTTATTCTGGAACTAGGTACTTAGTCCTCAAACTAGGTACTTAGTTCTGGCGTTTAATTCTGGAACTAGGCACTTAGTTCTCGCGTTTATTTCTGGAACTAGGCACTTAGTTCTCGCGTTTATTTCTGGAACTAAATTCTTAGTTCTCGCGTTCAATTCTGGAACTAGGTACTTAGTTCTCGCGTTTAATTCTGGAACTAGGTACTTAGTTCTCGCGTTTAATTCTGGAACTAGGTACTTAGTTCTCGCGTTAAATTCTGGAACTAAGTACTTAGTTCTCGCGTTTAATTCTGGAACTAGGTACTTAGTTCTCGCGTTTATTTCTGGAACTAGGTTCTTAGTTCTCGCTTTCAATTCTGGAACTAGGTACTTAGTTCTCGCGTTTAATTCTGGAACTGGGTACTTAGTTCTTTTTTTTCATTCTGGAACTAGGTACTAAGTTCTGGCGTTTAATTCTGAAACTAGGTACTTAGTTCCCGCGTTTAATTCTGGATCTAGGTACTTAGTTCTGGCGTTTAATTCTGGAACTAGGTACTTAGTTCTAGCGTTTAATTCTCGACCTAGGTACTTAGTTCTCGCGTTTAATTGTCGAACTAGGTACTTATTTCTTGTGTATAATTCTGGAACTGGGTGCTTAGTTCTCGCGTTTAATTCTGGAACTAGGTACTTAGTCCTCAAACTAGGCACTTAGTTATCGCGTTTATTTCTGGAGCTAGGTACTTAGTTCTCGCGTTTAATTCTGGAACTAGGTACTTAGTTCTCGCGTTTAATTCTGGAACTGGGTACTTAGTTCTCGGGTTTAATTCTGGAACTATGTACTTAGTTCCCGAGTATATATCTCTAACAAGGTACTTAGTTCTCGCGTTTATTTCTCGAACTAGGTACTTAGTGCTCTCGTTTTATTCTGGAACTAGGTACTTACTTCTCGCATTTAATTCTGGAACAAGGTACTTAGTTCTCGCGCTTAATTCTGGAACTAGGTATTTAGTTCTCGCGTTTATTTCTGGAACTAGGTACTTAGATCTCGCGATTACTTCAGGAACTAGATACTTAGTTCTTGCGTTTAATTCTGGAACTGGGTACTTAGTTCTCGCGTTTAATTCTGGAACTAGGTACTTAGTTCTCGCGTTTAATTCTGGAACTAGGTACTTAGTTCTCGCGTTTATTTCTCGATCTAGGTACTTCGTTCTCGCGTTTAATTGTCGAACTAGGTACTTATTTCTTGCGTATAATTCTGGAACTGGGTGCTTAGTTCTGGCGTTTAATTCTGCAACTAGGTACTTAGTTCCCGCGTTTAAATCTGGATCTAGGTACTTAGTTCTCGCGTTTAGTTCTGGAACTAGGTACTTAGTTCTCGCGTTAAATTCTGGAACTAGGTACTTAGTTCTCGCGTTTAATTCTGGAACTGGGTACTTAGTCCTCCGGTTTATTTCTGGAACTAGGTACTTAGTTCTTGCGTTTAATTCTGGAACTGGGTACTTAGTTCTTTCTTTTCATTCTGGAACTAGGTACTAAGTTCTGGCGTTTAATACTGGAACTAGGTACTTAGTTCCCGCGTTTAATTCTGGATCTAGGTACTTAGTTCTCGCGTTTAATTCTGGAACAAGGTACTTAGTTCTAGCGTTTAATTCTCGATCTAGGTACTTAGTTCTCGCGTTTAATTGTCGAACTAGGTACTTATTTCTTGTGTATAATTCTGGAACTGGGTGCTTAGTTCTCGCGTTTAATTCTGGAACTAGGTACTAAGTTCTCGCGTTTAATTCTGGATCTAGGTACTTAGTTCTCGCGTTTAATTCTGGAACTAGGTACTTAGTTCTAGCGTTTAATTCTCGAACTAGGTACTTAGTTCTCGCGTTTAATTCTCGAACTAGGTACTTAGTTCTCGCATTTATTTCTCGAACTAGGTACTTAGTGCTCTCGTTTTATTCTGGAACTAGGTACTTAGTCCTCAAACTAGGTACTTAGTTCTGGCGTTTAATTCTGGAACTAGGCACTTAGTTCTCGCGTTTATTTCTGGAACTAGGCACTTAGTTCTCGCGTTTATTTCTGGAACTAAATTCTTAGTTCTCGCGTTCAATTCTGGAACTAGGTACTTAGTTCTCGCGTTTAATTCTGGAACTAGGTACTTAGTTCTCGCGTTTAATTCTGGAACTAGGTACTTAGTTCTCGCGTTAAATTCTGGAACTAAGTACTTAGTTCTCGCGTTTAATTCTGGAACTAGGTACTTAGTTCTCGCGTTTATTTCTGGAACTAGGTTCTTAGTTCTCGCTTTCAATTCTGGAACTAGGTACTTAGTTCTCGCGTTTAATTCTGGAACTGGGTACTTAGTTCTTTTTTTTCATTCTGGAACTAGGTACTAAGTTCTGGCGTTTAATTCTGAAACTAGGTACTTAGTTCCCGCGTTTAATTCTGGATCTAGGTACTTAGTTCTGGCGTTTAATTCTGGAACTAGGTACTTAGTTCTAGCGTTTAATTCTCGACCTAGGTACTTAGTTCTCGCGTTTAATTGTCGAACTAGGTACTTATTTCTTGTGTATAATTCTGGAACTGGGTGCTTAGTTCTCGCGTTTAATTCTGGAACTAGGTACTTAGTCCTCAAACTAGGCACTTAGTTCTCGCGTTTATTTCTGGAGCTAGGTACTTAGTTCTCGCGTTTAATTCTGGAACTAGGTACTTAGTTCTCGCGTTTAATTCTGGAACTGGGTACTTAGTTCTCGGGTTTAATTCTGGAACTATGTACTTAGTTCTCGAGTATATATCTCTAACAAGGTACTTAGTTCTCGCGTTTATTTCTCGAACTAGGTACTTAGTGCTCTCGTTTTATTCTGGAACTAGGTACTTACTTCTCGCATTTAATTCTGGAACAAGGTACTTAGTTCTCGCGCTTAATTCTGGAACTAGGTATTTAGTTCTCGCGTTTATTTCTGGAACTAGGTACTTAGATCTCGCGATTACTTCAGGAACTAGATACTTAGTTCTTGCGTTTAATTCTGGAACTGGGTACTTAGTTCTCGCGTTTAATTCTGGAACTAGGTACTTAGTTCTCGCGTTTAATTCCGGAACTGGGTACTTAGTTCTCGCGTTTAATTCTGGAACTAGGCACTTAGTCCTTTCTTTTCATTCTGGAACTAGATACTAAGTTCTGGCGTTTAATTCTGGAACTAGGTACTTAGTTCTCGCGTTTAATTCTAGATCTAGGTACTTAGTTCTCGCGTTTAATTCTGGAACTAGGTACTTAGTTCTCGCGTTTATTTCTCGAACTAGGTACTTAGTTCTCGCGTTTAATTCTGGAACTAGGCACTTAGTTCTCGCGTTTATTTCTGGAACTAGGTACTTAGTTCTCGCGTTTATTTCTGGAACTAGGTTCTGAGTTCTCGCGTTCAATTTTGGAACTAGGTACTTAGTTCTCGCGTTTAATTCTGGAACTAGGTACTTAGTTCTCGCGTTTAATTCTGGAACTAGGTACTTAGTTCTTGCGTTTAATTCTGGAACTGGGTACTTAGTTCTCGCGTTTAATTCTGGAACTAGGCACTTAGTTCTTTCTTTTCATTCTGGAACTAGGTACTAAGTTTTCGCGTTTAATTCTGGAACTAGGTACTTAGTTCTCGCGTTTAATTCTAGATCTAGGTACTTAGTTCTCGCGTTTAATTCTGGAACTAGGTACTTAGTTCTCGCGTTTATTTCTCGAACTAGGTACTTAGTTCTCGCGTTTAATTCTGGAACTAGGCACTAAGTTCTCGCGTTTATTTCTGGAACTAGGTACTTAGTTCTCGCGTTTATTTCTGCAACTAGTTTCTTAGTTCTCGCGTTCAATTTTGGAACTAGGTACTTAGTTCTCGCGTTTAATTCTGGAACTAGGTACTTAGTTCTCGCGTTTAATTCTGGAACTAGGTACTTAGTTCTCGCGTTAAATTCTGGAACTAGGTACTTAGTTCTCGCGTTTAATTCTGGAACTAGGCACTTAGTTCTAGCGTTTAATTCTCGATCTAGGTACTTAGTTCTCGCGTTTAATTGTCGAACTAGGTACTTATTTCTTCCGTATAATTATGGAACTGGGTGCTTAGCTCTCGCGTTTAATTCTGGAACTAGGTACTAAGTTCTCGCGTTTAATTCTGGATCAAGGTACTTAGTTCTCGCGTTTAATTCTGGAACTGGGTACTTAGTTCTAGCGTTTAATTCTCGAACTAGGTACTTAGTTCTCGCGTTTAATTCTCGAACTAGGTACTTAGTTCTAGCGTTTAATTCTGGATCTAGGTACTTAGTTCTCGCGTTTAATTCTCGAACTTGGTACTTAGTTCTAGCGTTATATTCTCGAACTAGGTACTTAGATCTCGCGTTTAATTCTCGAACTAGGTACTTAATTCTCGCGTTTAATTCTGAAACTAGGTACTTAGTTCTCGCGTTTATTTCTCGAACTAGGTACTTAGTGCTCTCGTTTTATTCTGGAACTAGGTACTAAGTCCTCAAACTAGGTACTTAGTTCTGGCGTTTAATTCTCGAACTAGGTACTTAGTTCTCGTGTTTAATTCTCGAACTAGGTACTTAGTTCTAGCGTTTAATTCTGGATCTAGGTACTTAGTTCTCGCGTTTAATTCTCGAACTTGGTACTTAGTTCTAGCGTTATATTCTCGAACTAGGTACTTAGATCTCGCGTTTAATTCTAGATCTAGGTACTTAGTTCTCGCGTTTAATTCTGGAACTAGGTACTTAGTTCTCGCGTTTATTTCTCGAACTAGGTACTTAGTTCTTGCGTTTAATTCTGGAACTAGGTACTTAGTTCTCGCGTTTATTTCTCGAACTAGGTACTTAGTTCTTGCGTTTAATTCTGGAACTAGGCACTTAGTTCTCGCGTTTATTTCTGGAACTAGGTACTTAGTTCTCGCGTTTATTTCTGGAACTAGGTTCTTAGTTCTCGCGTTCAATTTTGGAACTAGGTACTTAGTTCTCGCGTTTAATTCTGGAACTAGGTACTTAGTTCTCGCGTTTAATTCTGGAACCAGGTACTTAGTTCTTGCGTTTAATTCTGGAACTGGGTACTTAGTTCTCGCGTTTATTTCTGGAACTAGGTACTTAGTTCTCGCGTTTAATTCTGGAACTAGGTACTTAGTTCTCGCGTTTAATTCTGGAACTGGGTACTTAGTTCTCGCGTTTAATTCTGGAACTAGGTACTTAGTTCTCGCGTATAATTCTCGAACAAGGTACTTAGTTCTCGCGTTTATTTCTCGAACTAGGTACTTAGTGCTCTCGTTTTATTCTGGAACTAGGTACTTACTTCTCGCATTTAATTCTGGAACAAGGTACTTAGTTCTAGCGTTTAATTCTCGAACTAGGTACTTAGTTCTAGCGTTTAATTCTCGAACTAGGTACTTAGTTCTCGCGTTTAATTCTCGAACTAGGTACTTAGTTCTAGCGTTTAATTCTGGATCTAGGTACTTAGTTCTCGCGTTTAATTCTCGAACTTGGTACTTAGTTCTAGCGTTATATTCTCGAACTAGGTACTTAGATCTCGCGTTTAATTCTCGAACTAGGTACTTAATTCTCGCGTTTAATTCTGAAACTAGGTACTTAGTTCTCGCGTTTATTTCTCGAACTAGGTACTTAGTGCTCTCGTGTTTAATTCTCGAACTAGGTACTTAGTTCTAGCGTTTAATTCTCGAACTAGGTACTTAGTTCTCGTGTTTAATTCTCGAACTAGGTACTTAGTTCTAGCGTTTAATTCTGGATCTAGGTACTTAGTTCTCGCGTTTAATTCTCGAACTTGGTACTTAGTTCTAGCGTTATATTCTCGAACTAGGTACTTAGATCTCGCGTTTAATTCTAGATCTAGGTACTTAGTTCTCGCGTTTAATTCTGGAACTAGGTACTTAGTTCTCGCGTTTATTTCTCGAACTAGGTACTTAGTTCTTGCGTTTAATTCTGGAACTAGGTACTTAGTTCTCGCGTTTATTTCTCGAACTAGGTACTTAGTTCTTGCGTTTAATTCTGGAACTAGGCACTTAGTTCTCGCGTTTATTTCTGGAACTAGGTACTTAGTTCTCGCGTTTATTTCTGGAACTAGGTTCTTAGTTCTCGCGTTCAATTTTGGAACTAGGTACTTAGTTCTCGCGTTTAATTCTGGAACTAGGTACTTAGTTCTCGCGTTTAATTCTGGAACCAGGTACTTAGTTCTTGCGTTTAATTCTGGAACTGGGTACTTAGTTCTCGCGTTTATTTCTGGAACTAGGTACTTAGTTCTCGCCTTTAATTCTGGAACTAGGTACTTAGTTCTCGCGTTTAATTCTGGAACTGGGTACTTAGTTCTCGCGTTTAATTCTGGAACTAGGTACTTAGTTCTCGCGTATAATTCTCGAACAAGGTACTTAGTTCTCGCGTTTATTTCTCGAACTAGGTACTTAGTGCTCTCGTTTTATTCTGGAACTAGGTACTTACTTCTCGCATTTAATTCTGGAACAAGGTACTTAGTTCTCGCGCTTAATTCTGGAACTAGGTATTTAGTTCTCGCGTTTATTTCTGGAACTAGGTACTTAGATCTCGCGTTTAATTCAGGAACTAGGTACTTAGTTCTTGCGTTTAATTCTGGAACTGGGTACTTAGTTCTCGCGTTTAATTCTGGAACTAGGTACTTAGTTCTCGCGTTTATTTCTGGAACTAGGTACTTAGTTCTCGCGTTCAATTCTGGAACTAGGTACTTAGTTCTCGCGTTTAATTCTGGAACTAGGTACTTAGTTCTCGCGTTTAATTCTGGAACTAGGTACTTAGTTCTCGCGGTAAATTCTGGAACTAGGTACTTAGTTCTCGCGTTTAATTCTGGAACTGGGTACTTAGTCCTCCGGTTTATTTCTGGAACTAGGTACTTAGTTCTTGCGTTTAATTCTGGAACAAGGTACTTAGTTCTCGCGCTTAATTCTGGAACTAGGTATTTAGTTCTCGCGTTTATTTCTGGAACTAGGTACTTAGATCTCGCGTTTAATTCAGGAACTAGGTACTTAGTTCTTGCGTTTAATTCTGGAACTGGGTACTTAGTTCTCGCGTTTAATTCTGGAACTAGGTACTTAGTTCTCGCGTTTATTTCTGGAACTAGGTTCTTAGTTCTCGCGTTTATTTCTGGAACTAGGTTCTTAGTTCTCGCGTTCAATTCTGGAACTAGGTACTTAGTTCTCGCGTTCAATTCTGGAACTGGGTACTTAGTTCTTTTTTTTCATTCTGGAACTAGGTACTAAGTTCTGGCGTTTAATTCTGGAACTAGGTACTTAGGGTACTTAGTTCTAGCGTTTAATTCTGGAACAAGGTACTTAGTTCTCGCGCTTAATTCTGGAACTAGGTATTTAGTTCTCGCGTTTATTTCTGGAACTAGGTACTTAGTTCTCGCGTTTAATTCTCGAACTAGGTACTTAGTTCTAGCGTTTAATTCTGGATCTAGGTACTTAGTTCTCGCGTTTAATTCTCGAACTTGGTACTTAGTTCTAGCGTTATATTCTCGAACTAGGTACTTAGATCTCGCGTTTAATTCTCGAACTAGGTACTTAATTCTCGCGTTTAATTCTGAAACTAGGTACTTAGTTCTCGCGTTTATTTCTCGAACTAGGTACTTAGTGCTCTCGTTTTATTCTGGAACTAGGTACTAAGTCCTCAAACTAGGTACTTAGTTCTGGCGTTTAATTCTCGAACTAGGTACTTAGTTCTCGTGTTTAATTCTCGAACTAGGTACTTAGTTCTAGCGTTTAATTCTGGATCTAGGTACTTAGTTCTCGCGTTTAATTCTCGAACTTGGTACTTAGTTCTAGCGTTATATTCTCGAACTAGGTACTTAGATCTCGCGTTTAATTCCAGATCTAGGTACTTAGTTCTCGCGTTTAATTCTGGAACTAGGTACTTAGTTCTCGCGTTTATTTCTCGAACTAGGTACTTAGTTCTTGCGTTTAATTCTGGAACTAGGTACTTAGTTCTCGCGTTTATTTCTCGAACTAGGTACTTAGTTCTTGCGTTTAATTCTGGAACTAGGCACTTAGTTCTCGCGTTTATTTCTGGAACTAGGTACTTAGTTCTCGCGTTTATTTCTGGAACTAGGTTCTTAGTTCTCGCGTTCAATTTTGGAACTAGGTACTTAGTTCTCGCGTTTAATTCTGGAACTAGGTACTTAGTTCTCGCGTTTAATTCTGGAACCAGGTACTTAGTTCTTGCGTTTAATTCTGGAACTGGGTACTTAGTTCTCGCGTTTATTTCTGGAACTAGGTACTTAGTTCTCGCGTTTAATTCTGGAACTAGGTACTTAGTTCTCGCGTTTAATTCTGGAACTGGGTACTTAGTTCTCGCGTTTAATTCTGGAACTAGGTACTTAGTTCTCGCGTATAATTCTCGAACAAGGTACTTAGTTCTCGCGTTTATTTCTCGAACTAGGTACTTAGTGCTCTCGTTTTATTCTGGAACTAGGTACTTACTTCTCGCATTTAATTCTGGAACAAGGTACTTAGTTCTCGCACTTAATTCTGGAACTAGGTATTTAGTTCTCGCGTTTATTTCTGGAACTAGGTACTTAGATCTCGCGTTTAATTCAGGAACTAGGTACTTAGTTCTTGCGTTTAATTCTGGAACTGGGTACTTAGTTCTCGCGTTTAATTCTGGAACTAGGTACTTAGTTCTCGCGTTTATTTCTGGAACTAGGTACTTAGTTCTCGCGTTCAATTCTGGAACTAGGTACTTAGTTCTCGCGTTTAATTCTGGAACTAGGTACTTAGTTCTCGCGTTTAATTCTGGAACTAGGTACTTAGTTCTCGCGGTAAATTCTGGAACTAGGTACTTAGTTCTCGCGTTTAATTCTGGAACTGGGTACTTAGTCCTCCGGTTTATTTCTGGAACTAGGTACTTAGTTCTTGCGTTTAATTCTGGAACAAGGTACTTAGTTCTCGCGCTTAATTCTGGAACTAGGTATTTAGTTCTCGCGTTTATTTCTGGAACTAGGTACTTAGATCTCGCGTTTAATTCAGGAACTAGGTACTTAGTTCTTGCGTTTAATTCTGGAACTGGGTACTTAGTTCTCGCGTTTAATTCTGGAACTAGGTACTTAGTTCTCGCGTTTATTTCTGGAACTAGGTTCTTAGTTCTCGCGTTTATTTCTGGAACTAGGTTCTTAGTTCTCGCGTTCAATTCTGGAACTAGGTACTTAGTTCTCGCGTTCAATTCTGGAACTGGGTACTTAGTTCTTTTTTTTCATTCTGGAACTAGGTACTAAGTTCTGGCGTTTAATTCTGGAACTAGGTACTTAGTTCCCGCGTTTAATTCTGGATCTAGGTACTTAGTTCTGGCGTTTAATTCTGGAACTAGGTACTAGGTTCTAGCGTTTAATTCTCGACCTAGGTACTTAGTTCTCGCGTTTAATTGTCGAACTAGGTACTTATTTCTTGTGTATAATTCTGGAACTGGGTGCTTAGTTCTCGCGTTTAATTCTGGAACTAGGTACTTAGTCCTCAAACTAGGTACTTATTTCTAGCGTTTAATTCTGGAACTAGGCACTTAGTTCTCGCGTTTATTTCTGGAGCTAGGTACTTAGTTCTCGCGTTTAATTCTGGAACTAGGTACTTAGTTCTCGCGTTTAATTCTGGAACTGGGTACTTAGTTCTCGCGTTTAATTCTGGAACTAGGTACTTAGTTCTCGAGTATATATCTCTAACAAGGTACTTAGTTCTCGCGTTTATTTCTCGAACTAGGTACTTAGTGCTCTCGTTTTATTCTGGAACTAGGTACTTACTTCTCGCATTTAATTCTGGAACAAGGTACTTAGTTCTCGCGCTTAATTCTGGAACTAGGTATTTAGTTCTCGCGTTTATTTCTGGAACTAGGTACTTAGATCTCGCGATTAATTCAGGAACTAGATACTTAGTTCTTGCGTTTAATTCTGGAACTGGGTACTTAGTTCTCGCGTTTAATTCTGGAACTAGGTACTTAGTTCTCGCGTTTAATTCCGGAACTGGGTACTTAGTTCTCGCGTTTAATTCTGGAACTAGGCACTTAGTTCTTTCTTTTCATTCTGGAACTAGATACTAAGTTCTGGCGTTTAATTCTGGAACTAGGTACTTAGTTCTCGCGTTTAATTCTAGATCTAGGTACTTAGTTCTCGCGTTTAATTCTGGAACTAGGTACTTACTTCTCGCGTTTATTTCTCGAACTAGGTACTTAGTTCTCGCGTTTAATTCTGGAACTAGGCACTTAGTTCTCGCGTTTATTTCTGGAACTAGGTACTTAGTTCTCGCGTTTAATTCTGGAACTAGGTACTTAGTTCTCGCGGTAAATTCTGGAACTAGGTACTTAGTTCTCGCGTTTAATTCTGGAACTGGGTACTTAGTCCTCCGGTTTATTTCTGGAACTAGGTACTTAGTTCTTGCGTTTAATTCTGGAACAAGGTACTTAGTTCTCGTGCTTAATTCTGGAACTAGGTATTTAGTTCTCGCGTTTATTTCTGGAACTAGGTACTTAGATCTCGCGTTTAATTCAGGAACTAGGTACTTAGTTCTTGCGTTTAATTCTGGAACTGGGTACTTAGTTCTCGCGTTTAATTCTGGAACTAGGTACTTAGTTCTCGCGTTTATTTCTGGAACTAGGTACTTAGTTCTCGCGTTTAATTCTGGAACTAGGTACTTAGTCCTCAAACTAGGTACTTAGTTCTAGCGTTTAATTCTGGAACTAGGCACTTAGTTCTCGCGTTTATTTCTGGAGCTAGGTACTTAGTTCTCGCGTTTGATTCTGGAACTAGGTACTTAGTTCTCGCGTTTAATTCTGGAACTGGGTACTTAGTTCTCGCGTTTAATTCTGGAACTAGGTACTTAGTTCTCGAGTATATATCTCTAACAAGGTACTTAGTTCTCGCGTTTATTTCTCGAACTAGGGACTTAGTGCTCTCGTTTTATTCTGGAACTAGGTACTTAGTTCTCGCGCTTAATTCTGGAACTAGGTATTTAGTTCTCGCGTTTATTTCTCTAACTAGGTACTTAGATCTCGCGATTAATTCAGGAACTAGATACTTATTTCTTGCGTTTAATTCTGGAACTGGGTACTTAGTTCTCGCGTTTAATTCTGGAACTAGGTACTCAGTTCTCGCGTTTAATTCCGGAACTGGGTACTTAGTTCTCGCGTTTAATTCTGGAACTAGGCACTTAGTTCTTTCTTTTCATTCTGGAACTAGATACTAAGTTTTGGCGTTTAATTCTGGAACTAGGTACTTAGTTCTCGCGTTTAATTCTGGAACTAGGTACTTAGTTCTCGCGTTTAATTCTCGAACTAGGTACTTAATTCTCGCGTTTAATTCTGAAACTAGGTACTTAGTTCTCGCGTTTATTTCTCGAACTAGGTACTTAGTGCTCTCGTTTTATTCTGGAACTAGGTACTAAGTCCTCAAACTAGGTACTTAGTTCTCGCGTTTAATTCTCGAACAAGGTACTTAGTTCTCGTGTTTAATTCTCGAACTAGGTACTTAGTTCTAGCGTTTAATTCTGGATCTAGGTACTTAGTTCTCGCGTTTAATTCTCGAACTTGGTACTTAGTTCTAGCGTTATATTCTCGAACTAGGTACTTAGATCTCGCGTTTAATTCTAGATCTAGGTACTTAGTTCTCGCGTTTAATTCTGGAACTAGGTACTTAGTTCTCGCGTTTATTTCTCGAACTAGGTACTTAGTTCTCGCGTTTAATTCTGGAACTAGGTACTTAGTCCTCAAACTAGGTACTTAGTTCTAGCGTTTAATTCTGGAACTAGGCACTTAGTTCTCGCGTTTATTTCTGGAGCTAGGTACTTAGTTCTCGCGTTTGATTCTGGAACTAGGTACTTAGTTCTCGCGTTTAATTCTGGAACTGGGTACTTAGTTCTCGCGTTTAATTCTGGAACTAGGTACTTAGTTCTCGAGTATATATCTCTAACAAGGTACTTAGTTCTCGCGTTTATTTCTCGAACTAGGGACTTAGTGCTCTCGTTTTATTCTGGAACTAGGTACTTAGTTCTCGCGCTTAATTCTGGAACTAGGTACTTAGTTCTCGCGCTTAATTCTGGAACTAGGTATTTAGTTCTCGCGTTTATTTCTCTAACTAGGTACTTAGATCTCGCGATTAATTCAGGAACTAGATACTTAGTTCTTGCGTTTAATTCTGGAACTGGGTACTTAGTTCTCGCGTTTAATTCTGGAACTAGGTACTCAGTTCTCGCGTTTAATTCCGGAACTGGGTACTTAGTTCTCGCGTTTAATTCTGGAACTAGGCACTTAGTTCTTTCTTTTCATTCTGGAACTAGATACTAAGTTCTGGCGTTTAATTCTGGAACTAGGTACTTAGTTCTCGCGTTTAATTCTGGAACTAGGTACTTAGTTCTCGCGTTTAATTCTCGAACTAGGTACTTAATTCTCGCGTTTAATTCTGAAACTAGGTACTTAGTTCTCGCGTTTATTTCTCGAACTAGGTACTTAGTGCTCTCGTTTTATTCTGGAACTAGGTACTAAGTCCTCAAACTAGGTACTTAGTTCTCGCGTTTAATTCTCGAACAAGGTACTTAGTTCTCGTGTTTAATTCTCGAACTAGGTACTTAGTTCTAGCGTTTAATTCTGGATCTAGGTACTTAGTTCTCGCGTTTAATTCTCGAACTTGGTACTTAGTTCTAGCGTTATATTCTCGAACTAGGTACTTAGATCTCGCGTTTAATTCTAGATCTAGGTACTTAGTTCTCGCGTTTAATTCTGGAACTAGGTACTTAGTTCTCGCGTTTATTTCTCGAACTAGGTACTTAGTTCTCGCGTTTAATTCTGGAACTAGGCACTTAGTTCTCGCGTTTATTTCTGGAACTAGGTACTTAGTTCTCGCGTTTATTTCTGGAACTAGGTTCTTAGTTCTCGCGTTCAATTTTGGAACTAGGTACTTAGTTCTCGCGTTTAATTCTCGAACTAGGTACTTAATTCTCGCGTTTAATTCTGAAACTAGGTACTTAGTTCTCGCGTTTATTTCTCGAACTAGGTACTTAGTGCTCTCGTTTTATTCTGGAACTAGGTACTAAGTCCTCAAACTAGGTACTTAGTTCTCGCGTTTAATTCTCGAACAAGGTACTTAGTTCTCGTGTTTAATTCTCGAACTAGGTACTTAGTTCTAGCGTTTAATTCTGGATCTAGGTACTTAGTTCTCGCGTTTAATTCTCGAACTTGGTACTTAGTTCTAGCGTTATATTCTCGAACTAGGTACTTAGATCTCGCGTTTAATTCTAGATCTAGGTACTTAGTTCTCGCGTTTAATTCTGGAACTAGGTACTTAGTTCTCGCGTTTATTTCTCGAACTAGGTACTTAGTTCTCGCGTTTAATTCTGGAACTAGGTACTTAGTCCTCAAACTAGGTACTTAGTTCTAGCGTTTAATTCTGGAACTAGGCACTTAGTTCTCGCGTTTATTTCTGGAGCTAGGTACTAAGTTCTGGCGTTTAATTCTGGAACTAGGTACTTAGTTCTCGCGTTTAATTCTGGAACTAGGTACTTAGTTCTCGCGTTTAATTCTCGAACTAGGTACTTAATTCTCGCGTTTAATTCTGAAACTAGGTACTTAGTTCTCGCGTTTATTTCTCGAACTAGGTACTTAGTGCTCTCGTTTTATTCTGGAACTAGGTACTAAGTCCTCAAACTAGGTACTTAGTTCTCGCGTTTAATTCTCGAACAAGGTACTTAGTTCTCGTGTTTAATTCTCGAACTAGGTACTTAGTTCTAGCGTTTAATTCTGGATCTAGGTACTTAGTTCTCGCGTTTAATTCTCGAACTTGGTACTTAGTTCTAGCGTTATATTCTCGAACTAGGTACTTAGATCTCGCGTTTAATTCTAGATCTAGGTACTTAGTTCTCGCGTTTAATTCTGGAACTAGGTACTTAGTTCTCGCGTTTATTTCTCGAACTAGGTACTTAGTTCTCGCGTTTAATTCTGGAACTAGGCACTTAGTTCTCGCGTTTATTTCTGGAACTAGGTACTTAGTTCTCGCGTTTATTTCTGGAACTAGGTTCTTAGTTCTCGCGTTCAATTTTGGAACTAGGTACTTAGTTCTCGCGTTTAATTCTCGAACTAGGTACTTAATTCTCGCGTTTAATTCTGAAACTAGGTACTTAGTTCTCGCGTTTATTTCTCGAACTAGGTACTTAGTGCTCTCGTTTTATTCTGGAACTAGGTACTAAGTCCTCAAACTAGGTACTTAGTTCTCGCGTTTAATTCTCGAACAAGGTACTTAGTTCTCGTGTTTAATTCTCGAACTAGGTACTTAGTTCTAGCGTTTAATTCTGGATCTAGGTACTTAGTTCTCGCGTTTAATTCTCGAACTTGGTACTTAGTTCTAGCGTTATATTCTCGAACTAGGTACTTAGATCTCGCGTTTAATTCTAGATCTAGGTACTTAGTTCTCGCGTTTAATTCTGGAACTAGGTACTTAGTTCTCGCGTTTATTTCTCGAACTAGGTACTTAGTTCTCGCGTTTAATTCTGGAACTAGGTACTTAGTCCTCAAACTAGGTACTTAGTTCTAGCGTTTAATTCTGGAACTAGGCACTTAGTTCTCGCGTTTATTTCTGGAGCTAGGTACTTAGTTCTCGCGTTTGATTCTGGAACTAGGTACTTAGTTCTCGCGTTTAATTCTGGAACTGGGTACTTAGTTCTCGCGTTTAATTCTGGAACTAGGTACTTAGTTCTCGAGTATATATCTCTAACAAGGTACTTAGTTCTCGCGTTTATTTCTCGAACTAGGGACTTAGTGCTCTCGTTTTATTCTGGAACTAGGTACTTAGTTCTCGCGCTTAATTCTGGAACTAGGTACTTAGTTCTCGCGCTTAATTCTGGAACTAGGTATTTAGTTCTCGCGTTTATTTCTCTAACTAGGTACTTAGATCTCGCGATTAATTCAGGAACTAGATACTTAGTTCTTGCGTTTAATTCTGGAACTGGGTACTTAGTTCTCGCGTTTAATTCTGGAACTAGGTACTCAGTTCTCGCGTTTAATTCCGGAACTGGGTACTTAGTTCTCGCGTTTAATTCTGGAACTAGGCACTTAGTTCTTTCTTTTCATTCTGGAACTAGATACTAAGTTCTGGCGTTTAATTCTGGAACTAGGTACTTAGTTCTCGCGTTTAATTCTGGAACTAGGTACTTAGTTCTCGCGTTTAATTCTCGAACTAGGTACTTAATTCTCGCGTTTAATTCTGAAACTAGGTACTTAGTTCTCGCGTTTATTTCTCGAACTAGGTACTTAGTGCTCTCGTTTTATTCTGGAACTAGGTACTAAGTCCTCAAACTAGGTACTTAGTTCTCGCGTTTAATTCTCGAACAAGGTACTTAGTTCTCGTGTTTAATTCTCGAACTAGGTACTTAGTTCTAGCGTTTAATTCTGGATCTAGGTACTTAGTTCTCGCGTTTAATTCTCGAACTTGGTACTTAGTTCTAGCGTTATATTCTCGAACTAGGTACTTAGATCTCGCGTTTAATTCTAGATCTAGGTACTTAGTTCTCGCGTTTAATTCTGGAACTAGGTACTTAGTTCTCGCGTTTATTTCTCGAACTAGGTACTTAGTTCTCGCGTTTAATTCTGGAACTAGGCACTTAGTTCTCGCGTTTATTTCTGGAACTAGGTACTTAGTTCTCGCGTTTATTTCTGGAACTAGGTTCTTAGTTCTCGCGTTCAATTTTGGAACTAGGTACTTAGTTCTCGCGTTTAATTCTGGAACTAGGTACTTAGTTCTCGCGTTTAATTCTGGAACCAGGTACTTAGTTCTTGCGTTTAATTCTGGAACTGGGTACTTAGTTCTCGCGTTTATTTCTGGAACTAGGTACTTAGTTCTCGCGTTTAATTCTGGAACTAGGTACTTAGTTCTCGCGTTTAATTCTGGAACTGGGTACTTAGTTCTCGCGTTTAATTCTGGAACTAGGTACTTAGTTCTCGCGTATAATTCTCGAACAAGGTACTTAGTTCTCGCGTTTATTTCTCGAACTAGGTACTTAGTGCTCTCGTTTTATTCTGGAACTAGGTACTTACTTCTCGCATTTAATTCTGGAACAAGGTACTTAGTTCTCGCGCTTAATTCTGGAACTAGGTATTTAGTTCTCGCGTTTATTTCTGGAACTAGGTACTTAGATCTCGCGTTTAATTCAGGAACTAGGTACTTAGTTCTTGCGTTTAATTCTGGAACTGGGTACTTAGTTCTCGCGTTTAATTCTGGAACTAGGTACTTAGTTCTCGCGTTTATTTCTGGAACTAGGTACTTAGTTCTCGCGTTCAATTCTGGAACTAGGTACTTAGTTCTCGCGTTTAATTCTGGAACTAGGTACTTAGTTCTCGCGTTTAATTCTGGAACTAGGTACTTAGTTCTCGCGGTAAATTCTGGAACTAGGTACTTAGTTCTCGCGTTTAATTCTGGAACTGGGTACTTAGTCCTCCGGTTTATTTCTGGAACTAGGTACTTAGTTCTTGCGTTTAATTCTGGAACAAGGTACTTAGTTCTCGCGCTTAATTCTGGAACTAGGTATTTAGTTCTCGCGATTATTTCTGGAACTAGGTACTTAGATCTCGCGTTTAATTCAGGAACTAGGTACTTAGTTCTTGCGTTTAATTCTGGAACTGGGTACTTAGTTCTCGCGTTTAATTCTGGAACTAGGTACTTAGTTCTCGCGTTTATTTCTGGAACTAGGTTCTTAGTTCTCGCGTTTATTTCTGGAACTAGGTACTTAGATCTCGCGTTTCATTCTGGAACTAGGTACTAAGTTCTGGCGTTTAATTCTGGAACTAGGTACTTAGTTCTCGCGCTTAATTCTGGAACTAGGTATTTAGTTCTCGCGTTTATTTCTGGAACTAGGTACTTAGATCTCGCGTTTAATTCAGGAACTAGGCACTTAGTTCTCGCGTTTATTTCTGGAACTAGGTTCTTAGTTCTCGCGTTCAATTCTGGAACTAGGTACTTAGTTCTCGCGTTCAATTCTGGAACTGGGTACTTAGTTCTTTTTTTTCATTCTGGAACTAGGTACTAAGTTCTGGCGTTTAATTCTGGAACTAGGTACTTAGTTCTCGCGCTTAATTCTGGAACTAGGTATTTAGTTCTCGCGTTTATTTCTGGAACTAGGTACTTAGATCTCGCGTTTAATTCAGGAACTAGGTACTTAGTTCTTGCGTTTAATTCTGGAACTGGGTACTTAGTTCTCGCGTTTAATTCTGGAACTAGGTACTTAGTTCTCGCGTTTATTTCTGGAACTAGGTACTTAGTTCTCGCGTTCAATTCTGGAACTAGGTACTTAGTTCTCGCGTTTAATTCTGGAACTAGGTACTTAGTTCTCGCGTTTAATTCTGGAACTAGGTACTTAGTTCTCGCGTTAAATTCTGGAACTAGGTACTTAGTTCTCGCGTTTAATTCTCGAACTAGGTACTTAGTTCTAGCGTTTAATTCTGGATCTAGGTACTTAGTTCTCGCGTTTAATTCTCGAACTTGGTACTTAGTTCTAGCGTTATATTCTCGAACTAGGTACTTAGATCTCGCGTTTAATTCTAGATCTAGGTACTTAGTTCTCGCGTTTAATTCTGGAACTAGGTACTTAGTTCTCGCGTTTATTTCTCGAACTAGGTACTTAGTTCTCGCGTTTAATTCTGGAACTAGGCACTTAGTTCTCGCGTTTATTTCTGGAACTAGGTACTTAGTTCTCGCGTTTATTTCTGGAACTAGGTTCTTAGTTCTCGCGTTCAATTTTGGAACTAGGTACTTAGTTCTCGCGTTTAATTCTGGAACTAGGTACTTAGTTCTCGCGTTTAATTCTGGAACTGGGTACTTAGTTCTCGCGTTTAATTCTGGAACTAGGTACTTAGTTCTCGCGTTTATTTCTCGAACTAGGTACTTAGTTCTCGCGTTTAATTCTGGAACTAGGCACTTAGTTCTCGCGTTTATTTCTGGAACTAGGTACTTAGTTCTCGCGTTTATTTCTGGAACTAGGTTCTTAGTTCTCGCGTTCAATTTTGGAACTAGGTACTTAGTTCTCGCGTTTAATTCTGGAACTAGGTACTTAGTTCTTGCGTTTAATTCTGGAACTGGGTACTTAGTTCTCGCGTTTATTTCTGAAACTAGGTACTTAGTTCTCGCGTTTAATTCTGGAACTAGGTACTTAGTTCTCGCGTTTAATTCTGGAACTGGGTACTTAGTTCTCGCGTTTAATTCTGGAACTAGGTACTTAGTTCTCGCGTATAATTCTCGAACAAGGTACTTAGTTCTCGCGTTTATTTCTCGAACTAGGTACTTAGTGCTCTCGTTTTATTCTGGAACTAGGTACTTACTTCTCGCATTTAATTCTGGAACAAGGTACTTAGTTCTCGCGCTTAATTCTGGAACTAGGTATTTAGTTCTCGCGTTTATTTCTGGAACTAGGTACTTAGATCTCGCGTTTAATTCAGGAACTAGGTACTTAGTTCTTGCGTTTAATTCTGGAACTGGGTACTTAGTTCTCGCGTTTAATTCTGGAACTAGGTACTTAGTTCTCGCGTTTATTTCTGGAACTAGGTACCTAGTTCTCGCGTTCAATTCTGGAACTAGGTACTTAGTTCTCGCGTTTAATTCTGGAACTAGGTACTTAGTTCTCGCGTTTAATTCTGGAACTAGGTACTTAGTTCTCGCGGTAAATTCTGGAACTAGGTACTTAGTTCTCGCGTTTAATTCTGGAACTGGGTACTTAGTTCTCGCGTTTAATTCTGGAACTAGGTACTTAGTTCTCGCGTTTAATTCTGGAACTGGGTACTTAGTTCTCGGGTTTAATTCTGGAACTAGGTACTTAGTTCTCGCGTATAATTCTCGAACAAGGTACTTAGTTCTCGCGTTTATTTCTCGAACTAGGTACTTAGTGCTCTCGTTTTATTCTGGAACTAGGTACTTACTTCTCGCATTTAATTCTGGAACAAGGTACTTAGTTCTCGCGCTTAATTCTGGAACTAGGTATTTAGTTCTCGCGTTTATTTCTGGAACTAGGTACTTAGATCTCGCGTTTAATTCAGGAACTAGGTACTTAGTTCTTGCGTTTAATTCTGGAACTGGGTACTTAGTTCTCGCGTTTAATTCTGGAACTAGGTACTTAGTTCTCGCGTTTATTTCTGGAACTAGGTACTTAGTTCTCGCGTTCAATTCTGGAACTAGGTACTTAGTTCTCGCGTTTAATTCTGGAACTAGGTACTTAGTTCTCGCGTTTAATTCTGGAACTAGGTACTTAGTTCTCGCGTTAAATTCTGGAACTAGGTACTTAGTTCTCGCGTTTAATTCTCGAACTAGGTACTTAGTTCTAGCGTTTAATTCTGGATCTAGGTACTTAGTTCTCGCGTTTAATTCTCGAACTTGGTACTTAGTTCTAGCGTTATATTCTCGAACTAGGTACTTAGATCTCGCGTTTAATTCTAGATCTAGGTACTTAGTTCTCGCGTTTAATTCTGGAACTAGGTACTTAGTTCTCGCGTTTATTTCTCGAACTAGGTACTTAGTTCTCGCGTTTAATTCTGGAACTAGGCACTTAGTTCTCGCGTTTATTTCTGGAACTAGGTTCTTAGTTCTCGCGTTCAATTCTGGAACTAGGTACTTAGTTCTCGCGTTCAATTCTGGAACTGGGTACTTAGTTCTTTTTTTTCATTCTGGAACTAGGTACTAAGTTCTGGCGTTTAATTCTCGAACTAGGTACTTAGATCTCGCGTTTAATTCTAGATCTAGGTACTTAGTTCTCGCGTTTAATTCTGGAACTAGGTACTTAGTTCTCGCGTTTATTTCTCGAACTAGGTACTTAGTTCTCGCGTTTAATTCTGGAACTAGGCACTTAGTTCTCGCGTTTATTTCTGGAACTAGGTACTTAGTTCTCGCGTTTATTTCTGGAACTAGGTTCTTAGTTCTCGCGTTCAATTTTGGAACTAGGTACTTAGTTCTCGCGTTTAATTCTGGAACTAGGTACTTAGTTCTCGCGTTTAATTCTGGAACCAGGTACTTAGTTCTTGCGTTTAATTCTGGAACTGGGTACTTAGTTCTCGCGTTTATTTCTGAAACTAGGTACTTAGTTCTCGCGTTTAATTCTGGAACTAGGTACTTAGTTCTCGCGTTTAATTCTGGAACTGGGTACTTAGTTCTCGCGTTTAATTCTGGAACTAGGTACTTAGTTCTCGCGTATAATTCTCGAACAAGGTACTTAGTTCTCGCGTTTATTTCTCGAACTAGGTACTTAGTGCTCTCGTTTTATTCTGGAACTAAGTACTTACTTCTCGCATTTAATTCTGGAACAAGGTACTTAGTTCTCGCGCTTAATTCTGGAACTAGGTATTTAGTTCTCGCGTTTATTTCTGGAACTAGGTACTTAGATCTCGCGTTTAATTCAGGAACTAGGTACTTAGTTCTTGCGTTTAATTCTGGAACTGGGTACTTAGTTCTCGCGTTTAATTCTGGAACTAGGTACTTAGTTCTCGCGTTTATTTCTGGAACTAGGTTCTTAGTTCTCGCGTTTATTTCTGGAACTAGGTTCTTAGTTCTCGCGTTCAATTCTGGAACTAGGTACTTAGTTCTCGCGTTCAATTCTGGAACTGGGTACTTAGTTCTTTTTTTTTCATTCTGGAACTAGGTACTAAGTTCTGGCGTTTAATTCTGGAACTAGGTACTTAGTTCTCGCGCTTAATTCTGGAACTAGGTATTTAGTTCTCGCGTTTATTTCTGGAACTAGGTACTTAGATCTCGCGTTTAATTCAGGAACTAGGTACTTAGTTCTTGCGTTTAATTCTGGAACTGGGTACTTAGTTCTCGCGTTTAATTCTGGAACTAGGTACTTAGTTCTCGCGTTTATTTCTGGAACTAGGTACTTAGTTCTCGCGTTCAATTCTGGAACTAGGTACTTAGTTCTCGCGTTTAATTCTGGAACTAGGTACTTAGTTCTCGCGTTTAATTCTGGAACTAGGTACTTAGTTCTCGCGTTAAATTCTGGAACTAGGTACTTAGTTCTCGCGTTTAATTCTCGAACTAGGTACTTAGTTCTAGCGTTTAATTCTGGATCTAGGTACTTAGTTCTCGCGTTTAATTCTCGAACTTGGTACTTAGTTCTCGCGTTTAATTCTGGAACTAGGTACTTAGTTCTCGCGTTTATTTCTCGAACTAGGTACTTAGTTCTCGCGTTTAATTCTGGAACTAGGCACTTAGTTCTCGCGTTTATTTCTCGAACTAGGTACTTAGTTCTCGCGTTTAATTCTGGAACTAGGCACTTAGTTCTCGCGTTTATTTCTGGAACTAGGTACTTAGTTCTCGCGTTTATTTCTGGAACTAGGTTCTTAGTTCTCGCGTTCAATTTTGGAACTAGGTACTTAGTTCTCGCGTTTAATTCTGGAACTAGGTACTTAGTTCTCGCGTTTAATTCTGGAACCAGGTACTTAGTTCTTGCGTTTAATTCTGGAACTGGGTACTTAGTTCTCGCGTTTATTTCTGAAACTAGGTACTTAGTTCTCGCGTTTAATTCTGGAACTAGGTACTTAGTTCTCGCGTTTAATTCTGGAACTGGGTACTTAGTTCTCGCGTTTAATTCTGGAACTAGGTACTTAGTTCTTGCGTATAATTCTCGAACAAGGTACTTAGTTCTCGCGTTTATTTCTCGAACTAGGTACTTAGTGCTCTCGTTTTATTCTGGAACTAGGTACTTACTTCTCGCATTTAATTCTGGAACAAGGTACTTAGTTCTCGCGCTTAATTCTGGAACTAGGTATTTAGTTCTCGCGTTTATTTCTGGAACTAGGTACTTAGATCTCGCGTTTAATTCAGGAACTAGGTACTTAGTTCTTGCGTTTAATTCTGGAACTGGGTACTTAGTTCTCGCGTTTAATTCTGGAACTAGGTACTTAGTTCTCGCGTTTATTTCTGGAACTAGGTACCTAGTTCTCGCGTTCAATTCTGGAACTAGGTACTTAGTTCTCGCGTTTAATTCTGGAACTAGGTACTTAGTTCTCGCGTTTAATTCTGGAACTAGGTACTTAGTTCTCGCGGTAAATTCTGGAACTAGGTACTTAGTTCTCGCGTTTAATTCTGGAACTGGGTACTTAGTCCTCCGGTTTATTTCTGGAACTAGGTACTTAGTTCTTGCGTTTAATTCTGGAACAAGGTACTTAGTTCTCGCGCTTAATTCTGGAACTAGGTATTTAGTTCTCGCGTTTATTTCTGGAACTAGGTACTTAGATCTCGCGTTTAATTCAGGAACTAGGTACTTAGTTCTTGCGTTTAATTCTGGAACTGGGTACTTAGTTCTCGCGTTTAATTCTGGAACTAGGTACTTAGTTCTCGCGTTTATTTCTGGAACTAGGTTCTTAGTTCTCGCGTTTATTTCTGGAACTAGGTTCTTAGTTCTCGCGTTCAATTCTGGAACTAGGTACTTAGTTCTCGCGTTCAATTCTGGAACTGGGTACTTAGTTCTTTTTTTTCATTCTGGAACTAGGTACTAAGTTCTGGCGTTTAATTCTGGAACTAGGTACTTAGTTCCCGCGTTTAATTCTGGATCTAGGTACTTAGTTCTCGCGTTTAATTCTGGAACTGGGTACTTAGATCTCGCGTTTAATTCTGGAACTAGGTACTTAGTTCTCGCGTTTAATTCTGGAACTGGGTACTTAGTCCTCCGGTTTATTTCTGGAACTAGGTACTTAGTTCTTGCGTTTAATTCTGGAACAAGGTACTTAGTTCTCGCGCTTAATTCTGGAACTAGGTATTTAGTTCTCGCGCTTAATTCTGGAACTAGGTATTTAGTTCTCGCGTTTATTTCTGGAACTAGGTACTTAGATCTCGCGTTTAATTCAGGAACTAGGTACTTAGTTCTTGCGTTTAATTCTGGAACTGGGTACTTAGTTCTCGCGTTTAATTCTGGAACTGGGTACTTAGTCCTCCGGTTTATTTCTGGAACTAGGTACTTAGTTCTTGCGTTTAATTCTGGAACAAGGTACTTAGTTCTCGCGCTTAATTCTGGAACTAGGTATTTAGTTCTCGCGTTTATTTCTGGAACTAGGTACTTAGATCTCGCGTTTAATTCAGGAACTAGGTACTTAGTTCTTGCGTTTAATTCTGGAACTGGGTACTTAGTTCTCGCGTTTAATTCTGGAACTAGGTACTTAGTTCTCGCGTTTATTTCTGGAACTAGGTTCTTAGTTCTCGCGCTTATTTCTGGAACTAGGTTCTTAGTTCTCGCGTTCAATTCTGGAACTAGGTACTTAGTTCTCGCGTTCAATTCTGGAACTGGGTACTTAGTTCTTTTTTTTCATTCTGGAACTAGGTACTAAGTTCTGCGTTTAATTCTGGAACTAGGTACTTAGTTCCCGCGTTTAATTCTGGATCTAGGTACTTAGTTCTCGCGTTTATTTCTGGAACTAGGTACTTAGATCTCGCGTTTAATTCTGGAACTAGGTACTTAGTTCTCGCGTTTAATTCTGGAACTGGGTACTTAGTCCTCCGGTTTATTTCTGGAACTAGGTACTTAGTTCTTGCGTTTAATTCTGGAACAAGGTACTTAGTTCTCGCGCTTAATTCTGGAACTAGGTATTTAGTTCTCGCGCTTAATTCTGGAACTAGGTATTTAGTTCTCGCGTTTATTTCTGGAACTAGGTACTTAGATCTCGCGTTTAATTCAGGAACTAGGTACTTAGTTCTTGCGTTTAATTCTGGAACTGGGTACTTAGTTCTCGCGTTTAATTCTGGAACTAGGTACTTAGTTCTCGCGTTTATTTCTGGAACTAGGTTCTTAGTTCTCGCGTTTATTTCTGGAACTAGGTTCTTAGTTCTCGCGTTCAATTCTGGAACTAGGTACTTAGTTCTCGCGTTCAATTCTGGAACTGGGTACTTAGTTCTTTTTTTTCATTCTGGAACTAGGTACTAAGTTCTGGCGTTTAATTCTGGAACTAGGTACTTAGTTCTCGCGCTTAATTCTGGAACTAGGTATTTAGTTCTCGCGTTTATTTCTGGAACTAGGTACTTAGATCTCGCGTTTAATTCAGGAACTAGGTACTTAGTTCTTGCGTTTAATTCTGGAACTGGGTACTTAGTTCTCGCGTTTAATTCTGGAACTAGGTACTTAGTTCTCGCGTTTATTTCTGGAACTAGGTACTTAGTTCTCGCGTTCAATTCTGGAACTAGGTACTTAGTTCTCGCGTTTAATTCTGGAACTAGGTACTTAGTTCTCGCGTTTAATTCTGGAACTAGGTACTTAGTTCTCGCGTTAAATTCTGGAACTAGATACTTAGTTCTCGCGTTTAATTCTCGAACTAGGTACTTAGTTCTAGCGTTTAATTCTGGATCTAGGTACTTAGTTCTCGCGTTTAATTCTCGAACTTGGTACTTAGTTCTAGCGTTATATTCTCGAACTAGGTACTTAGATCTCGCGTTTAATTCTAGATCTAGGTACTTAGTTCTCGCGTTTAATTCTGGAACTAGGTACTTAGTTCTCGCGTTTATTTCTCGAACTAGGTACTTAGTTCTCGCGTTTAATTCTGGAACTAGGCACTTAGTTCTCGCGTTTATTTCTGGAACTAGGTACTTAGTTCTCGCGTTTATTTCTGGAACTAGGTTCTTAGTTTTCGCGTTCAATTTTGGAACTAGGTACTTAGTTCTCGCGTTTAATTCTGGAACTAGGTACTTAGTTCTCGCGTTTAATTCTGGAACCAGGTACTTAGTTCTTGCGTTTAATTCTGGAACTGGGTACTTAGTTCTCGCGTTTATTTCTGAAACTAGGTACTTAGTTCTCGCGTTTAATTCTGGAACTAGGTACTTAGTTCTCGCGTTTAATTCTGGAACTGGGTACTTAGTTCTCGCGTTTAATTCTGGAACTAGGTACTTAGTTCTCGCGTATAATTCTCGAACAAGGTACTTAGTTCTCGCGTTTATTTCTCGAACTAGGTACTTAGTGCTCTCGTTTTATTCTGGAACTAGGTACTTACTTCTCGCATTTAATTCTGGAACAAGGTACTTAGTTCTCGCGCTTAATTCTGGAACTAGGTATTTAGTTCTCGCGTTTATTTCTGGAACTAGGTACTTAGATCTCGCGTTTAATTCAGGAACTAGGTACTTAGTTCTTGCGTTTAATTCTGGAACTGGGTACTTAGTTCTCGCGTTTAATTCTGGAACTAGGTACTTAGTTCTCGCGTTTATTTCTGGAACTAGGTACCTAGTTCTCGCGTTCAATTCTGGAACTAGGTACTTAGTTCTCGCGTTTAATTCTGGAACTAGGTACTTAGTTCTCGCGTTTAATTCTGGAACTAGGTACTTAGTTCTCGCGGTAAATTCTGGAACTAGGTACTTAGTTCTCGCGTTTAATTCTGGAACTGGGTACTTAGTCCTCCGGTTTATTTCTGGAACTAGGTACTTAGTTCTTGCGTTTAATTCTGGAACAAGGTACTTAGTTCTCGCGCTTAATTCTGGAACTAGGTATTTAGTTCTCGCGTTTATTTCTGGAACTAGGTACTTAGATCTCGCGTTTAATTCAGGAACTAGGTACTTAGTTCTTGCGTTTAATTCTGGAACTGGGTACTTAGTTCTCGCGTTTAATTCTGGAACTAGGTACTTAGTTCTCGCGTTTATTTCTGGAACTAGGTTCTTAGTTCTCGCGTTTATTTCTGGAACTAGGTTCTTAGTTCTCGCGTTCAATTCTGGAACTAGGTACTTAGTTCTCGCGTTCAATTCTGGAACTGGGTACTTAGTTCTTTTTTTTCATTCTGGAACTAGGTACTAAGTTCTGGCGTTTAATTCTGGAACTAGGTACTTAGTTCCCGCGTTTAATTCTGGATCTAGGTACTTAGTTCTGGCGTTTAATTCTGGAACTAGGTACTTAGTTCTAGCGTTTAATTCTCGACCTAGGTACTTAGTTCTCGCGTTTAATTGTCGAACTAGGTACTTAATTCTTGTGTATAATTCTGGAACTGGGTGCTTAGTTCTCGCGTTTAATTCTGGAACTAGGTACTTAGTGCTCAAACTAGGTACTTAGTTCTAGCGTTTAATTCTGGAACTAGGCACTTAGTTCTCGCGTTTATTTCTGGAGCTAGGTACTTAGTTCTCGCGTTTAATTCTGGAACTAGGTACTTAGTTCTCGCGTTTAATTCTGGAACTGGGTACTTAGTTCTCGCGTTTAATTCTGGAACTAGGTACTTAGTTCTCGAGTATATATCTCTAACAAGGTACTTAGTTCTCGCGTTTATTTCTCGAACTAGGTACTTAGTGCTCTCGTTTTATTCTGGAACTAGGTACTTACTTCTCGCATTTAATTCTGGAACAAGGTACTTAGTTCTCGCGCTTAATTCTGGAACTAGGTATTTAGTTCTCGCGTTTATTTCTGGAACTAGGTACTTAGATCTCGCGATTAATTCAGGAACTAGATACTTAGTTCTTGCGTTTAATTCTGGAACTGGAAACTTAGTTCTCGCGTTTAATTCTGGAACTAGGTACTTAGTTCTCGCGTTTAATTCCGGAGCTGGGTACTTAGTTCTCGCGTTTAATTCTGGAACTAGGCACTTAGTTCTTTCTTTTCAATCTGGAACTAGATACTAAGTTCTGGCGTTTAATTCTGGAACTAGGTACTTAGTTCTCGCGTTTAATTCTAGAACTAGGTACTTAGTTCTCGCGTTTAATTCTGGAACTAGGTACTTAGTTCTCGCGTTTATTTCTCGAACTAGGTACTTAGTTCTCGCGTTTAATTCTGGAACTAGGCACTTAGTTCTCGCGTTTATTTCTGGAACTAGGTACTTAGTTCTCGCGTTTATTTCTGGAACTAGTTTCTTAGTTCTCGCGTTCAATTTTGGAACTAGGTACTTAGTTCTCGCGTTTAATTCTGGAACTAGGTACTTAGTTCTCGCGTTTAATTCTGGAACTAGGTACTTAGTTCTCGCGTTAAATTCTGGAACTAGGTACTTAGTTCTCGCGTTTAATTCTGGAACTAGGCACTTAGTTCTAGCGTTTAATTCTCGATCTAGGTACTTAGTTCTCGCGTTTAATTGTCGAACTAGGTACTTATTTCTTCCGTATAATTATGGAACTGGGTGCTTAGCTCTCGCGTTTAATTCTGGAACTAGGTACTAAGTTCTGCGTTTAATTCTGGATCAAGGTACTTAGTTCTCGCGTTTAATTCTGGAACTAGGTACTTAGTTCTAGCGTTTAATTCTCGAACTAGGTACTTAGTTCTCGCGTTTAATTCTCGATCTAGGTACTTAGTTCTCGCGTTTAATTGTCGAACTAGGTACTTATTTCTTCCGTATAATTATGGAACTGGGTGCTTAGCTCTCGCGTTTAATTCTGGAACTAGGTACTAAGTTCTCGCGTTTAATTCTGGATCAAGGTACTTAGTTCTCGCGTTTAATTCTGGAACTAGGTACTTATTTCTTCCGTTTAATTCAGGAACTAGGTACTTAGTTCTTGCGTTTAATTCTGGAACTGGGTACTTAGTTCTCGCGTTTAATTCTGGAACTAGGTACTTAGTTCTCGCGTTTATTTCTGGAACTAGGTACTTAGTTCTCGCGTTCAATTCTGGAACTAGGTACTTAGTTCTCGCGTTTAATTCTGGAACTAGGTACTTAGTTCTCGCGTTTAATTCTGGAACTAGGTACTTAGTTCTCGCGTTAAATTCTGGAACTAGGTACTTAGTTCTCGCGTTTAATTCTGGAACTGGGTACTTAGTCCTCCGGTTTAATTCAGGAACTAGGTACTTAGTTCTTGCGTTTAATTCTGGAACTGGGTACTTAGTTCTCGCGTTTAATTCTGGAACTAGGTACTTAGTTCTCGCGTTTATTACTGGAACTAGGTACTTAGTTCTCGCGTTCAATTCTGGAACTAGGTACTTAGTTCTCGCGTTTAATTCTGGAACTAGGTACTTAGTTCTCGCGTTTAATTCTGGAACTAGGTACTTAGTTCTCGCGTTAAATTCTGGAACTAGGTACTTAGTTCTCGCGTTTAATTCTGGAACTAGGTACTTAGTTCTCGCGTTTAATTCTGGAACTAGGTACTTAGTTCTCGCGTTAAATTCTGGAACTAGGTACTTAGTTCTCGCGTTTAATTCTGGAACTGGGTACTTAGTCCTCCGGCTTATTTCTGGAACTAGGTACTTAGTTCTTGCGTTTAATTCTGGAACAAGGTACTTAGTTCTGGCGTTTAGTTCTGGAACTAGGTACTTAGTTCTCGCGTTTAATTCTAGATCTAGGTACTTAGTTCTCGCGTTTAATTCTGGAACTAGGTACTTAGTTCTCGCGTTTATTTCTCGAACTAGGTACTTAGTTCTCGCGTTTAATTCTGGACTTAGGCACTTAGTTCTCGCGTTTATTTCTGGAACTAGGTACTTAGTTCTCGCGTTTATTTCTGGAACTAGTTTCTTAGTTCTCGCGTTCAATTTTGGAACTAGATACTTAGTTCTCGCGTTTAATTCTGGAACTAGGTACTTAGTTCTCGCGTTTAATTCTGGAACTAGGTACTTAGTTCTCGCGTTAAATTCTGGAACTAGGTACTTAGTTCTCGCGTTTAATTCTGGAACTAGGCACTTAGTTCTAGCGTTTAATTCTCGATCTAGGTACTTAGTTCTCGCGTTTAATTGTCGAACTAGGTACTTATTTCTTCCGTATAATTATGGAACTGGGTGCTTAGCTCTCGCGTTTAATTCTGGAACTAGGTACTAAGTTCTCGCGTTTAATTCTGGATCAAGGTACTTAGTTCTCGCGTTTAATTCTGGAACTAGGTACTTAGTTCTAGCGTTTAATTCTCGAACTAGGTACTTAGTTCTCGCGTTTAATTCTCGAACTAGGTACTTAGTTCTAGCGTTTAATTCTGGATCTAGGTACTTAGTTCTCGCGTTTAATTCTCGAACTTGGTTCTTAGTTCTAGCGTTATATTCTCGAACTAGGTACTTAGATCTCGCGTTTAATTCTCGAACTAGGTACTTAATTCTCGCGTTTAATTCTGAAACTAGGTACTTAGTTCTCGCGTTTATTTCTCGAACTAGGTACTTAGTTCTCGCGTTTAATTCTGGAACTAGGCACTTAGTTCTCGCGTTTATTTCTGGAACTAGGTACTTAGTTCTCGCGTTTATTTCTGGAACTAGGTTCTTAGTTCTCGCGTTCAATTTTGGAACTAGGTACTTAGTTCTCGCGTTTAATTCTGGAACTAGGTACTTAGTTCTCGCGTTTAATTCTGGAACCAGGTACTTAGTTCTTGCGTTTAATTCTGGAACTGGGTACTTAGTTCTCGCGTTTATTTCTGGAACTAGGTACTTAGTTCTCGCGTTTAATTCTGGAACTAGGTACTTAGTTCTCGCGTTTAATTCTGGAACTGGGTACTTAGTTCTCGCGTTTAATTCTGGAACTAGGTACTTAGTTCTCGCGTATAATTCTCGAACAAGGTACTTAGTTCTCGCGTTTATTTCTCGAACTAGGTACTTAGTGCTCTCGTTTTATTCTGGAACTAGGTACTTACTTCTCGCATTTAATTCTGGAACAAGGTACTTAGTTCTCGCGCTTAATTCTGGAACTAGGTATTTAGTTCTCGCGTTTATTTCTGGAACTAGGTACTTAGATCTCGCGTTTAATTCAGGAACTAGGTACTTAGTTCTTGCGTTTAATTCTGGAACTGGGTACTTAGTTCTCGCGTTTAATTCTGGAACTAGGTACTTAGTTCTCGCGTTTATTTCTGGAACTAGGTACTTAGTTCTCGCGTTCAATTCTGGAACTAGGTACTTAGTTCTCGCGTTTAATTCTGGAACTAGGTACTTAGTTCTCGCGTTTAATTCTGGAACTAGGTACTTAGTTCTCGCGTTAAATTCTGGAACTAGGTACTTAGTTCTCGCGTTTAATTCTGGAACTGGGAACTTAGTCCTCCGGTTTATTTCTGGAACTAGGTACTTAGTTCTTGCGTTTAATTCTGGAACAAGGTACTTAGTTCTCGCGCTTAATTCTGGAACTAGGTATTTAGTTCTCGCGTTTATTTCTGGAACTAGGTACTTAGATCTCGCGTTTAATTCAGGAACTAGGTACTTAGTTCTTGCGTTTAATTCTGGAACTGGGTACTTAGTTCTCGCGTTTAATTCTGGAACTAGGTACTTAGTTCTCGCGTTTATTTCTGGAACTAGGTACTTAGTTCTCGCGTTCAATTCTGGAACTAGGTACTTAGTTCTCGCGTTTAATTCTGGAACTAGGTACTTAGTTCTCGCGTTTAATTCTGGAACTAGGTACTTAGTTCTCGCGTTAAATTCTGGAACTAGGTACTTAGTTCTCGCGTTAAATTCTGGAACTGGGTACTTAGTCCTCCGGTTTATTTCTGGAACTAGGTACTTAGTTCTTGCGTTTAATTCTGGAACTGGGTACTTAGTCCTTTCTTTTCATTCTGGAACTAGGTACTAAGTTCTCGCGTTTAATTCTGGAACTAGGTACTTAGTTCTCGCGTTTAATTCTGGATCTAGGTACTTAGTTCTCGCGTTTATCTCTGGAACTAGGTACTTAGTTCTAGCGTTTAATTCCCGATCTAGGTACTTAGTTCTCGCGTTTAATTGTCGAACTAGGTACTTATTTCTCGCGATTATTTCTCGAACTAGGTACTTAGTGCTCGCGTTTAATTCTGGAACCAGGTACTTAGTTCTCGCTTTTAATTCTGGAACTAGGTACTTAGTCCTCCGGTTTATTTCTGAAACTAGGTACTTAGTTCTTGCGTTTTATTCTGGAACTGGGTACTTAGTTCTCGCGTTTAATTCTGGAACTAGGTACTAAGTTCTCGCGTTTAATTCTGGAACTAGGTACTTAGTTCTAGCGTTTAATTCTCGAACTAGGTACTTAGTTCTCGCGTTTAATTCTCGAACTAGGTACTTAGTTCTAGCGTTTAATTCTGGATCTAGGTACTTAGTTCTCGCGTTTAATTCTCGAACTAGGTACTTAGTGCTCTCGTTTTATTCTGGAACTAGGTACTTAGTTCTCGCGTTTATTTCTGGAACTAGGTTCTTAGTGCTCTCGTTTTATTCTGGAACTAGGTACTAAGTCCTCAAACTAGGTACTTAGTTCTGGCGTTTAATTCTGGAACTAGGCACTTAGTTCTAGCGTTTAATTCTCGAACTAGGTACTTAGTTCTCGCGTTTAATTCTCGAACTTGGTACTTAGTTCTAGCGTTATATTCTCGAACTAGGTACTTAGTTCTCGCGTTTAATTCTCGAATTAGGTACTTAATTCTTGCGTTTAATTCTGGAACTAGGTACTTAGTTCTCGCGTTTATTTCTCGAACTAGGTACTTGTGCTCTCGTTTTATTCTGGAACTAGGTACTTAGTTCTGGCGTTTAATTCTGGAACTAGGCACTTAGTTGTCGCGTTTATTTCTGGAACTAGGTACTTAGTTCTCGCGTTTGATTCTAGAACTAGGTACTTAGTTCTCGCGTTTAATTCTGGAACTGGGTACTTAGTTCTCGAGTTTAATTCTGGAACTAGGTACTTAGTTCTCGCGTATAATTCTCGAACAAGGTACTTATTTCTCGCGTTTATTTCTCGAACTAGGTACTTAGTGCTCTCGTTTTATTCTGGAACTAGGTACTTACTTCTCGCGTTTAATTCTAGATCTAGGTACTTAGTTCTCGCGTTTAATTCTGGAACTAGGTACTCAGTTCTCGCGTTTATTTCTCGAACTAGGTACTTAGTTCTCGCGTTTAATTCTGGAACTAGGCACTTAGTTCTCGCGTTTATTTCTGGAACTAGGTACTTAGTTCTCGCGTTTATTTCTGGAACTAGTTTCTTAGTTCTCGCGTTCAATTTTGGAACTAGGTACTTAGTTCTCGCGTTTAATTCTGGAACTAGGTACTTAGTTCTCGCGTTTAATTCTGGAACTAGGTACTTAGTTCTCGCGTTAAATTCTGGAACTAGGTACTTAGTTCTCGCGTTTAATTCTGGAACTAGGCACTTAGTTCTAGCGTTTAATTCTCGATCTAGGGACTTAGTTCTCGCGTTTAATTGTCGAACTAGGTACTTATTTCTTCCGTATAATTATGGAACTGGGTGCTTAGCTCTCGCGTTTAATTCTGGAACTAGGTACTAAGTTCTCGCGTTTAATTCTGGATCAAGGTACTTAGTTCTCGCGTTTAATTCTGGAACTAGGTACTTAGTTCTAGCGTTTAATTCTCGAACTAGGTACTTAGTTCTCGCGTTTAATTCTCGAACTAGGTACTTAGTTCTAGCGTTTAATTCTGGATCTAGGTACTTAGTTCTCGCGTTTAATTCTCGAACTTGGTTCTTAGTTCTAGCGTTATATTCTCGAACTAGGTACTTAGATCTCGCGTTTAATTCTCGAACTAGGTACTTAATTCTCGCGTTTAATTCTGAAACTAGGTACTTAGTTCTCGCGTTTATTTCTCGAACTAGGTACTTAGTTCTCGCGTTTAATTCTGGAACTAGGCACTTAGTTCTCGCGTTTATTTCTGGAACTAGGTACTTAGTTCTCGCGTTTATTTCTGGAACTAGGTTCTTAGTTCTCGCGTTCAATTTTGGAACTAGGTACTTAGTTCTCGCGTTTAATTCTGGAACTAGGTACTTAGTTCTCGCGTTTAATTCTGGAACCAGGCACTTAGTTCTTGCGTTTAATTCTGGAACTGGGTACTTAGTTCTCGCGTTTATTTCTGGAACTAGGTACTTAGTTCTCGCGTTTAATTCTGGAACTAGGTACTTAGTTCTCGCGTTTAATTCTGGAACTGGGTACTTAGTTCTCGCGTTTAATTCTGGAACTAGGTACTTAGTTCTCGCGTATAATTCTCGAACAAGGTACTTAGTTCTCGCGTTTATTTCTCGAACTAGGTACTTAGTGCTCTCGTTTTATTCTGGAACTAGGTACTTACTTCTCGCATTTAATTCTGGAACAAGGTACTTAGTTCTCGCGCTTAATTCTGGAACTAGGTATTTAGTTCTCGCGTTTATTTCTGGAACTAGGTACTTAGATCTCGCGTTTAATTCAGGAACTAGGTACTTAGTTCTTGCGTTTAATTCTGGAACTGGGTACTTAGTTCTCGCGTTTAATTCTGGAACTAGGTACTTAGTTCTCGCGTTTATTTCTGGAACTAGGTACTTAGTTCTCGCGTTCAATTCTGGAACTAGGTACTTAGTTCTCGCGTTTAATTCTGGAACTAGGTACTTAGTTCTCGCGTTTAATTCTGGAACTAGGTACTTAGTTCTCGCGTTTATTTCTGGAACTAGGTTCTTAGTGCTCTCGTTTTATTCTGGAACTAGGTACTAAGTCCTCAAACTAGGTACTTAGTTCTGGCGTTTAATTCTGGAACTAGGCACTTAGTTCTAGCGTTTAATTCTCGAACTAGGTACTTAGTTCTCGCGTTTAATTCTCGAACTTGGTACTTAGTTCTAGCGTTATATTCTCGAACTAGGTACTTAGTTCTCGCGTTTAATTCTCGAATTAGGTACTTAATTCTTGCGTTTAATTCTGGAACTAGGTACTTAGTTCTCGCGTTTATTTCTCGAACTAGGTACTTGTGCTCTCGTTTTATTCTGGAACTAGGTACTTAGTTCTGGCGTTTAATTCTGGAACTAGGCACTTAGTTGTCGCGTTTATTTCTGGAACTAGGTACTTAGTTCTCGCGTTTGATTCTAGAACTAGGTACTTAGTTCTCGCGTTTAATTCTGGAACTGGGTACTTAGTTCTCGAGTTTAATTCTGGAACTAGGTACTTAGTTCTCGCGTATAATTCTCGAACAAGGTACTTATTTCTCGCGTTTATTTCTCGAACTAGGTACTTAGTGCTCTCGTTTTATTCTGGAACTAGGTACTTACTTCTCGCGTTTAATTCTAGATCTAGGTACTTAGTTCTCGCGTTTAATTCTGGAACTAGGTACTCAGTTCTCGCGTTTATTTCTCGAACTAGGTACTTAGTTCTCGCGTTTAATTCTGGAACTAGGCACTTAGTTCTCGCGTTTATTTCTGGAACTAGGTACTTAGTTCTCGCGTTTATTTCTGGAACTAGTTTCTTAGTTCTCGCGTTCAATTTTGGAACTAGGTACTTAGTTCTCGCGTTTAATTCTGGAACTAGGTACTTAGTTCTCGCGTTTAATTCTGGAACTAGGTACTTAGTTCTCGCGTTAAATTCTGGAACTAGGTACTTAGTTCTCGCGTTTAATTCTGGAACTAGGCACTTAGTTCTAGCGTTTAATTCTCGATCTAGGGACTTAGTTCTCGCGTTTAATTGTCGAACTAGGTACTTATTTCTTCCGTATAATTATGGAACTGGGTGCTTAGCTCTCGCGTTTAATTCTGGAACTAGGTACTAAGTTCTCGCGTTTAATTCTGGATCAAGGTACTTAGTTCTCGCGTTTAATTCTGGAACTAGGTACTTAGTTCTAGCGTTTAATTCTCGAACTAGGTACTTAGTTCTCGCGTTTAATTCTCGAACTAGGTACTTAGTTCTAGCGTTTAATTCTGGATCTAGGTACTTAGTTCTCGCGTTTAATTCTCGAACTTGGTTCTTAGTTCTAGCGTTATATTCTCGAACTAGGTACTTAGATCTCGCGTTTAATTCTCGAACTAGGTACTTAATTCTCGCGTTTAATTCTGAAACTAGGTACTTAGTTCTCGCGTTTATTTCTCGAACTAGGTACTTAGTTCTCGCGTTTAATTCTGGAACTAGGCACTTAGTTCTCGCGTTTATTTCTGGAACTAGGTACTTAGTTCTCGCGTTTATTTCTGGAACTAGGTTCTTAGTTCTCGCGTTCAATTTTGGAACTAGGTACTTAGTTCTCGCGTTTAATTCTGGAACTAGGTACTTAGTTCTCGCGTTTAATTCTGGAACCAGGCACTTAGTTCTTGCGTTTAATTCTGGAACTGGGTACTTAGTTCTCGCGTTTATTTCTGGAACTAGGTACTTAGTTCTCGCGTTTAATTCTGGAACTAGGTACTTAGTTCTCGCGTTTAATTCTGGAACTGGGTACTTAGTTCTCGCGTTTAATTCTGGAACTAGGTACTTAGTTCTCGCGTATAATTCTCGAACAAGGTACTTAGTTCTCGCGTTTATTTCTCGAACTAGGTACTTAGTGCTCTCGTTTTATTCTGGAACTAGGTACTTACTTCTCGCATTTAATTCTGGAACAAGGTACTTAGTTCTCGCGCTTAATTCTGGAACTAGGTATTTAGTTCTCGCGTTTATTTCTGGAACTAGGTACTTAGATCTCGCGTTTAATTCAGGAACTAGGTACTTAGTTCTTGCGTTTAATTCTGGAACTGGGTACTTAGTTCTCGCGTTTAATTCTGGAACTAGGTACTTAGTTCTCGCGTTTATTTCTGGAACTAGGTACTTAGTTCTCGCGTTCAATTCTGGAACTAGGTACTTAGTTCTCGCGTTTAATTCTGGAACTAGGTACTTAGTTCTCGCGTTTAATTCTGGAACTAGGTACTTAGTTCTCGCGTTAAATTCTGGAACTAGGTACTTAGTTCTCGCGTTTAATTCTGGAACTGGGTACTTAGTCCTCCGGTTTATTTCTGGAACTAGGTACTTAGTTCTTGCGTTTAATTCTGGAACAAGGTACTTAGTTCTCGCGCTTAATTCTGGAACTAGGTATTTAGTTCTCGCGTTTATTTCTGGAACTAGGTACTTAGATCTCGCGTTTAATTCAGGAACTAGGTACTTAGTTCTTGCGTTTAATTCTGGAACTGGGTACTTAGTTCTCGCGTTTAATTCTGGAACTAGGTACTTAGTTCTCGCGTTTATTTCTGGAACTAGGTACTTAGTTCTCGCGTTCATTTCTGGAACTAGGTACTTAGTTCTCGCGTTTAATTCTGGAACTAGGTACTTAGTTCTCGCGTTTAATTCTGGAACTAGGTACTTAGTTCTCGCGTTAAATTCTGGAACTAGGTACTTAGTTCTCGCGTTTAATTCTGGAACTGGGTACTTAGTCCTCCGGTTTATTTCTGGAACTAGGTACTTAGTTCTTGCGTTTAATTCTGGAACTGGGTACTTAGTCCTTTCTTTTCATTCTGGAACTAGGTACTAAGTTCTCGCGTTTAATTCTGGAACTAGGTACTTAGTTCTCGCGTTTAATTCTGGATCTAGGTACTTAGTTCTCGCGTTTATCTCTGGAACTAGGTACTTAGTTCTAGCGTTTAATTACCGATCTAGGTACTTAGTTCTCGCGTTTAATTGTCGAACTAGGTACTTATTTCTCGCGATTATTTCTCGAACTAGGTACTTAGTGCTCGCGTTTAATTCTGGAACCAGGTACTTAGTTCTCGCTTTTAATTCTGGAACTAGGTACTTAGTCCTCCGGTTTATTTCTGAAACTAGGTACTTAGTTCTTGCGTTTTATTCTGGAACTGGGTACTTAGTTCTCGCGTTTAATTCTGGAACTAGGTACTAAGTTCTCGCGTTTAATTCTGGAACTAGGTACTTAGTTCTAGCGTTTAATTCTCGAACTAGGTACTTAGTTCTCGCGTTTAATTCTCGAACTAGGTACTTAGTTCTAGCGTTTAATTCTGGATCTAGGTACTTAGTTCTCGCGTTTAATTCTCGAACTAGGTACTTAGTGCTCTCGTTTTATTCTGGAACTAGGTACTTAGTTCTCGCGTTTATTTCTGGAACTAGGTTCTTAGTGCTCTCGTTTTATTCTGGAACTAGGTACTAAGTCCTCAAACTAGGTACTTAGTTCTGGCGTTTAATTCTGGAACTAGGCACTTAGTTCTAGCGTTTAATTCTCGAACTAGGTACTTAGTTCTCGCGTTTAATTCTCGAACTTGGTACTTAGTTCTAGCGTTATATTCTCGAACTAGGTACTTAGTTCTCGCGTTTAATTCTCGAATTAGGTACTTAATTCTTGCGTTTAATTCTGGAACTAGGTACTTAGTTCTCGCGTTTATTTCTCGAACTAGGTACTTGTGCTCTCGTTTTATTCTGGAACTAGGTACTTAGTTCTGGCGTTTAATTCTGGAACTAGGCACTTAGTTGTCGCGTTTATTTCTGGAACTAGGTACTTAGTTCTCGCGTTTGATTCTAGAACTAGGTACTTAGTTCTCGCGTTTAATTCTGGAACTGGGTACTTAGTTCTCGAGTTTAATTCTGGAACTAGGTACTTAGTTCTCGCGTATAATTCTCGAACAAGGTACTTATTTCTCGCGTTTATTTCTCGAACTAGGTACTTAGTGCTCTCGTTTTATTCTGGAACTAGGTACTTACTTCTCGCATTTAATTCTGGAACAAGGTACTTAGTTCTCGCGCTTAATTCTGGAACTAGGTATTTAGTTCTCGCGTTTATTTCTGGAACTAGGTACTTAGATCTCGCGTTTAATTCAGGAACTAGGTACTTAGTTCTTGCGTTTAATTCTGGAACTGGGTACTTAGTTCTCGCGTTTAATTCTGGAACTAGGTACTTAGTTCTCGCGTTTATTTCTAAACCTAGGTTCTTAGTTCTAGCGTTTAATTTTCGAACTAGGTACTTAGTTCTTGCGTTTAATTCTCGAACTAGGTACTTAGTTCTAGCGTTTAATTCTGGATCTAGGTACTTAGTTCTCGCGTTTAATTCTCGAACTAGGTACTTAATTCTCGCGTTTAATTCTGGAACTAGGTACTTAGTTCTCGCGTTTATTTCTCGAACTAGGTACTAAGTGCTCTCGTTTTATTCTGGAACTAGGTACTAAGTCCTCAAACTAGGTACTTAGTTCTGGCGTTTAATTCTCGAACTAGGTACTTAGTTCTCGCGTTTAATTCTCGAACTTGGTACTTAGTTCTAGCGTTATATTCTCGAACTAGGTACTTAGTTCTCGCGTTTAATTCTCGAACTAGGTACTTAATTCTCGCGTTTAATTCTGGAACTAGGTACTTAGTTCTCGCGTTTATTTCTCGAACTAGGTACTTAGTGCTCTCGTTTTATTCTGGAACTAGGTACTAAGTCCTCAAACTAGGTACTTAGTTCTGGCGTTTAATTTTGGAACTAGGCACTTAGTTGTCGCGTTTATTTCTGGAACTAGGTACTTAGTTCTGGCGTTTAATTCTAGAACTAGGTACTTAGTTCTCGCGTTTAATTCTCGAACTTGGTACTTAGTTCTAGCGTTATATTCTCGAACTAGGTACTTAGTTCTCGCGTTTAATTCTCGAACTAGGTACTTAATTCTCGCGTTTAATTCTGGAACTAGGTACTTAGTTCTCGCGTTTGTTTCTCGAACTAGGTACTTAGTGCTCTCGTTTTATTCTGGAACTAGGTACTAAGTCCTCAAACTAGGTACTTAGTTCTGGCGTTTAATTTTGGAACTAGGCACTTAGTTGTCGCGTTTATTTCTGGAACTAGGTACTTAGTTCTCGCGTTTAATTCTAGAACTAGGTACTTAGTTCTCGCGTTTAATTCTGGAACTGGGTACTTAGTTCTCGCTTTTATTTCTCGAACTAGGTACTTAGTGCTCTCGTTTTATTCTGGAACTAGGTACTTACTTCTCGCATTTAATTCTGGAACAAGGTACTTAGTTCTCTCGCTTAATTCTGGAACTAGGTATTTAGTTCTCGCGTTTATTTCTGGAACAAGGTACTTAGATCTCGCGTTTAATTCAGGAACTAGGTACTTAGTTCTTGCGTTTAATTCTGGAACTGGGTACTTAGTTCTCGCGTTTAATTCTGGAACTAGGTACTTAGTTCTCGCGTTTATTTCTGGAACTAGGTTCTTAGTTCTCGCGTTCAATTCTTTAACTAGGTACTTAGTTCTCGCGTTTAATTCTGGAACTAGGAACTTAGTTCTCGCGTTTAATTCTGGAACTAGGTACTTAGTTCTCGCGTTAAATTCTGGAACTAGGTACTTAGTTCTCGCGTTTAATTCTGGAACTGGGTACTAAGTCCTCCGGTTTATTTCTGGAACTAGGTACTTAGTTCTTGCGTTTAATTCTGGAACTGGGTACTTAGTTCTTTCTTTTCATTCTGGAACTAGGTACTAAGTTCTGGCGTTTAATTCTGGAACTAGGCACTTAGTTCCCTCGTTGAATTCTGGATCTAGGTACTTAGTTCTCGCGTTTAATTTTGGAACTAGGTACTTAGTTCTAGCGTTTAATTCTCGATCTAGCTACTTAGTTCTCGCGTTTAATTGTCGAACTAGGTACTTATTTCTCGCGTTTATTTCTCGAACTAGGTACTTAGTGCTCGCGTTTAATTCTGGAACTAGGTTCTTAGTTCTTGCGTTTAATTCTGGAACTGGGTACTTAGATCTCGCGTTTAATTCTGGAACTAGGTACTTAGTTCTCGCGTTTAATTCTGGAACTAGGTACTTAGTTCTCGCGTTTAATTCTGGAACTAGGTACTTAGTTCTCGCGTTTAATTCTGGAACTGGGTACTTAGTCCTCGGGTTTATTTCTGGAACTAGGTACTTAGTTCTTGCGCTTAATTCTGGAACTGGGTACTTAGTTCTCGCGTTTAATTCTGGAACTAGGTACTTAGTTCTCGCGTTTATTTCTCGATCTAGGTACTTCGTTCTCGCGTTTAATTGTCGAACTAGGTACATATTTCTTGCGTATAATTCTGAAACTGGGTGCTTAGTTCTCGCGTTTAATTCTGGAACTAGGTACTTAGTTCTCGCGTTTATTTCTCGATTCGTTCTCGCGTTTAATTGTCGAACTAGGTACTCATTTCTTGCGTATAATTCTGGAACTGGGTGCTTAGTTCTGGCGTTTAATTCTGGAACTAGGCACTTAGTTCCCGCGTTGAATTCTGGATCTAGGTACTTAGTTCTCGCGTTTAATTTTGGAACTAGGTACTTAGTTCTCGCGTATAATTCTCGAACAAGGTACTTAGTTCTCGCTTTTATTTCTCGAACTAGGTACTTAGTGCTCTCGTTTTATTCTGGAACTAGGTACTTACTTCTCGCATTTAATTCTGGAACAAGGTACTTAGTTCTCTCGCTTAATTCTGGAACTAGGTATTTAGTTCTCGCGTTTATTTCTGGAACAAGGTACTTAGATCTCGCGTTTAATTCAGGAACTAGGTACTTAGTTCTTGCGTTTAATTCTGGAACTGGGTACTTAGTTCTCGCGTTTAATTCTGGAACTAGGTACTTAGTTCTCGCGTTTATTTCTGGAACTAGGTTCTTAGTTCTCGCGTTCAATTCTTTAACTAGGTACTTAGTTCTCGCGTTTAATTCTGGAACTATGAACTTAGTACTCACGTTTAATTCTGGAACTAGGTACTTAGTTCTCGCGTTAAATTCTGGAACTAGGTACTTAGTTCTCGCGTTTAATTCTGGAACTGGGTACTAAGTCCTCCGGTTTATTTCTGGAACTAGGTACTTAGTTCTTGCGTTTAATTCTGGAACTGGGTACTTAGTTCTTTCTTTTCATTCTGGAACTAGGTACTAAGTTCTGGCGTTTAATTCTGGAACTAGGCACTTAGTTCCCGCGTTGAATTCTGGATCTAGGTACTTAGTTCTCGCGTTTAATTTTGGAACTAGGTACTTAGTTCTAGCGTTTAATTCTCGATCTAGCTACTTAGTTCTCGCGTTTAATTGTCGAACTAGGTACTTATTTCTCGCGTTTATTTCTCGAACTAGGTACTTAGTGCTTGCGTTTAATTCTGGAACTAGGTTCTTAGTTCTTGCGTTTAATTCTGGAACTGGGTACTTAGATCTCGCGTTTAATTCTGGAACTAGGTACTTAGTTCTCGCGTTTAATTCTGGAACTAGGTACTTAGTTCTCGCGTTTAATTCTGGAACTAGGTACTTAGTTCTCGCGTTTAATTCTGGAACTAGGTACTTAGTTCTCGCGTTTAATTCTGGAACTGGGTACTTAGTCCTCGGGTTTATTTCTGGAACTAGGTACTTAGTTCTTGCGTTTAATTCTGGAACTGGGTACTTAATTCTCGCGTTTAATTCTGGAACTAGGTACTTAGTTCTCGCGTTTATTTCTCGATCTAGGTACTTCGTTCTCGCGTTTAATTGTCGAACTAGGTACTTATTTCTTGCGTATAATTCTGAAACTGGGTGCTTAGTTCTCGCGTTTAATTCTGGAACTAGGTACTTAGTTCTCGCGTTTATTTCTCGATTCGTTCTCGCGTTTAATTGTCGAACTAGGTACTCATTTCTTGCGTATAATTCTGGAACTGGGTGCTTAGTTCTGGCGTTTAATTCTGGAACTAGGTACTTAGTTCCCGCGTTTAATTCTGGATCTAGGTACTTAGTTCTCGCGCTTAATTCTGGAACTAGGTATTTAGTTCTCGCGTTTATTTCTGGAACTAGGTACTTAGATCTCGCGTTTAATTCAGGAACTAGGTACTTAGTTCTTGCGTTTAATTCTGGAACTGGGTACTTAGTTCTCGCGTTTAATTCTGGAACTAGGTACTTAGTTCTCGCGTTTATTTCTGGAACTAGGTTCTTAGTTCTCGCGTTTAATTCTGGAACTAGGTACTTAGTTCTCGCGTTTATTTCTCGATTCGTTCTCGCGTTTAATTGTCGAACTAGGTACTCATTTCTTGCGTATAATTCTGGAACTGGGTGCTTAGTTCTGGCGTTTAATTCTGGAACTAGGCACTTAGTTCCCGCGTTGAATTCTGGATCTAGGTACTTAGTTCTCGCGTTTAATTTTGGAACTAGGTACTTAGTTCTCGCGTATAATTCTCGAACAAGGTACTTAGTTCTCGCTTTTATTTCTCGAACTAGGTACTTAGTGCTCTCGTTTTATTCTGGAACTAGGTACTTACTTCTCGCATTTAATTCTGGAACAAGGTACTTAGTTCTCTCGCTTAATTCTGGAACTAGGTATTTAGTTCTCGCGTTTATTTCTGGAACAAGGTACTTAGATCTCGCGTTTAATTCAGGAACTAGGTACTTAGTTCTTGCGTTTAATTCTGGAACTGGGTACTTAGTTCTCGCGTTTAATTCTGGAACTAGGTACTTAGTTCTCGCGTTTATTTCTGGAACTAGGTTCTTAGTTCTCGCGTTCAATTCTTTAACTAGGTACTTAGTTCTCGCGTTTAATTCTGGAACTATGAACTTAGTACTCACGTTTAATTCTGGAACTAGGTACTTAGTTCTCGCGTTAAATTCTGGAACTAGGTACTTAGTTCTCGCGTTTAATTCTGGAACTGGGTACTAAGTCCTCCGGTTTATTTCTGGAACTAGGTACTTAGTTCTTGCGTTTAATTCTGGAACTGGGTACTTAGTTCTTTCTTTTCATTCTGGAACTAGGTACTAAGTTCTGGCGTTTAATTCTGGAACTAGGCACTTAGTTCCCGCGTTGAATTCTGGATCTAGGTACTTAGTTCTCGCGTTTAATTTTGGAACTAGGTACTTAGTTCTAGCGTTTAATTCTCGATCTAGCTACTTAGTTCTCGCGTTTAATTGTCGAACTAGGTACTTATTTCTCGCGTTTATTTCTCGAACTAGGTACTTAGTGCTTGCGTTTAATTCTGGAACTAGGTTCTTAGTTCTTGCGTTTAATTCTGGAACTGGGTACTTAGATCTCGCGTTTAATTCTGGAACTAGGTACTTAGTTCTCGCGTTTAATTCTGGAACTAGGTACTTAGTTCTCGCGTTTAATTCTGGAACTAGGTACTTAGTTCTCGCGTTTAATTCTGGAACTAGGTACTTAGTTCTCGCGTTTAATTCTGGAACTGGGTACTTAGTCCTCGGGTTTATTTCTGGAACTAGGTACTTAGTTCTTGCGTTTAATTCTGGAACTGGGTACTTAATTCTCGCGTTTAATTCTGGAACTAGGTACTTAGTTCTCGCGTTTATTTCTCGATCTAGGTACTTCGTTCTCGCGTTTAATTGTCGAACTAGGTACTTATTTCTTGCGTATAATTCTGAAACTGGGTGCTTAGTTCTCGCGTTTAATTCTGGAACTAGGTACTTAGTTCTCGCGTTTATTTCTCGATTCGTTCTCGCGTTTAATTGTCGAACTAGGTACTCATTTCTTGCGTATAATTCTGGAACTGGGTGCTTAGTTCTGGCGTTTAATTCTGGAACTAGGTACTTAGTTCCCGCGTTTAATTCTGGATCTAGGTACTTAGTTCTCGCGCTTAATTCTGGAACTAGGTATTTAGTTCTCGCGTTTATTTCTGGAACTAGGTACTTAGATCTCGCGTTTAATTCAGGAACTAGGTACTTAGTTCTTGCGTTTAATTCTGGAACTGGGTACTTAGTTCTCGCGTTTAATTCTGGAACTAGGTACTTAGTTCTCGCGTTTATTTCTGGAACTAGGTTCTTAGTTCTCGCGTTTAATTCTGGAACTAGGTACTTAGTTCTCGCGTTTATTTCTCGATTCGTTCTCGCGTTTAATTGTCGAACTAGGTACTTATTTCTTGCGTATAATTCTGGAACTGGGTGCTTAGTTCTGGCGTTTAATTCTGGAACTAGGTACTTAGTTCCCGCGTTTAATTCTGGATCTAGGTACTTAGTTCTCGCGCTTAATTCTGGAACTAGGTATTTAGTTCTCGCGTTTATTTCTGGAACTAGGTACTTAGATCTCGCGTTTAATTCAGGAACTAGGTACTTAGTTCTTGCGTTTAATTCTGGAACTGGGTACTTAGTTCTCGCGTTTAATTCTGGAACTAGGTACTTAGTTCTCGCGTTTATTTCTGGAACTAGGTTCTTAGTTCTCGCGTTTAATTCTGGAACTAGGTACTTAGTTCTCGCGTTTAATTCTGGAACTGGGTACTTAGTCCTCGGGTTTATTTCTGGAACTAGGTACTTAGTTCTTGCGTTTAATTCTGGAACTGGGTACTTAGTTCTCGCGTTTAATTCTGGAACTAGGCACTTAGTTCCCGCGTTTAATTCTGGATCTAGGTACTTAGTTCTCGCGCTTAATTCTGGAACTAGGTATTTAGTTCTCGCGTTTATTTCTGGAACTAGGTACTTAGATCTCGCGTTTAATTCAGGAACTAGGTACTTAGTTCTTGCGTTTAATTCTGGAACTGGGTACTTAGTTCTCGCGTTTAATTCTGGAACTAGGTACTTAGTTCTCGCGTTTATTTCTGGAACTAGGTTCTTAGTTCTCGCGTTTAATTCTGGAACTAGGTACTTAGTTCTCGCGTTTAATTCTGGAACTGGGTACTTAGTCCTCGGGTTTATTTCTGGAACTAGGTACTTAGTTCTTGCGTTTAATTCTGGAACTGGGTACTTAGTTCTCGCGTTTAATTCTGGAACTAGGCACTTAGTTCTTTCTTTTCATTCTGGAACTAGGTACTAAGTTCTGGCGTTTAATTCTGGAACTAGGTACTTAGTTCCCGCGTTTAATTCTGGATCTAGGTACTTAGTTCTCGCGTTTAATTCTGGAACTAGGTACTTAGTTCTAGCGTTTAATTCTCGATCTAGGTACTTCGTTGTCGCGTTTAATTGTCGAACTAGGTACTAAGTTCTCGCGTTTAATTCTGGATCTAGGTACTAAGTTCTTGCGTTTAATTCTGGAACTAGGTACTTAGTTCCCGCGTTTAATTCTGGATCTAGGTACTTAGTTCTTTCTTTTCATTCTGGAACTAGGTACTTAGTTCTCGCGTTTATTTCTGGAACTAGGTTCTTAGTTCTCGCGTTTAATTCTGGAACTAGGTACTTAGTTCTCGCGTTTAATCCTGGAACTGGGTACTTGGTTCTCGCGTTTAATTCTGGAACTAGGTACTTAGTTCTCGCGTTTAATTCTGGAACTAGGCACTTAGTTCTCGCGTTTAATTCTGGAACTAGGCACTTAGTTCTTTCTTTTCATTCTGGAACTAGGTACTAAGTTCTGGCGTTTAATTCTGGAACTAGGTACTTAGTTCCCGCGTTTAATTCTGGATCTAGGTACTTAGTTCTCGCGTTTAATTCTGGAACTAGGTACTTAGTTCTAGCGTTTAATTCTCGATCTAGGTACTTCGTTGTCGCGTTTAATTGTCGAACTAGGTACTTATTTCTTGCGTATAATTCTGGAACTGTGTGCTTAGTTCTCGCGTTTAATTCTGGAACTAGGTACTAAGTTCTCGCGTTTAATTCTGGATCTAGGTACTTAGTTCTTTCTTTTCATTCTGGAACTAGGTACTAAGTTCTGGCGTTTAATTCTAGAACTAGGTACTTAGTTCCCGCGTTTAATTCTGGATCTAGGTACTTAGTTCTCGCGTTTATTTCTGGAACTAGGTTCTTAGTTCTCGCGTTCAATTCTGGAACTAGGTACTTAGTTCTCGCGTTTAATTCTGGAACTAGGTACTTAGTTCTCGCGTTTAATTCTGGAACTAGGTACTTAATTCTATTGCTAAATTCTGGAACTAGGTACTTAGTTCTCGCGTTTAATTCTGGAACTAGGTACTTAGTTCTCGCGTTTATTTCTGGAACTAGGTTCTTAGTTCTCGCGTTCAATTCTGGAACTAGGTACTTAGTTCTCGCGTTTAATTCTGGAACTAGGTACTTAGTTCTCGCGTTTAATCCTGGAACTGGGTACTTGGTTCTCGCGTTTAATTCTGGAACTAGGTACTTAGTTCTCGCGTATAATTCTCGAACAAGGTACTAAGTTCTCGCGTTTACTTCTAGAACTAGGTACTTAGTGCTCTCGTTTTATTCTGGAACTAGGTACTTAGTTCTCGCGCTTAATTCTGGAACTAGGTATTTAGTTCTCGCGTTTATTTCTGGAACTAGGTACTTAGATCTCGCGTTTAATTCAGGAACTAGGTACTTAGTTCTTGCGTTTAATTCTGGAACTGGGTACTTAGTTCTCGCGTTTAATTCAGGAACTAGGTACTTAGTTCTTGCGTTTAATTCTGGAACTGGGTACTTAGTTCTCGCGTTTAATTCTGGAACTAGGCACTTAGTTCTCGCGTTTATTTCTGGAACTAGGCACTTAGTTCTTTCTTTTCATTCTGGAACTAGGTACTAAGTTCTGGCGTTTAATTCTGGAACTAGGTACTTAGTTCCCGCGTTTAATTCTGGAACTAGGTACTTAGTTCTCGCGTTTAATCCTGGAACTGGGTACTTGGTTCTCGCGTTTAATTCTGGAACTAGGTACTTAGTTCTCGCGTATAATTCTGGAACTAGGCACTTAGTTCTCGCGTTTAATTCTGGAACTAGGCACTTAGTTCTTTCTTTTCATTCTGGAACTAGGTACTAAGTTCTGGCGTTTAATTCTGGAACTAGGTACTTAGTTCCCGCGTTTAATTCTGGATCTAGGTACTTAGTTCTCGCGTTTAATTCTGGAACTAGGTACTTAGTTCTAGCGTTTAATTCTCGATCTAGGTACTTCGTTGTCGCGTTTAATTGTCGAACTAGGTACTTATTTCTTGCGTATAATTCTGGAACTGTGTGCTTAGTTCTCGCGTTTAATTCTGGAACTAGGTACTAAGTTCTCGCGTTTAATTCTGGATCTAGGTACTTAGTTCTTTCTTTTCATTCTGGAACTAGGTACTAAGTTCTGGCGTTTAATTCTAGAACTAGGTACTTAGTTCCCGCGTTTAATTCTGGATCTAGGTACTTAGTTCTCGCGTTTATTTCTGGAACTAGGTTCTTAGTTCTCGCGTTCAATTCTGGAACTAGGTACTTAGTTCTCGCGTTTAATTCTGGAACTAGGTACTTAGTTCTCGCGTTTAATTCTGGAACTAGGTACTTAATTCTATTGCTAAATTCTGGAACTAGGTACTTAGTTCTCGCGTTTAATTCTGGAACTAGGTACTTAGTTCTCGCGTTTACTTCTAGAACTAGGTACTTAGTGCTCTCGTTTTATTCTGGAACTAGGTACTTAGTTCTCGCGCTTAATTCTGGAACTAGGTATTTAGTTCTCGCGTTTATTTCTGGAACTAGGTACTTAGATCTCGCGTTTAATTCAGGAACTAGGTACTTAGTTCTTGCGTTTAATTCTGGAACTGGGTACTTAGTTCTCGCGTTTAATTCAGGAACTAGGTACTTAGTTCTTGCGTTTAATTCTGGAACTGGGTACTTAGTTCTCGCGTTTAATTCTGGAACTAGGCACTTAGTTCTTTCTTTTCATTCTGGAACTAGGTACTAAGTTCTGGCGTTTAATTCTGGAACTAGGTACTTAGTTCCCGCGTTTAATTCTGGATCTAGGTACTTAGTTCTCGCGTTTAATTCTGGAACTAGGTACTTAGTTCTAGCGTTTAATTCTCGATCTAGGTACTTCGTTGTCGCGTTTAATTGTCGAACTAGGTACTTATTTCTTGCGTATAATTCTGGAACTGGGTGCTTAGTTCTCGCGTTTAATTCTGGAACTAGGTACTAAGTTCTCGCGTTTAATTCTGGATCTAGGTACTTAGTTCTTTCTTTTCATTCTGGAACTAGGTACTAAGTTCTGGCGTTTAATTCTAGAACTAGGTACTTAGTTCCCGCGTTTAATTCTGGATCTAGGTACTTAGTTCTCGCGTTTATTTCTGGAACTAGGTTCTTAGTTCTCGCGTTCAATTCTGGAACTAGGTACTTAGTTCTCGCGTTTAATTCTGGAACTAGGTACTTAGTTCTCGCGTTTAATTCTGGAACTAGGTACTTAATTCTATTGCTAAATTCTGGAACTAGGTACTTAGTTCTCGCGTTTAATTCTGGAACTAGGTACTTAGTTCTCGCGTTTATTTCTGGAACTAGGTTCTTAGTTCTCGCGTTCAATTCTGGAACTAGGTACTTAGTTCTCGCGTTTAATTCTGGAACTAGGTACTTAGTTCTCGCGTTTAATCCTGGAACTGGGTACTTGGTTCTCGCGTTTAATTCTGGAACTAGGTACTTAGTTCTCGCGTATAATTCTCGAACAAGGTACTAAGTTCTCGCGTTTACTTCTAGAACTAGGTACTTAGTGCTCTCGTTTTATTCTGGAACTAGGTACTTAGTTCTCGCGCTTAATTCTGGAACTAGGTATTTAGTTCTCGCGTTTATTTCTGGAACTAGGTACTTAGATCTCGCGTTTAATTCAGGAACTAGGTACTTAGTTCTTGCGTTTATTTCTGGAACTGGGTACTTAGTTCTCGCGTTTAATTCAGGAACTAGGTACTTAGTTCTTGCGTTTAATTCTGGAACTGGGTACTTAGTTCTCGCGTTTAATTCTGGAACTAGGCACTTAGTTCTTTCTTTTCATTCTGGAACTAGGTACTAAGTTCTGGCGTTTAATTCTGGAACTAGGTACTTAGTTCCCGCGTTTAATTCTGGATCTAGGTACTTAGTTCTCGCGTTTAATTCTGGAACTAGGTACTTAGTTCTAGCGTTTAATTCTCGATCTAGGTACTTCGTTGTCGCGTTTAATTGTCGAACTAGGTACTTATTTCTTGCGTATAATTCTGGAACTGGGTGCTTAGTTCTCGCGTTTAATTCTGGAACTAGGTACTAAGTTCTCGCGTTTAATTCTGGATCTAGGTACTTAGTTCTCTCTTTTCATTCTGGAACTAGGTACTAAGTTCTGGCGTTTAATTCTAGAACTAGGTACTTAGTTCCCGCGTTTAATTCTGGATCTAGGTACTTAGTTCTCGCGTTTATTTCTGGAACTAGGTTCTTAGTTCTCGCGTTCAATTCTGGAACTAGGTACTTAGTTCTCGCGTTTAATTCTGGAACTAGGTACTTAGTTCTCGCGTTTAATTCTGGAACTAGGTACTTAATTCTATTGCTAAATTCTGGAACTAGGTACTTAGTTCTCGCGTTTATTTCTGGAACTAGGTTCTTAGTTCTCGCGTTCAATTCTGGAACTAGGTACTTAGTTCTCGCGTTTAATTCTGGAACTAGGTAATTAGTTCTCGCGTTTAATCCTGGAACTGGGTACTTGGTTCTCGCGTTTAATTCTGGAACTAGGTACTTAGTTCTCGCGTATAATTCTCGAACAAGGTACTAAGTTCTCGCGTTTACTTCTAGAACTAGGTACTTAGTGCTCTCGTTTTATTCTGGAACTAGGTACTTAGTTCTCGCGCTTAATTCTGGAACTAGGTATTTAGTTCTCGCGTTTATTTCTGGAACTAGGTACTTAGATCTCGCGTTTAATTCAGGAACTAGGTACTTAGTTCTTGCGTTTAATTCTGGAACTGGGTACTTAGTTCTCGCGTTTAATTCAGGAACTAGGTACTTAGTTCTTGCGTTTAATTCTGGAACTGGGTACTTAGTTCTCGCGTTTAATTCTGGAACTAGGCACTTAGTTCTTTCTTTTCATTCTGGAACTAGGTACTAAGTTCTGGCGTTTAATTCTGGAACTAGGTACTTAGTTCCCGCGTTTAATTCTGGATCTAGGTACTTAGTTCTCGCGTTTAATTCTGGAACTAGGTACTTAGTTCTAGCGTTTAATTCTCGATCTAGGTACTTCGTTGTCGCGTTTAATTGTCGAACTAGGTACTTATTTCTTGCGTATAATTCTGTAACTGGGTGCTTAGTTCTCGCGTTTAATTCTGGAACTAGGTACTAAGTTCTGGCGTTTAATTCTGGAACTAGGTACTTAGTTCCCGCGTTTAATTCTGGAACTAGGTACTTAGTTCTCGCGTTTAATTCTGGAACTAGGTACTTAGTTCTCGCGTTTAATTCTGGAACTGGGTACTTAGTTCTCGCGTTTAATTCTGGAACTAGGTACTTAGTTCTCGCGTATAATTCTCGAACAAGGTACTTAGTTCTCGCGTTTATTTCTCGAACTAGGTACTTAGTGCTCTCGTTTTATTCTGGAACTAGGTACTTAGTTCTCGCGCTTAATTCTGGAACTAGGTATTTAGTTCTCGCGTTTATTTCTGGAACTAGGTACTTAGATCTCGCGTTTAATTCAGGAACTAGGTACTTAGTTCTTGCGTTTAATTCTGGAACTGGGTACTTAGTTCTCGCGTTTAATTCTGGAACTAGGTACTTAGTTCTCGCGTTTATTTCTGGAACTAGGTTATTAGTTCTCGCGTTCAATTCTGGAACTAGGTACTTAGTTCTCGCGTTTAATTCTGGAACTAGGTACTTAGTTCCCGCGTTTAATTCAGGAACTAGGTACTTAGTTCTTGCGTTTAATTCTGGAACTGGGTACTTAGTTCTCGCGTTTAATTCTGGAACTAGGTACTTAGTTCTCGCGTTTATTTCTGGATCTAGGTACTTAGTTCTTTCTTTTCATTCTGGAACTAGGTACTAAGTTCTGGCGTTTAATTCTAGAACTAGGTACTTAGTTCCCGCGTTTAATTCTGGATCTAGGTACTTAGTTCTCGCGTTTATTTCTGGAACTAGGTTCTTAGTTCTCGCGTTCAATTCTGGAACTAGGTACTTAGTTCTCGCGTTTAATTCTGGAACTAGGTACTTAGTTCTCGCGTTTAATTCTGGAACTAGGTACTTAATTCTATTGCTAAATTCTGGAACTAGGTACTTAGTTCTCGCGTTTAATTCTGGAACTAGGTACTTAGTTCTCGCGTTTATTTCTGGAACTAGGTTCTTAGTTCTCGCGTTCAATTCTGGAACTAGGTACTTAGTTCTCGCGTTTAATTCTGGAACTAGGTACTTAGTTCTCGCGTTTAATCCTGGAACTGGGTACTTGGTTCTCGCGTTTAATTCTGGAACTAGGTACTTAGTTCTCGCGTATAATTCTCGAACAAGGTACTAAGTTCTCGCGTTTACTTCTAGAACTAGGTACTTAGTGCTCTCGTTTTATTCTGGAACTAGGTACTTAGTTCTCGCGCTTAATTCTGGAACTAGGTATTTAGTTCTCGCGTTTATTTCTGGAACTAGGTACTTAGATCTCGCGTTTAATTCAGGAACTAGGTACTTAGTTCTTGCGTTTAATTCTGGAACTGGGTACTTAGTTCTCGCGTTTAATTCAGGAACTAGGTACTTAGTTCTTGCGTTTAATTCTGGAACTGGGTACTTAGTTCTCGCGTTTAATTCAGGAACTAGGTACTTAGTTCTTGCGTTTAATTCTGGAACTGGGTACTTAGTTCTCGCGTTTAATTCTGGAACTAGGCACTTAGTTCTTTCTTTTCATTCTGGAACTAGGTACTAAGTTCTGGCGTTTAATTCTGGAACTAGGTACTTAGTTCCCGCGTTTAATTCTGGATCTAGGTACTTAGTTCTCGCGTTTAATTCTGGAACTAGGTACTTAGTTCTAGCGTTTAATTCTCGATCTAGGTACTTCGTTGTCGCGTTTAATTGTCGAACTAGGTACTTATTTCTTGCGTATAATTCTGGAACTGGGTGCTTAGTTCTCGCGTTTAATTCTGGAACTAGGTACTAAGTTCTCGCGTTTAATTCTGGATCTAGGTACTTAGTTCTTTCTTTTCATTCTGGAACTAGGTACTAAGTTCTGGCGTTTAATTCTAGAACTAGGTACTTAGTTCCCGCGTTTAATTCTGGATCTAGGTACTTAGTTCTCGCGTTTATTTCTGGAACTAGGTTCTTAGTTCTCGCGTTCAATTCTGGAACTAGGTACTTAGTTCTCGCGTTTAATTCTGGAACTAGGTACTTAGTTCTCGCGTTTAATTCTGGAACTAGGTACTTAATTCTATTGCTAAATTCTGGAACTAGGTACTTAGTTCTCGCGTTTAATTCTGGAACTAGGTACTTAGTTCTCGCGTTTATTTCTGGAACTAGGTTCTTAGTTCTCGCGTTCAATTCTGGAACTAGGTACTTAGTTCTCGCGTTTAATTCTGGAACTAGGTACTTAGTTCTCGCGTTTAATCCTGGAACTGGGTACTTGGTTCTCGCGTTTAATTCTGGAACTAGGTACTTAGTTCTCGCGTATAATTCTCGAACAAGGTACTAAGTTCTCGCGTTTACTTCTAGAACTAGGTACTTAGTGCTCTCGTTTTATTCTGGAACTAGGTACTTAGTTCTCGCGCTTAATTCTGGAACTAGGTATTTAGTTCTCGCGTTTATTTCTGGAACTAGGTACTTAGATCTCGCGTTTAATTCAGGAACTAGGTACTTAGTTCTTGCGTTTATTTCTGGAACTGGGTACTTAGTTCTCGCGTTTAATTCAGGAACTAGGTACTTAGTTCTTGCGTTTAATTCTGGAACTGGGTACTTAGTTCTCGCGTTTAATTCTGGAACTAGGCACTTAGTTCTTTCTTTTCATTCTGGAACTAGGTACTAAGTTCTGGCGTTTAATTCTGGAACTAGGTACTTAGTTCCCGCGTTTAATTCTGGATCTAGGTACTTAGTTCTCGCGTTTAATTCTGGAACTAGGTACTTAGTTCTAGCGTTTAATTCTCGATCTAGGTACTTCGTTGTCGCGTTTAATTGTCGAACTAGGTACTTATTTCTTGCGTATAATTCTGGAACTGGGTGCTTAGTTCTCGCGTTTAATTCTGGAACTAGGTACTAAGTTCTCGCGTTTAATTCTGGATCTAGGTACTTAGTTCTCTCTTTTCATTCTGGAACTAGGTACTAAGTTCTGGCGTTTAATTCTAGAACTAGGTACTTAGTTCCCGCGTTTAATTCTGGATCTAGGTACTTAGTTCTCGCGTTTATTTCTGGAACTAGGTTCTTAGTTCTCGCGTTCAATTCTGGAACTAGGTACTTAGTTCTCGCGTTTAATTCTGGAACTAGGTACTTAGTTCTCGCGTTTAATTCTGGAACTAGGTACTTAATTCTATTGCTAAATTCTGGAACTAGGTACTTAGTTCTCGCGTTTATTTCTGGAACTAGGTTCTTAGTTCTCGCGTTCAATTCTGGAACTAGGTACTTAGTTCTCGCGTTTAATTCTGGAACTAGGTAATTAGTTCTCGCGTTTAATCCTGGAACTGGGTACTTGGTTCTCGCGTTTAATTCTGGAACTAGGTACTTAGTTCTCGCGTATAATTCTCGAACAAGGTACTAAGTTCTCGCGTTTACTTCTAGAACTAGGTACTTAGTGCTCTCGTTTTATTCTGGAACTAGGTACTTAGTTCTCGCGCTTAATTCTGGAACTAGGTATTTAGTTCTCGCGTTTATTTCTGGAACTAGGTACTTAGATCTCGCGTTTAATTCAGGAACTAGGTACTTAGTTCTTGCGTTTAATTCTGGAACTGGGTACTTAGTTCTCGCGTTTAATTCAGGAACTAGGTACTTAGTTCTTGCGTTTAATTCTGGAACTGGGTACTTAGTTCTCGCGTTTAATTCTGGAACTAGGCACTTAGTTCTTTCTTTTCATTCTGGAACTAGGTACTAAGTTCTGGCGTTTAATTCTGGAACTAGGTACTTAGTTCCCGCGTTTAATTCTGGATCTAGGTACTTAGTTCTCGCGTTTAATTCTGGAACTAGGTACTTAGTTCTAGCGTTTAATTCTCGATCTAGGTACTTCGTTGTCGCGTTTAATTGTCGAACTAGGTACTTATTTCTTGCGTATAATTCTGTAACTGGGTGCTTAGTTCTCGCGTTTAATTCTGGAACTAGGTACTAAGTTCTGGCGTTTAATTCTGGAACTAGGTACTTAGTTCCCGCGTTTAATTCTGGAACTAGGTACTTAGTTCTCGCGTTTAATTCTGGAACTAGGTACTTAGTTCTCGCGTTTAATTCTGGAACTGGGTACTTAGTTCTCGCGTTTAATTCTGGAACTAGGTACTTAGTTCTCGCGTATAATTCTCGAACAAGGTACTTAGTTCTCGCGTTTATTTCTCGAACTAGGTACTTAGTGCTCTCGTTTTATTCTGGAACTAGGTACTTAGTTCTCGCGCTTAATTCTGGAACTAGGTATTTAGTTCTCGCGTTTATTTCTGGAACTAGGTACTTAGATCTCGCGTTTAATTCAGGAACTAGGTACTTAGTTCTTGCGTTTAATTCTGGAACTGGGTACTTAGTTCTCGCGTTTAATTCTGGAACTAGGTACTTAGTTCTCGCGTTTATTTCTGGAACTAGGTTATTAGTTCTCGCGTTCAATTCTGGAACTAGGTACTTAGTTCTCGCGTTTAATTCTGGAACTAGGTACTTAGTTCCCGCGTTTAATTCAGGAACTAGGTACTTAGTTCTTGCGTTTAATTCTGGAACTGGGTACTTAGTTCTCGCGTTTAATTCTGGAACTAGGTACTTAGTTCTCGCGTTTATTTCTGGAACTAGGTTCTTAGTTCTCGCGTTTAATTCTGGAACTAGGTACTTAGTTCTCGCGTTTAATTCTGGAACTGGGTACTTAGTCCTCGGGTTTATTTCTGGAACTAGGTACTTAGTTCTTGCGTTTAATTCTGGAACTGGGTACTTAGTTCTCGCGTTTAATTCTGGAACTAGGCACTTAGTTCTTTCTTTTCATTCTGGAACTAGGTACTAAGTTCTGGCGTTTAATTCTGGAACTAGGTACTTAGTTCCCGCGTTTAATTCTGGATCTAGGTACTTAGTTCTCGCGTTTAATTCTGGAACTAGGTACTTAGTTCTAGCGTTTAATTCTCGATCTAGGTACTTCGTTGTCGCGTTTAATTGTCGAACTAGGTACTTATTTCTTGCGTATAATTCTGGAACTGGGTGCTTAATTCTCGCGTTTAATTCTGGAACTAGGTACTAAGTTCTCGCGTTTAATTCTGGATCTAGGTACTAAGTTCTTGCGTTTAATTCTGGAACTAGGTACTTAGTTCCCGCGTTTAATTCTGGATCTAGGTACTTTTTTCTTTCTTTTCATTCTGGAACTAGGTACTTAGTTCTCGCGTTTATTTCTGGAACTAGGTTCTTAGTTCTCGCGTTTAATTCTGGAACTAGGTACTTAGTTCTCGCGTTTAATTCTGGAACTGGGTACTTAGTCCTCGGGTTTATTTCTGGAACTAGGTACTTAGTTCTTGCGTTTAATTCTGGAACTGGGTACTTAGTTCTCGCGTTTAATTCTGGAACTAGGCACTTAGTTCTTTCTTTTCATTCTGGAACTAGGTACTAAGTTCTGGCGTTTAATTCTGGAACTAGGTACTTAGTTCCCGCGTTTAATTCTGGATCTAGGTACTTAGTTCTCGCGTTTAATTCTGGAACTAGGTACTTAGTTCTAGCGTTTAATTCTCGATCTAGGTACTTCGTTGTCGCGTTTAATTGTCGAACTAGGTACTTATTTCTTGCGTATAATTCTGGAACTGGGTGCTTAGTTCTCGCGTTTAATTCTGGAACTAGGTACTAAGTTCTCGCGTTTAATTCTGGATCTAGGTACTTAGTTCTTTCTTTTCATTCTGGAACTAGGTACTAAGTTCTGGCGTTTAATTCTAGAACTAGGTACTTAGTTCCCGCGTTTAATTCTGGATCTAGGTACTTAGTTCTCGCGTTTATTTCTGGAACTAGGTTCTTAGTTCTCGCGTTCAATTCTGGAACTAGGTACTTAGTTCTCGCGTTTAATTCTGGAACTAGGTACTTAGTTCTCGCGTTTAATTCTGGAACTAGGTACTTAATTCTATTGCTAAATTCTGGAACTAGGTACTTAGTTCTCGCGTTTAATTCTGGAACTAGGTACTTAGTTCTCGCGTTTATTTCTGGAACTAGGTTCTTAGTTCTCGCGTTCAATTCTGGAACTAGGTACTTAGTTCTCGCGTTTAATTCTGGAACTAGGTACTTAGTTCTCGCGTTTAATCCTGGAACTGGGTACTTGGTTCTCGCGTTTAATTCTGGAACTAGGTACTTAGTTCTCGCGTATAATTCTCGAACAAGGTACTTAGTTCTCGCGTTTAATTCTCGAACTAGGTACTTAGTGCTCTCGTTTTATTCTGGAACTGGGTACTTAGTTCTCGCGCTTAATTCTGGAACTAGGTATTTAGTTCTCGCGTTTATTTCTGGAACTAGGTACTTAGATCTCGCGTTTAATTCAGGAACTAGGTACTTAGTTCTTGCGTTTAATTCTGGAACTGGGTACTTAGTTCTCGCGTTTAATTCAGGAACTAGGTACTTAGTTCTTGCGTTTAATTCTGGAACTGGGTACTTAGTTCTCGCGTTTAATTCTGGAACTAGGCACTTAGTTCTTTCTTTTCATTCTGGAACTAGGTACTAAGTTCTGGCGTTTAATTCTGGAACTAGGTACTTAGTTCCCGCGTTTAATTCTGGATCTAGGTACTTAGTTCTCGCGTTTAATTCTGGAACTAGGTACTTAGTTCTAGCGTTTAATTCTCGATCTAGGTACTTCGTTGTCGCGTTTAATTGTCGAACTAGGTACTTATTTCTTGCGTATAATTCTGGAACTGGGTGCTTAATTCTCGCGTTTAATTCTGGAACTAGGTACTATGTTCTCGCGTTTAATTCTGGATCTAGGTACTAAGTTCTTGCGTTTAATTCTGGAACTAGGTACTTAGTTCCCGCGTTTAATTCTGGATCTAGGTACTTAGTTCTTTCTTTTCATTCTGGAACTAGGTACTTAGTTCTCGCGTTTATTTCTGGAACTAGGTTCTTAGTTCTCGCGTTTAATTCTGGAACTAGGTACTTAGTTCTCGCGTTTAATTCTGGAACTGGGTACTTAGTCCTCGGGTTTATTTCTGGAACTAGGTACTTAGTTCTTGCGTTTAATTCTGGAACTGGGTACTTAGTTCTCGCGTTTAATTCTGGAACTAGGCACTTAGTTCTTTCTTTTCATTCTGGAACTAAGTACTAAGTTCTGGCGTTTAATTCTGGAACTAGGTACTTAGTTCCCGCGTTTAATTCTGGATCTAGGTACTTAGTTCTCGCGTTTAATTCTGGAACTAGGTACTTAGTTCTAGCGTTTAATTCTCGATCTAGGTACTTCGTTGTCGCGTTTAATTGTCGAACTAGGTACTTATTTCTTGCGTATAATTCTGGAACTGGGTGCTTAGTTCTCGCGTTTAATTCTGGAACTAGGTACTAAGTTCTCGCGTTTAATTCTGGATCTAGGTACTTAGTTCTCGCGTTTAATTCTGGAACTGGGTACTTAGTCCTCGGGTTTATTTCTGGAACTAGGTACTTAGTTCTTGCGTTTAATTCTGGAACTGGGTACTTAGTTCTCGCGTTTAATTCTGGAACTAGGCACTTAGTTCTTTCTTTTCATTCTGGAACTAGGTACTAAGTTCTGGCGTTTAATTCTGGAACTAGGTACTTCGTTCCCGCGTTTAATTCTGGATCTAGGTACTTAGTTCTCGCGTTTAATTCTGGAACTAGGTACTTAGTTCTAGCGTTTAATTCTCGATCTAGGTACTTCGTTGTCGCGTTTAATTGTCGAACTAGGTACTTATTTCTTGCGTATAATTCTGGAACTGGGTGCTTAATTCTCGCGTTTAATTCTGGAACTAGGTACTAAGTTCTCGCGTTTAATTCTGGATCTAGGTACTAAGTTCTTGCGTTTAATTCTGGAACTAGGTACTTAGTTCCCGCGTTTAATTCTGGATCTAGGTACTTAGTTCTTTCTTTTCATTCTGGAACTAGGTACTTAGTTCTCGCGTTTATTTCTGGAACTAGGTTCTTAGTTCTCGCGTTTAATTCTGGAACTAGGTACTTAGTTCTCGCGTTTAATTCTGGAACTGGGTACTTAGTCCTCGGGTTTATTTCTGGAACTAGGTACTTAGTTCTTGCGTTTAATTCTGGAACTGGGTACTTAGTTCTCGCGTTTAATTCTGGAACTAGGCACTTAGTTCTTTCTTTTCATTCTGGAACTAGGTACTAAGTTCTGGCGTTTAATTCTGGAACTAGGTACTTAGTTCCCGCGTTTAATTCTGGATCTAGGTACTTAGTTCTCGCGTTTAATTCTGGAACTAGGTACTTAGTTCTAGCGTTTAATTCTCGATCTAGGTACTTCGTTGTCGCGTTTAATTGTCGAACTAGGTACTTATTTCTTGCGTATAATTCTGGAACTGGGTGCTTAGTTCTCGCGTTTAATTCTGGAACTAGGTACTAAGTTCTCGCGTTTAATTCTGGATCTAGGTACTTAGTTCTTTCTTTTCATTCTGGAACTAGGTACTAAGTTCTGGCGTTTAATTCTAGAACTAGGTACTTAGTTCCCGCGTTTAATTCTGGATCTAGGTACTTAGTTCTCGCGTTTATTTCTGGAACTAGGTTCTTAGTTCTCGCGTTCAATTCTGGAACTAGGTACTTAGTTCTCGCGTTTAATTCTGGAACTAGGTACTTAGTTCTCGCGTTTAATTCTGGAACTAGGTACTTAATTCTATTGCTAAATTCTGGAACTAGGTACTTAGTTCTCGCGTTTAATTCTGGAACTAGGTACTTAGTTCTCGCGTTTATTTCTGGAACTAGGTTCTTAGTTCTCGCGTTCAATTCTGGAACTAGGTACTTAGTTCTCGCGTTTAATTCTGGAACTAGGTACTTAGTTCTCGCGTTTAATCCTGGAACTGGGTACTTGGTTCTCGCGTTTAATTCTGGAACTAGGTACTTAGTTCCCGCGTTTAATTCTGGATCTAGGTACTTAGTTCTCGCGTTTAATCCTGGAACTGGGTACTTGGTTCTCGCGTTTAATTCTGGAACTAGGTACTTAGTTCCCGCGTTTAATTCTGGATCTAGGTACTTAGTTCTCGCGTTTAATTCTGGAACTAGGTACTTAGTTCTAGCGTTTAATTCTCGATCTAGGTACTTCGTTGTCGCGTTTAATTGTCGAACTAGGTACTTATTTCTTGCGTATAATTCTGGAACTGGGTGCTTAATTCTCGCGTTTAATTCTGGAACTAGGTACTAAGTTCTCGCGTTTAATTCTGGATCTAGGTACTAAGTTCTTGCGTTTAATTCTGGAACTAGGTACTTAGTTCCCGCGTTTAATTCTGGATCTAGGTACTTAGTTCTTTCTTTTCATTCTGGAACTAGGTACTTAGTTCTCGCGTTTATTTCTGGAACTAGGTTCTTAGTTCTCGCGTTTAATTCTGGAACTAGGTACTTAGTTCTCGCGTTTAATTCTGGAACTGGGTACTTAGTCCTCGGGTTTATTTCTGGAACTAGGTACTTAGTTCTTGCGTTTAATTCTGGAACTGGGTACTTAGTTCTCGCGTTTAATTCTGGAACTAGGCACTTAGTTCTTTCTTTTCATTCTGGAACTAGGTACTAAGTTCTGGCGTTTAATTCTGGAACTAGGTACTTAGTTCCCGCGTTTAATTCTGGATCTAGGTACTTAGTTCTCGCGTTTAATTCTGGAACTAGGTACTTAGTTCTAGCGTTTAATTCTCGATCTAGGTACTTCGTTGTCGCGTTTAATTGTCGAACTAGGTACTTATTTCTTGCGTATAATTCTGGAACTGGGTGCTTAGTTCTCGCGTTTAATTCTGGAACTAGGTACTAAGTTCTCGCGTTTAATTCTGGATCTAGGTACTTAGTTCTTTCTTTTCATTCTGGAACTAGGTACTAAGTTCTGGCGTTTAATTCTAGAACTAGGTACTTAGTTCCCGCGTTTAATTCTGGATCTAGGTACTTAGTTCTCGCGTTTATTTCTGGAACTAGGTTCTTAGTTCTCGCGTTCAATTCTGGAACTAGGTACTTAGTTCTCGCGTTTAATTCTGGAACTAGGTACTTAGTTCTCGCGTTTAATTCTGGAACTAGGTACTTAATTCTATTGCTAAATTCTGGAACTAGGTACTTAGTTCTCGCGTTTAATTCTGGAACTAGGTACTTAGTTCTCGCGTTTATTTCTGGAACTAGGTTCTTAGTTCTCGCGTTCAATTCTGGAACTAGGTACTTAGTTCTCGCGTTTAATTCTGGAACTAGGTACTTAGTTCTCGCGTTTAATCCTGGAACTGGGTACTTGGTTCTCGCGTTTAATTCTGGAACTAGGTACTTAGTTCCCGCGTTTAATTCTGGATCTAGGTACTTAGTTCTCGCGTTTAATTCTGGAACTAGGTACTTAGTTCTAGCGTTTAATTCTCGATCTAGGTACTTCGTTGTCGCGTTTAATTGTCGAACTAGGTACTTATTTCTTGCGTATAATTCTGGAACTGGGTGCTTAATTCTCGCGTTTAATTCTGGAACTAGGTACTAAGTTCTCGCGTTTAATTCTGGATCTAGGTACTAAGTTCTTGCGTTTAATTCTGGAACTAGGTACTTAGTTCCCGCGTTTAATTCTGGATCTAGGTACTTAGTTCTTTCTTTTCATTCTGGAACTAGGTACTTAGTTCTCGCGTTTATTTCTGGAACTAGGTTCTTAGTTCTCGCGTTTAATTCTGGAACTAGGTACTTAGTTCTCGCGTTTAATTCTGGAACTGGGTACTTAGTCCTCGGGTTTATTTCTGGAACTAGGTACTTAGTTCTTGCGTTTAATTCTGGAACTGGGTACTTAGTTCTCGCGTTTAATTCTGGAACTAGGCACTTAGTTCTTTCTTTTCATTCTGGAACTAAGTACTAAGTTCTGGCGTTTAATTCTGGAACTAGGTACTTAGTTCCCGCGTTTAATTCTGGATCTAGGTACTTAGTTCTCGCGTTTAATTCTGGAACTAGGTACTTAGTTCTAGCGTTTAATTCTCGATCTAGGTACTTCGTTGTCGCGTTTAATTGTCGAACTAGGTACTTATTTCTTGCGTATAATTCTGGAACTGGGTGCTTAGTTCTCGCGTTTAATTCTGGAACTAGGTACTAAGTTCTCGCGTTTAATTCTGGATCTAGGTACTTAGTTCTCGCGTTTAATTCTGGAACTGGGTACTTAGTCCTCGGGTTTATTTCTGGAACTAGGTACTTAGTTCTTGCGTTTAATTCTGGAACTGGGTACTTAGTTCTCGCGTTTAATTCTGGAACTAGGCACTTAGTTCTTTCTTTTCATTCTGGAACTAGGTACTAAGTTCTGGCGTTTAATTCTGGAACTAGGTACTTAGTTCCCGCGTTTAATTCTGGATCTAGGTACTTAGTTCTCGCGTTTAATTCTGGAACTAGGTACTTAGTTCTAGCGTTTAATTCTCGATCTAGGTACTTCGTTGTCGCGTTTAATTGTCGAACTAGGTACTTATTTCTTGCGTATAATTCTGGAACTGGGTGCTTAGTTCTCGCGTTTAATTCTGGAACTAGGTACTAAGTTCTCGCGTTTAATTCTGGATCTAGGTACTTAGTTCTTTCTTTTCATTCTGGAACTAGGTACTAAGTTCTGGCGTTTAATTCTAGAACTAGGTACTTAGTTCCCGCGTTTAATTCTGGATCTAGGTACTTAGTTCTCGCGTTTATTTCTGGAACTAGGTTCTTAGTTCTCGCGTTCAATTCTGGAACTAGGTACTTAGTTCTCGCGTTTAATTCTGGAACTAGGTACTTAGTTCTCGCGTTTAATTCTGGAACTAGGTACTTAATTCTATTGCTAAATTCTGGAACTAGGTACTTAGTTCTCGCGTTTAATTCTGGAACTAGGTACTTAGTTCTCGCGTTTATTTCTGGAACTAGGTTCTTAGTTCTCGCGTTCAATTCTGGAACTAGGTACTTAGTTCTCACGTTTAATTCTGGAACTAGGTACTTAGTTCTCGCGTTTAATCCTGGAACTGGGTACTTGGTTCTCGCGTTTAATTCTGGAACTAGGTACTTAGTTCTCGCGTATAATTCTCGAACAAGGTACTTAGTTCTCGCGTTTAATTCTCGAACTAGGTACTTAGTGCTCTCGTTTTATTCTGGAACTAGGTACTTAGTTCTCGCGCTTAATTCTGGAACTAGGTATTTAGTTCTCTCGTTTATTTCTGGAACTAGGTACTTAGATCTCGCGTTTAATTCAGGAACTAGGTACTTAGTTCTTGCGTTTAATTCTGGAACTGGGTACTTAGTTCTCGCGTTTAATTCAGGAACTAGGTACTTAGTTCTTGCGTTTAATTCTGGAACTGGGTACTTAGTTCTCGCGTTTAATTCTGGAACTAGGCACTTAGTTCTTTCTTTTCATTCTGGAACTAGGTACTAAGTTCTGGCGTTTAATTCTGGAACTAGGTACTTAGTTCCCGCGTTTAATTCTGGATCTAGGTACTTAGTTCTCGCGTTTAATTCTGGAACTAGGTACTTAGTTCTAGCGTTTAATTCTCGATCTAGGTACTTCGTTGTCGCGTTTAATTGTCGAACTAGGTACTTATTTCTTGCGTATAATTCTGGAACTGGGTGCTTAATTCTCGCGTTTAATTCTGGAACTAGGTACTAAGTTCTCGCGTTTAATTCTGGATCTAGGTACTAAGTTCTTGCGTTTAATTCTGGAACTAGGTACTTAGTTCCCGCGTTTAATTCTGGATCTAGGTACTTAGTTCTTTCTTTTCATTCTGGAACTAGGTACTTAGTTCTCGCGTTTATTTCTGGAACTAGGTTCTTAGTTCTCGCGTTTAATTCTGGAACTAGGTACTTAGTTCTCGCGTTTAATTCTGGAACTGGGTACTTAGTCCTCGGGTTTATTTCTGGAACTAGGTACTTAGTTCTTGCGTTTAGTTCTGGAACTGGGTACTTAGTTCTCGCGTTTAATTCTGGAACTAGGCACTTAGTTCTTTCTTTTCATTCTGGAACTAAGTACTAAGTTCTGGCGTTTAATTCTGGAACTAGGTACTTAGTTCCCGCGTTTAATTCTGGATCTAGGTACTTAGTTCTCGCGTTTAATTCTGGAACTAGGTACTTAGTTCTAGCGTTTAATTCTCGATCTAGGTACTTCGTTGTCGCGTTTAATTGTCGAACTAGGTACTTATTTCTTGCGTATAATTCTGGAACTGGGTGCTTAGTTCTCGCGTTTAATTCTGGAACTAGGTACTAAGTTCTCGCGTTTAATTCTGGATCTAGGTACTTAGTTCTTTCTTTTCATTCTGGAACTAGGTACTAAGTTCTGGCGTTTAATTCTAGAACTAGGTACTTAGTTCCCGCGTTTAATTCTGGATCTAGGTACTTAGTTCTCGCGTTTATTTCTGGAACTAGGTTCTTAGTTCTCGCGTTCAATTCTGGAACTAGGTACTTAGTTCTCGCGTTTAATTCTGGAACTAGGTACTTAGTTCTCGCGTTTAATTCTGGAACTAGGTACTTAATTCTATTGCTAAATTCTGGAACTAGGTACTTAGTTCTCGCGTTTAATTCTGGAACTAGGTACTTAGTTCTCGCGTTTATTTCTGGAACTAGGTTCTTAGTTCTCGCGTTCAATTCTGGAACTAGGTACTTAGTTCTCGCGTTTAATTCTGGAACTAGGTACTTAGTTCTCGCGTTTAATCCTGGAACTGGGTACTTGGTTCTCGCGTTTAATTCTGGAACTAGGTACTTAGTTCTCGCGTATAATTCTGGAACTAGGTACTTAGTTCTCGCGTTTAATTCTGGAACTAGGTACTTAGTTCTCGCGTTTAATCCTGGAACTGGGTACTTGGTTCTCGCGTTTAATTCTGGAACTAGGTACTTAGTTCTCGCGTATAATTCTCGAACAAGGTACTTAGTTCTCGCGTTTAATTCTCGAACTAGGTACTTAGTGCTCTCGTTTTATTCTGGAACTAGGTACTTAGTTCTCGCGCTTAATTCTGGAACTAGGTATTTAGTTCTCGCGTTTATTTCTGGAACTAGGTACTTAGATCTCGCGTTTAATTCAGGAACTAGGTACTTAGTTCTTGCGTTTAATTCTGGAACTGGGTACTTAGTTCTCGCGTTTAATTCAGGAACTAGGTACTTAGTTCTTGCGTTTAATTCTGGAACTGGGTACTTAGTTCTCGCGTTTAATTCTGGAACTAGGCACTTAGTTCTTTCTTTTCATTCTGGAACTAGGTACTAAGTTCTGGCGTTTAATTCTGGAACTAGGTACTTAGTTCCCGCGTTTAATTCTGGATCGAGGTACTTAGTTCTCGCGTTTAATTCTGGAACTAGGTACTTAGTTCTAGCGTTTAATTCTCGATCTAGGTACTTCGTTGTCGCGTTTAATTGTCGAACTAGGTACTTATTTCTTGCGTATAATTCTGTAACTGGGTGCTTAGTTCTCGCGTTTAATTCTGGAACTAGGTACTAAGTTCTGGCTTTTAATTCTGGAACTAGGTACTTAGTTCCCGCGTTTAATTCTGGAACTAGGTACTTAGTTCTCGCGTTTAATTCTGGAACTAGGTACTTAGTTCTCGCGTTTAATTCTGGAACTGGGTACTTAGTTCTCGCGTTTAATTCTGGAACTAGGTACTTAGTTCTCGCGTATAATTCTCGAACAAGGTACTTAGTTCTCGCGTTTATTTCTCGAACTAGGTACTTAGTGCTCTCGTTTTATTCTGGAACTAGGTACTTAGTTCTCGCGCTTAATTCTGGAACTAGGTATTTAGTTCTCGCGTTTATTTCTGGAACTAGGTACTTAGATCTCGCGTTTAATTCTGGAACTAGGTACTTAGTTCCCGCGTTTAATTCTGGATCTAGGTACTTAGTTCTCGCGTTAAATTCTGGAACTAGGTACTTAGTTCTCGCGTTTAATTCTGGAACTGGGTACTTAGTCCTCCGGTTTATTTCTGGAACTAGGTACTTAGTTCTTGCGTTTAATTCTGGAACTGGGTACTTAGTTCTTGCGTTTAATTCTGGAACTGGGTACTTAGTTCTCGCGTTTAATTCTGGAACTAGGCACTTAGTCCTCCGGTTTATTTCTGGAACTAGGTACTTAGTGCTCGCGTTTAATTCTGGAACTAGGAACTTAGTTCTTGCGTTTAATTCTGGAACTAGGTACTTAGTTCTCGCGTTTAATTCTGGAACTGGGTACTTAGTTCTCGCGTTTATTTCTGGAACTAGGTTCTTAGTTCTCGCGTTCAATTCTGGAACTAGGTACTTAGTTCTCGCGTTTAATTCTGGAACTAGGTACTTAGTTCTCGCGTTTAATCCTGGAACTGGGTACTTGGTTCTCGCGTTTAATTCTGGAACTAGGTACTTAGTTCTCGCGTATAATTCTGGAACTAGGTACTTAGTTCTCGCGTTTAATTCTGGAACTAGGTACTTAGTTCTCGCGTTTAATCCTGGAACTGGGTACTTGGTTCTCGCGTTTAATTCTGGAACTAGGTACTTAGTTCTCGCGTATAATTCTCGAACAAGGTACTTAGTTCTCGCGTTTAATTCTCGAACTAGGTACTTAGTGCTCTCGTTTTATTCTGGAACTAGGTACTTAGTTCTCGCGCTTAATTCTGGAACTAGGTATTTAGTTCTCGCGTTTATTTCTGGAACTAGGTACTTAGATCTCGCGTTTAATTCAGGAACTAGGTACTTAGTTCTTGCGTTTAATTCTGGAACTGGGTACTTAGTTCTCGCGTTTAATTCAGGAACTAGGTACTTAGTTCTTTCTTTTCATTCTGGAACTAGGTACTAAGTTCTGGCGTTTAATTCTGGAACTAGGTACTTAGTTCCCGCGTTTAATTCTGGATCTAGGTACTTAGTTCTCGCGTTTAATTCTGGAACTAGGTACTTAGTTCTAGCGTTTAATTCTCGATCTAGGTACTTCGTTGTCGCGTTTAATTGTCGAACTAGGTACTTATTTCTTGCGTATAATTCTGTAACTGGGTGCTTAGTTCTCGCGTTTAATTCTGGAACTAGGTACTAAGTTCTGGCTTTTAATTCTGGAACTAGGTACTTAGTTCCCGCGTTTAATTCTGGAACTAGGTACTTAGTTCTCGCGTTTAATTCTGGAACTAGGTACTTAGTTCTCGCGTTTAATTCTGGAACTGGGTACTTAGTTCTCGCGTTTAATTCTGGAACTAGGTACTTAGTTCTCGCGTATAATTCTCGAACAAGGTACTTAGTTCTCGCGTTTATTTCTCGAACTAGGTACTTAGTGCTCTCGTTTTATTCTGGAACTAGGTACTTAGTTCTCGCGCTTAATTCTGGAACTAGGTATTTAGTTCTCGCGTTTATTTCTGGAACTAGGTACTTAGATCTCGCGTTTAATTCTGGAACTAGGTACTTAGTTCCCGCGTTTAATTCTGGATCTAGGTACTTAGTTCTCGCGTTAAATTCTGGAACTAGGTACTTAGTTCTCGCGTTTAATTCTGGAACTGGGTACTTAGTCCTCCGGTTTATTTCTGGAACTAGGTACTTAGTTCTTGCGTTTAATTCTGGAACTGGGTACTTAGTTCTTGCGTTTAATTCTGGAACTGGGTACTTAGTTCTCGCGTTTAATTCTGGAACTAGGCACTTAGTCCTCCGGTTTATTTCTGGAACTAGGTACTTAGTTCTTGCGTTTAATTCTGGAACTGGGTACTTAGTTCTTGCGTTTAATTCTGGAACTGGGTACTTAGTTCTCGCGTTTAATTCTGGAACTAGGCACTTAGTTCTTTCTTTTCATTCTGGAACTAGGTACTAAGTTCTGGGGTTTAATTCTGGAACTAGGTACTTAGTTCCCGCGTTTAATTATGGATCTAGGTACTTAGTTCTCGCGTTTAATTGTCGAACTAGGTACTTATTTCTCGCGTTTATTTCTCGAACTAGGTACTTAGTGCTCGCGTTTAATTCTGGAACTAGGAACTTAGTTCTTGCGTTTAATTCTGGAACTAGGTACTTAGTTCTCGCGTTTAATTCTGGAACTGGGTACTTAGTTCTCGCGTTTAATTCTGGAACTAGGTACTTAGTTCTCGCGTATAATTCTCGAACTAGGTACTTAGTTCTCGCGTTTAATTCTGGAACTGGGTTCTTAATCCTCGGGTTTATTTCTGGAACTAGGTACTTAGTTCTCGCGTTTAATTCTGGAACTAGGTACTTAGTTCTCGCGTTTATTTCTCGATCTAGGTACTTCGTTCTCGCGTTTATTTCTGGAACTAGGTTCTTAGTTCTCGCGTTCAATTCTGGAACTAGGTACTTAGTTCTCGCGTTTAATTCTGGATCTAGGTACTTAGTTCTCGCGTTAAATTCTGGAACTAGGTACTTAGTTCTCGCGTTTAATTCTGGAACTGGGTTCTTAATCCTCGGGTTTATTTCTGGAACTAGGTACTTAGTTCTCGCGTTTAATTCTGGAACTAGGTACTTAGTTCTCGCGTTTATTTCTCGATCTAGGTACTTCGTTCTCGCGTTTATTTCTGGAACTAGGTTCTTAGTTCTCGCGTTCAATTCTGGAACTAGGTACTTAGTTCCCGCGTTTAATTCTGGATCTAGCTACTTAGTTCTCGCGTTAAATTCTGGAACTAGGTACTTAGTTCTCGCGTTTAATTCTGGAACTGGGTACTTAGTACTCCGGTTTATTTCTGGAACTAGGTACTTAGTTCTTGCGTTTAATTCTGGAACTGGGTACTTAGTTCTTGCGTTTAATTCTGGAACTGGGTACTTAGTTCTCGCGTTTAATTCTGGAACTAGGCACTTAGTTCTTTCTTTTCATTCTGGAACTAGGTACTAAGTTCTGGCGTTTAATTCTGGAACTAGGTACTTAGTTCCCGCGTTTAATTCTGGATCTAGGTACTTAGTTCTCGCGTTTAATTGTCGAACTAGGTACTTATTTCTCGCGTTTATTTCTCGAACTAGGTACTTAGTGCTCGCGTTTAATTCTGGAACTAGGTACTTAGTTCTTGCGTTTAATTCTGGAACTAGGTACTTAGTTCTCGCGTTTAATTCTGGAACTGGGTACTTAGTTCTCGCGTTTAATTCTGGAACTAGGTACTTAATTCTCGCGTATAATTCTCGAACTAGGTACTTAGTTCTCGCGTTTAATTCTGGAACTGGGTTCTTAATCCTCGGGTTTATTTCTGGAACTAGGTACTTAGTTCTCGCGTTTAATTCTGGAACTAGGTACTTAGTTCTCGCGTTTATTTCTCGATCTAGGTACTTCGTTCTCGCGTTTATTTCTGGAACTAGGTTCTTAGTTCTCGCGTTCAATTCTGGAACTAGGTACTTAGTTCTCGCGTTTAATTCTGGAACTAGGTACTAAGTCCTCAAACTAGGTAATTAGTTCTGGCGTTTAATTCTGAAACTAGGCACTTAGTTCTCGCGTTTATTTCTGGAACTAGGTACTTAGTTCTCGCGTTTAATTCTAGAACTAGGTACTTAGTTCTCGCGTTTAATTCTGGAACTGGGTACTTAGTTCTCGCGTTTAATTCTGGAACTAGGTACTTAGTTCTCGCGTATAATTCTCGAACAAAATACTTAGTTCTCGCGTTATTTCTCGAACTAGGTACTTAGTGCTCGCGTTTATTTCTGGAACTAGGTACTTAGATCTCGCGTTTAATTCAGGAACTAGGTACTTAGTTCTTGCGTTTAATTCTGGAACTGGGTACTTAGTTCTCGCGTTCAATTTTGGAACTAGGTACTTAGTTCTCGCGTTTAATTCTGGAACTAGGTACTAAGTCCTCAAACTAGGTAATTAGTTCTGGCGTTTAATTCTGGAACTAGGCACTTAGTTCTCGCGTTTATTTCTGGAACTAGGTACTTAGTTCTCGCGTTTAATTCTAGAACTAGGTACTTAGTTCTCGCGTTTAATTGTGGAACTGGGTACTTAGTTCTCGCGTTTAATTCTGGAACTAGGTACTTAGTTCTCGCGTATAATTCTCGAACAAAGTACTTAGTTCTCGCGTTATTTCTCGAACTAGGTACTTAGTGCTCTCGTTTTATTCTGGAACTAGGTACTTAGTTCTCGCGCTTAATTCTGGAACTAGGTATTTAGTTCTCGCGTTTATTTCTGGAACTAGGTACTTAGATCTCGCGTTTAATTCAGGAACTAGGTACTTAGTTCTTGCGTTTAATTCTGGAACTGGGTACTTAGTTCTCGCGTTTAATTCTGGAACTAGGTACTTAGTTCTCGCGTTTAATTCTAGAACTAGGTACTTAGTTCTCGCGTTTAATTATTCTGGAACTGGGTACTTAGTTCTCGCGTTTAATTCTGGAACTAGGTACTTAGTTCTCGCGTATAATTCTCGAACAAAGTACTTAGTTCTCGCGTTATTTCTCGAACTAGGTACTTAGTGCTCTCGTTTTATTCTGGAACTAGGTACTTAGTTCTCGCGTTTATTTCTGGAACTAGGTACTTAGATCTCGCGTTTAATTCAGGAACTAGGTACTTAGTTCTGGCGTTTAATTCTGGAACTAGGCACTTAGTTCTCGCGTTTATTTCTGGAACTAGGTACTTAGTTCTCGCGTTTAATTCTAGAACTAGGTACTTAGTTCTCGCGTTTAATTCTGGAACTGGGTACTTAGTTCTCGCGTTTAATTCTGGAACTAGGTACTTAGTTCTCGCGTATAATTCTCGAACAAAATACTTAGTTCTCGCGTTATTTCTCGAACTAGGTACTTAGTGCTCGCGTTTATTTCTGGAACTAGGTATTTAGATCTCGCGTTTAATTCAGGAACTAGGTACTTAGTTCTTGCGTTTAATTCTGGAACTGGGTACTTAGTTCTCGCGTTCAATTTTGGAACTAGGTACTTAGTTCTCGCGTTTAATTCTGGAACTAGGTACTAAGTCCTCAAACTAGGTAATTAGTTCTGGCGTTTAATTCTGGAACTAGGCACTTAGTTCTCGCGTTTATTTCTGGAACTAGGTACTTAGTTCTCGCGTTTAATTCTAGAACTAGGTACTTAGTTCTCGCGTTTAATTGTGGAACTGGGTACTTAGTTCTCGCGTTTAATTCTGGAACTAGGTACTTAGTTCTCGCGTATAATTCTCGAACAAAGTACTTAGTTCTCGCGTTATTTCTCGAACTAGGTACTTAGTGCTCTCGTTTTATTCTGGAACTAGGTACTTAGTTCTCGCGCTTAATTCTGGAACTAGGTATTTAGTTCTCGCGTTTATTTCTGGAACTAGGTACTTAGATCTCGCGTTTAATTCAGGAACTAGGTACTTAGTTCTTGCGTTTAATTCTGGAACTGGGTACTTAGTTCTCGCGTTTAATTCTGGAACTAGGTACTTAGTTCTCGCGTTTAATTCTAGAACTAGGTACTTAGTTCTCGCGTTTAATTATTCTGGAACTGGGTACTTAGTTCTCGCGTTTAATTCTGGAACTAGGTACTTAGTTCTCGCGTATAATTCTCGAACAAAGTACTTAGTTCTCGCGTTATTTCTCGAACTAGGTACTTAGTGCTCTCGTTTTATTCTGGAACTAGGTACTTAGTTCTCGCGTTTATTTCTGGAACTAGGTACTTAGATCTCGCGTTTAATTCAGGAACTAGGTACTTAGTTCTGGCGTTTAATTCTGGAACTAGGCACTTAGTTCTCGCGTTTATTTCTGGAACTAGGTACTTAGTTCTCGCGTTTAATTCTAGAACTAGGTACTTAGTTCTCGCGTTTAATTCTGGAACTGGGTACTTAGTTCTCGCGTTTAATTCTGGAACTAGGTACTTAGTTCTCGCGTATAATTCTCGAACAAAGTACTTAGTTCTCGCGTTATTTCTCGAACTAGGTACTTAGTGCTCTCGTTTTATTCTGGAACTAGGTACTTAGTTCTCGCGCTTAATTCTGGAACTAGGTATTTAGTTCTCGCGTTTATTTCTGGAACTATGTACTTAGATCTCGCGTTTAATTCAGGAACTAGGTACTTAGTTCTTGCGTTTAATTCTGGAACTGGGTACTTAGTTCTCGCGTTCAATTCTGGAACTAGGTACTTAGTTCTCGCGTTTAATTCTGGAACTAGGTACTAAGTCCTCAAACTAGGTAATTAGTTCTGGCGTTTAATTCTGGAACTAGGCACTTAGTTCTGGCGTTTATTTCTGGAACTAGGTACTTAGTTCTCGCGTTTAATTCTAGAACTAGGTACTTAGTTCTCGCGTTTAATTATTCTGGAACTAGGTACTTATTTCTCGCGTTTAATTCTGGATCTAGGTACTTAGTTCTCGCGTTTAATTCTGGAACTAGGTACTTATTTCTCGCGTTTAATTCTGGAACTGGGTACTTAGTCCTCCGGTTTATTTCTGGAACTAGGTACTTAGTTCTTGCGTTTAATTTTGGAACTGGGTACTTAGTTCTTTCTTTTCATTCTGGAACTAGGTACTAAGTTCTGGCGTTTAATTCTGGAACTAGGTACTTAGTTCCCGCGTTTAATTCTGGATCTAGGTACTTAGTTCTCGCGTTTAATTCTGGAACTAGGTACTTAGTTCTAGCGTTTAATTCTCGATCTAGGTACTTAGTTCTCGCGTTTAATTGTCGAACTAGGTACTTATTTCTCGCGTTTATTTCTCGCACTAGGTACTTAGTGCTCGCGTTTAATTCTGGAACTAGGTACTTAGTTCTTGCGTTTAATTCTGGAACTGGGTACTTAGATCTCGCGTTTAATTCTGGAACTAGGTACTTAGTTCTCGCGTTTAATTCTGGAACTAGGTACTTAGTTCTCGCGTTTAATTCTGGAACTAGGTACTTAGTTCTCGCGTTTAATTCTGGAACTGGGTTCTTAGTCCTCGGGTTTATTTCTGGAACTAGGTACTTAGTTCTTGCGTTTAATTCTGGAACTGGGTACTTAGTTCTCGCGTTTAATTCTGGAACTAGGTACTTAGTTCTCGCGTTTATTTCTCGATCTAGGTACTTCGTTCTCGCGTTTATTTCTGGAACTAGGTTCTTAGTTCTCGCGTTCAATTCTGGAACTAGGTACTTAGTTCTCGCGTTTAATTCTGGATCTAGGTACTTAGTTCTCGCGTTTAATTCTGGAACTAGGTACTTAGTTCTCGCGTTTAATTATTCTGGAACTAGGTACTTATTTCTCGCGTTTAATTCTGGATCTAGGTACTTAGTTCTAGCGTTTAATTCTCGATCTAGGTACTTAGTTCTCGCGTTTAATTGTCGAACTAGGTACTTATTTCTCGCGTTTATTTCTCGCACTAGGTACTTAGTGCTCGCGTTTAATTCTGGAACTAGGTACTTAGTTCTTGCGTTTAATTCTGGAACTGGGTACTTAGATCTCGCGTTTAATTCTGGAACTAGGTACTTAGTTCTCGCGTTTAATTCTGGAACTAGGTACTTAGTTCTCGCGTTTAATTCTGGAACTAGGTACTTAGTTCTCGCGTTTAATTCTGGAACTGGGTTCTTAGTCCTCGGGTTTATTTCTGGAACTAGGTACTTAGTTCTTGCGTTTAATTCTGGAACTGGGTACTTAGTTCTCGCGTTTAATTCTGGAACTAGGTACTTAGTTCTCGCGTTTATTTCTCGATCTAGGTACTTCGTTCTCGCGTTTATTTCTGGAACTAGGTTCTTAGTTCTCGCGTTCAATTCTGGAACTAGGTACTTAGTTCTCGCGTTTAATTCTGGATCTAGGTACTTAGTTCTCGCGTTTAATTCTGGAACTAGGTACTTAGTTCTAGCGTTTAATTCCCGATCTAGGTACTTAGTTCTCGCGTTTAATTGTCGAACTAGGTACTTATTTCTCGCGATTATTTCTCGAACTAGGTACTTAGTGCTCGCGTTTAATTCTGGAACTAGGTACTTAGTTCTCGCTTTTAATTCTGGAACTAGGTACTTAGTCCTCCGGTTTATTTCTGAAACTAGGTACTTAGTTCTTGCGTTTAATTCTGGAACTGGGTACTTAGTTCTCGCGTTTAATTCTGGAACTAGGTACTAAGTTCTCGCGTTTAATTCTGGAACTAGGTACTTAGTTCCAGCGTTTAATTCTCGAACTAGGTACTTAGTTCTCGCGTTTAATTCTCGAACTAGGTACTTAGTTCTAGCGTTTAATTCTGGATCTAGGTACTTAGTTCTCGCGTTTAATTCTCGAACTAGGTACTTAATTCTCGCGTTTAATTCTGGAACTAGGTACTTAGTTCTCGCGTTTATTTCTGGAACTAGGTACTTAGTGCTCTCGTTTTATTCTGGAACTAGGTACTAAGTCCTCAAACTAGGTACTTAGTTCTGGCGTTTAATTCTCGAACTAGGCACTTAGTTCTAGCGTTTAATTCTCGAACTAGGTACTTAGTTCTCGCGTTTAATTCTCGAACTTGGTACTTAGTTCTAGCGTTATATTCTGGAACTGGGTACTTAGTTCTCGCGTTTAATTCTGGAACTAGGTACTTAATTCTTGCGTTTAATTCTGGAACTAGGTACTTAGTTCTCGCGTATAATTCTCGAACAAAGTACTTAGTTCTCGCGTTATTTCTCGAACTAGGTACTTAGTGCTCTCGTTTTATTCTGGAACTAGGTACTTAGTTCTCGCGCTTAATTCTGGAACTAGGTATTTAGTTCTCGCGTTTATTTCTGGAACTAGGTACTTAGATCTCGCGTTTAATTCAGGAACTAGGTACTTAGTTCTTGCGTTTAATTCTGGAACTGGGTACTTAGTTCTCGCGTTTAATTCTGGAACTAGGTACTTAGTTCTCGCGTTTAATTCTAGAACTAGGTACTTAGTTCTCGCGTTTAATTATTCTGGAACTGGGTACTTAGTTCTCGCGTTTAATTCTGGAACTAGGTACTTAGTTCTCGCGTATAATTCTCGAACAAAGTACTTAGTTCTCGCGTTATTTCTCGAACTAGGTACTTAGTGCTCTCGTTTTATTCTGGAACTAGGTACTTAGTTCTCGCGTTTATTTCTGGAACTAGGTACTTAGATCTCGCGTTTAATTCAGGAACTAGGTACTTAGTTCTGGCGTTTAATTCTGGAACTAGGCACTTAGTTCTCGCGTTTATTTCTGGAACTAGGTACTTAGTTCTCGCGTTTAATTCTAGAACTAGGTACTTAGTTCTCGCGTTTAATTCTGGAACTGGGTACTTAGTTCTCGCGTTTAATTCTGGAACTAGGTACTTAGTTCTCGCGTATAATTCTCGAACAAAGTACTTAGTTCTCGCGTTATTTCTCGAACTAGGTACTTAGTGCTCTCGTTTTATTCTGGAACTAGGTACTTAGTTCTCGCGCTTAATTCTGGAACTAGGTATTTAGTTCTCGCGTTTATTTCTGGAACTATGTACTTAGATCTCGCGTTTAATTCAGGAACTAGGTACTTAGTTCTTGCGTTTAATTCTGGAACTGGGTACTTAGTTCTCGCGTTCAATTCTGGAACTAGGTACTTAGTTCTCGCGTTTAATTCTGGAACTAGGTACTAAGTCCTCAAACTAGGTAATTAGTTCTGGCGTTTAATTCTGGAACTAGGCACTTAGTTCTGGCGTTTATTTCTGGAACTAGGTACTTAGTTCTCGCGTTTAATTCTAGAACTAGGTACTTAGTTCTCGCGTTTAATTATTCTGGAACTAGGTACTTATTTCTCGCGTTTAATTCTGGATCTAGGTACTTAGTTCTCGCGTTTAATTCTGGAACTAGGTACTTATTTCTCGCGTTTAATTCTGGAACTGGGTACTTAGTCCTCCGGTTTATTTCTGGAACTAGGTACTTAGTTCTTGCGTTTAATTTTGGAACTGGGTACTTAGTTCTTTCTTTTCATTCTGGAACTAGGTACTAAGTTCTGGCGTTTAATTCTGGAACTAGGTACTTAGTTCCCGCGTTTAATTCTGGATCTAGGTACTTAGTTCTCGCGTTTAATTCTGGAACTAGGTACTTAGTTCTAGCGTTTAATTCTCGATCTAGGTACTTAGTTCTCGCGTTTAATTGTCGAACTAGGTACTTATTTCTCGCGTTTATTTCTCGCACTAGGTACTTAGTGCTCGCGTTTAATTCTGGAACTAGGTACTTAGTTCTTGCGTTTAATTCTGGAACTGGGTACTTAGATCTCGCGTTTAATTCTGGAACTAGGTACTTAGTTCTCGCGTTTAATTCTGGAACTAGGTACTTAGTTCTCGCGTTTAATTCTGGAACTAGGTACTTAGTTCTCGCGTTTAATTCTGGAACTGGGTTCTTAGTCCTCGGGTTTATTTCTGGAACTAGGTACTTAGTTCTTGCGTTTAATTCTGGAACTGGGTACTTAGTTCTCGCGTTTAATTCTGGAACTAGGTACTTAGTTCTCGCGTTTATTTCTCGATCTAGGTACTTCGTTCTCGCGTTTATTTCTGGAACTAGGTTCTTAGTTCTCGCGTTCAATTCTGGAACTAGGTACTTAGTTCTCGCGTTTAATTCTGGATCTAGGTACTTAGTTCTCGCGTTTAATTCTGGAACTAGGTACTTAGTTCTCGCGTTTAATTATTCTGGAACTAGGTACTTATTTCTCGCGTTTAATTCTGGATCTAGGTACTTAGTTCTAGCGTTTAATTCTCGATCTAGGTACTTAGTTCTCGCGTTTAATTGTCGAACTAGGTACTTATTTCTCGCGTTTATTTCTCGCACTAGGTACTTAGTGCTCGCGTTTAATTCTGGAACTAGGTACTTAGTTCTTGCGTTTAATTCTGGAACTGGGTACTTAGATCTCGCGTTTAATTCTGGAACTAGGTACTTAGTTCTCGCGTTTAATTCTGGAACTAGGTACTTAGTTCTCGCGTTTAATTCTGGAACTAGGTACTTAGTTCTCGCGTTTAATTCTGGAACTGGGTTCTTAGTCCTCGGGTTTATTTCTGGAACTAGGTACTTAGTTCTTGCGTTTAATTCTGGAACTGGGTACTTAGTTCTCGCGTTTAATTCTGGAACTAGGTACTTAGTTCTCGCGTTTATTTCTCGATCTAGGTACTTCGTTCTCGCGTTTATTTCTGGAACTAGGTTCTTAGTTCTCGCGTTCAATTCTGGAACTAGGTACTTAGTTCTCGCGTTTAATTCTGGATCTAGGTACTTAGTTCTCGCGTTTAATTCTGGAACTAGGTACTTAGTTCTAGCGTTTAATTCCCGATCTAGGTACTTAGTTCTCGCGTTTAATTGTCGAACTAGGTACTTATTTCTCGCGATTATTTCTCGAACTAGGTACTTAGTGCTCGCGTTTAATTCTGGAACTAGGTACTTAGTTCTCGCTTTTAATTCTGGAACTAGGTACTTAGTCCTCCGGTTTATTTCTGAAACTAGGTACTTAGTTCTTGCGTTTAATTCTGGAACTGGGTACTTAGTTCTCGCGTTTAATTCTGGAACTAGGTACTAAGTTCTCGCGTTTAATTCTGGAACTAGGTACTTAGTTCCAGCGTTTAATTCTCGAACTAGGTACTTAGTTCTCGCGTTTAATTCTCGAACTAGGTACTTAGTTCTAGCGTTTAATTCTGGATCTAGGTACTTAGTTCTCGCGTTTAATTCTCGAACTAGGTACTTAATTCTCGCGTTTAATTCTGGAACTAGGTACTTAGTTCTCGCGTTTATTTCTGGAACTAGGTACTTAGTGCTCTCGTTTTATTCTGGAACTAGGTACTAAGTCCTCAAACTAGGTACTTAGTTCTGGCGTTTAATTCTCGAACTAGGCACTTAGTTCTAGCGTTTAATTCTCGAACTAGGTACTTAGTTCTCGCGTTTAATTCTCGAACTTGGTACTTAGTTCTAGCGTTATATTCTCGAACTAGGTACTTAGTTCTCGCGTTTAATTCTCGAACTAGGTACTTAATTCTTGCGTTTAATTCTGGAACTAGGCACTTAGTTGTCGCGTTTATTTCTGGAACTAGGTACTTAGTTCTCGCGTTTGATTCTAGAACTAGGTACTTAGTTCTCGCGTTTAATTCTGGAACTGGGTACTTAGTTCTCGCGTTTAATTCTGGAACTAGGTACTTAGTTCTCGCGTATAATTCTCGAACAAGGTACTTATTTCTCGCGTTTATTTCTCGAACTAGGTACTTAGTGCTCTCGTTTTATTCTGGAACTAGGTACTTACTTCTCGCATTTAATTCTGGAACAAGGTACTTAGTTCTCGCGCTTAATTCTGGAACTAGGTATTTAGTTCTCGCGTTTATTTCTGGAACTAGGTACTTAGATCTCGCGTTTAATTCAGGAACTAGGTACTTAGTTCTTGCGTTTAATTCTGGAACTGGGTACTTAGTTCTCGCGTTTAATTCTGGAACTAGGTACTTAGTTCTCGCGTTTATTTCTGGAACTAGGTTCTTAGTTCTAGCGTTTAATTTTCGAACTAGGTACTTAGTTCTCGCGTTTAATTCTCGAACTAGGTACTTAGTTCTAGCGTTTAATTCTGGATCTAGGTACTTACTTCACGCGTTTAATTCTCGAACTAGGTACTTAATTCTCGCGTTTAATTCTGGAACTAGGTACTTAGTTCTCGCGTTTATTTTTTGAACTAGGTACTTAGTGCTCTCGTTTTATTCTGGAACTAGGTACTAAGTCCTCAAACTAGGTACTTAGTTCTGGCGTTTAATTCTCGAACTAGGTACTTAGTTCTCGCGTTTAATTCTCGAACTTGGTACTTAGTTCTAGCGTTATATTCTCGAACTAGGTACTTAGTTCTCGCGTTTAATTCTCGAACTAGGTACTTAATTCTCGCGTTTAATTCTGGAACTAGGTACTTAGTTCTCGCGTTTATTTCTCGAACTAGGTACTTAGTGCTCTCGTTTTATTCTGGAACTAGGTACTAAGTCCTCAAACTAGGTACTTAGTTCTGGCGTTTAATTCTGGAACTAGGCACTTAGTTGTCGCGTTTATTTCTGGAACTAGGTACTTAGTTCTCGCGTTTAATTCTAGAACTAGGTACTTAGTTCTAGCGTTTAATTCTGGAACTAGGTACTTAGTTCTAGCGTTTAATTCTCGATCTAGGTACTTAGTTCTCGCGTTTAATTGTCGAACTAGGTACTTATTTCTCGCGTTTATTTCTCGAACTAGGTACTTAGTGCTCGCGTTTAATTCTGGAACTAGGAACTTAGTTCTTGCGTTTAATTCTGGAACTGGGTACTTAGATCTCGCGTTTAATTCTGGAACTAGGTACTTAGTTCTCGCGTTTAATTCTGGAACTAGGTACTTAGTTCTCGCGTTTAATTCTGGAACTAGGTACTTAGTTCTCGCGTTTAATTCTCGAACTTGGTACTTAGTTCTAGCGTTATATTCTCGAACTAGGTACTTAGTTCTCGCGTTTAATTCTCGAACTAGGTACTTAATTCTTGCGTTTTAAACTGGAACTAGGTACTTAGTTCTCGCGTTTATTTCTCGAACTAGGTACTTGTGCTCTCGTTTTATTCTGGAACTAGGTACTTAGTTCTGGCGTTTAATTCTGGAACTAGGCACTTAGTTGTCGCGTTTATTTCTGGAACTAGGTACTTAGTTCTCGCGTTTGATTCTAGAACTAGGTACTTAGTTCTCGCGTTTAATTCTGGAACTGGGTACTTAGTTCTCGCGTTTAATTCTGGAACTAGGTACTTAGTTCTCGCGTATAATTCTCGAACAAGGTACTTATTTCTCGCGTTTATTTCTCGAACTAGGTACTTAGTGCTCTCGTTTTATTCTGGAACTAGGTACTTACTTCTCGCATTTAATTCTGGAACAAGGTACTTAGTTCTCGCGCTTAATTCTGGAACTAGGTATTTAGTTCTCGCGTTTATTTCTGGAACTAGGTACTTAGATCTCGCGTTTAATTCAGGAACTAGGTACTTAGTTCTTGCGTTTAATTCTGGAACTGGGTACTTAGTTCTCGCGTTTAATTCTGGAACTAGGTACTTAGTTCTCGCGTTTATTTCTGGAACTAGGTTCTTAGTTCTAGCGTTTAATTTTCGAACTAGGTACTTAGTTCTCGCGTTTAATTCTCGAACTAGGTACTTAGTTCTAGCGTTTAATTCTGGATCTAGGTACTTACTTCACGCGTTTAATTCTCGAACTAGGTACTTAATTCTCGCGTTTAATTCTGGAACTAGGTACTTAGTTCTCGCGTTTATTTCTCGAACTAGGTACTTAGTGCTCTCGTTTTATTCTGGAACTAGGTACTAAGTCCTCAAACTAGGTACTTAGTTCTGGCGTTTAATTCTGGAACTAGGCACTTAGTTGTCGCGTTTATTTCTGGAACTAGGTACTTAGTTCTCGCGTTTAATTCTAGAACTAGGTACTTAGTTCTAGCGTTTAATTCTGGAACTAGGTACTTAGTTCTAGCGTTTAATTCTCGATCTAGGTACTTAGTTCTCGCGTTTAATTGTCGAACTAGGTACTTATTTCTCGCGTTTATTTCTCGAACTAGGTACTTAGTGCTCGCGTTTAATTCTGGAACTAGGAACTTAGTTCTTGCGTTTAATTCTGGAACTGGGTACTTAGATCTCGCGTTTAATTCTGGAACTAGGTACTTAGTTCTCGCGTTTAATTCTGGAACTAGGTACTTAGTTCTCGCGTTTAATTCTGGAACTAGGTACTTAGTTCTCGCGTTTAATTCTCGAACTTGGTACTTAGTTCTAGCGTTATATTCTCGAACTAGGTATTTAGTTCTCGCGTTTATTTCTCGAACTAGGTACTTAGTTCTAGCGTTTAATTCTGGATCTAGGTACTTACTTCACGCGTTTAATTCTCGAACTAGGTACTTAATTCTCGCGTTTAATTCTGGAACTAGGTACTTAGTTCTCGCGTTTATTTCTCGAACTAGGTACTTAGTGCTCTCGTTTTATTCTGGAACTAGGTACTAAGTCCTCAAACTAGGTACTTAGTTCTGGCGTTTAATTCTGGAACTAGGCACTTAGTTGTCGCGTTTATTTCTGGAACTAGGTACTTAGTTCTCGCGTTTAATTCTAGAACTAGGTACTTAGTTCTAGCGTTTAATTCTGGAACTAGGTACTTAGTTCTAGCGTTTAATTCTCGATCTAGGTACTTAGTTCTCGCGTTTAATTGTCGAACTAGGTACTTATTTCTCGCGTTTATTTCTCGAACTAGGTACTTAGTGCTCGCGTTTAATTCTGGAACTAGGAACTTAGTTCTTGCGTTTAATTCTGGAACTGGGTACTTAGATCTCGCGTTTAATTCTGGAACTAGGTACTTAGTTCTCGCGTTTATTTCTCGAACTAGGTACTTAGTGCTCTCGTTTTATTCTGGAACTAGGTACTTACTTCTCGCATTTAATTCTGGAACAAGGTACTTAGTTCTCGCGCTTAATTCTGGAACTAGGTATTTAGTTCTCGCGTTTATTTCTGGAACTAGGTACTTAGATCTCGCGTTTAATTCAGGAACTAGGTACTTAGTTCTTGCGTTTAATTCTGGAACTGGGTACTTAGTTCTCGCGTTTAATTCTGGAACTAGGTACTTAGTTCTCGCGTTTATTTCTGGAACTAGGTTCTTAGTTCTAGCGTTTAATTTTCGAACTAGGTACTTAGTTCTCGCGTTTAATTCTCGAACTAGGTACTTAGTTCTAGCGTTTAATTCTGGATCTAGGTACTTACTTCACGCGTTTAATTCTCGAACTAGGTACTTAATTCTCGCGTTTAATTCTGGAACTAGGTACTTAGTTCTCGCGTTTATTTCTCGAACTAGGTACTTAGTGCTCTCGTTTTATTCTGGAACTAGGTACTAAGTCCTCAAACTAGGTACTTAGTTCTGGCGTTTAATTCTGGAACTAGGCACTTAGTTGTCGCGTTTATTTCTGGAACTAGGTACTTAGTTCTCGCGTTTAATTCTAGAACTAGGTACTTAGTTCTAGCGTTTAATTCTGGAACTAGGTACTTAGTTCTAGCGTTTAATTCTCGATCTAGGTACTTAGTTCTCGCGTTTAATTGTCGAACTAGGTACTTATTTCTCGCGTTTATTTCTCGAACTAGGTACTTAGTGCTCGCGTTTAATTCTGGAACTAGGAACTTAGTTCTTGCGTTTAATTCTGGAACTGGGTACTTAGATCTCGCGTTTAATTCTGGAACTAGGTACTTAGTTCTCGCGTTTAATTCTGGAACTAGGTACTTAGTTCTCGCGTTTAATTCTGGAACTAGGTACTTAGTTCTCGCGTTTAATTCTCGAACTTGGTACTTAGTTCTAGCGTTATATTCTCGAACTAGGTACTTAGTTCTCGCGTTTAATTCTCGAACTAGGTACTTAATTCTTGCGTTTTAAACTGGAACTAGGTACTTAGTTCTCGCGTTTATTTCTCGAACTAGGTACTTGTGCTCTCGTTTTATTCTGGAACTAGGTACTTAGTTCTGGCGTTTAATTCTGGAACTAGGCACTTAGTTGTCGCGTTTATTTCTGGAACTAGGTACTTAGTTCTCGCGTTTGATTCTAGAACTAGGTACTTAGTTCTCGCGTTTAATTCTGGAACTGGGTACTTAGTTCTCGCGTTTAATTCTGGAACTAGGTACTTAGTTCTCGCGTATAATTCTCGAACAAGGTACTTATTTCTCGCGTTTATTTCTCGAACTAGGTACTTAGTGCTCTCGTTTTATTCTGGAACTAGGTACTTACTTCTCGCATTTAATTCTGGAACAAGGTACTTAGTTCTCGCGCTTAATTCTGGAACTAGGTATTTAGTTCTCGCGTTTATTTCTGGAACTAGGTACTTAGATCTCGCGTTTAATTCAGGAACTAGGTACTTAGTTCTTGCGTTTAATTCTGGAACTGGGTACTTAGTTCTCGCGTTTAATTCTGGAACTAGGTACTTAGTTCTCGCGTTTATTTCTGGAACTAGGTTCTTAGTTCTAGCGTTTAATTTTCGAACTAGGTACTTAGTTCTCGCGTTTAATTCTCGAACTAGGTACTTAGTTCTAGCGTTTAATTCTGGATCTAGGTACTTACTTCACGCGTTTAATTCTCGAACTAGGTACTTAATTCTCGCGTTTAATTCTGGAACTAGGTACTTAGTTCTCGCGTTTATTTCTCGAACTAGGTACTTAGTGCTCTCGTTTTATTCTGGAACTAGGTACTAAGTCCTCAAACTAGGTACTTAGTTCTGGCGTTTAATTCTCGAACTAGGTACTTAGTTCTCGCGTTTAATTCTCGAACTTGGTACTTAGTTCTAGCGTTATATTCTCGAACTAGGTACTTAGTTCTCGCGTTTAATTCTCGAACTAGGTACTTAATTCTCGCGTTTAATTCTGGAACTAGGTACTTAGTTCTCGCGTTTATTTCTCGAACTAGGTACTTAGTGCTCTCGTTTTATTCTGGAACTAGGTACTAAGTCCTCAAACTAGGTACTTAGTTCTGGCGTTTAATTCTGGAACTAGGCACTTAGTTGTCGCGTTTATTTCTGGAACTAGGTACTTAGTTCTCGCGTTTAATTCTAGAACTAGGTACTTAGTTCTAGCGTTTAATTCTGGAACTAGGTACTTAGTTCTAGCGTTTAATTCTCGATCTAGGTACTTAGTTCTCGCGTTTAATTGTCGAACTAGGTACTTATTTCTCGCGTTTATTTCTCGAACTAGGTACTTAGTGCTCGCGTTTAATTCTGGAACTAGGAACTTAGTTCTTGCGTTTAATTCTGGAACTGGGTACTTAGATCTCGCGTTTAATTCTGGAACTAGGTACTTAGTTCTCGCGTTTAATTCTGGAACTAGGTACTTAGTTCTCGCGTTTAATTCTGGAACTAGGTACTTAGTTCTCGTGTTTAATTCTCGAACTTGGTACTTAGTTCTAGCGTTATATTCTCGAACTAGGTACTTAGTTCTCGCGTTTAATTCTCGAACTAGGTACTTAATTCTCGTGTTTAATTCTGGAACTAGGTACTTAGTTCTCGCGTTTATTTCTCGAACTAGGTACTTAGTTCTCGCGTTTAATTCTAGAACTAGGTACTTAGTTCTAGCGTTTAATTCTGGAACTAGGTACTTAGTTCTAGCGTTTAATTCTCGATCTAGGTACTTAGTTCTCGCGTTTAATTGTCGAACTAGGTACTTATTTCTCGCGTTTATTTCTCGAACTAGGTACTTAGTGCTTGCGTTTAATTCTGGAACTAGGAACTTAGTTCTTGCGTTTAATTCTGGAACTGGGTACTTAGATCTCGCGTTTAATTCTGGAACTAGGTACTTAGTTCTCGCGTTTAATTCTGGAACTAGGTACTTAGTTCTCGCGTTTAATTCTAGAACTAGGTACTTAGTTCTAGCGTTTAATTCTGGAACTAGGTACTTAGTTCTAGCGTTTAATTCTCGATCTAGGTACTTAGTTCTCGCGTTTAATTGTCGAACTAGGTACTTATTTCTCGCGTTTATTTCTCGAACTAGGTACTTAGTGCTCGCGTTTAATTCTGGAACTAGGAACTTAGTTCTTGCGTTTAATTCTGGAACTGGGTACTTAGATCTCGCGTTTAATTCTGGAACTAGGTACTTAGTTCTCGCGTTTAATTCTGGAACTAGGTACTTAGTTCTCGCGTTTAATTCTGGAACTAGGTACTTAGTTCTCGCGTTTAATTCTGGAACTGGGTACTTAGTTCTAGCGTTTAATTCTCGATCTAGGTACTTAGTTCTCGCGTTTAATTGTCGAACTAGGTACTTATTTCTTCCGTATAATTATGGAACTGGGTGCTTAGCTCTCGCGTTTAATTCTGGAACTAGGTACTTAGTTCTCGCGTTTATTTCTCGAACTAGGTACTTAGTGCTCTCGTTTTATTCTGGAACTAGGTAGTAAGTCCTCAAACTAGGTACTTAGTTCTCGCGTTTAATTCTGGAACTAGGCACTTAGTTGTCGCGTTTATTTCTGGAACTAGGTACTTAGTTCTCGCGTTTAATTCTAGAACTAGGTACTTAGTTCTAGCGTTTAATTCTGGAACTAGGTACTTAGTTCTAGCGTTTAATTCTCGATCTAGGTACTTAGTTCTCGCGTTTAATTGTCGAACTAGGTACTTATTTCTCGCGTTTATTTCTCGAACTAGGTACTTAGTGCTCGCGTTTAATTCTGGAACTAGGAACTTAGTTCTTGCGTTTAATTCTGGAACTGGGTACTTAGATCTCGCGTTTAATTCTGGAACTAGGTACTTAGTTCTCGCGTTTAATTCTGGAACTAGGTACTTAGTTCTCGCGTTTAATTCTGGAACTAGGTACTTAGTTCTCGCGTTTAATTCTGGAACTGGGTACTTAGTTCTAGCGTTTAATTCTCGATCTAGGTACTTAGTTCTCGCGTTTAATTGTCGAACTAGGTACTTATTTCTTCCGTATAATTATGGAACTGGGTGCTTAGCTCTCGCGTTAAATTCTGGAACTAGGTACTTAGTTCTCGCGTTTATTTCTCGAACTAGGTACTTAGTGCTCTCGTTTTATTCTGGAACTAGGTACTAAGTCCTCAAACTAGGTACTTAGTTCTCGCGTTTAATTCTGGAACTAGGTACTTAGTTCTCGCGTTTAATTCTGGAACTGGGTGCTTAGTTCTCGCGTTAAATTCTGGAACTAGGTACTTAGTTCTCGCGTTTAATTCTGGAACTAGGCACTTAGTTCTAGCGTTTAATTCTCGATCTAGGTACTTAGTTCTCGCGCTTAATTGTCGAACTAGGTACTTATTTCTTCCGTATAATTATGGAACTGGGTGCTTAGCTCTCGCGTTTAATTCTGGAACTAGGTACTTAGTTCTCGCGTTTATTTCTCGAACTAGGTACTTAGTGCTCTCGTTTTATTCTGGAACTAGGTACTAAGTCCTCAAACTAGGTACTTAGTTCTGGCGTTTAATTCTGGAACTAGGCACTTAGTTGTCGCGTTTATTTCTGGAACTAGGTACTTAGTTCTCGCGTTTAATTCTAGAACTAGGTACTTAGTTCTAGCGTTTAATTCTGGAACTAGGTACTTAGTTCTAGCGTTTAATTCTCGATCTAGGTACTTAGTTCTCGCGTTTAATTGTCGAACTAGGTACTTATTTCTCGCGTTTATTTCTCGAACTAGGTACTTAGTGCTCGCGTTTAATTCTGGAACTAGGAACTTAGTTCTTGCGTTTAATTCTGGAACTGGGTACTTAGATCTCGCGTTTAATTCTGGAACTAGGTACTTAGTTCTTGCGTTTAATTCTGGAACTGGGTACTTAGTTCTCGCGTTTAATTCTGGAACTAGGTACTTAGTTCTCGCGTTTAATTCTGGAACTGGGTACTTAGTCCTCGGGTTTATTTCTGGAACTAGGTACTTAGTTCTTGCGTTTAATTCTGGAACTGGGTACTTAGTTCTCGCGTTAAATTCTGGAACTAGGTACTTAGTTCTCGCGTTTAATTCTGGAACTAGGCACTTAGTTCTAGCGTTTAATTCTCGATCTAGGTACTTAGTTCTCGCGTTTAATTGTCGAACTAGGTACTTATTTCTTCCGTATAATTATGGAACTGGGTGCTTAGCTCTCGCGTTTAATTCTGGAACTAGGTACTTAGTTCTCGCGTTTATTTCTCGAACTAGGTACTTAGTGCTCTCGTTTTATTCTGGAACTAGGTACTAAGTCCTCAAACTAGGTACTTACAATGGACCTATTTCTGCTTATAAACGAAATATGCTATGTGTTATATACCAAAAAATCGAGAAAAAAATTAGAAAAACGAAAATCATAGTAGCTCTTCTGAATGGGCAGTGGTTTTTGTGAAATCAGGATGGGAAGCGGCGGGAAATAGATGTGGGGGCGCGAGGTAGTAATTAGTAGGGCGTGGAACGGAGAAAGAGAGAGAAACTCGAGTTTTTCTCTTTTGGACGGAAGCGTAAATGGAGGTTAACATTGGGGGGACCCCTGAAATAGTATTGCACGAGATCGAGACTTTTCACAAAACCAGACGGGCACTAACTATAGGAAGGAAAGCCAAAACAAGGAAAAACCCAACTTTCTTGCTGCCACTCACGGCCTCCGCGCCCTCCACACCCATTTTCCGCCCAATTCCCACCCAGATTTCTCAAAAACGACTGGCCATTCAGACGAGCGACTATGATTTTCATTTTTCTAATTTTTTGCTTGATTTTTTGGTATATAACACATAGCATATTTCGTTTATAAGCAGAAATAGGTCCATTGTTAGTTCTGGCGTTTAATTCTGGAACTAGGCACTTAGTTCTCGCGTTTATTTCTGGAACTAGGTACTTAGTTCTCGCGTTTAATTCTAGAACTAGGTACTTAGTTCTAGCGTTTAATTCTGGAACTAGGTACTTAGTTCTAGCGTTTAATTCTCGATCTAGGTACTTAGTTCTCGCGTTTAATTGTCGAACTAGGTACTTATTTCTCGCGTTTATTTCTCGAACTAGGTACTTAGTGCTCGCGTTTAATTCTGGAACTAGGAACTTAGTTCTTGCGTTTAATTCTGGAACTGGGTACTTAGATCTCGCGTTTAATTCTGGAACTAGGTACTTAGTTCTCGCGTTTAATTCTGGAACTAGGTACTTAGTTCTCGCGTTTAATTCTGGAACTAGGTACTTAGTTCTCGCGTTTAATTCTGGAACTGGGTACTTAATTCTAGCGTTTAATTCTCGATCTAGGTACTTAGTTCTCGCGTTTAATTGTCGAACTAGGTACTTATTTCTTCCGTATAATTATGGAACTGGGTGCTTAGCTCTCGCGTTTAATTCTGGAACTAGGTACTTAGTTCTCGCGTTTATTTCTCGAACTAGGTACTTAGTGCTCTCGTTTTATTCTGGAACTAGGTACTAAGTCCTCAAACTAGGTACTTAGTTCTGGCGTTTAATTCTGGAACTAGGCACTTAGTTGTCGCGTTTATTTCTGGAACTAGGTACTTAGTTCTCGCGTTTAATTCTAGAACTAGGTACTTAGTTCTAGCGTTTAATTCTGGAACTAGGTACTTAGTTCTAGCGTTTAATTCTCGATCTAGGTACTTAGTTCTCGCGTTTAATTGTCGAACTAGGTACTTATTTCTCGCGTTTATTTCTCGAACTAGGTACTTAGTGCTCGCGTTTAATTCTGGAACTAGGAACTTAGTTCTTGCGTTTAATTCTGGAACTGGGTACTTAGATCTCGCGTTTAATTCTGGAACTAGGTACTTAGTTCTCGCGTTTAATTCTGGAACTAGGTACTTAGTTCTCGCGTTTAATTCTGGAACTAGGTACTTAGTTCTCGCGTTTAATTCTGGAACTGGGTACTTAGTCCTCGGGTTTATTTCTGGAACTAGGTACTTAGTTCTTGCGTTTAATTCTGGAACTGGGTACTTAGTTCTGGCGTTTAATTCTGGAACTAGGTACTTAGTTCTCGCGTTTATTTCTCGATCTAGGTACTTCGTTCTCGCGTTTAATTGTCGAACTAGGTACTTATTTCTTGCGTATAATTCTGAAACTGGGTGCTTAGTTCTCGCGTTTAATTCTGGAACTAGGTACTTAGTTCTCGCGTTTATTTCTCGATTCGTTCTCGCGTTTAATTGTCGAACTAGGTACTCATTTCTTGCGTATAATTCTGGAACTGGGTGCTTAGTTCTGGCGTTTAATTCTGGAACTAGGTACTTAGTTCCCGCGTTTAATTCTGGATCTAAGTACTTAGTTCTCGCGCTTAATTCTGGAACTAGGTATTTAGTTCTCGCGTTTATTTCTGGAACTAGGTACTTAGATCTCGCGTTTAATTCAGGAACCAGGTACTTAGTTCTTGCGTTTAATTCTGGAACTGGGTACTTAGTTCTCGCGTTTAATTCTGGAACTAGGTACTTAGTTCTCGCGTTTAATTCTGGAACTGGGTACTTAGTCCTCGGGTTTATTTCTGGAACTAGGTACTTAGTTCTTGCGTTTAATTCTGGAACTGGGTACTTAGATCTCGCGTTTAATTCTGGAACTAGGTACTTAGTTCTCGCGTTTAATTCTGGAACTAGGTACTTAGTTCTCGCGTTTAATTCTGGAACTAGGTACTTAGTTCTCGCGTTTAATTCTGGAACTGGGTACTTAGTCCTCGGGTTTATTTCTGGAACTAGGTACTTAGTTCTTGCGTTTAATTCTGGAACTGGGTACTTAGTTCTCGCGTTTATTTCTCGATCTAGGTACTTCGTTCTCGCGTTTAATTGTCGAACTAGGTACTTATTTCTTGCGTATAATTCTGAAACTGGGTGCTTAGTTCTCGCGTTTAATTCTGGAACTAGGTACTTAGTTCTCGCGTTTATTTCTCGATTCGTTCTCGCGTTTAATTGTCGAACTAGGTACTCATTTCTTGCGTATAATTCTGGAACTGGGTGCTTAGTTCTGGCGTTTAATTCTGGAACTAGGTACTTAGTTCCCGCGTTTAATTCTGGATCTAAGTACTTAGTTCTCGCGCTTAATTCTGGAACTAGGTATTTAGTTCTCGCGTTTATTTCTGGAACTAGGTACTTAGATCTCGCGTTTAATTCAGGAACCAGGTACTTAGTTCTTGCGTTTAATTCTGGAACTGGGTACTTAGTTCTCGCGTTTAATTCTGGAACTAGGTACTTAGTTCTCGCGTTTAATTCTGGAACTGGGTACTTAGTTCTCGCGTTTAATTCTGGAACTGGGTACTTAGTCCTCGGGTTTATTTCTGGAACTAGGTACTTAGTTCTTGCGTTTAATTCTGGAACTGGGTACTTAGTTCTCGCGTTAAATTCTGGAACTAGGTACTTAGTTCTCGCGTTTAATTCTGGAACTAGGCACTTAGTTCTAGCGTTTAATTCTCGATCTAGGTACTTAGTTCTGGCGTTTAATTCTCGAACTAGGTACTTAGTTCTCGCGTTTAATTCTCGAACTTGGTACTTAGTTCTAGCGTTATATTCTCGAACTAGGTACTTAGTTCTCGCGTTTAATTCTCGAACTAGGTACTTAATTCTCGCGTTTAATTCTGGAACTAGGTACTTAGTTCTCGCGTTTATTTCTCGAACTAGGTACTTAGTGCTCTCGTTTTATTCTGGAACTAGGTACTAAGTCCTCAAACTAGGTACTTAGTTCTGGCGTTTAATTCTGGAACTAGGCACTTAGTTGTCGCGTTTAATTCTGGAACTAGGTACTTAGTTCTAGCGTTTAATTCTCGATCTAGGTACTTAGTTCTCGCGTTTAATTGTCGAACTAGGTACTTATTTCTCGCGTTTATTTCTCGAACTAGGTACTTAGTGCTCGCGTTTAATTCTGGAACTAGGAACTTAGTTCTTGCGTTTAATTCTGGAACTGGGTACTTAGATCTCGCGTTTAATTCTGGAACTAGGTACTTAGTTCTCGCGTTTAATTCTGGAACTAGGTACTTAGTTCTCGCGTTTAATTCTGGAACTAGGTACTTAGTTCTCGCGTTTAATTCTCGAACTTGGTACTTAGTTCTAGCGTTATATTCTCGAACTAGGTACTTAGTTCTCGCGTTTAATTCTCGAACTAGGTACTTAATTCTCGTGTTTAATTCTGGAACTAGGTACTTAGTTCTCGCGTTTAATTCTAGAACTAGGTACTTAGTTCTAGCGTTTAATTCTGGAACTAGGTACTTATTTCTAGCGTTTAATTCTCGATCTAGGTACTTAGTTCTCGCGTTTAATTGTCGAACTAGGTACTTATTTCTCGCGTTTATTTCTCGAACTAGGTACTTAGTGCTCGCGTTTAATTCTGGAACTAGGAACTTAGTTCTTGCGTTTAATTCTGGAACTGGGTACTTAGATCTCGCGTTTAATTCTGGAACTAGGTACTTAGTTCTCGCGTTTAATTCTGGAACTAGGTACTTAGTTCTCGCGTTTAATTCTGGAACTAGGTACTTAGTTCTCGCGTTTAATTCTCGAACTTGGTACTTAGTTCTAGCGTTATATTCTCGAACTAGGTACTTAGTTCTCGCGTTTAATTCTCGAACTAGGTACTTAATTCTCGTGTTTAATTCTGGAACTAGGTACTTAGTTCTCGCGTTTATTTCTCGAACTAGGTACTTAGTGCTCTCGTTTTATTCTGGAACTAGGTACTAAGTCCTCAAACTAGGTACTTAGTTCTGGCGTTTAATTCTGGAACTAGGCACTTAGTTGTCGCGTTTATTTCTGGAACTAGGTACTTAGTTCTCGCGTTTAATTCTAGAACTAGGTACTTAGTTCTAGCGTTTAATTCTGGAACTAGGTACTTAGTTCTAGCGTTTAATTCTCGATCTAGGTACTTAGTTCTCGCGTTTAATTGTCGAACTAGGTACTTATTTCTCGCGTTTATTTCTCGAACTAGGTACTTAGTGCTCGCGTTTAATTCTGGAACTAGGAACTTAGTTCTTGCGTTTAATTCTGGAACTGGGTACTTAGATCTCGCGTTTAATTCTGGAACTAGGTACTTAGTTCTCGCGTTTAATTCTGGAACTAGGTACTTAGTTCTCGCGTTTAATTCTGGAACTAGGTACTTAGTTCTCGCGTTTAATTCTGGAACTGTGTACTTAGTTCTAGCGTTTAATTCTCGATCTAGGTACTTAGTTCTCGCGTTTAATTGTCGAACTAGGTACTTATTTCTTCCGTATAATTATGGAACTGGGTGCTTAGCTCTCGCGTTTAATTCTGGAACTAGGTACTTAGTTCTCGCGTTTATTTCTCGAACTAGGTACTTAGTGCTCTCGTTTTATTCTGGAACTAGGTACTAAGTCCTCAAACTAGGTACTTAGTTCTCGCGTTTAATTCTGGAACTAGGTACTTAGTTCTCGCGTTTAATTCTGGAACTAGGTACTTAGTTCTCGCGTTAAATTCTGGAACTAGGTACTTAGTTCTCGCGTTTAATTCTGGAACTAGGCACTTAGTTCTAGCGTTTAATTCTCGATCTAGGTACTTAGTTCTCGCGTTTAATTGTCGAACTAGGTACTTATTTCTTCCGTATAATTATGGAACTGGGTGCTTAGCTCTCGCGTTTAATTCTGGAACTAGGTACTTAGTTCTCGCGTTTATTTCTCGAACTAGGTACTTAGTGCTCTCGTTTTATTCTGGAACTAGGTACTAAGTCCTCAAACTAGGCACTTAGTTGTCGCGTTTATTTCTGGAACTAGGTACTTAGTTGTCGCGTTTAATTCTGGAACTAGGCACTTAGTTCTCGCGTTTATTTCTGGAACTAGGTACTTAGTTCTCGCGTTTAATTCTAGAACTAGGTACTTAGTTCTAGCGTTTATTCTGGAACTAGGTACTTAGTTCTAGCGTTTAATTCTCGATCTAGGTACTTAGTTCTCGCGTTTAATTGTCGAACTAGGTACTTATTTCTCGCGTTTATTTCTCGAACTAGGTACTTAGTGCTCGCGTTTAATTCTGGAACTAGGAACTTAGTTCTTGCGTTTAATTCTGGAACTGGGTACTTAGATCTCGCGTTTAATTCTGGAACTAGGTACTTAGTTCTTGCGTTTAATTCTGGAACTGGGTACTTAGTTCTCGCGTTTAATTCTGGAACTAGGTACTTAGTTCTCGCGTTTAATTCTGGAACTGGGTACTTAGTCCTCGGGTTTATTTCTGGAACTAGGTACTTAGTTCTTGCGTTTAATTCTGGAACTGGGTACTTAGTTCTCGCGTTAAATTCTGGAACTAGGTACTTAGTTCTCGCGTTTAATTCTGGAACTAGGCACTTAGTTCTAGCGTTTAATTCTCGATCTAGGTACTTAGTTCTCGCGTTTAATTGTCGAACTAGGTACTTATTTCTTCCGTATAATTATGGAACTGGGTGCTTAGCTCTCGCGTTTAATTCTGGAACTAGGTACTTAGTTCTCGCGTTTAATTCTCGAACTAGGTACTTAATTCTCGTGTTTAATTCTGGAACTAGGTACTTAGTTCTCGCGTTTAATTCTAGAACTAGGTACTTAGTTCTAGCGTTTAATTCTGGAACTAGGTACTTAGTTCTAGCGTTTAATTCTCGATCTAGGTACTTAGTTCTCGCGTTTAATTGTCGAACTAGGTACTTATTTCTCGCGTTTATTTCTCGAACTAGGTACTTAGTGCTCGCGTTTAATTCTGGAACTAGGAACTTAGTTCTTGCGTTTAATTCTGGAACTGGGTACTTAGATCTCGCGTTTAATTCTGGAACTAGGTACTTAGTTCTCGCGTTTAATTCTGGAACTAGGTACTTAGTTCTCGCGTTTAATTCTGGAACTAGGTACTTAGTTCTCGCGTTTAATTCTCGAACTTGGTACTTAGTTCTAGCGTTATATTCTCGAACTAGGTACTTAGTTCTCGCGTTTAATTCTCGAACTAGGTACTTAATTCTCGTGTTTAATTCTGGAACTAGGTACTTAGTTCTCGCGTTTATTTCTCGAACTAGGTACTTAGTGCTCTCGTTTTATTCTGGAACTAGGTACTAAGTCCTCAAACTAGGTACTTAGTTCTGGCGTTTAATTCTGGAACTAGGCACTTAGTTGTCGCGTTTATTTCTGGAACTAGGTACTTAGTTCTCGCGTTTAATTCTAGAACTAGGTACTTAGTTCTAGCGTTTAATTCTGGAACTAGGTACTTAGTTCTAGCGTTTAATTCTCGATCTAGGTACTTAGTTCTCGCGTTTAATTGTCGAACTAGGTACTTATTTCTCGCGTTTATTTCTCGAACTAGGTACTTAGTGCTCGCGTTTAATTCTGGAACTAGGAACTTAGTTCTTGCGTTTAATTCTGGAACTGGGTACTTAGATCTCGCGTTTAATTCTGGAACTAGGTACTTAGTTCTCGCGTTTAATTCTGGAACTAGGTACTTAGTTCTCGCGTTTAATTCTGGAACTAGGTACTTAGTTCTCGCGTTTAATTCTGGAACTGGGTACTTAGTTCTAGCGTTTAATTCTCGATCTAGGTACTTAGTTCTCGCGTTTAATTGTCGAACTAGGTACTTATTTCTTCCGTATAATTATGGAACTGGGTGCTTAGCTCTCGCGTTTAATTCTGGAACTAGGTACTTAGTTCTCGCGTTTATTTCTCGAACTAGGTACTTAGTGCTCTCGTTTTATTCTGGAACTAGGTACTAAGTCCTCAAACTAGGTACTTAGTTCTCGCGTTTAATTCTGGAACTAGGTACTTAGTTCTCGCGTTTAATTCTGGAACTAGGTACTTAGTTCTCGCGTTAAATTCTGGAACTAGGTACTTAGTTCTCGCGTTTAATTCTGGAACTAGGCACTTAGTTCTAGCGTTTAATTCTCGATCTAGGTACTTAGTTCTCGCGTTTAATTGTCGAACTAGGTACTTATTTCTTCCGTATAATTATGGAACTGGGTGCTTAGCTCTCGCGTTTAATTCTGGAACTAGGTACTTAGTTCTCGCGTTTATTTCTCGAACTAGGTACTTAGTGCTCTCGTTTTATTCTGGAACTAGGTACTAAGTCCTCAAACTAGGTACTTAGTTCTGGCGTTTAATTCTGGAACTAGGCACTTAGTTGTCGCGTTTAATTCTGGAACTAGGCACTTAGTTCTCGCGTTTATTTCTGGAACTAGGTACTTAGTTCTCGCGTTTAATTCTAGAACTAGGTACTTAGTTCTAGCGTTTAATTCTGGAACTAGGTACTTAGTTCTAGCGTTTAATTCTCGATCTAGGTACTTAGTTCTCGCGTTTAATTGTCGAACTAGGTACTTATTTCTCGCGTTTATTTCTCGAACTAGGTACTTAGTGCTCGCGTTTAATTCTGGAACTAGGAACTTAGTTCTTGCGTTTAATTCTGGAACTAGGTACTTAGTTCTTGCGTTTAATTCTGGAACTGGGTACTTAGTTCTCGCGTTTAATTCTGGAACTAGGTACTTAGTTCTCGCGTTTAATTCTGGAACTGGGTACTTAGTCCTCGGGTTTATTTCTGGAACTAGGTACTTAGTTCTTGCGTTTAATTCTGGAACTGGGTACTTAGTTCTCGCGTTAAATTCTGGAACTAGGTACTTAGTTCTCGCGTTTAATTCTGGAACTAGGCACTTAGTTCTAGCGTTTAATTCTCGATCTAGGTACTTAGTTCTCGCGTTTAATTGTCGAACTAGGTACTTATTTCTTCCGTATAATTATGGAACTGGGTGCTTAGCTCTCGCGTTTAATTCTGGAACTAGGTACTTAGTTCTCGCGTTTATTTCTCGAACTAGGTACTTAGTGCTCTCGTTTTATTCTGGAACTAGGTACTAAGTCCTCAAACTAGGTACTTAGTTCTGGCGTTTAATTCTGGAACTAGGCACTTAGTTCTCGCGTTTATTTCTGGAACTAGGTACTTAGTTCTCGCGTTTAATTCTAGAACTAGGTACTTAGTTCTAGCGTTTAATTCTGGAACTAGGTACTTAGTTCTAGCGTTTAATTCTCGATCTAGGTACTTAGTTCTCGCGTTTAATTGTCGAACTAGGTACTTATTTCTCGCGTTTATTTCTCGAACTAGGTACTTAGTGCTCGCGTTTAATTCTGGAACTAGGAACTTAGTTCTTGCGTTTAATTCTGGAACTGGGTACTTAGATCTCGCGTTTAATTCTGGAACTAGGTACTTAGTTCTCGAGTTTAATTCTGGAACTAGGTACTTAGTTCTCGCGTTTAATTCTGGAACTAGGTACTTAGTTCTCGCGTTTAATTCTGGAACTGGGTACTTAGTTCTAGCGTTTAATTCTCGATCTAGGTACTTAGTTCTCGCGTTTAATTGTCGAACTAGGTACTTATTTCTTCCGTATAATTATGGAACTGGGTGCTTAGCTCTCGCGTTTAATTCTGGAACTAGGTACTTAGTTCTCGCGTTTATTTCTCGAACTAGGTACTTAGTGCTCTCGTTTTATTCTGGAACTAGGTACTAAGTCCTCAAACTAGGTACTTAGTTCTGGCGTTTAATTCTGGAACTAGGCACTTAGTTGTCGCGTTTATTTCTGGAACTAGGTACTTAGTTCTCGCGTTTAATTCTAGAACTAGGTACTTAGTTCTAGCGTTTAATTCTGGAACTAGGTACTTAGTTCTAGCGTTTAATTCTCGATCTAGGTACTTAGTTCTCGCGTTTAATTGTCGAACTAGGTACTTATTTCTCGCGTTTATTTCTCGAACTAGGTACTTAGTGCTCGCGTTTAATTCTGGAACTAGGAACTTAGTTCTTGCGTTTAATTCTGGAACTGGGTACTTAGATCTCGCGTTTAATTCTCGAACTTGGTACTTAGTTCTAGCGTTTAATTCTGGAACTAGGTACTTAGTTCTCGCGTTTAATTCTGGAACTAGGTACTTAGTTCTCGCGTTTAATTCTGGAACTGGGTATTTAGTTCTCGCGTTTAATTCTGGAACTAGGTACTTAGTTCTCGCGTTTATTTCTCGATCTAGGTACTTCGTTCTCGCGTTTAATTGTCGAACTAGGTACTTATTTCTTGCGTATAATTCTGAAACTGGGTGCTTAGTTCTCGCGTTTAATTCTGGAACTAGGTACTTAGTTCTCGCGTTTATTTCTCGATTCGTTCTCGCGTTTAATTGTCGAACTAGGTACTCATTTCTTGCGTATAATTCTGGAACTGGGTGCTTAGTTCTGGCGTTTAATTCTGGAACTAGGTACTTAGTTCCCGCGTTTAATTCTGGAACTAGGTACTTAGTTCTCGCGTTTATTTCTCGATCTAGGTACTTCGTTCTCGCGTTTAATTGTCGAACTAGGTACTTATTTCTTGCGTATAATTCTGAAACTGGGTGCTTAGTTCTCGCGTTTAATTCTGGAACTAGGTACTTAGTTCTCGCGTTTATTTCTCGATTCGTTCTCGCGTTTAATTGTCGAACTAGGTACTCATTTCTTGCGTATAATTCTGGAACTGGGTGCTTAGTTCTGGCGTTTAATTCTGGAACTAGGTACTTAGTTCCCGCGTTTAATTCTGGATCTAAGTACTTAGTTCTCGCGCTTAATTCTGGAACTAGGTATTTAGTTCTCGCGTTTATTTCTGGAACTAGGTACTTAGATCTCGCGTTTAATTCAGGAACCAGGTACTTAGTTCTTGCGTTTAATTCTGGAACTGGGTACTTAGTTCTCGCGTTTAATTCTGGAACTAGGTACTTAGTTCTCGCGTTTAATTCTGGAACTGGGTACTTAGTCCTCGGGTTTATTTCTGGAACTAGGTACTTAGTTCTTGCGTTTAATTCTGGAACTGGGTACTTAGTTCTCGCGTTAAATTCTGGAACTAGGTACTTAGTTCTCGCGTTTAATTCTGGAACTAGGCACTTAGTTCTAGCGTTTAATTCTCGATCTAGGTACTTAGTTCTCGCGTTTAATTGTCGAACTAGGTACTTATTTCTTCCGTATAATTATGGAACTGGGTGCTTAGCTCTCGCGTTTAATTCTGGAACTAGGTACTTAGTTCTCGCGTTTATTTCTCGAACTAGGTACTTAGTGCTCTCGTTTTATTCTGGAACTAGGTACTAAGTCCTCAAACTAGGTACTTAGTTCTGGCGTTTAATTCTGGAACTAGGCACTTAGTTCTCGCGTTTATTTCTGGAACTAGGTACTTAGTTCTCGCGTTTAATTCTAGAACTAGGTACTTAGTTCTAGCGTTTAATTCTGGAACTAGGTACTTAGTTCTAGCGTTTAATTCTCGATCTAGGTACTTAGTTCTCGCGTTTAATTGTCGAACTAGGTACTTATTTCTCGCGTTTATTTCTCGAACTAGGTACTTAGTGCTCGCGTTTAATTCTGGAACTAGGAACTTAGTTCTTGCGTTTAATTCTGGAACTGGGTACTTAGATCTCGCGTTTAATTCTGGAACTAGGTACTTAGTTCTCGCGTTTAATTCTGGAACTAGGTACTTAGTTCTCGCGTTTAATTCTGGAACTAGGTACTTAGTTCTCGCGTTTAATTCTGGAACTGGGTACTTAGTTCTAGCGTTTAATTCTCGATCTAGGTACTTAGTTCTCGCGTTTAATTGTCGAACTAGGTACTTATTTCTTCCGTATAATTATGGAACTGGGTGCTTAGCTCTCGCGTTTAATTCTGGAACTAGGTACTTAGTTCTCGCGTTTATTTCTCGAACGAGGTACTTAGTGCTCTCGTTTTATTCTGGAACTAGGTACTAAGTCCTCAAACTAGGTACTTAGTTCTGGCGTTTAATTCTGGAACTAGGCACTTAGTTCTCGCGTTTATTTCTGGAACTAGGTACTTAGTTCTCGCGTTTAATTCTAGAACTAGGTACTTAGTTCTTGCGTTTAATTCTGGAACTGGGTACTTAGTTCTCGCGTTTAATTCTGGAACTAGGTACTTAGTTCTCGCGTTTATTTCTCGATCTAGGTACTTCGTTCTCGCGTTTAATTGTCGAACTAGGTACTTATTTCTTGCGTATAATTCTGAAACTGGGTGCTTAGTTCTCGCGTTTAATTCTGGAACTAGGTACTTAGTTCTCGCGTTTATTTCTCGATTCGTTCTCGCGTTTAATTGTCGAACTAGGTACTCATTTCTTGCGTATAATTCTGGAACTGGGTGCTTAGTTCTGGCGTTTAATTCTGGAACTAGGTACTTAGTTCCCGCGTTTAATTCTGGAACTAGGTACTTAGTTCTCGCGTTTATTTCTCGATCTAGGTACTTCGTTCTCGCGTTTAATTGTCGAACTAGGTACTTATTTCTTGCGTATAATTCTGAAACTGGGTGCTTAGTTCTCGCGTTTAATTCTGGAACTAGGTACTTAGTTCTCGCGTTTATTTCTCGATTCGTTCTCGCGTTTAATTGTCGAACTAGGTACTCATTTCTTGCGTATAATTCTGGAACTGGGTGCTTAGTTCTGGCGTTTAATTCTGGAACTAGGTACTTAGTTCCCGCGTTTAATTCTGGATCTAAGTACTTAGTTCTCGCGCTTAATTCTGGAACTAGGTATTTAGTTCTCGCGTTTATTTCTGGAACTAGGTACTTAGATCTCGCGTTTAATTCAGGAACCAGGTACTTAGTTCTTGCGTTTAATTCTGGAACTGGGTACTTAGTTCTCGCGTTTAATTCTGGAACTAGGTACTTAGTTCTCGCGTTTAATTCTGGAACTGGGTACTTAGTCCTCGGGTTTATTTCTGGAACTAGGTACTTAGTTCTTGCGTTTAATTCTGGAACTGGGTACTTAGTTCTCGCGTTAAATTCTGGAACTAGGTACTTAGTTCTCGCGTTTAATTCTGGAACTAGGCACTTAGTTCTAGCGTTTAATTCTCGATCTAGGTACTTAGTTCTCGCGTTTAATTGTCGAACTAGGTACTTATTTCTTCCGTATAATTATGGAACTGGGTGCTTAGCTCTCGCGTTTAATTCTGGAACTAGGTACTTAGTTCTCGCGTTTATTTCTCGAACTAGGTACTTAGTGCTCTCGTTTTATTCTGGAACTAGGTACTAAGTCCTCAAACTAGGTACTTAGTTCTGGCGTTTAATTCTGGAACTAGGCACTTAGTTCTCGCGTTTATTTCTGGAACTAGGTACTTAGTTCTCGCGTTTAATTCTAGAACTAGGTACTTAGTTCTAGCGTTTAATTCTGGAACTAGGTACTTAGTTCTAGCGTTTAATTCTCGATCTAGGTACTTAGTTCTCGCGTTTAATTGTCGAACTAGGTACTTATTTCTCGCGTTTATTTCTCGAACTAGGTACTTAGTGCTCGCGTTTAATTCTGGAACTAGGAACTTAGTTCTTGCGTTTAATTCTGGAACTGGGTACTTAGATCTCGCGTTTAATTCTGGAACTAGGTACTTAGTTCTCGCGTTTAATTCTGGAACTAGGTACTTAGTTCTCGCGTTTAATTCTGGAACTAGGTACTTAGTTCTCGCGTTTAATTCTGGAACTGGGTACTTAGTTCTAGCGTTTAATTCTCGATCTAGGTACTTAGTTCTCGCGTTTAATTGTCGAACTAGGTACTTATTTCTTCCGTATAATTATGGAACTGGGTGCTTAGCTCTCGCGTTTAATTCTGGAACTAGGTACTTAGTTCTCGCGTTTATTTCTCGAACTAGGTACTTAGTGCTCTCGTTTTATTCTGGAACTAGGTACTAAGTCCTCAAATTAGGTACTTAGTTCTGGCGTTTCATTCTGGAACTAGGCACTTAGTTGTCGCGTTTATTTCTGGAACTAGGTACTTAGTTCTCGCGTTTAATTCTAGAACTAGGTACTTAGTTCTAGCGTTTAATTCTGGAACTAGGTACTTAGTTCTAGCGTTTAATTCTCGATCTAGGTACTTAGTTCTCGCGTTTAATTGTCGAACTAGGTACTTATTTCTCGCGTTTATTTCTCGAACTAGGTACTTAGTGCTCGCGTTTAATTCTGGAACTAGGAACTTAGTTCTTGCGTTTAATTCTGGAACTGGGTACTTAGATCTCGCGTTTAATTCTGGAACTAGGTACTTAGTTCTCGCGTTTAATTCTGGAACTAGGTACTTAGTTCTCGCGTTTAATTCTGGAACTGGGTACTTAGTTCTAGCGTTTAATTCTCGATCTAGGTACTTAGTTCTCGCGTTTAATTGTCGAACTAGGTACTTATTTCTTCCGTATAATTATGGAACTGGGTGCTTAGCTCTCGCGTTTAATTCTGGAACTAGGTACTTAGTTCTCGCGTTTATTTCTCGAACTAGGTACTTAGTGCTCTCGTTTTATTCTGGAACTAGGTACTAAGTCCTCAAACTAGGTACTTAGTTCTCGCGTTTAATTCTGGAACTAGGTACTTAGTTCTCGCGTTTAATTCTGGAACTAGGTACTTAGTTCTCGCGTTAAATTCTGGAACTAGGTACTTAGTTCTCGCGTTTAATTCTGGAACTAGGCACTTAGTTCTAGCGTTTAATTCTCGATCTAGGTACTTAGTTCTCGCGTTTAATTGTCGAACTAGGTACTTATTTCTTCCGTATAATTATGGAACTGGGTGCTTAGCTCTCGCGTTTAATTCTGGAACTAGGTACTTAGTTCTCGCGTTTATTTCTCGAACTAGGTACTTAGTGCTCTCGTTTTATTCTGGAACTAGGTACTAAGTCCTCAAACTAGGTACTTAGTTCTGGCGTTTAATTCTGGAACTAGGCACTTAGTTGTCGCGTTTATTTCTGGAACTAGGTACTTAGTTCTCGCGTTTAATTCTAGAACTAGGTACTTAGTTCTAGCGTTTAATTCTGGAACTAGGTACTTAGTTCTAGCGTTTAATTCTCGATCTAGGTACTTAGTTCTCGCGTTTAATTGTCGAACTAGGTACTTATTTCTCGCGTTTATTTCTCGAACTAGGTACTTAGTGCTAGCGTTTAATTCTGGAACTAGGAACTTAGTTCTTGCGTTTAATTCTGGAACTGGGTACTTAGATCTCGCGTTTAATTCTGGAACTAGGTACTTAGTTCTCGCGTTTAATTCTGGAACTAGGTACTTAGTTCTCGCGTTTAATTCTGGAACTAGGTACTTAGTTCTCGCGTTTAATTCTGGAACTGGGTACTTAGTCCTCGGGTTTATTTCTGGAACTAGGTACTTAGTTCTTGCGTTTAATTCTGGAACTGGGTACTTAGTTCTCGCGTTTAATTCTGGAACTAGGTACTTAGTTCTCGCGTTTATTTCTCGATCTAGGTACTTCGTTCTCGCGTTTAATTGTCGAACTAGGTACTTATTTCTTGCGTATAATTCTGAAACTGGGTGCTTAGTTCTCGCGTTTAATTCTGGAACTAGGTACTTAGTTCTCGCGTTTATTTCTCGATTCGTTCTCGCGTTTAATTGTCGAACTAGGTACTCATTTCTTGCGTATAATTCTGGAACTGGGTGCTTAGTTCTGGCGTTTAATTCTGGAACTAGGTACTTAGTTCCCGCGTTTAATTCTGGATCTAAGTACTTAGTTCTCGCGCTTAATTCTGGAACTAGGTATTTAGTTCTCGCGTTTATTTCTGGAACTAGGTACTTAGATCTCGCGTTTAATTCAGGAACCAGGTACTTAGTTCTTGCGTTTAATTCTGGAACTGGGTACTTAGTTCTCGCGTTTAATTCTGGAACTAGGTACTTAGTTCTCGCGTTTAATTCTGGAACTGGGTACTTAGTCCTCGGGTTTATTTCTGGAACTAGGTACTTAGTTCTTGCGTTTAATTCTGGAACTGGGTACTTAGTTCTCGCGTTAAATTCTGGAACTAGGTACTTAGTTCTCGCGTTTAATTCTGGAACTAGGCACTTAGTTCTAGCGTTTAATTCTCGATCTAGGTACTTAGTTCTCGCGTTTAATTGTCAAACTAGGTACTTATTTCTTGCGTATAATTCTGGAACTGGGTGCTTAGTTCTGGCGTTTAATTCTGGAACTAGGTACTTAGTTCTTGCGTTTAATTCTGGATCTAGGTACTTAGTTCTCGCGTTTAATTCTGGAACTAGGTACTTAGTTCTCGCGTTTAATTCTGGAACTAGGTACTTAGTTCTTGCGTTTAATTCTGGAACTGGGTACTTAGTTCTCGCGTTTAATTCTGGAACTAGGTACTTAGTTCTCGCGTTTATTTCTCGATCTAGGTACTTCGTTCTCGCGTTTAATTGTCGAACTAGGTACTTATTTCTTGCGTATAATTCTGAAACTGGGTGCTTAGTTCTCGCGTTTAATTCTGGAACTAGGTACTTAGTTCTCGCGTTTATTTCTCGATTCGTTCTCGCGTTTAATTGTCGAACTAGGTACTCATTTCTTGCGTATAATTCTGGAACTGGGTGCTTAGTTCTGGCGTTTAATTCTGGAACTAGGTACTTAGTTCCCGCGTTTAATTCTGGAACTAGGTACTTAGTTCTCGCGTTTAATTCTAGAACTAGGTACTTAGTTCTAGCGTTTAATTCTGGAACTAGGTACTTAGTTCTAGCGTTTAATTCTCGATCTAGGTACTTAGTTCTCGCGTTTAATTGTCGAACTAGGTACTTATTTCTCGCGTTTATTTCTCGAACTAGGTACTTAGTTCTCGCGTTTAATTGTCAAACTAGGTACTTATTTCTTGCGTATAATTCTGGAACTGGGTGCTTAGTTCTGGCGTTTAATTCTGGAACTAGGTACTTAGTTCCCGCGTTTAATTCTGGATCTAGGTACTTAGTTCTCGCGTTTAATTCTGGAACAAGGTACTTAGTTCTCGCGTTTAATTCTGGAACTAGGTACTTAGTTCTTGCGTTTAATTCTGGAACTGGGTACTTAGTTCTCGCGTTTATTTCTCGATTCGTTCTCGCGTTTAATTGTCGAACTAGGTACTCATTTCTTGCGTATAATTCTGGAACTGGGTGCTTAGTTCCCGCGTTTAATTCTGGATCTAGGTACTTAGTTCCCGCGTTTAATTCTGGATCTAGGTACTTAGTTCTCGCGTTTAATTCTGGAACTAGGTACTTAGTTCTCGCGTTTAATTCTGGAACTAGGTACTTAGTTCTTGCGTTTAATTCTGGAACTGGGTACTTAGTTCTGGCGTTTAATTCTGGAACTAGGCACTTAGTTGTCGCGTTTATTTCTGGAACTAGGTACTTAGTTCTCGCGTTTAATTCTAGAACTAGGTACTTAGTTCTAGCGTTTAATTCTGGAACTAGGTACTTAGTTCTAGCGTTTAATTCTCGATCTAGGTACTTAGTTCTCGCGTTTAATTGTCGAACTAGGTACTTATTTCTCGCGTTTATTTCTCGAACTAGGTACTTAGTGCTCGCTTTTAATTCTGGAACTAGGAACTTAGTTCTTGCGTTTAATTCTGGAACTGGGTACTTAGATCTCGCGTTTAATTCTGGAACTAGGTACTTAGTTCTCGCGTTTAATTCTGGAACTAGGTACTTAGTTCTCGCGTTTAATTCTGGAACTAGGTACTTAGTTCTCGCGTTTAATTCTGGAACTGGGTACTTAGTCCTCGGGTTTATTTCTGGAACTAGGTACTTAGTTCTTGCGTTTAATTCTGGAACTGGGTACTTAGTTCTCGCGTTTAATTCTGGAACTAGGTACTTAGTTCTCGCGTTTATTTCTCGATCTAGGTACTTCGTTCTCGCGTTTAATTGTCGAACTAGGTACTTATTTCTTGCGTATAATTCTGAAACTGGGTGCTTAGTTCTCGCGTGTAATTCTGGAACTAGGTACTTAGTTCTCGCGTTTATTTCTCGATTCGTTCTCGCGTTTAATTGTCGAACTAGGTACTCATTTCTTGCGTATAATTCTGGAACTGGGTGCTTAGTTCTGGCGTTTAATTCTGGAACTAGGTACTTAGTTCCCGCGTTTAATTCTGGATCTAAGTACTTAGTTCTCGCGCTTAATTCTGGAACTAGGTATTTAGTTCTCGCGTTTATTTCTGGAACTAGGTACTTAGATCTCGCGTTTAATTCAGGAACCAGGTACTTAGTTCTTGCGTTTAATTCTGGAACTGGGTACTTAGTTCTCGCGTTTAATTCTGGAACTAGGTACTTAGTTCTCGCGTTTAATTCTGGAACTGGGTACTTAGTCCTCGGGTTTATTTCTGGAACTAGGTACTTAGTTCTTGCGTTTAATTCTGGAACTGGGTACTTAGTTCTCGCGTTAAATTCTGGAACTAGGTACTTAGTTCTCGCGTTTAATTCTGGAACTAGGCACTTAGTTCTAGCGTTTAATTCTCGATCTAGGTACTTAGTTCTCGCGTTTAATTGTCAAACTAGGTACTTATTTCTTGCGTATAATTCTGGAACTGGGTGCTTAGTTCTGGCGTTTAATTCTGGAACTAGGTACTTAGTTCCCGCGTTTAATTCTGGATCTAGGTACTTAGTTCTCGCGTTTAATTCTGGAACTAGGTACTTAGTTCTCGCGTTTAATTCTGGAACTAGGTACTTAGTTCTTGCGTTTAATTCTGGAACTGGGTACTTAGTTCTCGCGTTTAATTCTGGAACTAGGTACTTAGTTCTCGCGTTTATTTCTCGATCTAGGTACTTCGTTCTCGCGTTTAATTGTCGAACTAGGTACTTATTTCTTGCGTATAATTCTGAAACTGGGTGCTTAGTTCTCGCGTTTGATTCTGGAACTAGGTACTTAGTTCTCGCGTTTATTTCTCGATTCGTTCTCGCGTTTAATTGTCGAACTAGGTACTCATTTCTTGCGTATAATTCTGGAACTGGGTGCTTAGTTCTGGCGTTTAATTCTGGAACTAGGTACTTAGTTCCCGCGTTTAATTCTGGAACTAGGTACTTAGTTCTCGCGTTTAATTCTAGAACTAGGTACTTAGTTCTAGCGTTTAATTCTGGAACTAGGTACTTAGTTCTAGCGTTTAATTCTCGATCTAGGTACTTAGTTCTCGCGTTTAATTGTCGAACTAGGTACTTATTTCTCGCGTTTATTTCTCGAACTAGGTACTTAGTTCTCGCGTTTAATTGTCAAACTAGGTACTTATTTCTTGCGTAAAATTCTGGAACTGGGTGCTTAGTTCTGGCGTTTAATTCTGGAACTAGGTACTTAGTTCCCGCGTTTAATTCTGGATCTAGGTACTTAGTTCTCGCGTTTAATTCTGGAACTAGGTACTTAGTTCTCGCGTTTAATTCTGGAACTAGGTACTTAGTTCTTGCGTTTAATTCTGGAACTGGGTACTTAGTTCTCGCGTTTATTTCTCGATTCGTTCTCGCGTTTAATTGTCGAACTAGGTACTCATTTCTTGCGTATAATTCTGGAACTGGGTGCTTAGTTCCCGCGTTTAATTCTGGATCTAGGTACTTAGTTCCCGCGTTTAATTCTGGATCTAGGTACTTAGTTTTCGCGTTTAATTCTGGAACTAGGTACTTAGTTCTCGCGTTTAATTCTGGAACTAGGTACTTAGTTCTTGCGTTTAATTCTGGAACTGGGTACTTAGTTCTCGCGTTTAATTCTGGAACTAGGTACTTAGTTCTCGCGTTTATTTCTCGATCTAGGTACTTCGTTCTCGCGTTTAATTGTCGAACTAGGTACTTATTTCTTGCGTATAATTCTGAAACTGGGTGCTTAGTTCTCGCGTTTAATTCTGGAACTAGGTACTTAGTTCTCGCGTTTATTTCTCGATTCGTTCTCGCGTTTAATTGTCGAACTAGGTACTCATTTCTTGCGTATAATTCTGGAACTGGGTGCTTAGTTCTGGCGTTTAATTCTGGAACTAGGCACTTAGTTCTCGCGTTTATTTCTGGAACTAGGTACTTAGTTCTCGCGTTTAATTCTAGAACTAGGTACTTAGTTCTAGCGTTTAATTCTGGAACTAGGTACTTAGTTCTAGCGTTTAATTCTCGATCTAGGTACTTAGTTCTCGCGTTTAATTGTCGAACTAGGTACTTATTTCTCGCGTTTATTTCTCGAACTAGGTACTTAGTGCTCGCGTTTAATTCTGGAACTAGGAACTTAGTTCTTGCGTTTAATTCTGGAACTGGGTACTTAGATCTCGCGTTTAATTCTGGAACTAGGTACTTAGTTCTCGCGTTTAATTCTGGAACTAGGTACTTAGTTCTCGCGTTTAATTCTGGAACTAGGTACTTAGTTCTTGCGTTTAATTCTGGAACTGGGTACTTAGTTCTCGCGTTTAATTCTGGAACTGGGTACTTAGATCTCGCGTTTAATTCTGGAACTAGGTACTTAGTTCTCGCGTTTAATTCTGGAACTAGGTACTTAGTTCTCGCGTTTAATTCTGGAACTAGGTACTTAGTTCTCGCGTTAAATTCTGGAACTAGGTACTTAGTTCTCGCGTTTAATTCTGGAACTAGGCACTTAGTTCTAGCGTTTAATTCTCGATCTAGGTACTTAGTTCTCGCGTTTAATTGCCAAACTAGGTACTTATTTCTTGCGTATAATTCTGGAACTGGGTGCTTAGTTCTGGCGTTTAATTCTGGAACTAGGTACTTAGTTCCCGCGTTTAATTCTGGATCTAGGTACTTAGTTCTCGCGTTTAATTCTGGAACTAGGTACTTAGTTCTCGCGTTTAATTCTGGAACTAGGTACTTAGTTCTTGCGTTTAATTCTGGAACTGGGTACTTAGTTCTCGCGTTTAATTCTGGAACTAGGTACTTAGTTCTCGCGTTTATTTCTCGATCTAGGTACTTCGTTCTCGCGTTTAATTGTCGAACTAGGTACTTATTTCTTGCGTATAATTCTGAAACTGGGTGCTTAGTTCTCGCGTTTAATTCTGGAACTAGGTACTTAGTTCTCGCGTTTATTTCTCGATTCGTTCTCGCGTTTAATTGTCGAACTAGGTACTCATTTCTTGCGTATAATTCTGGAACTGGGTGCTTAGTTCTGGCGTTTAATTCTGGAACTAGGCACTTAGTTCTCGCGTTTATTTCTGGAACTAGGTACTTAGTTCTCGCGTTTAATTCTAGAACTAGGTACTTAGTTCTAGCGTTTAATTCTGGAACTAGGTACTTAGTTCTAGCGTTTAATTCTCGATCTAGGTACTTAGTTCTCGCGTTTAATTGTCGAACTAGGTACTTATTTCTCGCGTTTATTTCTCGAACTAGGTACTTAGTGCTCGCGTTTAATTCTGGAACTAGGAACTTAGTTCTTGCGTTTAATTCTGGAACTGGGTACTTAGATCTCGCGTTTAATTCTGGAACTAGGTACTTAGTTCTCGCGTTTAATTCTGGAACTAGGTACTTAGTTCTCGCGTTTAATTCTGGAACTAGGTACTTAGTTCTTGCGTTTAATTCTGGAACTGGGTACTTAGTTCTCGCGTTTAATTCTGGAACTGGGTACTTAGATCTCGCGTTTAATTCTGGAACTAGGTACTTAGTTCTCGCGTTTAATTCTGGAACTAGGTACTTAGTTCTCGCGTTTAATTCTGGAACTAGGTACTTAGTTCTCGCGTTTAATTCTGGAACTAGGTACTTAGTTCTCGCGTTTAATTCTGGAACTAGGTACTTAGTTCTTGCGTTTAATTCTGGAACTGGGTACTTAGTTCTCGCGTTTAATTCTGGAACTAGGTACTTAGTTCTCGCGTTTATTTCTCGATCTAGGTACTTCGTTCTCGCGTTTAATTGTCGAACTAGGTACTTATTTCTTGCGTATAATTCTGAAACTGGGTGCTTAGTTCTCGCGTTTAATTCTGGAACTAGGTACTTAGTTCTCGCGTTTATTTCTCGATTCGTTCTCGCGTTTAATTGTCGAACTAGGTACTCATTTCTTGCGTATAATTCTGGAACTGGGTGCTTAGTTCTGGCGTTTAATTCTGGAACTAGGTACTTAGTTCCCGCGTTTAATTCTGGATCTAAGTACTTAGTTCTCGCGCTTAATTCTGGAACTAGGTATTTAGTTCTCGCGTTTATTTCTGGAACTAGGTACTTAGATCTCGCGTTTAATTCAGGAACCAGGTACTTAGTTCTTGCGTTTAATTCTGGAACTGGGTACTTAGTTCTCGCGTTTAATTCTGGAACTAGGTACTTAGTTCTCGCGTTTAATTCTGGAACTGGGTACTTAGTCCTCGGGTTTATTTCTGGAACTAGGTACTTAGTTCTTGCGTTTAATTCTGGAACTGGGTACTTAGTTCTCGCGTTAAATTCTGGAACTAGGTACTTAGTTCTCGCGTTTAATTCTGGAACTAGGCACTTAGTTCTAGCGTTTAATTCTCGATCTAGGTACTTAGTTCTCGCGTTTAATTGTCGAACTAGGTACTTATTTCTTCCGTATAATTATGGAACTGGGTGCTTAGCTCTCGCGTTTAATTCTGGAACTAGGTACTTAGTTCTCGCGTTTATTTCTCGAACTAGGTACTTAGTGCTCTCGTTTTATTCTGGAACTAGGTACTAAGTCCTCAAACTAGGTACTTAGTTCTGGCGTTTAATTCTGGAACTAGGCACTTAGTTCTCGCGTTTATTTCTGGAACTAGGTACTTAGTTCTCGCGTTTAATTCTAGAACTAGGTACTTAGTTCTAGCGTTTAATTCTGGAACTAGGTACTTAGTTCTAGCGTTTAATTCTCGATCTAGGTACTTAGTTCTCGCGTTTAATTGTCGAACTAGGTACTTATTTCTCGCGTTTATTTCTCGAACTAGGTACTTAGTGCTCGCGTTTAATTCTGGAACTAGGAACTTAGTTCTTGCGTTTAATTCTGGAACTGGGTACTTAGATCTCGCGTTTAATTCTGGAACTAGGTACTTAGTTCTCGCGTTTAATTCTGGAACTAGGTACTTAGTTCTCGCGTTTAATTCTGGAACTAGGTACTTAGTTCTCGCGTTTAATTCTGGAACTGGGTACTTAGTTCTAGCGTTTAATTCTCGATCTAGGTACTTAGTTCTCGCGTTTAATTGTCGAACTAGGTACTTATTTCTTCCGTATAATTATGGAACTGGGTGCTTAGCTCTCGCGTTTAATTCTGGAACTAGGTACTTAGTTCTCGCGTTTATTTCTCGAACTAGGTACTTAGTGCTCTCGTTTTATTCTGGAACTAGGTACTAAGTCCTCAAACTAGGTACTTAGTTCTCGCGTTTAATTCTGGAACTAGGTACTTAGTTCTCGCGTTTAATTCTGGAACTAGGTACTTAGTTCTCGCGTTAAATTCTGGAACTAGGTACTTAGTTCTCGCGTTTAATTCTGGAACTAGGCACTTAGTTCTAGCGTTTAATTCTCGATCTAGGTACTTAGTTCTCGCGTTTAATTGTCGAACTAGGTACTTATTTCTTCCGTATAATTATGGAACTGGGTGCTTAGCTCTCGCGTTTAATTCTGGAACTAGGTACTTAGTTCTCGCGTTTATTTCTCGAACTAGGTACTTAGTGCTCTCGTTTTATTCTGGAACTAGGTACTAAGTCCTCAAACTAGGTACTTAGTTCTGGCGTTTAATTCTGGAACTAGGCACTTAGTTCTCGCGTTTATTTCTGGAACTAGGTACTTAGTTCTCGCGTTTAATTCTAGAACTAGGTACTTAGTTCTAGCGTTTAATTCTGGAACTAGGTACTTAGTTCTAGCGTTTAATTCTCGATCTAGGTACTTAGTTCTCGCGTTTAATTGTCGAACTAGGTACTTATTTCTCGCGTTTATTTCTCGAACTAGGTACTTAGTGCTCGCGTTTAATTCTGGAACTAGGAACTTAGTTCTTCCGTTTAATTCTGGAACTGGGTACTTAGATCTCGCGTTTAATTCTGGAACTAGGTACTTAGTTCTCGCGTTTAATTCTGGAACTAGGTACTTAGTTCTCGCGTTTAATTCTGGAACTAGGTACTTAGTTCTCGCGTTTAATTCTGGAACTGGGTACTTAGTTCTAGCGTTTAATTCTCGATCTAGGTACTTAGTTCTCGCGTTTAATTGTCGAACTAGGTACTTATTTCTTCCGTATAATTATGGAACTGGGTGCTTAGCTCTCGCGTTTAATTCTGGAACTAGGTACTTAGTTCTCGCGTTTATTTCTCGAACTAGGTACTTAGTGCTCTCGTTTTATTCTGGAACTAGGTACTAAGTCCTCAAACTAGGTACTTAGTTCTCGCGTTTAATTCTGGAACTAGGTACTTAGTTCTCGCGTTTAATTCTGGAACTAGGTACTTAGTTCTCGCGTTAAATTCTGGAACTAGGTACTTAGTTCTCGCGTTTAATTCTGGAACTAGGCACTTAGTTCTAGCGTTTAATTCTCGATCTAGGTACTTAGTTCTCGCGTTTAATTGTCGAACTAGGTACTTATTTCTTCCGTATAATTATGGAACTGGGTGCTTAGCTCTCGCGTTTAATTCTGGAACTAGGTACTTAGTTCTCGCGTTTATTTCTCGAACTAGGTACTTAGTGCTCTCGTTTTATTCTGGAACTAGGTACTAAGTCCTCAAACTAGGTACTTAGTTCTGGCGTTTAATTCTGGAACTAGGCACTTAGTTGTCGCGTTTATTTCTGGAACTAGGTACTTAGTTCTCGCGTTTAATTCTAGAACTAGGTACTTAGTTCTAGCGTTTAATTCTGGAACTAGGTACTTAGTTCTAGCGTTTAATTCTCGATCTAGGTACTTAGTTCTCGCGTTTAATTGTCGAACTAGGTACTTATTTCTCGCGTTTATTTCTCGAACTAGGTACTTAGTGCTCGCGTTTAATTCTGGAACTAGGAACTTAGTTCTTGCGTTTAATTCTGGAACTGGGTACTTAGATCTCGCGTTTAATTCTGGAACTAGGTACTTAGTTCTTGCGTTTAATTCTGGAACTGGGTACTTAGTTCTCGCGTTTAATTCTGGAACTAGGTACTTAGTTCTCGCGTTTAATTCTGGAACTGGGTACTTAGTCCTCGGGTTTATTTCTGGAACTAGGTACTTAGTTCTCGCGTTTAATTCTGGAACTAGGTACTTAGTTCTCGCGTTAAATTCTGGAACTAGGTACTTAGTTCTCGCGTTTAATTCTGGAACTAGGCACTTAGTTCTAGCGTTTAATTCTCGATCTAGGTACTTAGTCCTCGCGTTTAATTGTCGAACTAGGTACTTATTTCTTCCGTATAATTATGGAACTGGGTGCTTAGCTCTCGCGTTTAATTCTGGAACTAGGTACTTAGTTCTCGCGTTTATTTCTCCAACTAGGTACTTAGTGCTCTCGTTTTATTCTGGAACTAGGTACTAAGTCCTCAAACTAGGTACTTAGTTCTGGCGTTTAATTCTGGAACTAGGCACTTAGTTCTTGCGTTTATTTCTGGAACTAGGTACTTAGTTCTCGCGTTTAATTCTAGAACTAGGTACTTAGTTCTAGCGTTTAATTCTGGAACTAGGTACTTAGTTCTAGCGTTTAATTCTCGATCTAGGTACTTAGTTCTCGCGTTTAATTGTCGAACTAGGTACTTATTTCTCGCGTTTATTTCTCGAACTAGGTACTTAGTGCTCGCGTTTAATTCTGGAACTAGGAACTTAGTTCTTGCGTTTAATTCTGGAACTGGGTACTTAGATCTCGCGTTTAATTCTGGAACTAGGTACTTAGTTCTCGCGTTTAATTCTGGAACTAGGTACTTAGTTCTCGCGTTTAATTCTGGAACTAGGTACTTAGTTCTCGCGTTTAATTCTGGAACTGGGTACTTAGTTCTAGCGTTTAATTCTCGATCTAGGTACTTAGTTCTCGCGTTTAATTGTCGAACTAGGTACTTATTTCTTCCGTATAATTATGGAACTGGGTGCTTAGCTCTCGCGTTTAATTCTGGAACTAGGTACTTAGTTCTCGCGTTTATTTCTCGAACTAGGTACTTAGTGCTCTCGTTTTATTCTGGAACTAGGTACTAAGTCCTCAAACTAGGTACTTAGTTCTCGCGTTTAATTCTGGAACTAGGTACTTAGTTCTCGCGTTTAATTCTGGAACTAGGTACTTAGTTCTCGCGTTAAATTCTGGAACTAGGTACTTAGTTCTCGCGTTTAATTCTGGAACTAGGCACTTAGTTCTAGCGTTTAATTCTCGATCTAGGTACTTAGTTCTCGCGTTTAATTGTCGAACTAGGTACTTATTTCTCGCGTTTATTTCTCGAACTAGGTACTTAGTGCTCGCGTTTAATTCTGGAACTAGGAACTTAGTTCTTGCGTTTAATTCTGGAACTGGGTACTTAGATCTCGCGTTTAATTCTGGAACTAGGTACTTAGTTCTTGCGTTTAATTCTGGAACTGGGTACTTAGTTCTCGCGTTTAATTCTGGAACTAGGTACTTAGTTCTCGCGTTTAATTCTGGAACTGGGTACTTAGTCCTCGGGTTTATTTCTGGAACTAGGTACTTAGTTCTCGCGTTTAATTCTGGAACTAGGTACTTAGTTCTCGCGTTAAATTCTGGAACTAGGTACTTAGTTCTCGCGTTTAATTCTGGAACTAGGCACTTAGTTCTAGCGTTTAATTCTCGATCTAGGTACTTAGTCCTCGCGTTTAATTGTCGAACTAGGTACTTATTTCTTCCGTATAATTATGGAACTGGGTGCTTAGCTCTCGCGTTTAATTCTGGAACTAGGTACTTAGTTCTCGCGTTTATTTCTCGAACTAGGTACTTAGTGCTCTCGTTTTATTCTGGAACTAGGTACTAAGTCCTCAAACTAGGTACTTAGTTCTGGCGTTTAATTCTGGAACTAGGCACTTAGTTCTTGCGTTTATTTCTGGAACTAGGTACTTAGTTCTCGCGTTTAATTCTAGAACTAGGTACTTAGTTCTAGCGTTTAATTCTGGAACTAGGTACTTAGTTCTAGCGTTTAATTCTCGATCTAGGTACTTAGTTCTCGCGTTTAATTGTCGAACTAGGTACTTATTTCTCGCGTTTATTTCTCGAACTAGGTACTTAGTGCTCGCGTTTAATTCTGGAACTAGGAACTTAGTTCTTGCGTTTAATTCTGGAACTGGGTACTTAGATCTCGCGTTTAATTCTGGAACTAGGTACTTAGTTCTCGCGTTTAATTCTGGAACTAGGTACTTAGTTCTCGCGTTTAATTCTGGAACTAGGTACTTAGTTCTCGCGTTTAATTCTGGAACTGGGTACTTAGTTCTAGCGTTTAATTCTCGATCTAGGTACTTAGTTCTCGCGTTTAATTGTCGAACTAGGTACTTATTTCTTCCGTATAATTATGGAACTGGGTGCTTAGCTCTCGCGTTTAATTCTGGAACTAGGTACTTAGTTCTCGCGTTTATTTCTCGAACTAGGTACTTAGTGCTCTCGTTTTATTCTGGAACTAGGTACTAAGTCCTCAAACTAGGTACTTAGTTCTCGCGTTTAATTCTGGAACTAGGTACTTAGTTCTCGCGTTTAATTCTGGAACTAGGTACTTAGTTCTCGCGTTAAATTCTGGAACTAGGTACTTAGTTCTCGCGTTTAATTCTGGAACTAGGCACTTAGTTCTAGCGTTTAATTCTCGATCTAGGTACTTAGTTCTCGCGTTTAATTGTCGAACTAGGTACTTATTTCTTCCGTATAATTATGGAACTGGGTGCTTAGCTCTCGCGTTTAATTCTGGAACTAGGTACTTAGTTCTCGCGTTTATTTCTCGAACTAGGTACTTAGTGCTCTCGTTTTATTCTGGAACTAGGTACTAAGTCCTCAAACTAGGTACTTAGTTCTGGCGTTTAATTCTGGAACTAGGCACTTAGTTCTCGCGTTTATTTCTGGAACTAGGTACTTAGTTCTCGCGTTTAATTCTAGAACTAGGTACTTAGTTCTAGCGTTTAATTCTGGAACTAGGTACTTAGTTCTAGCGTTTAATTCTCGATCTAGGTACTTAGTTCTCGCGTTTAATTGTCGAACTAGGTACTTATTTCTCGCGTTTATTTCTCGAACTAGGTACTTAGTGCTCGCGTTTAATTCTGGAACTAGGAACTTAGTTCTTGCGTTTAATTCTGGAACTGGGTACTTAGATCTCGCGTTTAATTCTGGAACTAGGTACTTAGTTCTCGCGTTTAATTCTGGAACTAGGTACTTAGTTCTCGCGTTTAATTCTGGAACTAGGTACTTAGTTCTCGCGTTTAATTCTGGAACTGGGTACTTAGTCCTCGGGTTTATTTCTGGAACTAGGTACTTAGTTCTTGCGTTTAATTCTGGAACTGGGTACTTAGTTCTCGCGTTTAATTCTGGAACTAGGTACTTAGTTCTCGCGTTTATTTCTCGATCTAGGTACTTCGTTCTCGCGTTTAATTGTCGAACTAGGTACTTATTTCTTGCGTATAATTCTGAAACTGGGTGCTTAGTTCTCGCGTTTAATTCTGGAACTAGGTACTTAGTTCTCGCGTTTATTTCTCGATTCGTTCTCGCGTTTAATTGTCGAACTAGGTACTCATTTCTTGCGTATAATTCTGGAACTGGGTGCTTAGTTCTGGCGTTTAATTCTGGAACTAGGTACTTAGTTCCCGCGTTTAATTCTGGATCTAAGTACTTAGTTCTCGCGCTTAATTCTGGAACTAGGTATTTAGTTCTCGCGTTTATTTCTGGAACTAGGTACTTAGATCTCGCGTTTAATTCAGGAACCAGGTACTTAGTTCTTGCGTTTAATTCTGGAACTGGGTACTTAGTTCTCGCGTTTAATTCTGGAACTAGGTACTTAGTTCTCGCGTTTAATTCTGGAACTGGGTACTTAGTCCTCGGGTTTATTTCTGGAACTAGGTACTTAGTTCTTGCGTTTAATTCTGGAACTGGGTACTTAGTTCTCGCGTTAAATTCTGGAACTAGGTACTTAGTTCTCGCGTTTAATTCTGGAACTAGGCACTTAGTTCTAGCGTTTAATTCTCGATCTAGGTACTTAGTTCTCGCATTTAATTGTCAAACTGGGTACTTATTTCTTGCGTATAATTCTGGAACTGGGTGCTTAGTTCTGGCGTTTAATTCTGGAACTAGGTACTTAGTTCCCGCGTTTAATTCTGGATCTAGGTACTTAGTTCTCGCGCTTAATTCTGGAACTAGGTATTTAGTTCTCGCGTTTATTTCTGGAACTAGGTACTTAGATCTCGCGTTTAATTCAGGAACTAGGTACTTAGTTCTTGCGTTTAATTCTGGAACTGGGTACTTAGTTCTCGCGTTTAATTCTGGAACTAGGTACTTAGTTCTCGCGTTTATTTCTGGAACTAGGTACTTAGTTCTCGCGTTTATTTCTGGAACTAGTTTCTTAGTTCTCGCGTTCAATTTTGGAACTAGGTACTTAGTTCTCGCGTTTAATTCTGGAACTAGGTACTTAGTTCTCGCGTTTAATTCTGGAACTAGGTACTTAGTTGTCGCGTTAAATTCTGGAACTAGGTACTTAGTTCTCGCGTTTAATTCTGGAACTAGGCACTTAGTTCTAGCGTTTAATTCTCGATCTAGGTACTTAGTTCTCGCGTTTAATTGTCGAACTAGGTACTTATTTCTTCCGTATAATTATGGAACTGGGTGCTTAGCTCTCGCGTTTAATTCTGGAACTAGGTACTTAGTTCTCGCGTTTATTTCTCGAACTAGGTACTTAGTGCTCTCGTTTTATTCTGGAACTAGGTACTAAGTCCTCAAACTAGGTACTTAGTTCTGGCGTTTAATTCTGGAACTAGGCACTTAGTTCTCGCGTTTAATTCTGGAACTGGGTACTTAGTCCTCGGGTTTATTTCTGGAACTAGGTACTTAGTTCTTGCGTTTAATTCTGGAACTGGGTACTTAGTTCTCGCGTTTAATTCTGGAACTAGGTACTTAGTTCTCGCGTTTATTTCTCGATCTAGGTACTTAGTTCTCGCGTTTAATTGTCGAACTAGGTACTTATTTCTCGCGTTTATTTCTCGAACTAGGTACTTAGTGCTCGCGTTTAATTCTGGAACTAGGAACTTAGTTCTCGCGTTTAATTCTGGAACTGGGTACTTAGATCTCGCGTTTAATTCTGGAACTAGGTACTTAGTTCTCGCGTTTAATTCTGGAACTAGGTACTTAGTTCTCGCGTTTAATTCTGGAACTAGGTACTTAGTTCTCGCGTTTAATTCTGGAACTGGGTACTTAGTTCTAGCGTTTAATTCTCGATCTAGGTACTTAGTTCTCGCGTTTAATTGTCGAACTAGGTACTTATTTCTTCCGTATAATTATGGAACTGGGTGCTTAGCTCTCGCGTTTAATTCTGGAACTAGGTACTTAGTTCTCGCGTTTATTTCTCGAACTAGGTACTTAGTGCTCTCGTTTTATTCTGGAACTAGGTACTAAGTCCTCAAACTAGGTACTTAGTTCTCGCGTTTAATTCTGGAACTAGGTACTTAGTTCTCGCGTTTAATTCTGGAACTAGGTACTTAGTTCTCGCGTTAAATTCTGGAACTAGGTACTTAGTTCTCGCGTTTAATTCTGGAACTAGGCACTTAGTTCTAGCGTTTAATTCTCGATCTAGGTACTTAGTTCTCGCGTTTAATTGTCGAACTAGGTACTTATTTCTTCCGTATAATTATGGAACTGGGTGCTTAGCTCTCGCGTTTAATTCTGGAACTAGGTACTTAGTTCTCGCGTTTATTTCTCGAACTAGGTACTTAGTGCTCTCGTTTTATTCTGGAACTAGGTACTAAGTCCTCAAACTAGGTACTTAGTTCTGGCGTTTAATTCTGGAACTAGGCACTTAGTTGTCGCGTTTATTTCTGGAACTAGGTACTTAGTTCTCGCGTTTAATTCTAGAACTAGGTACTTAGTTCTAGCGTTTAATTCTGGAACTAGGTACTTAGTTCTAGCGTTTAATTCTCGATCTAGGTACTTAGTTCTCGCGTTTAATTGTCGAACTAGGTACTTATTTCTCGCGTTTATTTCTCGAACTAGGTACTTAGTGCTCGCGTTTAATTCTGGAACTAGGAACTTAGTTCTTGCGTTTATTTCTGGAACTGGGTACTTAGATCTCGCGTTTAATTCTGGAACTAGGTACTTAGTTCTCGCGTTTAATTCTGGAACTAGGTACTTAGTTCTCGCGTTTAATTCTGGAACTAGGTACTTAGTTCTCGCGTTTAATTCTGGAACTGGGTACTTAGTCCTCGGGTTTATTTCTGGAACTAGGTACTTAGTTCTTGCGTTTAATTCTGGAACTGGGTACTTAGTTCTCGCGTTTAATTCTGGAACTAGGTACTTAGTTCTCGCGTTTATTTCTCGATCTAGGTACTTCGTTCTCGCGTTTAATTGTCGAACTAGGTACTTATTTCTTGCGTATAATTCTGAAACTGGGTGCTTAGTTCTCGCGTTTAATTCTGGAACTAGGTACTTAGTTCTCGCGTTTATTTCTCGATTCGTTCTCGCGTTTAATTGTCGAACTAGGTACTCATTTCTTGCGTATAATTCTGGAACTGGGTGCTTAGTTCTGGCGTTTAATTCTGGAACTAGGTACTTAGTTCCCGCGTTTAATTCTGGATCTAAGTACTTAGTTCTCGCGCTTAATTCTGGAACTAGGTATTTAGTTCTCGCGTTTATTTCTGGAACTAGGTACTTAGATCTCGCGTTTAATTCAGGAACCAGGTACTTAGTTCTTGCGTTTAATTCTGGAACTGGGTACTTAGTTCTCGCGTTTAATTCTGGAACTAGGTACTTAGTTCTCGCGTTTAATTCTGGAACTGGGTACTTAGTCCTCGGGTTTATTTCTGGAACTAGGTACTTAGTTCTTGCGTTTAATTCTGGAACTGGGTACTTAGTTCTCGCGTTAAATTCTGGAACTAGGTACTTAGTTCTCGCGTTTAATTCTGGAACTAGGCACTTAGTTCTAGCGTTTAATTCTCGATCTAGGTACTTAGTTCTCGCGTTTAATTGTCAAACTAGGTACTTATTTCTTGCGTATAATTCTGGAACTGGGTGCTTAGTTCTGGCGTTTAATTCTGGAACTAGGTACTTAGTTCCCGCGTTTAATTCTGGATCTAGGTACTTAGTTCTCGCGCTTAATTCTGGAACTAGGTATTTAGTTCTCGCGTTTATTTCTGGAACTAGGTACTTAGATCTCGCGTTTAATTCAGGAACTAGGTACTTAGTTCTTGCGTTTAATTCTGGAACTGGGTACTTAGTTCTCGCGTTTAATTCTGGAACTAGGTACTTAGTTCTCGCGTTTATTTCTGGAACTAGGTACTTAGTTCTCGCGTTTATTTCTGGAACTAGTTTCTTAGTTCTCGCGTTCAATTTTGGAACTAGGTACTTAGTTCTCGCGTTTAATTCTGGAACTAGGTACTTAGTTCTCGCGTTTAATTCTGGAACTAGGTACTTAGTTCTCGCGTTTAATTCTGGAACTGGGTACTTAGTCCTCGGGTTTATTTTTGGAACTAGGTACTTAGTTCTTGCGTTTAATTCTGGAACTGGGTACTTAGTCCTCGCGTTTAATTCTGGAACTAGGTACTTAGTTCTCGCGTTTATTTCTCGATCTAGGTACTTCGTTCTCGCGTTTAATTGTCGAACTAGGTACTTATTTCTTGCGTATAATTCTGAAACTGGGTGCTTAGTTCTCGCGTTTAATTCTGGAACTAGGTACTTAGTTCTCGCGTTTATTTCTCGATTCGTTCTCGCGTTTAATTGTCGAACTAGGTACTCATTTCTTGCGTATAATTCTGGAACTGGGTGCTTAGTTCTGGCGTTTAATTCTGGAACTAGGTACTTAGTTCCCGCGTTTAATTCTGGATCTAAGTACTTAGTTCTCGCGCTTAATTCTGGAACTAGGTATTTAGTTCTCGCGTTTATTTCTGGAACTAGGTACTTAGATCTCGCGTTTAATTCAGGAACCAGGTACTTAGTTCTTGCGTATAATTATGGTACTGGGTGCTTAGCTCTCGCGTTTAATTCTGGAACTAGGTACTTAGTTCTCGCGTTTATTTCTCGAACTAGGTACTTAGTGCTCTCGTTTTATTCTGGAACTAGGTACTAAGTCCTCAAACTAGGTACTTAGTTCTGGCGTTTAATTCTGGAACTAGGCACTTAGTTCTCGCGTTTAATTCTGGAACTGGGTACTTAGTCCTCGGGTTTATTTCTGGAACTAGGTACTTAGTTCTTGCGTTTAATTCTGGAACTGGGTACTTAGTTCTCGCGTTTAATTCTGGAACTAGGTACTTAGTTCTCGCGTTTATTTCTCGATCTAGGTACTTCGTTCTCGCGTTTAATTGTCGAACTAGGTACTTATTTCTTGCGTATAATTCTGAAACTGGGTGCTTAGTTCTCGCGTTTAATTCTGGAACTGGGTACTTAGATCTCGCGTTTAATTCTGGAACTAGGTACTTAGTTCTCGCGTTTAATTCTGGAACTAGGTACTTAGTTCTCGCGTTTAATTCTGGAACTAGGTACTTAGTTCTCGCGTTTAATTCTGGAACTGGGTACTTAGTCCTCGGGTTTATTTCTGGAACTAGGTACTTAGTTCTTGCGTTTAATTCTGGAACTGGGTACTTAGTCCTCGCGTTTAATTCTGGAACTAGGTACTTAGTTCTCGCGTTTATTTCTCGATCTAGGTACTTAGTTCTCGCGTTTAATTGTCGAACTAGGTACTTATTTCTTGCGTATAATTCTGAAACTGGGTGCTTAGTTCTCGCGTTTAATTCTGGAACTAGGTACTTAGTTCTCGCGTTTATTTCTCGATTCGTTCTCGCGTTTAATTGTCGAACTAGGTACTCAATTCTTGCGTATAATTCTGGAACTGGGTGCTTAGTTCTGGCGTTTAATTCTGGAACTAGGTACTTAGTTCCCGCGTTTAATTCTGGATCTAAGTACTTAGTTCTCGCGCTTAATTCTGGAACTAGGTATTTAGTTCTCGCGTTTATTTCTGGAACTAGGTACTTAGATCTCGCGTTTAATTCAGGAACCAGGTACTTAGTTCTTGCGTTTAATTCTGGAACTGGGTACTTAGTTCTCGCGTTTAATTCTGGAACTAGGTACTTAGTTCTCGCGTTTAATTCTGGAACTGGGTACTTAGTCCTCGGGTTTATTTCTGGAACTAGGTACTTAGTTCTTGCGTTTAATTCTGGAACTGGGTACTTAGTTCTCGCGTTAAATTCTGGAACTAGGTACTTAGTTCTCGCGTTTAATTCTGGAACTAGGCACTTAGTTCTAGCGTTTAATTCTCGATCTAGGTACTTAGTTCTCGCGTTTAATTGTCGAACTAGGTACTTATTTCTTCCGTATAATTATGGAACTGGGTGCTTAGCTCTCGCGTTTAATTCTGGAACTAGGTACTTAGTTCTCGCGTTTATTTCTCGAACTAGGTACTTAGTGCTCTCGTTTTATTCTGGAACTAGGTACTAAGTCCTCAAACTAGGTACTTAGTTCTGGCGTTTAATTCTGGAACTAGGCACTTAGTTGTCGCGTTTATTTCTGGAACTAGGTACTTAGTTCTCGCGTTTAATTCTAGAACTAGGTACTTAGTTCTAGCGTTTAATTCTGGAACTAGGTACTTAGTTCTAGCGTTTAATTGTCGAACTAGGTACTTATTTCTCGCGTTTATTTCTCGAACTAGGTACTTAGTGCTCGCGTTTAATTCTGGAACTAGGAACTTAGTTCTTGCGTTTAATTCTGGAACTGGGTACTTAGATCTCGCGTTTAATTCTGGAACTAGGTACTTAGTTCTCGCGTTTAATTCTGGAACTAGGTACTTAGTTCTCGCGTTTAATTCTGGAACTAGGTACTTAGTTCTCGCGTTTAATTCTGGAACTGGGTACTTAGTCCTCGGGTTTATTTCTGGAACTAGGTACTTAGTTCTTGCGTTTAATTCTGGAACTGGGTACTTAGTTCTCGCGTTTAATTCTGGAACTAGGTACTTAGTTCTCGCGTTTATTTCTCGATCTAGGTACTTCGTTCTCGCGTTTAATTGTCGAACTAGGTACTTATTTCTTGCGTATAATTCTGAAACTGGGTGCTTAGTTCTCGCGTTTAATTCTGGAACTAGGTACTTAGTTCTCGCGTTTATTTCTCGATTCGTTCTCGCGTTTAATTGTCGAACTAGGTACTCATTTCTTGCGTATAATTCTGGAACTGGGTGCTTAGTTCTGGCGTTTAATTCTGGAACTAGGTACTTAGTTCCCGCGTTTAATTCTGGATCTAAGTACTTAGTTCTCGCGCTTAATCCTGGAACTAGGTATTTAGTTCTCGCGTTTATTTCTGGAACTAGGTACTTAGATCTCGCGTTTAATTCAGGAACCAGGTACTTAGTTCTTGCGTTTAATTCTGGAACTGGGTACTTAGTTCTCGCATTTAATTCTGGAACTAGGTACTTAGTTCTCGCGTTTATTTCTGGAACTAGGTTCTTAGTTCTCGGGTTTAATTCTGGAACTAGGTACTTAGTTCTCGCGTTTATTTCTCGATTCGTTCTCGCGTTTAATTGTCAAACTAGGTACTTATTTCTTGCGTATAATTCTGGAACTGGGTGCTTAGTTCTGGCGTTTAATTCTGGAACTAGGTACTTAGTTCCCGCGTTTAATTCTGGATCTAGGTACTTAGTTCTCGCGCTTAATTCTGGAACTAGGTATTTAGTTCTCGCGTTTATTTCTGGAACTAGGTACTTAGATCTCGCGTTTAATTCAGGAACTAGGTACTTAGTTCTTGCGTTTAATTCTGGAACTGGGTACTTAGTTCTCGCGTTTAATTCTGGAACGAGGTACTTAGTTCTCGCGTTTATTTCTGGAACTAGGTTCTTAGTTCTCGCGTTTAATTCTGGAACTAGGTACTTAGTTCTCGCGTTTAATTCTGGAACTGGGTACTTAGTCCTCGGGTTTATTTCTGGAACTAGGTACTTAGTTCTTGCGTTTAATTCTGGAACTGGGTACTTAGTTCTCGCGTTTAATTCTGGAACTAGGTACTTAGTTCTCGCGTTTAATTCTGGAACTAGGTACTTAGTTCTAGCGTTTAATTGTCGAACTAGGTACTTAGATCTCGCGTTTAATTCAGGAACTAGGTACTTAGTTCTTGCGTTTAATTCTGGAACTGGGTACTTAGTTCTCGCGTTCAATTCTGGAACTAGGTACTTAGTTCTCGCGTTTAATTCTGGAACTAGGTACTAAGTCCTCAAACTAGGTAATTAGTTCTGGCGTTTAATTCTGGAACTAGGCACTTAGTTCTCGCGTTTATTTCTGGAACTAGGTACTTAGTTCTCGCGTTTAATTCTAGAACTAGGTACTTAGTTCTCGCGTATAATTCTCGAACAAAGTACTTAGTTCTCGCGTTATTTCTCGAACTAGGTACTTAGTGCTCTCGTTTTATTCTGGAACTAGGTACTTAGTTCTCGCGCTTAATTCTGGAACTAGGTATTTAGTTCTCGCGTTTATTTCTGGAACTAGGTACTTAGATCTCGCGTTTAATTCAGGAACTAGGTACTAAGTTCTGGCGTTTAATTCTGGAACTAGGTACTTAGTTCCCGCGTTTAATTCTGGATCTAGGTACTTAGTTCTCGCGTTTAATTCTGGAACTAGGTACTTAGTTCTCGCGTTTAATTCTGGAACTGGGTACTTAGTCCTCCGGTTTATTTCTGGAACTAGGTACTTAGTTCTTGCGTTTAATTCTGGAACTGGGTACTTAGTTCTTTCTTTTCATTCTGGAACTAGGTACTAAGTTCTGGCGTTTAATTCTGGAACTAGGTACTTAGTTCCCGCGTTTAATTCTGGATCTAAGTACTTAGTTCTCGCGTTTAATTCTGGAACTAGGTACTTAGTTCTAGCGTTTAATTCTCGATCTAGGTACTTAGTTCTCGCGTTTAATTGTCGAACTAGGTACTTATTTCTCGCGTTTATTTCTCGAACTAGGTACTTAGTGCTCGCGTTTAATTCTGGAACTAGGTACTTAGTTCTTGCGTTTAATTCTGGAACTGGGTACTTAGATCTCGCGTTTAATTCTGGAACTAGGTACTTAGTTCTCGCGTTTAATTCTGGAACTAGGTACTTAGTTCTCGCGTTTAATTCTGGAACTAGGTACTTAGTTCTCGCGTTTAATTCTGGAACTGGGTTCTTAGTCCTCGGGTTTATTTCTGGAACTAGGTACTTAGTTCTTGCGTTTAATTCTGGAACTGGGTACTTAGTTCTCGCGTTTAATTCTGGAACTAGGTACTTAGTTCTCGCGTTTATTTCTCGATCTAGGTACTTCGTTCTCGCGTTTATTTCTGGAACTAGGTTCTTAGTTCTCGCGTTCAATTCTGGAACTAGGTACTTAGTTCTCGCGTTTAATTCTGGATCTAGGTACTTAGTTCTCGCGTTTAATTCTGGAACTAGGTACTTAGTTCTAGCGTTTAATTCCCGATCTAGGTACTTAGTTCTCGCGTTTAATTGTCGAACTAGGTACTTATTTCTCGCGATTATTTCTCGAACTAGGTACTTAGTGCTCGCGTTTAATTCTGGAACCAGGTACTTAGTTCTCGCTTTTAATTCTGGAACTAGGTACTTAGTCCTCCGGTTTATTTCTGGAACTAGGTACTAAGTTCTCGCGTTTAATTCTGGAACTAGTTACTTAGTTCTAGCGTTTAATTCTCGAACTAGGTACTTAGTTCTCGCGTTTAATTCTCGAACTAGGTACTTAGTTCTAGCGTTTAATTCTGGATCTAGGTACTTAGTTCTCGCGTTTAATTCTCGAACTAGGTACTTAATTCTCGCGTTTAATTCTGGAACTAGGTACTTAGTTCTCGCGTTTATTTCTGGAACTAGGTACTTAGTGCTCTCGTTTTATTCTGGAACTAGGTACTAAGTCCTCAAACTAGGTACTTAGTTCTGGCGTTTAATTCTGGAACTAGGCACTTAGTTCTAGCGTTTAATTCTCGAACTAGGTACTTAGTTCTCGCGTTTAATTCTCGAACTTGGTACTTAGTTCTAGCGTTATATTCTCGAACTAGGTACTTAGTTCTCGCGTTTAATTCTCGAACTAGGTACTTAATTCTTGCGTTTAATTCTGGAACTAGGTACTTAGTTCTCGCGTTTATTTCTCGAACTAGGTACTTGTGCTCTCGTTTTATTCTGGAACTAGGTACTTAGTTCTGGCGTTTAATTCTGGAACTAGGCACTTAGTTGTCGCGTTTATTTCTGGAACTAGGTACTTAGTTCTCGCGTTTGATTCTAGAACTAGGTACTTAGTTCTCGCGTTTAATTCTGGAACTGGGTACTTAGTTCTCGCGTTTAATTCTGGAACTAGGTACTTAGTTCTCGCGTATAATTCTCGAACAAGGTACTTATTTCTCGCGTTTATTTCTCGAACTAGGTACTTAGTGCTCTCGTTTTATTCTGGAACTAGGTACTTACTTCTCGCATTTAATTCTGGAACAAGGTACTTAGTTCTCGCGCTTAATTCTGGAACTAGGTATTTAGTTCTCGCGTTTATTTCTGGAACTAGGTACTTAGATCTCGCGTTTAATTCAGGAACTAGGTACTTAGTTCTTGCGTTTAATTCTGGAACTGGGTACTTAGTTCTCGCGTTTAATTCTGGAACTAGGTACTTAGTTCTCGCGTTTATTTCTGGAACTAGGTTCTTAGTTCTAGCGTTTAATTTTCGAACTAGGTACTTAGTTCTCGCGTTTAATTCTCGAACTAGGTACTTAGTTCTAGCGTTTAATTCTGGATCTAGGTACTTATTTCACGCGTTTAATTCTCGAACTAGGTACTTAATTCTCGCGTTTAATTCTGGAACTAGGTACTTAGTTCTCGCGTTTATTTCTCGAACTAGGTACTTAGTGCTCTCGTTTTATTCTGGAACTAGGTACTAAGTCCTCAAACTAGGTACTTAGTTCTGGCGTTTAATTCTCGAACTAGGTACTTAGTTCTCGCGTTTAATTCTCGAACTTGGTACTTAGTTCTAGCGTTATATTCTCGAACTAGGTACTTAGTTCTCGCGTTTAATTCTCGAACTAGGTACTTAATTCTCGCGTTTAATTCTGGAACTAGGTACTTATTTATCGCGTTTATTTCTCGAACTAGGTACTTAGTGCTCTCGTTTTATTCTGGAACTAGGTACTAAGTCCTCAAACTAGGTACTTAGTTCTGGCGTTTAATTCTGGAACTAGGCACTTAGTTGTCGCGTTTATTTCTGGAACTAGGTACTTAGTTCTAGCGTTTAATTCTGGAACTAGGTACTTAGTTCTAGCGTTTAATTCTCGATCTAGGTACTTAGTTCTCGCGTTTAATTGTCGAACTAGGTACTTATTTCTCGCGTTTATTTCTCGAACTAGGTACTTAGTGCTCGCGTTTAATTCTGGAACTAGGAACTTAGTTCTTGCGTTTAATTCTGGAACTGGGTACTTAGATCTCGCGTTTAATTCTGGAACTAGGTACTTAGTTCTCGCGTTTAATTCTGGAACTAGGTACTTAGTTCTCGCGTTTAATTCTGGAACTAGGTACTTAGTTCTCGCGTTTAATTCTGGAACTGGGTACTTAGTCCTCGGGTTTATTTCTGGAACTAGGTACTTAGTTCTTGCGTTTAATTCTGGAACTGGATACTTAGTTCTCGCGTTTAATTCTGGAACTAGGTACTTAGTTCTCGCGTTTATTTCTCGATCTAGGTACTTCGTTCTCGCGTTTAATTGTCGAACTAGGTACTTATTTCTTGCGTATAATTCTGAAACTGGGTGCTTAGTTCTCGCGTTTAATTCTGGAACTAGGTACTTAGTTCTCGCGTTTATTTCTCGATTCGTTCTCGCGTTTAATTGTCGAACTAGGTACTCATTTCTTGCGTATAATTCTGGAACTGGGTGCTTAGTTCTGGCGTTTAATTCTGGAACTAGGTACTTAGTTCCCGCGTTTAATTCTGGATCTAAGTACTTAGTTCTCGCGCTTAATTCTGGAACTAGGTATTTAGTTCTCGCGTTTATTTCTGGAACTAGGTACTTAGATCTCGCGTTTAATTCAGGAACCAGGTACTTAGTTCTTGCGTTTAATTCTGGAACTGGGTACTTAGTTCTCGCGTTTAATTCTGGAACTAGGTACTTAGTTCTCGCGTTTATTTCTGGAACTAGGTTCTTAGTTCTCGCGTTTAATTCTGGAACTAGGTACTTAGTTCTCGCGTTTATTTCTCGATTCGTTCTCGCGTTTAATTGTCAAACTAGGTACTTATTTCTTGCGTATAATTCTGGAACTGGGTGCTTAGTTCTGGCGTTTAATTCTGGAACTAGGTACTTAGTTCCCGCGTTTAATTCTGGATCTAGGTACTTAGTTCTCGCGCTTAATTCTGGAACTAGGTATTTAGTTCTCGCGTTTATTTCTGGAACTAGGTACTTAGATCTCGCGTTTAATTCAGGAACTAGGTACTTAGTTCTTGCGTTTAATTCTGGAACTGGGTACTTAGTTCTCGCGTTTAATTCTGGAACTAGGTACTTAGTTCTCGCGTTTATTTCTGGAACTAGGTTCTTAGCTCTCGCGTTTAATTCTGGAACTAGGTACTTAGTTCTCGCGTTTAATTCTGGAACTAGGTACTTAGTTCTCGCGTTTATTTCTGGAACTAGGTTCTTAGTTCTCGCGTTTAATTCTGGAACTAGGTACTTAGTTCTCGCGTTTAATTCTGGAACTGGGTACTTAGTCCTCGGGTTTATTTCTGGAACTAGGTACTTAGTTCTAGCGTTTAATTCTCGATCTAGGTACTTCGTTGTCGCGTTTAATTGTCGAACTAGGTACTTAGATCTCGCGTTTAATTCAGGAACTAGGTACTTAGTTCTTGCGTTTAATTCTGGAACTGGGTACTTAGTTCTCGCGTTCAATTCTGGAACTAGGTACTTAGTTCTCGCGTTTAATTCTGGAACTAGGTACTAAGTCCTCAAACTAAGTAATTAGTTCTGGCGTTTAATTCTGGAACTAGGCACTTAGTTCTCGCGTTTATTTCTGGAACTAGGTACTTAGTTCTCGCGTTTAATTCTAGAACTAGGTACTTAGTTCTCGCGTTTAATTATTCTGGAACTGGGTACTTAGTTCTCGCGTTTAATTCTGGAACTAGGTACTTAGTTCTCGCGTATAATTCTCGAACAAAGTACTTAGTTCTCGCGTTATTTCTCGAACTAGGTACTTAGTGCTCTCGTTTTATTCTGGAACTAGGTACTTAGTTCTCGCGCTTAATTCTGGAACTAGGTATTTAGTTCTCGCGTTTATTTCTGGAACTAGGTACTTAGATCTCGCGTTTAATTCAGGAACTAGGTACTAAGTTCTGGCGTTTAATTCTGGAACTAGGTACTTAGTTCCCGCGTTTAATTCTGGATCTAGGTACTTAGTTCTCGCGTTTAATTCTGGAACTAGGTACTTAGTTCTCGCGTTTAATTCTGGAACTGGGTACTTAGTCCTCCGGTTTATTTCTGGAACTAGGTAGTTAGTTCTTGCGTTTAATTCTGGAACTGGGTACTTAGTTCTTTCTTTTCATTCTGGAACTAGGTACTTAGTTCTCGCGTTTAATTCTGGAACTGGGTACTTAGTCCTCGGGTTTATTTCTCGAACTAGGTACTTAGTGCTCTCGTTTTATTCTGGAACTAGGTACTTAGTTCTCGCGCTTAATTCTGGAACTAGGTATTTAGTTCTCGCGTTTATTTCTGGAACTAGGTACTTAGATCTCGCGTTTAATTCAGGAACTAGGTACTTAGTTCTTGCGTTTAATTCTGGAACTGGGTACTTAGTTCTCGCGTTTAATTCAGGAACTAGGTACTTAGTTCTTGCGTTTAATTCTGGAACTGGGTACTTAGTTCTCGCGTTTAATTCTGGAACTAGGCACTTAGTTCTTTCTTTTCATTCTGGAACTAGGTACTAAGTTCTGGCGTTTAATTCTGGAACTAGGTACTTAGTTCCCGCGTTTAATTCTGGATCTAGGTACTTAGTTCTAGCGTTTAATTCTCGATCTAGGTACTTCGTTGTCGCGTTTAATTGTCGAACTAGGTACTTATTTCTTGCGTATAAATCTGTAACTGGGTGCTTAGTTCTCGCGTTTAATTCTGGAACTAGGTACTAAGTTCTGGCGTTTAATTCTGGAACTAGGTACTTAGTTCCCGCGTTTAATTCTGGAACTAGGTACTTAGTTCTCGCGCGTTTAATTCTGGAACTGGGTACTTAGTTCTCGCGTTTAATTCAGGAACTAGGTACTTAAAAAAAAAAAAAAAAATGAAGGTTTTTAACGTCCCTATGTAACATAGGTTTTTAAGAGACGGACGACAATCATTTTTCCTTTGCTTTACTCCGAAGAACACGGGCTCCGTTTTCGCGGGCTTGCCTTTAAATGGGGGGAGAGAGAAACTGGTGATACCCATTTGGCTCTGGACTTATATTATGCCAGAGAGCGTAGGAAAAAAGCGAGAAAAAACGCTACACAATATCACCAGAAAAAAACTCCCTAGAGTGCTCGGGGAATCGAACCCCGTACAACAAGCAGTATCAGCTCCCTCACTTTACCACTTGCGCTAGTTAAGCAACTCTTGGAACTAGGTACTTAGTTCTTGCGTTTAATTCTGGAACTGGGTACTTAGTTCTCGCGTTTAATTCTGGAACTAGGCACTTAGTTCTTTCTTTTCATTCTGGAACTAGGTACTAAGTTCTGGCGTTTAATTCTGGAACTAGGTACTTAGTTCCCGCGTTTAATTCTGGATCTAGGTACTTAGTTCTCGCGTTTAATTCTGGAACTAGGCACTTAGTTCTAGCGTTTAATTCTCGATCTAGGTACTTCGTTGTCGCGTTTAATTGTCGAACTAGGTACTTATTTCTTGCGTATAAATCTGTAACTGGGTGCTTAGTTCTCGCGTTTAATTCTGGAACTAGGTACTAAGTTCTGGCGTTTAATTCTGGAACTAGGTACTTAGTTCCCGCGTTTAATTCTGGAACTAGGTACTTAGTTCTCGCGTTTAATTCTGGAACTAGGTACTTAGTTCTCGCGTTTAATTCTGGAACTGGGTACTTAGTTCTCGCGTTTAATTCTGGAACTAGGTACTTAGTTCTCGCGTATAATTCTCGAACAAGGTACTTAGTTCTCGCGTTTATTTCTCGAACTAGGTACTTAGTGCTCTCGTTTTATTCTGGAACTAGGTACTTAGTTCTCGCGCTTAATTCTGGAACTAGGTATTTAGTTCTCGCGTTTATTTCTGGAACTAGGTACTTAGATCTCGCGTTTAATTCAGGAACTAGGTACTTAGTTCTTGCGTTTAATTCTGGGACTGGGTTCTTAGTTCTCGCGTTTAATTCTGGAACTAGGTACTTAGTTCTCGCGTTTAATTCTGGAACTAGGTTATTAGTTCTCGCGTTCAATTCTGGAACTAGGTACTTAGTTCTCGCGTTTAATTCTGGAACTAGGTACTTAGTTCCCGCGTTTAATTCTGGATCTAGGTACTTAGTTCTCGCGTTAAATTCTGGAACTAGGTACTTAGTTCTCGCGTTTAATTCTGGAACTGGGTACTTAGTCCTCCGGTTTATTTCTGGAACTAGGTACTTAGTTCTTGCGTTTAATTCTGGAACTGGGTACTTAGTTCTTGCGTTTAATTCTGGAACTGGGTACTTAGTTCTCGCGTTTAATTCTGGAACTTGGCACTTAGTTCTTTCTTTTCATTCTGGAACTAGGTACTAAGTTCTGGCGTTTAATTCTGGAACTAGGTACTTAGTTCCCGCGTTTAATTCTGGATCTAGGTACTTAGTTCTCGCGTTTAATTGTCGAACTAGGTACTTATTTCTCGCGTTTATTTCTCGAACTAGGTACTTAGTGCTCGCGTTTAATTCTGGAACTAGGTACTTAGTTCTTGCGTTTAATTCTGGAACTAGGTACTTAGTTCTCGCGTTTAATTCTGGAACTGGGTACTTAGTTCTCGCGTTTAATTCTGGAACTAGGTACTTAGTTCTCGCGTATAATTCTCGAACTAGGTACTTAGTTCTCGCGTTTAATTCTGGAACTGGGTTCTTAATCCTCGGGTTTATTTCTGGAACTAGGTACTTAGTTCTTGCGTTTAATTCTGGAACTGAGTACTAAGTTCTTGCGTTTAATTCTGGAACTAGGTACTTAGTTCCCGCGTTTAATTCTGGATCTAGGTACTTAGTTCTCGCGTTTAATTCTGGAACTAGGTACTTAGTTCTCGCGTTTAATTCTGGAACTGGGTACTTAGTCCTCCGGTTTATTTCTGGAACTAGGTACTTAGTTCTTGCGTTTAATTCTGGAACTGGGTACTTAGTTCTTTCTTTTCGTTCTGGAACTAGGTACTAATTTCTGGCGTTTAATTCTGGAACTAGGTACTTAGTTCCCGCGTTTAATTCTGGATCAAGCTACTTAGTTCTCGCGTTTAATTCTGGAACTAGGTACTTAGTTCTAGCGTTTAATTCTCGATCTAGGTACTTAGTTCTCGCGTTTAATTGTCGAACTAGGTACTTATTTCTCGCGTTTATTTCTCGAACTAGGTACTTAGTGCTCGCGTTTAATTCTGGAACTAGGTACTTAGTTCTTGCGTTTAATTCTGGAACTGGGTACTTAGATCTCGCGTTTAATTCTGGAACTAGGTACTTAGTTCTCGCGTTTAATTCTGGAACTAGGTACTTAGTTCTCGCGTTTAATTCTGGAACTAGGTACTTAGTTCTCGCGTTTAATTCTGGAACTAGGTACTTAGTTCTCGCGTTTAATTCTGGAACTGGGTACTTAGTCCTCGGGTTTATTTCTCGAACTAGGTACTTAGTGCTCTCGTTTTATTCTGGAACTAGGTACTTAGTTCTCGCGCTTAATTCTGGAACTAGGTATTTAGTTCTCGCGTTTATTTCTGGAACTAGGTACTTAGATCTCGCGTTTAATTCAGGAACTAGGTACTTAGTTCTTGCGTTTAATTCTGGAACTGGGTACTTAGTTCTCGCGTTTAATTCAGGAACTAGGTACTTAGTTCTTGCGTTTAATTCTGCAACTGGGTACTTAGTTCTCGCGTTTAATTCTGGAACTAGGCACTTAGTTCTTTCTTTTCATTCTGGAACTAGGTACTAAGTTCTGGCGTTTAATTCTGGAACTAGGTACTTAGTTCCCGCGTTTAATTCTGGATCTAGGTACTTAGTTCTCGCGTTTAATTGTCGAACTAGGTACTTATTTCTCGCGTTTATTTCTCGAACTAGGTACTTAGTGCTCGCGTTTAATTCTGGAACTAGGTACTTAGTTCTTGCGTTTAATTCTGGAACTAGGTACTTAGTTCTCGCGTTTAATTCTGGAACTGGGTACTTAGTTCTCGCGTTTAATTCTGGAACTAGGTACTTAGTTCTCGCGTATAATTCTCGAACTAGGTACTTAGTTCTCGCGTTTAATTCTGGAACTGGGTTCTTAATCCTCGGGTTTATTTCTGGAACTAGGTACTTAGTTCTTGCGTTTAATTCTGGAACTGAGTACTAAGTTCTTGCGTTTAATTCTGGAACTAGGTACTTAGTTCCCGCGTTTAATTCTGGATCTAGGTACTTAGTTCTCGCGTTTAATTCTGGAACTAGGTACTTAGTTCTCGCGTTTAATTCTGGAACTGGGTACTTAGTCCTCCGGTTTATTTCTGGAACTAGGTACTTAGTTCTTGCGTTTAATTCTGGAACTGGGTACTTAGTTCTTTCTTTTCGTTCTGGAACTAGGTACTAAGTTCTGGCGTTTAATTCTGGAACTAGGTACTTAGTTCTCGCGCTTAATTCTGGAACTAGGTATTTAGTTCTCGCGTTTAATTCTGGAACTAGGTACTAAGTCCTCAAACTAGGTAATTAGTTCTGGCGTTTAATTCTGGAACTAGGCACTTAGTTCTCGCGTTTATTTCTGGAACTAGGTACTTAGTTCTCGCGTTTAATTCTAGAACTAGGTACTTAGTTCTCGCGTTTAATTCTGGAACTGGGTACTTAGTTCTCGCGTTTAATTCTGGAACTAGGTACTTAGTTCTCGCGTATAATTCTCGAACAAAGTACTTAGTTCTCGCGTTATTTCTCGAACTAGGTACTTAGTGCTCTCGTTTTATTCTGGAACTAGGTACTTAGTTCTCGCGCTTAATTCTGGAACTAGGTATTTAGTTCTCGCGTTTATTTCTGGAACTAGGTACTTAGATCTCGCGTTTAATTCAGGAACTAGGTTCTTAGTTCTCGCGTTCAATTCTGGAACTAGGTACTTAGTTCTCGCGTTAAATTCTGGAACTAGGTACTTAGTTCTCGCGTTTAATTCTGGAACTGGGTACTTAGTCCTCCGGTTTATTTCTGGAACTAGGTACTTAGTTCTTGCGTTTAATTCTGGAACTGGGTACTTAGTTCTTGCGTTTAATTCTGGAACTGGGTACTTAGTTCTCGCGTTTAATTCTGGAACTAGGCACTTAGTTCTTTCTTTTCATTCTGGAACTAGGTACTAAGTTCTGGCGTTTAATTCTGGAACTAGGTACTTAGTTCCCGCGTTTAATTCTGGATCTAGGTACTTAGTTCTCGCGTTTAATTGTCGAACTAGGTACTTATTTCTCGCGTTTATTTCTCGAACTAGGTACTTAGTGCTCGCGTTTAATTCTGGAACTAGGTACTTAGTTCTTGCGTTTAATTCTGGAACTAGGTACTTAGTTCTCGCGTTTAATTCTGGAACTGGGTACTTAGTTCTCGCGTTTAATTCTGGAACTAGGTACTTAGTTCTCGCGTTTATTTCTCGATCTAGGTACTTCGTTCTCGCGTTTATTTCTGGAACTAGGTTCTTAGTTCTCGCGTTCAATTCTGGAACTAGGTACTTAGTTCTCGCGTTTAATTCTGGAACTAGGTACTAAGTCCTCAAACTAGGTAATTAGTTCTGGCGTTTAATTCTGGAACTAGGCACTTAGTTCTCGCGTTTATTTCTGGAACTAGGTACTTAGTTCTCGCGTTTAATTCTAGAACTAGGTACTTAGTTCTCGCGTTTAATTCTGGAACTGGGTACTTAGTTCTCGCGTTTAATTCTGGAACTAGGTACTTAGTTCTCGCGTATAATTCTCGAACAAAGTACTTAGTTCTCGCGTTATTTCTCGAACTAGGTACTTAGTGCTCTCGTTTTATTCTGGAACTAGGTACTTAGTTCTCGCGCTTAATTCTAGAACTAGGTATTTAGTTCTCGCGTTTATTTCTGGAACTAGGTACTTAGATCTCGCGTTTAATTCAGGAACTAGGTTCTTAGTTCTCGCGTTCAGTTCTGGAACTAGGTACTTAGTTCTCGCGTTTAATTCTGGAACTAGGTACTTAGTTCTCGCGTTTAATTCTGGAACTAGGTACTTAGTTCTCGCGTTTAATTCTGGAACTAGGTACTTAGTTCTCGCGTTTATTTCTGGAACTAGGTTCTTAGTTCTCGCGTTCAATTCTGGAACTAGGTACTTAGTTCTCGCGTTTAATTCTGGAACTAGGTACTTAGTTCTCGCGTTTAATTCTGGAACTAGGTACTTAGTTCTCGCGTTAAATTCTGGAACTAGGTTCTTAGTTCTCGCGTTTAATTCTGGAACTGGGTACTTAGTCCTCCGGTCTATTTCTGGAACTAGGTACTTAGTTCTCGCGTTCAATTCTGGAACTAGGTACTTAGTTCTCGCGTTTAATTCTGGAACTAGGTACTAAGTCCTCAAACTAGGTAATTAGTTCTGGCGTTTAATTCTGGAACTAGGCACTTAGTTCTCGCGTTTATTTCTGGAACTAGGTACTTAGTTCTCGCGTTTAATTCTAGAACTAGGTACTTAGTTCTCGCGTTTAATTCTGGAACTGGGTACTTAGTTCTCGCGTTTAATTCTGGAACTAGGTACTTAGTTCTCGCGTATAATTCTCGAACAAAGTACTTAGTTCTCGCGTTATTTCTCGAACTAGGTACTTAGTGCTCTCGTTTTATTCTGGAACTAGGTACTTAGTTCTCGCGCTTAATTCTGGAACTAGGTATTTAGTTCTCGCGTTTATTTCTGGAACTAGGTACTTAGATCTCGCGTTTAATTCAGGAACTAGGTACTTAGTTCTTGCGTTTAATTCTGGAACTGGGTACTTAGTTCTCGCGTTTAATTCTGGAACTAGGTACTTAGTTCTCGCGTTTATTTCTGGAACTAGGTTCTTAGTTCTCGCGTTCAATTCTGGAACTAGGTACTTAGTTCTCGCGTTTAATTCTGGAACTAGGTACTTAGTTCTCGCGTTTAATTCTGGAACTAGGTACTTAGTTCTCGCGTTAAATTCTGGAACTAGGTACTTAGTTCTCGCGTTTAATTCTGGAACTGGGTACTTAGTCCTCCGGTTTATTTCTGGAACTAGGTACTTAGTTCTTGCGTTTAATTCTGGAACTGGGTACTTAGTTCTTTCTTTTCATTCTGGAACTAGGTACTAAGTTCTGGCGTTTAATTCTGGAACTAGGTACTTAGTTCCCGCGTTTAATTCTGGATCTAGGTACTTAGTTCTCGCGTTAAATTCTGGAACTAGGTACTTAGTTCTCGCGTTTAATTCTGGAACTGGGTACTTAGTCCTCCGGTTTATTTCTGGAACTAGGTACTTAGTTCTTGCGTTTAATTCTGGAACTGGGTACTTAGTTCTTTCTTTTCATTCTGGAACTAGGTACTAAGTTCTGGCGTTTAATTCTATAACTAGGTACTTAGTTCCCGCGTTTAATTCTGGATCTTGGTACTTAGTTCTCGCGTTTAATTCTGGAACTAGGTACTTAGTTCTAGCGTTTAATTCTCGATCTAGGTACTTAGTTCTCGCGTTTAATTGTCGAACTAGGTACTTATTTCTCGCGTTTATTTCTCGAACTAGGTACTTAGTGCTCGCGTTTAATTCTGGAACTGGGTACTTAGTCCTCCGGTTTATTTCTGGAACTAGGTACTTAGTTCTTGCGTTTAATTCTGGAACTGGGTACTTAGTTCTTGCGTTTAATTCTGGAACTGGGTACTTAGTTCTCGCGTTTAATTCTGGAACTTGGCACTTAGTTCTTTCTTTTCATTCTGGAACTAGGTACTAAGTTCTGGCGTTTAATTCTGGAACTAGGTACTTAGTTCCCGCGTTTAATTCTGGATCTAGGTACTTAGTTCTCGCGTTTAATTGTCGAACTAGGTACTTATTTCTCGCGTTTATTTCTCGAACTAGGTACTTAGTGCTCGCGTTTAATTCTGGAACTAGGTACTTAGTTCTTGCGTTTAATTCTGGAACTAGGTACTTAGTTCTCGCGTTTAATTCTGGAACTGGGTACTTAGTTCTCGCGTTTAATTCTGGAACTAGGTACTTAGTTCTCGCGTATAATTCTCGAACTAGGTACTTAGTTCTCGCGTTTAATTCTGGAACTGGGTTCTTAATCCTCGGGTTTATTTCTGGAACTAGGTACTTAGTTCTTGCGTTTAATTCTGGAACTGAGTACTAAGTTCTTGCGTTTAATTCTGGAACTAGGTACTTAGTTCCCGCGTTTAATTCTGGATCTAGGTACTTAGTTCTCGCGTTTAATTCTGGAACTAGGTACTTAGTTCTCGCGTTTAATTCTGGAACTGGGTACTTAGTCCTCCGGTTTATTTCTGGAACTAGGTACTTAGTTCTTGCGTTTAATTCTGGAACTGGGTACTTAGTTCTTTCTTTTCGTTCTGGAACTAGGTACTAATTTCTGGCGTTTAATTCTGGAACTAGGTACTTAGTTCCCGCGTTTAATTCTGGATCAAGCTACTTAGTTCTCGCGTTTAATTCTGGAACTAGGTACTTAGTTCTAGCGTTTAATTCTCGATCTAGGTACTTAGTTCTCGCGTTTAATTGTCGAACTAGGTACTTATTTCTCGCGTTTATTTCTCGAACTAGGTACTTAGTGCTCGCGTTTAATTCTGGAACTAGGTACTTAGTTCTTGCGTTTAATTCTGGAACTGGGTACTTAGATCTCGCGTTTAATTCTGGAACTAGGTACTTAGTTCTCGCGTTTAATTCTGGAACTAGGTACTTAGTTCTCGCGTTTAATTCTGGAACTAGGTACTTAGTTCTCGCGTTTAATTCTGGAACTAGGTACTTAGTTCTCGCGTTTAATTCTGGAACTGGGTACTTAGTCCTCGGGTTTATTTCTCGAACTAGGTACTTAGTGCTCTCGTTTTATTCTGGAACTAGGTACTTAGTTCTCGCGCTTAATTCTGGAACTAGGTATTTAGTTCTCGCGTTTATTTCTGGAACTAGGTACTTAGATCTCGCGTTTAATTCAGGAACTAGGTACTTAGTTCTTGCGTTTAATTCTGGAACTGGGTACTTAGTTCTCGCGTTTAATTCAGGAACTAGGTACTTAGTTCTTGCGTTTAATTCTGCAACTGGGTACTTAGTTCTCGCGTTTAATTCTGGAACTAGGCACTTAGTTCTTTCTTTTCATTCTGGAACTAGGTACTAAGTTCTGGCGTTTAATTCTGGAACTAGGTACTTAGTTCCCGCGTTTAATTCTGGATCTAGGTACTTAGTTCTCGCGTTTAATTGTCGAACTAGGTACTTATTTCTCGCGTTTATTTCTCGAACTAGGTACTTAGTGCTCGCGTTTAATTCTGGAACTAGGTACTTAGTTCTTGCGTTTAATTCTGGAACTAGGTACTTAGTTCTCGCGTTTAATTCTGGAACTGGGTACTTAGTTCTCGCGTTTAATTCTGGAACTAGGTACTTAGTTCTCGCGTATAATTCTCGAACTAGGTACTTAGTTCTCGCGTTTAATTCTGGAACTGGGTTCTTAATCCTCGGGTTTATTTCTGGAACTAGGTACTTAGTTCTTGCGTTTAATTCTGGAACTGAGTACTAAGTTCTTGCGTTTAATTCTGGAACTAGGTACTTAGTTCCCGCGTTTAATTCTGGATCTAGGTACTTAGTTCTCGCGTTTAATTCTGGAACTAGGTACTTAGTTCTCGCGTTTAATTCTGGAACTGGGTACTTAGTCCTCCGGTTTATTTCTGGAACTAGGTACTTAGTTCTTGCGTTTAATTCTGGAACTGGGTACTTAGTTCTTTCTTTTCGTTCTGGAACTAGGTACTAAGTTCTGGCGTTTAATTCTGGAACTAGGTACTTAGTTCTCGCGCTTAATTCTGGAACTAGGTATTTAGTTCTCGCGTTTAATTCTGGAACTAGGTACTAAGTCCTCAAACTAGGTAATTAGTTCTGGCGTTTAATTCTGGAACTAGGCACTTAGTTCTCGCGTTTATTTCTGGAACTAGGTACTTAGTTCTCGCGTTTAATTCTAGAACTAGGTACTTAGTTCTCGCGTTTAATTCTGGAACTGGGTACTTAGTTCTCGCGTTTAATTCTGGAACTAGGTACTTAGTTCTCGCGTATAATTCTCGAACAAAGTACTTAGTTCTCGCGTTATTTCTCGAACTAGGTACTTAGTGCTCTCGTTTTATTCTGGAACTAGGTACTTAGTTCTCGCGCTTAATTCTGGAACTAGGTATTTAGTTCTCGCGTTTATTTCTGGAACTAGGTACTTAGATCTCGCGTTTAATTCAGGAACTAGGTTCTTAGTTCTCGCGTTCAATTCTGGAACTAGGTACTTAGTTCTCGCGTTAAATTCTGGAACTAGGTACTTAGTTCTCGCGTTTAATTCTGGAACTGGGTACTTAGTCCTCCGGTTTATTTCTGGAACTAGGTACTTAGTTCTTGCGTTTAATTCTGGAACTGGGTACTTAGTTCTTGCGTTTAATTCTGGAACTGGGTACTTAGTTCTCGCGTTTAATTCTGGAACTAGGCACTTAGTTCTTTCTTTTCATTCTGGAACTAGGTACTAAGTTCTGGCGTTTAATTCTGGAACTAGGTACTTAGTTCCCGCGTTTAATTCTGGATCTAGGTACTTAGTTCTCGCGTTTAATTGTCGAACTAGGTACTTATTTCTCGCGTTTATTTCTCGAACTAGGTACTTAGTGCTCGCGTTTAATTCTGGAACTAGGTACTTAGTTCTTGCGTTTAATTCTGGAACTAGGTACTTAGTTCTCGCGTTTAATTCTGGAACTGGGTACTTAGTTCTCGCGTTTAATTCTGGAACTAGGTACTTAGTTCTCGCGTTTATTTCTCGATCTAGGTACTTCGTTCTCGCGTTTATTTCTGGAACTAGGTTCTTAGTTCTCGCGTTCAATTCTGGAACTAGGTACTTAGTTCTCGCGTTTAATTCTGGAACTAGGTACTAAGTCCTCAAACTAGGTAATTAGTTCTGGCGTTTAATTCTGGAACTAGGCACTTAGTTCTCGCGTTTATTTCTGGAACTAGGTACTTAGTTCTCGCGTTTAATTCTAGAACTAGGTACTTAGTTCTCGCGTTTAATTCTGGAACTGGGTACTTAGTTCTCGCGTTTAATTCTGGAACTAGGTACTTAGTTCTCGCGTATAATTCTCGAACAAAGTACTTAGTTCTCGCGTTATTTCTCGAACTAGGTACTTAGTGCTCTCGTTTTATTCTGGAACTAGGTACTTAGTTCTCGCGCTTAATTCTAGAACTAGGTATTTAGTTCTCGCGTTTATTTCTGGAACTAGGTACTTAGATCTCGCGTTTAATTCAGGAACTAGGTTCTTAGTTCTCGCGTTCAGTTCTGGAACTAGGTACTTAGTTCTCGCGTTTAATTCTGGAACTAGGTACTTAGTTCTCGCGTTTAATTCTGGAACTAGGTACTTAGTTCTCGCGTTTAATTCTGGAACTAGGTACTTAGTTCTCGCGTTTATTTCTGGAACTAGGTTCTTAGTTCTCGCGTTCAATTCTGGAACTAGGTACTTAGTTCTCGCGTTTAATTCTGGAACTAGGTACTTAGTTCTCGCGTTTAATTCTGGAACTAGGTACTTAGTTCTCGCGTTAAATTCTGGAACTAGGTTCTTAGTTCTCGCGTTTAATTCTGGAACTGGGTACTTAGTCCTCCGGTCTATTTCTGGAACTAGGTACTTAGTTCTCGCGTTCAATTCTGGAACTAGGTACTTAGTTCTCGCGTTTAATTCTGGAACTAGGTACTAAGTCCTCAAACTAGGTAATTAGTTCTGGCGTTTAATTCTGGAACTAGGCACTTAGTTCTCGCGTTTATTTCTGGAACTAGGTACTTAGTTCTCGCGTTTAATTCTAGAACTAGGTACTTAGTTCTCGCGTTTAATTCTGGAACTGGGTACTTAGTTCTCGCGTTTAATTCTGGAACTAGGTACTTAGTTCTCGCGTATAATTCTCGAACAAAGTACTTAGTTCTCGCGTTATTTCTCGAACTAGGTACTTAGTGCTCTCGTTTTATTCTGGAACTAGGTACTTAGTTCTCGCGCTTAATTCTGGAACTAGGTATTTAGTTCTCGCGTTTATTTCTGGAACTAGGTACTTAGATCTCGCGTTTAATTCAGGAACTAGGTACTTAGTTCTTGCGTTTAATTCTGGAACTGGGTACTTAGTTCTCGCGTTTAATTCTGGAACTAGGTACTTAGTTCTCGCGTTTATTTCTGGAACTAGGTTCTTAGTTCTCGCGTTCAATTCTGGAACTAGGTACTTAGTTCTCGCGTTTAATTCTGGAACTAGGTACTTAGTTCTCGCGTTTAATTCTGGAACTAGGTACTTAGTTCTCGCGTTAAATTCTGGAACTAGGTACTTAGTTCTCGCGTTTAATTCTGGAACTGGGTACTTAGTCCTCCGGTTTATTTCTGGAACTAGGTACTTAGTTCTTGCGTTTAATTCTGGAACTGGGTACTTAGTTCTTTCTTTTCATTCTGGAACTAGGTACTAAGTTCTGGCGTTTAATTCTGGAACTAGGTACTTAGTTCCCGCGTTTAATTCTGGATCTAGGTACTTAGTTCTCGCGTTAAATTCTGGAACTAGGTACTTAGTTCTCGCGTTTAATTCTGGAACTGGGTACTTAGTCCTCCGGTTTATTTCTGGAACTAGGTACTTAGTTCTTGCGTTTAATTCTGGAACTGGGTACTTAGTTCTTTCTTTTCATTCTGGAACTAGGTACTAAGTTCTGGCGTTTAATTCTATAACTAGGTACTTAGTTCCCGCGTTTAATTCTGGATCTTGGTACTTAGTTCTCGCGTTTAATTCTGGAACTAGGTACTTAGTTCTAGCGTTTAATTCTCGATCTAGGTACTTAGTTCTCGCGTTTAATTGTCGAACTAGGTACTTATTTCTCGCGTTTATTTCTCGAACTAGGTACTTAGTGCTCGCGTTTAATTCTGGAACTGGGTACTTAGATCTCGCGTTTAATTCTGGAACTAGGTACTTAGTTCTCGCGTTTAATTCTGGAACTAGGTACTTAGTTCTCGCGTTTAATTCTGGAACTAGGTACTTAGTTCTCGCGTTTAATTCTGGAACTGGGTTCTTAGTCCTCGGGTTTATTTCTGGAACTAGGTACTTAGTTCCCGCGTTTAATTCTGGATCTAGGTACTTAGTTCTCGCGTTAAATTCTGGAACTAGGTACTTAGTTCTCGCGTTTAATTCTGGAACTGGGTACTTAGTCCTCCGGTTTATTTCTGGAACTAGGTACTTAGTTCTTGCGTTTAATTCTGGAACTGGGTACTTAGTTCTTTCTTTTCATTCTGGAACTAGGTACTAAGTTCTGGCGTTTAATTCTATAACTAGGTACTTAGTTCCCGCGTTTAATTCTGGATCTTGGTACTTAGTTCTCGCGTTTAATTCTGGAACTAGGTACTTAGTTCTAGCGTTTAATTCTCGATCTAGGTACTTAGTTCTCGCGTTTAATTGTCGAACTAGGTACTTATTTCTCGCGTTTATTTCTCGAACTAGGTACTTAGTGCTCGCGTTTAATTCTGGAACTGGGTACTTAGATCTCGCGTTTAATTCTGGAACTAGGTACTTAGTTCTCGCGTTTAATTCTGGAACTAGGTACTTAGTTCTCGCGTTTAATTCTGGAACTAGGTACTTAGTTCTCGCGTTTAATTCTGGAACTAGGTACTTAGTTCTCGCGTTTAATTCTGGAACTAGGTACTTAGTTCTCGCGTTTAATTCTGGAACTAGGTACTTAGTTCTCGCGTTTATTTCTGGAACTAGGTTCTTAGTTCTCGCGTTCAATTCTGGAACTAGGTACTTAGTTCTCGCGTTTAATTCTGGAACTAGGTACTTAGTTCTCGCGTTTAATTCTGGAACTAGGTACTTAGTTCTCGCGTTAAATTCTGGAACTAGGTTCTTAGTTCTCGCGTTTAATTCTGGAACTGGGTACTTAGTCCTCCGGTCTATTTCTGGAACTAGGTACTTAGTTCTCGCGTTCAATTCTGGAACTAGGTACTTAGTTCTCGCGTTTAATTCTGGAACTAGGTACTAAGTCCTCAAACTAGGTAATTAGTTCTGGCGTTTAATTCTGGAACTAGGCACTTAGTTCTCGCGTTTATTTCTGGAACTAGGTACTTAGTTCTCGCGTTTAATTCTAGAACTAGGTACTTAGTTCTCGCGTTTAATTCTAGAACTAGGTACTTAGTTCTCGCGTTTAATTCTGGAACTGGGTACTTAGTTCTCGCGTTTAATTCTGGAACTAGGTACTTAGTTCTCGCGTATAATTCTCGAACAAAGTACTTAGTTCTCGCGTTATTTCTCGAACTAGGTACTTAGTGCTCTCGTTTTATTCTGGAACTAGGTACTTAGTTCTCGCGCTTAATTCTGGAACTAGGTATTTAGTTCTCGCGTTTATTTCTGGAACTAGGTACTTAGATCTCGCGTTTAATTCAGGAACTAGGTACTTAGTTCTTGCGTTTAATTCTGGAACTGGGTACTTAGTTCTCGCGTTTAATTCTGGAACTAGGTACTTAGTTCTCGCGTTTATTTCTGGAACTAGGTTCTTAGTTCTCGCGTTCAATTCTGGAACTAGGTACTTAGTTCTCGCGTTTAATTCTGGAACTAGGTACTTAGTTCTCGCGTTTAATTCTGGAACTAGGTACTTAGTTCTCGCGTTAAATTCTGGAACTAGGTACTTAGTTCTCGCGTTTAATTCTGGAACTGGGTACTTAGTCCTCCGGTTTATTTCTGGAACTAGGTACTTAGTTCTTGCGTTTAATTCTGGAACTGGGTACTTAGTTCTTTCTTTTCATTCTGGAACTAGGTACTAAGTTCTGGCGTTTAATTCTGGAACTAGGTACTTAGTTCCCGCGTTTAATTCTGGATCTAGGTACTTAGTTCTCGCGTTAAATTCTGGAACTAGGTACTTAGTTCTCGCGTTTAATTCTGGAACTGGGTACTTAGTCCTCCGGTTTATTTCTGGAACTAGGTACTTAGTTCTTGCGTTTAATTCTGGAACTGGGTACTTAGTTCTTTCTTTTCATTCTGGAACTAGGTACTAAGTTCTGGCGTTTAATTCTATAACTAGGTACTTAGTTCCCGCGTTTAATTCTGGATCTTGGTACTTAGTTCTCGCGTTTAATTCTGGAACTAGGTACTTAGTTCTAGCGTTTAATTCTCGATCTAGGTACTTAGTTCTCGCGTTTAATTGTCGAACTAGGTACTTATTTCTCGCGTTTATTTCTCGAACTAGGTACTTAGTGCTCGCGTTTAATTCTGGAACTGGGTACTTAGATCTCGCGTTTAATTCTGGAACTAGGTACTTAGTTCTCGCGTTTAATTCTGGAACTAGGTACTTAGTTCTCGCGTTTAATTCTGGAACTAGGTACTTAGTTCTCGCGTTTAATTCTGGAACTGGGTTCTTAGTCCTCGGGTTTATTTCTGGAACTAGGTACTTAGTTCCCGCGTTTAATTCTGGATCTAGGTACTTAGTTCTCGCGTTAAATTCTGGAACTAGGTACTTAGTTCTCGCGTTTAATTCTGGAACTGGGTACTTAGTCCTCCGGTTTATTTCTGGAACTAGGTACTTAGTTCTTGCGTTTAATTCTGGAACTGGGTACTTAGTTCTTTCTTTTCATTCTGGAACTAGGTACTAAGTTCTGGCGTTTAATTCTATAACTAGGTACTTAGTTCCCGCGTTTAATTCTGGATCTTGGTACTTAGTTCTCGCGTTTAATTCTGGAACTAGGTACTTAGTTCTAGCGTTTAATTCTCGATCTAGGTACTTAGTTCTCGCGTTTAATTGTCGAACTAGGTACTTATTTCTCGCGTTTATTTCTCGAACTAGGTACTTAGTGCTCGCGTTTAATTCTGGAACTGGGTACTTAGATCTCGCGTTTAATTCTGGAACTAGGTACTTAGTTCTCGCGTTTAATTCTGGAACTAGGTACTTAGTTCTCGCGTTTAATTCTGGAACTAGGTACTTAGTTCTCGCGTTTAATTCTGGAACTGGGTTCTTAGTCCTCGGGTTTATTTCTGGAACTAGGTACTTAGTTCTTGCGTTTAATTCTGGAACTGGGTAGCAGAAGAAATTCCAAAAAAACCCTAAGAGGATTAATATTTTCTTTGATGGAAAGCCGCCAAGAACATGGATTGGCCCAAACGTCACTGCCCGAATTAAACATAAAACTAACATCAATTACATAAACCCCATAAAAAACTGCCGAAATCTGTCTGGATTGTTTAAATTTTTGTAATTAGGAAAGAAGCGTCTTATAATTTTCGTGGAAATTTATGCTCCTTTGAATAGCAAAGCGCCTCATAAATTAAAACCAAATACGGAACGAAAAGCCTTTAACGTTTGCCTAAAATCAAACATTTGAACTGGAACTATTGAGCAGATTCTGAAACCGTGCAGGAATCATCAGCCAGAGGACTTGGATGTTGTCTTTGCCCAATAAATTTGGAAATGGTATTTCATTGGACTCTGAAAAATGAGTATATATACCCACTACGAACATTAGTATCCCCTGGTAGTTAAAAAAACTCAAAATGCAGTAAATTATTCAAAAGCAGACTTTACGGAGTCAGATAAGACGAACTATTTCATATCCATAATATGTTGTTCCAATAATTCCTTTATCACACGTCATGCTTCCAAAAACCTTGTAATACTTTAATGTTCCGATCAACTTGTATTCCTTCGTAAGCTCTATTTCCAATTTGGTATAAGTGCCAAGCTTTGCCATACTTGGCTCGTAACAAGCGGATCGTCCATGACATGGCAACTGGTGGGCACTTTGGATGGATGACAAAATGAGCAATCAATCAGCATAATTATGATGATTTTAAGGAATAAATTCTTGGCGGAAAGCAGAAACCATTAAAAATTTACCTGGAATCGAATCGAATCTCAAAACTTCGACGATTCTACAGAGATCGAAACGGGGAAGAGATAATGAAGAAGTGCATTTGATCATGAATTTCGCTACATGTTTTTATTTGGACGTAATATTATATCACATCCTCACCGCCATCATCGTTAGTGAACGAAAATTTAAAATCCCTTTATAATTTTTTTGAGGGTTTTAAATATCCAATGTCAATGAAGTGTTTGTTCATATTTTGAAAGATGAGAAGTCTCTCCGTTTTATAGTTACATATCATTAATCATTACAAGTTTACAGTTACAAGTTTAAAAAACAAAGGTTAGAACAACACAAGTACGACTTTTAGGCCCATTTTTGAACCTGAATAACTTTTGTCCACAATGTGACTACACTTCAATTTTTTGACAAGCGTTCCGGAAGGACCTTGTCATATCATAGGAAAAATATTGAAATGTAGTCACATTGTGGACAGTCGGTAGAGATTAAGACCCGAACGGGTTTTAGGGAATATTTAGCGGATTTTTGGCTACCGTGTCACCTCTTTTTTCATATGACACCCATAGCAACACAATGTCACAGCATTATATTACGACAGCAAATGCAAGAAAAAATTGAAATATCTCGTTCTCCAATTCCTTTCGTTTTCAAATTCCATATTTCTTGTTTTTTGCTTTTCGTTAATATACCGTTTTTATTTAAAATGTCGGTTTTATACTGTTGTTTAAAACGAGTCGGTCAATGCTCAAAGCGTTTACAACGGTACGACAGAAAAATCAAGCTCAGCACGAAAGGACTTCGCGAGCTCTTCGATATTTTTGTAGCAGAGGATGCCTATTTATTCGAAGATGAAGATGTAATATGTACCAAACACTATGCAAAAATTCGGAATATGGACGAAACATTCAAGCAGCAAAGAAAAAGGCCAGCTAAGTCCGATATAAGTCTAGCAGCCACAACAAAATGCCTTCGCTCCGGGACCGTTATACAAGGTCTCGTACAATTACCAGAGCAAGACAACATCTTGGGGTCCGAGATCAATGAAACTTTTGGATCAGAAACCGTTCACAGTTCCGGATCAGAATCTGTTCAGAGTTTGGGATCAGAAGTCATTGAGAGTTCCGGATCAGAAGCTGTTGAGAGTTCCGGATCAGAAACCGTTCACAGTTCCGGATCCGAATCTGTTCAGAGTTCCGGATCAGAGAACGATGAGAACCTGGAATCCGTCATTTCACAGCGAGAGATTCCCGAGAGTCAAAACAGCCAAAGGCAGTTGCAATTTAGTCAAACAACAACTATTTCAATTGCTGAATCCGCTTCATCGTCTGCTTCATCAATTATGGCATTTCGTCACATTCAGGGAACTTCGGCAAGCCAAAGAAAATGTTTCGTGTGTGGATCCGAAGCGGATAGAAGGACAGTAACCTGGGGGGCGATTCGACAAGTATGGTACAAGCTGAACTACTTCATCCCAAAAACTAATCGAGCCTGCCTTCATCATCTGAATGAGAACCACGAATTTACTGATGAAGCCCTTGCCCTCATAGAAGCTACCAAGCAGGGTATAAACGTCAAAAGTTATGATCTCGGCTTATGGCTACATGAAGTGACGGATATTAAAAAGGCTGCACCCTACAACTTTGACCGGGACGGAGTCAAACCGGAATACTATAAGATGTTCTTCGGTATCAGTAGTGAAGCGTTCGATGTCCTCGTTTCATACCTTCAGGTGGACATGAGAAATACTACATCAAGGTCAATAAGAAATGGATTGGCTATGTTCCTCCTCCTGCTCCGGAACAACGCCAAGCAAGAAATGATGGCTCACATGTTTGGAACATCGCAACAAGTGGTGAGTCAGACAATCGACACAGTGTCTTTAATTTTGACAAAGGAGTTCGTTCCTCAAAACCTTGGATATCATCACATTACGAGAGAAGAGGCACTTCGGAATCACACTCCAAAAATAACCTCAGGAGTATTGGGAGAATCAGATGATCGTCTGCCTTTGGTAGCCGATGGAACATATGAATACATCGAATCCCCGTCGAACTTAGTCTTACAGAGGAAAACCTGGTCAATGCACAAATGCAAGAACCTACTTAAAATCTTGTACACCTGTCTTCTCTCCGGACACATTATGGATGCCGCTGGTCGTTATTTTTGCGACGCCAAAAATAACGATGCCGCCAATATAAGACATCATTACAAGAATTCAGATCTTGAACATTTTCTGGAGGAAGACGACTATCTTCTTGTAGACCGTGGCTACAGGGATGTCGTAGAGGAGTTACGGGGCCAGAAAATCAATGTCTACATGCCGGCAATGGTAGACAGGAAGACCAACATTATACCGTGCAAAGGAGCAAACGAAAGCCGCAAAGTTACAATGTCCAGATGGGTGATCGAGGCCGTGAATGGCAGAATAAAAAATGTGTTCCCATTTTTCAAGCATACAATTGAGGCGACATACATTCCGAAGATAATGCGATTCAATAGAATAGCATGTGCTATTTCTAACCGATTTTTTCCACCAATATTTAAAGACAATGATTTCCACGATGTCGTCGTAGAGGCAGTTCAAAATCATACGCTTGTTGAGAACCCTTTGAAGTTGGAATTGGAGGAAAAAGCCTTAATTCGAATGACGACTCAATGGGAACGAGCCACGGCATCCTCAGTGCCTCAATTTCCAAAACTAAGTTGGGACGATCTGAAACGAATTACTCTTGGAAGTTATCAACTGAAAATAGCTGAAAAATACAACCAGCAGCATATGGGGGAAGACCCAGAGTATGGAATTTTTCTTCACCGGCAATCTGAAGGAATTATTCGTGGTAAAATCAGCTCCCGATTCCGAAACGCAAAATCACATTCAGTATGGATCAAGTTCGTCGAGGAAGGTGAAGGATATATGTCTATCTTGGGATATTATTGCAAATGCAAAGTAGGAGAGCGGACTCTGGGAACATGCAGTCACACTGCATCACTACTTAGATACCTAGGATACGATAGGTACCAACCACCAAGAACAAAACCCCGCAAAGTCACGCTCGAATGGGACGCTATTGATTGTGCGGAAGAAGCAGATTCCGAAGATGCAGAAGAAGATGATCCTGCCGAGGACGAAATTAATGACTAAGACAAGATTCAATTCACGAAAGGACCTAAACTGGTTCTTTCGTAAGGTACGTGTTATACCAATACTATTTTTGTTTTTACTATTGTATCTTATCTAATGGGCTATGATTTAATATCTGGGTGTGGTGGATTTCCGTTCCCAGATAACGTGGATGTCTAGACCTGCCCGTAATACCTTCACTCTTCTTCAATCTTCAATCTTCAAATCAACCAATGAATGTGTCATATGAAGCAAAGTAGGTAATTACAACTACTTATCTTATAAGTTATATCTGTTAGTAACATCTGTGTTCAAGATTCATATTATGTGTTTATTGAAATAGGTTGTTCCAGTTCTAAAGGATGACGTTTGTTTTCTCTCCAACCCTCAGCGTTCCCAGTTTGTCGTCAAAAAATAGTTTGAATATGTTGGGCATTTTTATTGTGTTTAAATTCCATTAGTTTCATTACTGAACATTAGTTCTATTTATGTATTGCATTTACATGTTTTTTGCGTTTAGTTTTGTTTCTATAATAAAAGAATATGCTTGAAAGTAAGAATTCTATTGATTTATAATGCAAAAATATTGTAACGGCTTTAGAAGTCACATTATTAGGCTATGAAATAACTCCATCGTGCATTTTATTTGAGGATTTTAGTTGCATGGGGTCATCAGATATGCATTTTGAAACTACTGCATTCAGCACGACAACCCTCTACTTGGAAAACCATAACTCCGTATTGAGTAACTAATGGTTGCATTATTGACTGTAATTTATTTTGTTCCTGGGCCGGATAAAGGTGCTTGTGTTGTACTAACTTCGACGATTCTACAGAGATCGAAACGGGGAAGAGATAATGAAGAAGTGCATTTGATCATGAATTTCGCTACATGTTTTTATTTGGACGTAATATTATATCACATCCTCACCGCCATCATCGTTAGTGAACGAAAATTTAAAATCCCTTTATAATTTTTTTGAGGGTTTTAAATATCCAATGTCAATGAAGTGTTTGTTCATATTTTGAAAGATGAGAAGTCTCTCCGTTTTATAGTTACATATCATTAATCATTACAAGTTTACAGTTACAAGTTTAAAAAACAAATTTTTAACCCCGTTATACTCACATTATGCATTATACTCCAGCGGTATCTACTTCTCGTGTTGTAAAAGGAAATCACCCGTATCGTAGGTCGACTTAAAGGACCCTTGAGGAACCCTTAAAGTGTTACAAAATGACCCCCAGAATCAGCCAAAGTCCAAGTACGATCCTGTAAAATAAAAGCTCGTCAAGGAAAGAAGGTATGAAGTAAGATTGTTCCAACACCGATGCAAACATGAAGAAATATGGTGAGAAAGTGTGGTGGATATGTTTGACTTTTTTCAACAACAAATGTACGAAGATGGGGATGGTTGTCACGGAAACCAATATGGCGACCCAGACTTGGTATTGAAATGGGTGCAGGTAAATTTCAAAAGCTAATGCCTCTTCTGCAAAACAGGTGAAGAATGTAAAGCCATCCGTCGATGTTGTTACAATAGATTCCATAACAAATTCGAAGGGACCAATGGAGTCAACAGTTGCGATTTTTTCATTGAAATTCAATTTCGGATACCGAGAATACAAGTTGATACATTGTTCATTTGAATACACCAGAACACCTTTGGGACATCCTAGAACCTTTTCCTGCTCTCCAATTAGACTACTATTCGTCTCATCCATTAACAATGCCAGAATGTAGATCTCAAACTGGGAGAGGGGGGAGTCTCGAACGTATGGGATTCTAAACGGATTGGGTTCGATTTCTCCATTTCGAAAGCGTTGGATCCAGTGAGGCAAGTCGATACTTTTAGACTGGATGAATACCAAGGATTCCGCTTCATATACTGACTCACTATACCAAAATTGTGGACTGAATCCTTTAAAAAAGCCGTCCCATTCTTTGCGAGTCCCTCCGATTCCCCCAAAGTCTGTCGGAATGATCTTGGGTTTTGGACAATAAATGCAAAAAATTGTCCTCTCCATAATTCGGTTCTTATCGTTCAAAATGTTGATTTCGAATCTCAATCCGTCCAACCTTCCACCGTAACCACGGGTAAGAGTAGCTAACGGATGCTCATTCCCAAATTGAGGTGATTGATTTACTGTAAGTTCCGACAAGATTTCCCGACTAATAATATCAAGGTTTGAGGAATGAGCAAAATAAACAAAATAATTTTGGAGAGGCTTCATCAATTGAAATCGATAATTAATCCATTGGTGGGGATAGATGTAAAAATTGAAGACGTCTACCAGGGCATCTCCAAGCGGAAATAAGGATTTAATCTCATTATTTTCTGGATTGTCTGGATACGTCTTCCAAGAATATGCATCCACTTCGAAATAGATGATGTGATAAACACAGGAAATACCTTTTGATCTTAGAACATCTATTGGCTTTGGCAGCAGTTTGTTTCCATCTCGGAGGACAAGGTCAGTTTTATTTTTAAGCACGTTCATGTAACTCCTCTTAATAAACAGGTATTGGTAGCGTCGGATCGAGAGGGGGTTTTTGTCAATACGGACATCTCCCAGGTCGACTTCGTCATAGACCAGTCGGATATGACATTCAGAGACGGAGTTTATCAGATCTGTCAGTCCTTCCACAACACTAAGACCAGATATCGAAGGGGTGAGAATTGATGTGATGAATGTGACAACGATAAGAGATAGTAAATACTCCTTCATTTTTTATTGTTTCAACCTCGAAATTGGGGCACAGTGATACGTGATACGACCTGTTCTGAACCTCTCTTACTGTCTGACCGTGTCATCTCATCGGAAATCGGAATCCACAAAAGTTCCTAACGAAATTTGGACGGTGTAGACAGCCTTAACTCGGCCATATATTTCTCGTCCAGCATGACGCCTTGTCTTGCTTTCCCTTTAAAACAAAGTATTAAAATTAAATTAAATTTAATGTGCCCCCTCTAAATCTGAACTTGCCCCCTATTTGGGATGAACTTGCCCACACTTAACTTGCCCCCTATCGGGCTGAACATGCCCCCACCTCAGGATGAACCTGCCCCCTCGAGGATGAAATTGCCCCCACAAATAAATGATAATAATTAATCAAAATAATCAGTCATTTAATAATAATAAACAATAACTTCGATATATAATAGTTAACACTTTTAGGATCACGCTGCTTTGACCACTCTTCAACGATGTCACACATTCGCTTCACAAACTGGGCTAGCGGATATTTACTTTTCTTATACTACAATGTATCAGAAAATATTGCTTAGTTTATGTTGTAATCATAAAATGGTAAATCTGTGTTTAAGATATAATACCTGTAAATAATTTTTGATTTGTGCTCTTTTGGGATCATGCTCTTCTCTAAGAGCAGATACGATAGCATTGGGTGCTTTAACGTTTCGGTCTAGTAAAACCTGCACTTTCGACTTAATATCTTCTGATAAGCCACGAAATGGTTCTACTTCTACTTCCTTAGATGAACCTAATATGTTAATATAAAAGATGATGTAGGAAATAAAGATGTTGGATTACAATTTAGTAACTGAAAGATAAATTTATACCTTTGAGTTGTAGCAACAACCTTGCCCAACACAATTTGGAGTGTTTGCACTCGTACGTAATTTTATTATTTCTAAACAGTTTGTGTCTCCACAACTTCTGACTTTTACCATGCTCTTTAGCGGTTTCAAGATCGGGAAACACTTTTTCCGTGGGGTTCCAAATTGTAGTTTTTCGAGTACGCTTCAGGGGAGGCTGATTTTCTAAATCCTGACTTTCTTCTGAATCTGAATCCGAACTTATATCGGTCAAATTTATGGTTTGAGATTGAGATATTCAGGACATTCTTGTCTTATCGTATGTATCTAAATTAACATGGGGGGCATGAATAATCCATACAGCCCAATATTATTCGAGTAAACTGTGTGTAATAGTAGTTTTTAAATTTTATTTTAATGTGGGCATGTTAATCCTCGATGAAGGCATGTTCATCCTGAGGTGGGGGCATGTTCAGCCCGATAGGGGGCAAGTTAAGTGTGGGCAAGTTCATCCCAAATAGGGGGCAAGTTCAGATTTAGAGGGGGCACATTAATCCTCATCCATAAATTACAGATACATATTACTAGAATGAATTAGTGATTTCCTACGCAAATCTTTGAATAATTGTATGTAACTGTACATGTGCAACACATTCTGCTCTTTACTCATATTTTAAACGTTAAATTAATACAATTAGTAAATTAGTAAGTAATTTAAAATTGTAGTTATTGAAAAGGAATAAGTTTATTCCTTTTTAATAACTACAATTTCCGATTTCCAGGTACAAGTACCTGGAAATCTGGGTAGTAATAGTAAGATGAGCATGAACAATATTCGACAGAACAATAAATGATTTTGATTTTGATTTGACTGAATCATGGTCTTCCCATAGAAGATGCAAAAGTAAGGCGAATAAACCTTTGCAAACGCACGTAAACAAGGGATGAAACCATTTGTCTTACGTGACACTCGATACTTGGTATTGTCCTTGGTCCCACATATTTATGTTTATGATTAGTTGATTAGGAATCAAAAGTCATAAGCAATGGCTCCATGAAATTCAACATATTGTATAATATGCGATTGCTTCATGAGTTCAAGTGTTGACGTAAAAAACACGATTTTAACTTTCAATTTTAACAAAATGTCTAGACTCCCCTCCCCCTCTTGCGTTATGTAATTAATGGACGGCCCTCAACGTTCTCCGCCAGAAGCGCTTCTGAAATAGTGGAATAATCCAAAGATCAGTCCCAAATCCCAAAATACTTAATCCTATTCCAATTAAATAAAAAAAGAATACTGTTTGAATATTATCCGACATCTTAACAGCTTTGACCCGATCATAGACGGGCAAAATGCCCCCAGCCCCCAGCCCCCAGGGGGCAGCTGGGGGCTTTTTCTGCCCCCAGTGCCCCCAGCCCCCAGCTGGGGGCAGAGGTGCCCCCAGCTGGGGGCTGGGGGCTGGGGGCTGGGGGCAGCCTAGTCGAGCTGGGGGCACTTTTTGCCCCCAGCTGGGGGCAGAGGTGCCCCCAGCTGGGGGCTGGGGGCTTGGGGGCTGGGGGCAGCCTAGTCGAGCTGGGGGCACTTTTTGCCCCCAGCTGGGGGCAGAGGTGCCCCCAGCTGGGGGCTGGGGGCATGGGGGCTGGGGGCAGCAGAGTCGAGCTGGGGGCACTTTTTGCCCCCAGCTGGGGGCACCTACTGCCCCCAGCAAAATATAAAAAATTTATTCCAAGTGATTTTTTTAAATTGAAATGGTTAATATTAGTATTACTAAAGCTTAAAAAATTAAAATTAACGAGTTTTGATCCAAATTTTCCTTATAAATATTAAAATTGATTTGAGAATGTTAAAATGAGTCAACAGCGGTATAAGTTCGTGGATTAAAATGAAATTATTAGGAGTGGGTATTTAATTGAAAAAGAATATCCAATTTGCCAAATGCGATTTGAATGAATCCAAAAAGCGACATCAAATGTTTAAATTGACCCACTAAAAATAAAATAGGTCGAAAGTGGTTGTAATTGAAGAAGAATATTTAAACTTACCCAAGGTGGTCAAATTGAGTCAAAAGTAACATAAATTACTTAAATTGACCCAGTAGAAATAAAATGGGTCGAAAGAGGTAATAATTGAACAGGAATATTTAAGCATACCCGAGATGGTCAATTTGAGTCAAAAGCAACATAAATTAGTCAAATTGACCCAATAGAAATCAAATGGGTTGAAAGTGGTAATAATTGAACAGGAATATTTAAGCATACCCGGGATGGTCAATTTGAGTCAAAAGTAACATAAATTACTTAAATTGACCCAGTAGAAATAAAATGGATCGAAAGTGGTAATAATTGAACAGGAATATTTAAGCATACCCGAGATGGTCAATTTGAGTCAAAAGCAACATAAATTAGTCAAATTGACCCAATAGAGATAAAATGGGTTGAAAGAGGTAATAATTGAACAGGAATATTTAAGCATACCCGGGATGGTCAATTTGAGTAAAAAGTAATATAAATTAGTCAAATTGACTCACTAGAAGTAAAATAGATCGAAAGTGGTATTAATTGAAATGAATAATTAAAATTGACTCAACGTGGTCAAATTGAGTCAAAGTTACAAAAATTAGTCAAATTGACCACTAGAAATAAAATAGATCGAAAGTAGTAATAATTGAAATGATTAATTAAAATTGACCCAAGGTGGTCAAATGTAGTCAACTTAATTCACTCGAAACAAAATAGACCAAAGTGATGTAAATTGAGAAAAAATATAATAAGTTGACCAAAGTAATTTTATGAAACTGGAAGTCATGTTAACTATAAAAATCGAAAAATTGACAGCCCTAATTGATGTTTGCTATGATAAAAAGTTATGAAAATTGACTTTTTCAAGTGCTCATAAAACAACGAATGATGTCCGACTCTCCAAAAATGTTCTAGTTGTTTTTTATGTCAAAGTGTTGCTTTTCAGGAAATTGTACAGATTTAATGTTTCCAAACAATCAAAGAAAATCAATATTTTTAAGCAAATCTGAAGGCTCAAAAAATTTTGTATCTCCAAAAAAATCAGATTTTTTTGAAAATTCGAATCTTTACAAGTTATTGAAAAATATCTTTTATATAAAAAAAACTCAAAAAATTTTGAAAATCAGACACAATTGCAAAGTTGTTTTATGAGCATTTGAATATGTAATTTTTTATTATTTTTTAACATTAGGGCTGAAATTTTTTCGAGTTTTATAGTTTGTATGCTTTATAGTGTTATTTGTAACAAAGTTTAAAGCAAATTCCGGAGTTCACTTTTAAACCTTGCCCTTGCTAGACATATAGATAGATATAAAACATTTATAGTGTTAGAATCCGCTTTTTGGCAATTCAACAACATTTTGACCATTTTAACCACTTTTGAACATTGTCGAACATTATTGAAACTTTCGTTCAAATTATGACACCCTGAGGCAAAAAAATCCAATAGGGTGTTTAAAACCATTTTCCACCAAGCTGCATTGACTGAAATTAATTTGTATCCTGATTTAAACTCCTTTAGGTCAGATAAAACCAGTCCAGATAAACTCGTATCACTTTTTAAAATGTTTTTTTTAAAGTTTGTTTTGCCCCCTGGGGGCAGCTGGGGGCTTTTTCTGCCCCCAGTGCCCCCAGCTGGGGGCCACCCTGAGGCAAAAAAATCCAATAGGGTGTTTAAAACCATTTTCCACCAAGCTGCATTGACTGAAATTAATTTGTATCCTGATTTAAACTCCTTTAGGTCAGATAAAACCAGTCCAGATAAACTCGTATCACTTTTTAAAATGTTTTTTTTAAAGTTTGTTTTGCCCCCTGGGGGCAGCTGGGGGCTTTTTCTGCCCCCAGTGCCCCCAGCTGGGGGCAGAGGTGCCCCCAGCTGGGGGCTGGGGGCATGGGGGCTGGGGGCAGCATAGTCGAGCTGGGGGCTGGGGGCACTACCAAATGCCCGTCTATGGACCCGATCTTCCATTTTCCCTTTCGTTATCCCCAAAGTGTAATTCAACCTCAAAAGATAAGGAGCTCTCTTAAAATATTCCTCAACTTTATGGTAAATTCCTGATTGAATTAAGGTTTGAAATGCCCAGGGGAGTTTTGACCCTTCAATTATCTCTAATTTCCAACTAAAACAGGTTTGCAAAACACTGTCCTGCGACAAAGTAAACCTCAATTTGTCATAATGTTTAGACAAATAATCAAACTCGACTCGTGTCTTTGGCGATGAGTCGACATACACTGTTCGATCACATTTGACAATTACTGCTTCAACCGCCTCTTCAATCTCTAAGACTGATTTAAAATTTCGTTTCAACTCCGGCATGTACACCTTATTCGATAACATTAAATTCCAATGGAATAACTGTGATTCTGTTGCCTTAATGGTTATATTATCTTTTTCTAATGCCGTAGTTATCTGATCGCTAATGGCCAGATTCGTATCAATCAAAAAATCTTGGAAAAAAAATTGGCCATTAGATCCAATGAGGCTGGAATAAATCCTAAATTCTGAATTTTGGCAAGGCTCATATTTATATGTGTGTGTTATTCTCTCCCAAAACGAATTAGCTTCGAAATCTGAAGAACGCGGAGTCATCAACTCACTAAACTGAGTAACGCTTCGTGATGGAAGCGGAGACGTGACGCCGGTGATGACGAGCCCCTTGTAAGCATTTGTAAAAATGACCCCCAGAATCAGCCATAGTCCCAATACAATCCGGTAAAAGAGAAGCTCGTCAAGGAACGAAGGTATGAAGTAAGACTGTTCCAACATCGATGCAAACATAAAGAAATAGGGTGAAAAAGTTTGGCGGATACGCTTGAATTTTTTGAGAAACAAATGGACAAAGATGGCGATTGTTGCGACAGACGCCAAAATGGCGGCCCAAACTTGATACTGAAATGAGTGGAGGTAAATTTCAAACGCCAGTGCTTCTTCTGCAAAACACGTGAGGAAAGTAAAGCTATCCGTCGATGTCGTTACGACAGACTCCCAAATAAACAACAACATGCTATTATCCAGCTGACCTTCAGTGATCTCTTGATTGAAATGAAATTCTGGATACCGAGAATGCATGTCAGTACATGTATTCTCCGAATATTTCTCGATTCCTTCAGGACACCCCAGTACCGCTTTTTCCCGCTTTCCAATTACAGTGTTATTCGTCTCACCGAATAACAAGATCAGCATGTAAACTTCGAACGTTGATATGGCCGACTGTCGAAGAAATGGGATTCGAAATGGATTCCGCTCAAGTTCTCCTTTGGAAAACTGTTGAATCAGGAGAGACAAGTCGAGGCCCTTACGCATATCTTTAGTCGAGAGTATGTAATTAGCCCGATTATCATATTTGTTCCAAAATTGCGGAATGAATGCTTCAAAAGCGTTGTCCCAATCTTTCCGTGTTTTCCCGATTCCTTCGAAACCAATAGGAATGAGTCTCGGTTTGGGACAGTACAAACAAAATATGGTTCTTCTTATAAGCCGGTTCTGATTGTTTAAAATGTCTATTCTGAACCTCAACAAGTCCAGCCTTCCATTGTATCTGTCCGAGTCCGTGTTCCAGTAATATGTGGAAATTCTCTTGGAAAGTTGTTCCCAGATTGCCGCAGTGGTGATATTTAAGTTCCTCGCATGAGTGAAATAAAGAAAGTAATTGTTGAGAGGCTTTAAACTTTGAAAATCGTAAAAGCTATCTTTCGTGCGATAGACGTAGATTCTCGTAACGTCGTGGAGGACTTCCTGAACTGGAAATACAGAACTCGTAATTCGACCATCCACCTGATACGCCTCCACTTCGAAATACATGACATGGTAGACGCAGTAAGTCCCCTTTGACTTGGCAACATTCAGTGATCTCTGGTCTTCACCTTCTAGGAGATAGACTGAACCACCTTGGCTTTTGTTGAGGTGATTCATGTAAATCGTCTGAATGTATTGGTAGCGATGAATTATGAGTGGGTTTTTGTCAATCGGCACATCTCCCAGGTCAATTTCGTCATACACGAACCGGATGTGACATTCCGAGATGGAGTTTAACAAATCCGTCAGTCCTTCAACAACATTAAAGCCGGATGCCACAGGGAGGGTAATTGATACTGCGATTGTGAGGATGATAAGAGGTAATAGATACTTCTTAAGTATCCTCAACCTCAACTGTTTTACCATTGAGATGGGAGCGATATGATTCATATTGTATACCTCGCTTGCTCGTTCAGTATCTGTGGAATCCACAAGAGTAAGCACAAGTCAGGTATTGACCATGTATTCAGATCGATAGTTCATAAAATGCTGGAAATAACTTCAATGACAGAATGGGCAAAGCATATGTGTAATGGTCATTCGACCGACCATCAAAAATATACACGGACTAAGGCATTTGAGCTTCTTGTTGCTTTTCCTTACAAGAACATCTTTAAAATCGTGTCAGGCTTTTTGCAGGTCTGAACATTTGCCACATGCACAATTCCTTCCCAGAGCGGACAATTTCCACCCGAATGTTTAACACAAAAAACGGAGAGTTTTCACCCTGCTTCGGCATCCGATATTCCCCATCCTAACAGTTTCCACCCGAAGCTTAAAAATATACATACATGAATGACCCTAATTTTCTCAGTTAAGATTAATCTAGAAGTTACAATGCCCAAACCGTACTCAATTTTATTGTCAAGGCTGTACTAAAATTCTAATGATTATATAAAATTGGATTATGATAGGTTAGGTTAGAAATTTAGGTCTTGTCATTGGAGATTGAATTTCGGTCTTGTCATTAAAAGTTAAAGGATCACAAATTAGCGAATTTTGGTATTATATTTGAGGTTGGAAAGTGTCGGGGGGGGGGGGGGAATTGTTCGGGTTCGGGTAGCAAGAAGCCATATATTACTCACTAATATATATGGAACATCGCGACTATAAAAATGGGATGGGAAATGTCCTGGTAGCAAAACGCCGGGAATAAAGTACAAGCTGAAGTTGCATAATTAAATTAAAAGTTTGCTTCTACGGAGTCAGACAACACAAAATATCATATGATATTGATAGCAAAGGTTCCCGTGGATCGAACAACCAATCTACTGGAAACTTGTAGAAGTTGTATCCCTCACAACAATACGACAAAATAGTTCATGTCTAGAATATTTCGTTCCAATTTCTTCACTGCCTATTCCACTATTCCTACTACTACTTTAAATATTTGAAATGCTCTGATCTACTTATATTCTTTCGTAAGATATATCCATAAACTCAAATTTAGGAAAGCCATGAAAATCAATATCGTTTGTTGGAATACTCCCGGCCTGAGCACGATATCCAACTTTGTTCTAGGGTTTGAGAGATTTTAAATAACACTAGGTAGCTACAGGCCCGTAATCGGGCCTTAACGTTGTGGATAAGCGATTAATAGAAGCTTCCCAAGTATATGGTGTCAAGCAAGGGAAAATCAGCGGCCGCCGCCAGCCAGACTCTCCGATTTTCGAGAGTTTCTGCACGGGTTATCTACCAAACCGTTTGACTAATAATTTTGTTTCCAATTTAAATAAAATTTCTTATTTTTTAAACAATTTTTTATGTGTTAATTTTTTTTGAAATTTTTGAAAATTTTTATGTTGGCCAATGTTACTTCAATTGCAAAAAAAATCAATGTTCCTGTGACCAGTATTTTCTCTAGAGATTTATTTTAAACTAACGCTCTTCATCTACTCTATCATGTATATAATTGTTGTGATCCACATTAACAATTTCTCATGCATGGTGCCGGCATACCTCTCTGAATGCTCCCTACAATTTACATATGCAAACACCCTTAAACTTCTACTGATCTAGGACTCTTAAAACATCCATTCCCCAATTAACTGCCCCCTCATCGCCCCATATGAATATTATCATAGACCCCTTACCCAAACCTCCACATCCCCATTAACACACGGCCTTAACAATTCCCATTCCCATTCGGTATATTAAAAAACATCGAAACGTCCAAAAACGTCAATGATCAATGAGCTCCATATTCTAACACAATAAATATGAAAGTTAAAAAACAAGACTTAGTGCGGAAGCCACGAAAAGGTGGGCAAAAACAATGCTGGAGTCACACGATTTAAAGTTATATGTAACCTACTCTACCTACCATGCATAGCTCTGTACCCTACCCTTACCTAACTCGCACAGATCGGTACCCGACTAATACCTACCTCGGATAGATCGGTATCCTACCCCTATCTACCTCGCATAGCTTGGTACCCTACCCCTACCTACCTCGCATAGATCGGTAACATAACCCTACCTACCTTGTATACCTTGGTACTCTACCCTTACAATACTCGCATAGCTCGATATCCTACCCTTACCAACCCCATATAGTTCGTTATCCTTACCTAACCTAAACTAACCATCATGTCCTAAACACAACATTTTTTGTCATTATGGCGCCTGCCCGCGGGGCCCCTGCCGGTGGCAGGATGGGGGTGGGTCAGTGCGACATGTGAACCAGAGGTTACGAACATTTGGATAAACGTCATCATTGATGATTTCCATGAAAATGCTAGAAAACCATATTTGTGTCCAGTTGTTTGAAGATATCTCAATAACGCATACGAGTTACAAAAATTTGATGATGGATTTGAACTCCCGATTACACGTGGAAACACTTACAATAAGTGAATATTTTTTATCACGATCTAACACGTGACGCACTTTGAAATGAGAAAAACCACCCAAAAAAATTACGATTATCAAAAATTATAACCAGGTTTTTGGGATTTATCTCAATAACGCCTTCATGTTCCATAGTTTTTTTATTGCAGATTCGGAATCTACGTAAAATTTCCAACAAACGGTATATATTAAGTCGGTATTAAAACAACTTCGTTTTGTCATATGTCAGTGTATTTAATAGTAGCGTATACTAACAATTAGTTTAGCATTTATCTAAAAATGCAATATTTGCTACATGAATATGAATATTCGTCATTGTTGATACTCTTTCAATTTTTAACAGATCAGACAAATCTGACAATGAGATCGACTTTGATTGATGTCCCTTGTAAGAGAGTATCTAACGGGATATCTAAGAGAGACGGGTTTGGCATCTTTGTTTAGGACAAAACTGGGTCACAAACGATGTATCACTATTTTATACATTACATTTGGCTTTTGTTAATCTTTTTTTGGGAAACTGGAACAAACTGTGAAATTCCTGAAGTCAAAACTGAGACTATAAAAATCGTCAGTGATCCCAATTTTTTAACATTTTAAGGACGAAACTTGGGATTTATCCCAAATCACGTTCTTGTCCTTAATATTTTTCAAATAAAACCCTGGAATCTCAGCCACTGAAATTCACAGCGTCCAGAGCAATCTTCGATCAAGATTTTTTTATTAAAAAAGCAGAATTCACTTTTATATCTCTTATTGAAAGTCCAAAGACGATAATAAGCTTCAGAATGGGTTTCGGTGTGACGTATTGGGCCATCGTCCTGGTTATCCTGTCCCTGCTCAACAAATCAAACAGCCGATCTAGTAAGTAAACCTTAATTTGTATTCCACTGCAGTATGAATATGTTTATATACGACTTTAAGAGTTCGAAGTTGCAATCAATATCTAATCATATCAACCGTTGTAAACGCACATCAACAAGGGTAAAACCATGTCAAATGTCATTTAACATAGTTGTTCATTACATAAGAGTTGTTTTCTACAAGAATCTCACATTTCCCCCACAATAGAGTGTACAGCTTTGAATGACACTTGACCGTACTTTTCCAACCATGTACTTCACATAAGACTGCTATTAAAAAATGTGACCTTTGACCTTAAGGCGCACATAAACAGAGGGTGAAACCATTGAAACCAGTCAAAGAGCATTTAATGTCGTTGCTCACAACGTAATAGAAGTTTAGTAAAATAATCTCGCAATTCCCCAACCATACAGCAAAATTGTATACATTGTTGAGTAGGAGTTGACTCTGCATTTCCAACAATGTATCACTTATTCAAAGTATTCAACTGTTCTAAAGAGAGCAAACGGATGGGTAGGCCCATTCAGAGGTTTCCCTCTTCAACAAGGAACAAGTGTACAAAATTTGGTGACCGTAGGTCAAGCCGTTCGTCAGTTATCGCACCGACAGACGGACAGACGGACTGGTCGTTCGCATAAAGTGTTTTCAACACTTAATAAACCATGCAAAGAGGGGTAAAATAAGGGTCCAACATTTCGGGACAATTCTCCCCACGATAATACACCATTACTATATATAATATTCCCGAACCGATTTAAAAACAAAAACAGGTCTAATGCCTGGAAAAAATCCGTTTCTGTTTGGTTTATAACTCCCTGTCCCCCGCACAATATTTCCTGAGCCAAGTCAAAAACAAATGTCACCCCAATATTGATTCTGATATGATTTTATTTACGTAATAGTGGAAACCGGAAATGGTGGACTAGGACAGATTCTCGATGAGAAGAGTGTTTGGTCATTCGACAAAGTTCCGGGTTTCGGACCTGCTGCTGCAACAGCTGTATCTCATATGAGATGCAACCGCTTTCTATACTTCAAAAGATTGTGAGTACACATCTGAATACCCTCCAGATGCACTTGCAGATTTCTGTAGCGAAGAGGACCGGAGTAGTTGTAGTATGGGACTACTGGTCGGACTATTTATTTATGAATGTGTGGACTGTAAAACACAATATGTGGAGAGGTGACCCTTTACTTTAATCCCTAGCTTTAAATCCACTAATTGACTCTAAATGACAACTAGGATAACCTCCCTGGTACGTGTGTACTTGGTGGAAATAAATGCAGGAAACAATAGGAAGATTTCTAATTAAAACAGTACTTTAATTACTAAAAATCCCTAATAAATCCTATCAAAAATCCGTGAAATATTGACAACTCTAAAGCAAACACATCTCTTGCTCTCCAAAATCAGACAAGTTCTTCCTTCGATCTTTTCCTTCTAGAACATTCTACTTGCCACGTCAGCAAGTATCATATCATGACTTGACAATCTTTAAGCTATATATATAAATCATAATACACTAATACCATTACATACACTATAAGTTAGGTATATATCTTAGGTTACAATAATTAAAGACAACCTTCCCAATGATAAAGTAAGTTTTACTATTCCACTTCTGGCCAATAGACTCAGTTCATGCATCTTTCTACTCCAAGTTAACGCCCTCCCAAGTCAGGCTGATATTACCCTGTTGCATTTGTTACAAATATGAAATCGTAAATAAACCCATTCCCATACATAATACATAGTAAGGCTAGCTAGTGACAAAACTAGGGGAACCCGAGTTGGAGTAAAATTGGAGTCTCAAATTTCCCTATATTAAGTTAACATTGGATAGGATTCGCAAATTTACTAATTTTGTTGTAACTTTAGTTCCTAACGAGGAATTTTTCTAATTTTTTGATATGTTATAGCTAACAATATTATCTACAACTTTAAAGGTTCTTCTTCTTGTATTGTCTCCTTCATGCTCTAATATTGACTTGAGAACTAAATTTTCATATTTTCCTATGCTTAGCAATACTAATTCGTCGATTCGACTTTTCATACATATTTCATTAAACATATAAAATTAATCCTAAACTTATTCTTCTGTACGTCTGCTCGCGGACATACTGGCCCCCGATGAGGACGCTGCAGCGTTTTCATCCGATTTCCGGACGTCGAGCACACAGATCTTTGATACTGGTCTTGTATAAATGTGGTTGTTTCCGGTCTTGACATCCACTACTCGTATCTGCCCGTCTCTCCCTGGATAGACTGCCACGACTTTCCCCATCGGCCACGAATTTCTCGTCATGTTGTTGTCTGCGATCAGGACGATGTCATCTATTTGGATTGGTCGGCTTATTTGATGCCATTTAGTTCTTCGGGTCAGAGTGGGCAAGTACTCTTTAACCCACCTTTTCCAAAACTGGTTTGTGAGGGCTTCTGCAGCTCTCCACTGACTTCTCAGGCAGACATCTCGTTCTGTAAACTCCCCTGGAGGCTGCATGTTACTCGAACAACCTAGTAAAAAGTGATTTGGAGTTAATGCTTCCTCATCATCAGGGTCAATAGAAACATGGGTCAAGGGTCTCGAGTTGACAACATGTTCGGCTTCAGCCATTAGAGTATGGAGAAGCTCGTCTTTTGGAAATCTTGACTTCAAAGTTGATTTCAAAGCCACTTTGATTGATTTCACCAGGCTCTCCCAACTTCCGCCCATATTTGGTGCTGCTGGAGGTATGAAATGCCAATCTATTCCAAGATTTGACATTTCCTCATTGATTTTGTTCTGATCAAACTCTTTAAGGGCTGATTTAAGCTCATTATCAGCTCCCTTAAAATTTGTCCCGTTGTCGGAGTACAATTTTACGGGGTTTCCTCTTCTTGCTGCGAATCTTCGGATTGCCAAAATACAGGAGTCAGTACTGAGAGATGTTGCGATTTCCACGTGCACTGCTCTGGATGTTAAGCACGTGAATAGAGCACCGTACCGTTTCTCGTGTCTTCTTCCGACGGTAACTCCAATTGGTCCGAAATAGTCCAGTCCCGTTGTGGTAAACGGCCGTATGTAGCTCTGAAGCCTACATTCGGGAATAAGTCCCATTTGTGGGGTGACTGGAATCGCTCTTCGGTTTTTGCACTCTTGGCAGTTATTCCATGCAGTTCTGACTGCAGTTCTTACGCTAAGAATGCAGTACATTTGCCTCAGCTCGTTCACGACCCTTTCTTGACCATGATGTCCTGCTCTTTCATGATGATGTTTGACTATCAATTTTGTCAGGTGTCCTTTTGGGTCAAGTATAATTGAATTTCTCACGTTCTTGGTGACATTCTTGGCTTGATCAAGTCTTCCCTTCACTCGTATCATACCGTTTTTGTCCAAATGAGGTTCAAAGGTCCACAGTCTACTGGTTTTGTCAACAAGTAATCCAGATTTTAACTTGGCAAGTTCTTCAGGGAATTGTTCAAGTTGCGCTTGTTTGAGAAGCCATTCTTCAGCAACTTGTAATTCCGCATGAGTGAGGCTGCAACGGTTTGTGGGCTTCTTGCCGTTGCTAATTAAGTTCCGAACGTACTTGAGACGTCTGAAATTTTCAATAAATCGAAGCATCCAAGCGGTAGTCCGTTTCAATCTATTCCAAGAGGAATGTTTGGATGTGTCTATGAGAGGTTCTTCTTTCATGGCAATTCCTACGAATGCCTTTTTAAATTCGAGCTGTGACTCATCAATGTTCTTAAAAACCTCTTTTGCTGATTTCTTAGGCCAATCGGTTTCGGGCAGCCGTAGAAATTCAGGTCCATTAATCCAGCGGCTAGCTGGCCCCCATAACGTACTACAGTTGTCACGGGTCGCTTCGTCAGCTACGTTGTCTTTGGTGGGAATCCAGTGCCAATCTTTGGTGTCTGAGGATTCCTGTATCTCACCAATACGATTGGACACAAATTGGGGACATTTCTTCCCATCGGATCTTACCCAACAGTAAACTACTTCACTATCCGTCCAGAAGTGAGTTTCAGTTGGCAACCTCTCGTGTTGTTCTTTGATTGTTGCTGCTAGTCTGGTCCCAAGTACTGCTGCTTGAAGTTCCATCCTCGGCATACACAAGGGCTTGAGAGGAGCTACTCTGGCTTTGGATGATACGAGTGCGATTTTGATTCCGACTGATGTTTGAATTCTGAAGTAAGCTACTGCAGAATAAGCTTGTTCACTGGAATCGCAAAAAACATGAAGTTGAACGGACGTGGATTTGAAAAAGTCAGCGTCGTAACATCTTGGCAAGCGAAAGGTGGAAATGGTCTGAAGTTCATCGATGAATCTCAGCCACTTCTCATGAGTATATGGTGGGATCTTGGTGTCCCAATCAATCTCCGATCTCCAAGTCTCCTGCAACAATATTCTTGCCTTTATAGTTAAATGGGACAAGAATCCTAGAGGGTCATAAATCGACATGATTAGTGAGAGGGCCTCTCTTTTGGTTGGAATCTTAGTTCCGTTCACGATTTCCTTGTCCACTCGGTGAAAGTTGGTGGAGAAAGTGAAGGCATCATCAACTGGATCCCAATTAAGTCCTAAGACTCTTTCCATCCGTTTTGACTCGGGATCGATGACTTTTGGTTCTTCGGCCTTTAAATGGTCGGGAAGTGTGTCCATTACTTCTCTGGAATTCGAAATAAAGTTGACGATCTCGAATCCGCCTTGGAGGTGGGTATGGACCACATCTTTGATTATTTGAGTTGCTTCTTCAGCCGAATCTAAGCTATCCAAATAATCGTCTACAAAGTGCTTATATATTATGGCTTTTGCTGCAGCGGGATAAGCGTCTTCATGCTCCCGTGCATTACGATTTTTCGCCTCTTGAGCACAAGCTGGTGAACAAGCGGCTCCGAACACCATAACTTGCATCTCGTACACGTCGGCTTCTTTGGTTCTGTCTGATTCTCTCCATAAGAATCTAAGTGAATTCTGATCTTCCTTCCGAATATTCACCTGGTGGAACATTTCTCTGATGTCCCCGGTGATACCGATGGCCTTTTGTCGAAATTTGTAGAGAACCGACGGTAAAGGGTTGACTTGGTCCGATCCTTTAAGTAGTCCGTCGTTTAGACAAATTCCGTGGGACTTGGCTGCAGCATCAAATACAAGTCTGATTTTATCGGGCTTGCTTGGTTTCGACGTTCCAAAATGAGGTAAGTACCAGGTCCTGGGTCCTTCGTACTTGGCTTCTTCTAAGGATAGCTTCCTGGCATACCCTTTCTCGATATAGTGCTGCATTTTTGCGTAGTACTGCTGAGCGTAAGTTGGACTTCGATCGAGTTTCCTTTCGATGGTCTTCAGTCGATTTAGTGCTGTTGACTTGCTTTCTGGGAAGTGGATGTCATCTGACTTCCAAAGTAGTCCAGTTTCCCATCTAGTTTTCTCGACTCCAACACGCCTCATAGTTCTATCCATGATTAGCTGGGCTCTTATATCCTCTTTGGATCTAGGCAGGTTTGCTGTTATTTTCACACCAAAGTTCTCGGTAGTGAAATAGTCTTTGACTATTTGGTGGAGGTCATCTTCCTTTTGAATCATGAAAGTGTGATGAGCTCGGCTTGGCATATCTCTTTGATTGAGAATTGACCATCCTAGTTTTGTTTTCAAAGCGATAGGAGCATTGGGAGGACCCTCTCGGACTTCCCTTACGACCATTATGTTGATGTGATCGTTTCCTATTAAGATGGTTGGCTGTGCTTTTTCATAGACTTGGATTCCTAGTCCCTGAAGATGTTTCCATTTACTGATGTGGCTTGATCTTATTGATTGTTGAGGCAATGGTAGGTTCCTCACGGTTCTTACGTTCTGCATTGGGAAAACTGCTTCCCCTGTTGCTGGCATCACGTTCAATACGACACATCTGGATTCGGATTCCTCAGCGATCGGATGCAGTCCTCTGAATCTTAATGGTTTTATGGGTCCGTTTAGACCCAGCTTCTCTGCTACACTCTCCTTAATGAGAGTAACGTTAGCTCCGTTGTCCAACATTGCAAATGTGTTCATGATTCCCTTGGGTCCTTGCAATCGGACTGGCAGGATATGACAATTTTGGAATTCACCCTGAGAGTTAGAAGCATGTGCAACGACGCTGGAATCGGCTCCAGCTTCGGGTCGAATTTCCCTTTCGAAATTTACATTGCCTTCATCGGGCTTGTGGAGAAGACGGTTGTGCATTTTTGGACATTCATTTATTCCACATGCTTTCTTCCCTCGGCAGGTTTTGGAATCGTGTCCAAAGATTAGACAACCAAAACAGAGCTTCATGTCTTTGACTAGCTTCCATTTCTTGTCAAATTCCAGATTCTCGAAGTCTGGACATTGGGCTACTCGGTGACCAAGCTTTGTGCAACATACACATTTCTTGTCCCTCTTCGTCCAAGTTTTCTTCTGATTCTGATGGTTCGTATCTTGCTTATCTTCGCTATTGGCTACAGCAAATACGTTGGGGTTAGGACGCCGTCGTCCGTGCTGTTGAGGTTCAACTGCTCGCCTTCTATCTTCTGGTTCGACTTTTGGAGGACACAATTTACAAGCAATTGATGTTTCCCTGTCTAGCCATTCTGAGAAAAATACGATGTTTTTTACCCTTTCAGCTTTGTCCTCAATCCACCTCATCCAGTTCATCTTGTATGATACTGGCAGCTTGGCTTCTAGTTCCATTAGAAGTTGTGGGTTATTGAGATGATCTTCTCTGTTCAGTGCTTTCACTGATACCTTGACATTTTTGACTGCAGTTCCGAATTCGATAAGAGTTTCCAAACGGTCCTCCTTAATCGCTGGGACTGCCTTCGCCCGGCTAATCATTGCAGCGATGATATGCTCGGGTTGTCCAAACCGATCCTGTAAAGTCTTCATGACTTCCGGCAGATTTTCAGGTGCCACCATAAGGCACTGAACAGTCTTTAGAGCTTCGCCTTTCAGGCATTTTCGCAATCTTGACATGTTCTCGGAGTTTGAAAACGCACAGTCCGTGCTCGACCTTTCAAACTCCGCCATAAATGTTGGCCATTGCTCAGGTTGTCCACTGAAGAATGGCAAATCCTTTGCATGGGATTGACGAGCGAGGAAGTGGGAATTATTAGCTCTTGGCGCATTACTTGTATTTCCCATCATATTGATTTGCATTTGGAAGAATTTATGCATTAGAGCTTCTGTACTCTCATTTCCGGTTGCTGCTGTTGTGGCGGCGTTGTTAATTGCGGTTGCTGAGGCTGCGGTGGCTTGGACTTCCTTAATAAGTCGAAGGCGCTTTTCCTCTAATTCTTCAATTTGCTTTCTTCTCTCCTCTTCAAATTGCATCAGTTGTTCTTTTGCTTTCTGGGCAGCCTCTACTGCATGTTGTAGAACATTTTCGAGCTCCACCCCGTGGTTGTCGTTAGTTATTGGATCTGGGGTGTTGTTAAGCCAGCTCATGACGGATTTGCTTCCAACTGATTCGTTGTCGATATGTTGGGACGCACAGTCATCGGCTAGATCGATTTTGTCCTTGGTTAGTTGATACTTCGTTAGTATCCGTTTCCTTTTCCGGCCCAAGTTTTTGATGTTAAGTTCCGTTTGAATTCGTTTCAGCTCATATTCTTGGGTTTTGTCTTGTACTTCCTTTTCAAAGTCATTCAGCTGTTCTTTGTGACCATCTGCCATTTTCTGGTCGTTGCTGGCTTGGCACTCTTTATATCTTCGTTCATGATATGTCCGACAGTTGGTTGCCTTTGTAAGTTCCAGTTTGAAGATGTCCAATTCCGCTTTCAGTCTATCCTCCTCCTCATCTAGTGGATCCATTTCGTTGCTTGCTAGGATGTCTACTTCTGCTTTCTTTACGGTAGCAGCGCTGGACTGTCTGGATGAAGTCGATAGAGCTTGGTTAGCTGTATTTAAGGGAATGCATTTTCAGATTTTGAAAAGGTACGGTATTAGAGGTTTCTGCGGGAGGTAGTGTTTTGCTGATCTTATCAGTTGAATTGCGGGTTGTTTTGTCGATGCTGTCATCAATTCCTAGTCGTTCCGGTTTCTTCGGTTGTCGTTTGCCGGTTACAATTTCTTGGCCTTCCATCGTGGTCTGGGGGGACTTATAAAGACAATTGAGTTTTTACTTGCCTGATTAGAAGTCACGCGCTTGCATTTGCTGGTACGTTCAGCAAGACGGTATTGAGCCACTGGGATAAAAGGTTCCGACTGCTGCCAATGCCCACCCTTTATTCGATGAGATCTCCACCCACCCGATGTATGATCTCCACTGTGATCTCCAATCACCGATGTATTTTACGGTGTCGATCTCCACTGTGATCTCCTATCACCGATCTCCACCCAACCGTTCTGTGCCCACCCTAGAGACCGTCGTCTCTTGTATGGTCCAAACTTGTCCTGGTTTCGGCAGCGGTCTGTCTCCTTAAACTGAATCTACAACGTCGATTTCGACATTAGATTTGATTACTTTAAAAGTGCTTTGGAGCGATCTGACCTGGTCTAGAGCCTGCTGGGTTTATGGTGCTTAGGCTCTCGCACACTTTGGCAGATGCTGGTATGTTCAGCAAGACAGTCGTCTTTCACGGATCCTGGGATGATAAAGATGTAACGGTCAGCTTACTCCTTCCGGTCTTGTCACTGGTTTAATCCGGTTCGAAGGACCAAAATGTAGTATGGGACTACTGGTCGGACTATTTATTTATGAATGTGTGGACTGTAAAACACAATATGTGGAGAGGTGACCCTTTACTTTAATCCCTAGCTTTAAATCCACTAATTGACTCTAAATGACAACTAGGATAACCTCCCTGGTACGTGTGTACTTGGTGGAAATAAATGCAGGAAACAATAGGAAGATTTCTAATTAAAACAGTACTTTAATTACTAAAAATCCCTAATAAATCCTATCAAAAATCCGTGAAATATTGACAACTCTAAAGCAAACACATCTCTTGCTCTCCAAAATCAGACAAGTTCTTCCTTCGATCTTTTCCTTCTAGAACATTCTACTTGCCACGTCAGCAAGTATCATATCATGACTTGACAATCTTTAAGCTATATATATAAATCATAATACACTAATACCATTACATACACTATAAGTTAGGTATATATCTTAGGTTACAATAATTAAAGACAACCTTCCCAATGATAAAGTAAGTTTTACTATTCCACTTCTGGCCAATAGACTCAGTTCATGCATCTTTCTACTCCAAGTTAACGCCCTCCCAAGTCAGGCTGATATTACCCTGTTGCATTTGTTACAAATATGAAATCGTAAATAAACCCATTCCCATACATAATACATAGTAAGGCTAGCTAGTGACAAAACTAGGGGAACCCGAGTTGGAGTAAAATTGGAGTCTCAAATTTCCCTATATTAAGTTAACATTGGATAGGATTCGCAAATTTACTAATTTTGTTGTAACTTTAGTTCCTAACGAGGAATTTTTCTAATTTTTTGATATGTTATAGCTAACAATATTATCTACAACTTTTAATTAAGGTTCTTCTTCTTGTATTGTCTCCTTCATGCTCTAATATTGACTTGAGAACTAAATTTTCATATTTTCCTATGCTTAGCAATACTAATTCGTCGATTCGACTTTTCATACATATTTCATTAAACATATAAAATTAATCCTAAACTTATTCTTCTGTACGTCTGCTCGCGGACAGTAGTGTTTCAGGGCCCAGCAGCAATAGTGAATCCGCCGCTTTGTATACTGAAAAAGATTGTGATGAGTACCCACTTGAAAACCCTTCAGCTGCACTTGTAGATTTCTGTAGGGATGAGCCGCCTAGTAGTTCAGGGCCTAGCAGCAGTAGTGCATCCGAATGAGACAGCTCGCCAAATAAACATCTCCTTACAACACATTTTAAATTTATTGATTCGTTTATAGAATTGAATGTCAGAATTGTTAATAAAGTCGTTTTTCGAGACAATTTTATGATAGACGAAAGGTTTTTTAATCAATAAGTTATTCAGTTGCATGATTGGCCGAAAGTTGGATTGGGATTATACAGGTTTTAGAGGATATGACTGCTGAAAAGATCATTCGTTGTTATTATAGATTCTCAATTATTAACTTAAGCAATTCTAGCACTATAATAGCCTAACCATTCAATTAATTATGCACCCTACCACTAACCAACCAACGTTTTCACATCAACACTTGGTTACACCCGATACAACGGCTTATAATTATACTATGTGCTACTTATTGAACTATGTGATTTATAACATTATGTGTATTTTTTCCATTAAAAGATATTATATTTTTTTCAATGGCATTTATTACTCGAAGATTTATATATGGGACCGAATAAGAACCTTAATATTAAGATATACTTAAGAAAATATATAATCTTTTATCCATAGATAAGGGTATGATTGCCCTTAATCTTGAACTAAGGCCCGTGTGAGAATAAGTTTTAAAATTGTAACCTGATCTGGCTAATTTATGAAATTCCCTTGTTACAAAATCCTGTGTAAGAGGTGATTTATTTCGGGGAGAGGAGTTATTCCGGTCCGGTAACGTAACGGTTTTTAAAAATCCATTGAAATTAACAAACCCAATAAACTAGGCCAGGAATCGGATGCTCAAAAATGGGATACTATAATTCCCAATTCCTTAGCTCTTGTTTAAACTCTGGGATACCTCAAGACTTAAGTTAGGTACCAAAACCCATAACCCTGTTGTCAATGAAGTTGCATTTAAAGCAATCAAGTCTCTTAAGGAGTACATGGAATACATACATACACTAATTTTACTGTCTGTCTCTGCAGTCTCTGTATCCTTGGTTAAAGTCAAAGTTAAAATAGTTGGCCTCTCCCTTTTGTAGTTCTTAAAATAACATTTGGGTGGAAAAGTCTCATTGTTAGTTTGAATCGCAAACGACCAGCCACACAAGTCTTACAGACCCAGCCTTGTTAGGATAAATTCCCAAGTTAAATTTATTCTTGAGCCAATAGATACGTAGTTTGGAAAGTAAATTTGCGAATTAAATGAGTGTTGACTCTCTTGACTCTTACTTAAAATTATTGAGACCAACTGTAGAAGATGAGTCTGTTTGAAATCAAATCAAGTGAAATTACTCCAACGTGTATACCCAATTAACTATAAGCATTAAAAATTCTCTCCGTTCTTAGGTAGAATTACAGTTCCTCATCAGACCAGTTAAGTTGTCTCCTTTCTTAACTTCAAACTAAGCATATTAGTAAGTTACTAATGATGGATTGACTGAACTTTATTTTCGTGTTAGTAGGTATTAAAACCACACAGTATCCTGTTCCTCTATCCATAACACGGGGAGAAATATAAATTTGAAGACAACGATGAAGAAAAAAGAGACCAGATTTCACTGCCGTATTTGTGACAGATATTTGAACAGCAAAGTTGGACTACAAGATCATCAACGTCTCCACACGGGTGACAAACTCCAGTGCAAATTCTGTCCCAAATCCTATGCAACCCGGACGGGACTTTTGGATCATGAACGCCTCCACACGATTGACAAACTAGAATGCAAGTTCTGTTTAAAGCTCTTTACATCAAAAACGAGCTTCATAGAACACCAAAGGGCCCACACGGGTAACAAACTCCAATGCAAACTCTGCTCTAAATCGTATACAACAAAACAGGGATTTTCGCAACATCACCAGGCCACCCATTTCGGTCATAGGTTCCAATGTCAATCTTGTTCAAGATCATTTGCATCGAAAACAGGACTGTCCGGTCATCAAAGTGTCCATACGGGGCTTAGACTTCAATGCCAATACTGTTCCAAATCATATCCAACAAAATCAGGACTAAAAGATCACGAAGAACAGCACAGGGGTCGTGTTTATCGATGCAAATCTTGTCCCAAGATCTACACGACCAGGTCCGGCCTCATCCACCATCAACGACTCCATAGCGGCCAACTATATGAATGCCAAACTTGTCAAAAGGAGTACAGAACCTACAAGGGCTTAAAATATCACGAGAAAACTCATCTTTCTTACATAGATAAACCATTTAAATGTTCCACCTGTTCCAAGTCATTTCGAGATAAACCGCAGTTAAAGTTACACCTGGGAGTGCATTCCGAAAGAAGCCTTAAATGTGACTTCCCTCTTTGCCGGAAGTCATTTTACAACGCAAAACATTTGTTATCTCACAAAGAAGTTCATTCGAACCTCAAGCCGTTTCCCTGTTCGTCTTGCAGAAGCGAATTCCGGAGCGAAGGACGCTTGAAGCAACATGTCAAAGCTACTCATTCTGGACAAGTTCTGAACTGTGGCTTTTGCAGCCGGACATTTCAGAGACAAACCGGCCTGGAAAAACACATTCGCAGTCATACACAGGAAAGGCCTTACAAATGTGAGGTCTGTGACGAGCGTTTTATCGACACCAGAGCTCGCAAAGTTCATCGACACCAACTGGGCCATCATCTCGTACCATTCGACCGACTAGAATTCACATGCAATTTGTGCTCCAAATCATTTTTATGGAACTTTGCTCTTGTGAGACATTTCAAAATGGATCATACGGAAAGGGCCAAGGATTTTAATTGCTCAAGTTGTGGCAAGTATTTTGCAACAAAATCAAACCTCGAGACACATATTCTTACTCATGACGCTGGACGGCTTAAGTCACATCATTGCACGATTTGTACTAAAGCCTTTTATAATTTGGCAAGCTTAAGGGGTCATTTGGAAACTCATAAGGAGGAGAAGCCTTATGAGTGTTATTTTTGTAAAAAACGTTTCACTGCTCTAAACTCTCATTTAGGAGTCCATACGAGGGAACGCTGCTATCAGTGTCGATTTTGTCACAAGGAATTAGCGACTTTGACCGTTTTGCGACAACACGAAAACGTGCATAATCCGACAAGGGTATTATCGATGCCATTTAAATGCTACTTTTGTGCCCGTTCGTTTTGTACTCGGAGTGGTATGTTTAAGCATACTAAAACCCACTTGAATGAATACTCGTACGATTGCCAGTTGTGTTCGAAATCTTACAAAAGTGAAGTAGGATTCAAAGATCACCTCAGTGGCGTCCATTTAAATGAGAGGAAGTTCAAGTGCTATTTTTGCAAACGTGGATTTGCTTATCGGACTCTGCTTTTGAATCATATTCGGATCCATACCACAGAAGCGCCCTTTCGGTGTGACATTTGTGACAGGGAATTTAAGTCCGACTCTCAATTGTGGAACCACAAAATAGCCCATGCAAATTAAAAGAAGTTTCAATGTAAATTTTGCAAGAAATGCTTTTGCAAGCGAAGTGAATATAAATATTGAAGGGATTTATTTGTTGATACCTAACTGGAATTATTGAAATTAAAATCGGATTTTTATTTTTGTAAGTACGTGAATTATCTTGCTTCTTTCGTCTAATTCATAATTAAATCTTACATAATTATCAATATTTGCCATTACGATAAGTCTGGAGCTGTTCGCCTTTTTCGGGGGATAAGTGTCAATTCTTTTATAACAAACGAAGCCCAAAATAATGGAAAAACACTATCGTTAAAAAAGGTATTTGCATTTGTCTGAGGTATTATTTCCAGGCTTACTGGTGTACATGTACAAGTTAGAATAACATTTATTTATCAATCTGAGAGTCGAATTACATCTCAGGATGATCTACTTGATAGGGACAGGCAGGATAGAGGCGAATGACTAAAAACTGGTCCTATTCATTGTACTTTGATAAGATAAGATAGATCCACTAATGCCAACCTGTATTTTTAAATTGTGGATATCCAATGAACCTCATGAATCTGTAGTAAAACTGAACAAATCAACTACACCCTGTCCTTCCACCCGCCCGACCCTGAGTACCTGGAACTTTGGGTTAAAAATAAACAGTAAAGTCAGAACCCTTTTTAAATCCTTGATATTTTCCACTTGCCTCAACTTTTATTTCGGAATTCTCAACACATAAACGAAACTTTGAAATTAAAAGAAGCGATTGAGTCTAAATAAACCTCAACTAAATCCGGTAAAGTATTTATTATGGCCCAACTACAGCTATCAATTGCCAAAAGTCAAAATGAGTATGTCAATTAATTCATCACAATCGGACTAAAATTGGACTGTTTTTAATATCTCTGTATTGTTCAAACTGTGAGCTGGGATCTGTGTCACGGATGGAAGAACAGAAGTAATAATTTTGAATCTATTTGACACATTAATGCAGTTTAAATCAAATTAAATCAAATCACCAACAGTAGAATTAGTAGAGCGGAACTATTTTTAACGGAGTTACCGAATTAAGTGGGTTTAAAGTTGAACTTATCCATCACAGATAATATGTAATAAGTATCAAACTGAAAGTTGCCTATTTGACAATAGAGCCCATTCATTCCTCCTAAAACTAAAATCTGTTTAATTCGTAGAGCTAGTTAAACTATTAAAATTGTATTGCTCATTCATAGCTCTGTGGATTAAATGTTAAGTTGGACATAAACTGTTGACAGTGTTTGACATTTATTGACTGATATTGACAAGATAATCTGTTGTGTCGTTGTGTGTTAACTCCGTAACCCTCCTCTGAAAAGGATTGATGATCTACATACAGTAAAAGCTTATGTACTACGAAATTAATTGCAATAGTCTGCAATATTGATTCATCATAAAACTGCTAAACTCTTAAGCCCAGCAATTAATGCAGAAAAAGACATGGGACACTTTCATTGTTCCATCTGTGACAGACATTTAAGTAATGCTCGGCACTTCAAAACTCATCAGAGACTCCACAACGGGAAAAAGTTCAAATGTAAACTATGTCCCAAATCCTATGTAACAAAATTAGTGCTCGTTCAACATCAACGAGTCCACACTGGTCAGCTCCTGAAATGTACAAAGTGCCAAAAAGGTTTCATCAGTGAATCCAGTTTAAACTCTCATGCCAAAATCCACCTTAAAGTGAAACCCCTGAAGTGTAACTTCTGCAATAGTCGGTTTGTGAATCGGACTCAGGTTAAGAATCATGAGTACATTCACACCCGAAACCAACCCAAACCCTTCAAATGTGACCTCTGCGACAAAACATTTGCTTACACAGCGCACCGGTCAGTCCACAGCAGAGTTCATTCTGATATTAAACCCTACCCTTGTGACAACTGCGGTCAAAATTTCAAGACCAAAGTTTACTTGCTACGACATTGTCAGAGAATTCACGCCCAGTCCCGAATGAAGTGTCCATTCTGCGAGAGGACATTTGCGGAGCAGGATTCACTTCAAATCCACATCCGGTCTCACACGAACGAGAAGCCCTTTAAATGTAAGCTCTGCTCAGAACGTTTCGCGACCCGGCAGCGTCTCTCTGCTCACCTACGCCTGGACTGTCCCCACACCTCAAGAATAACATTCAGCTGCCAATTATGTCCTAAACTCTACAAATCCAAATCCGAGCTCCGCCTTCATATTAAATCCGTTCATCTCGGCGAGAAATACAACTGCTCAATCTGCGGAAGGTCTTTCGGACTGGAAGGGAATATGAAGAGACATGAAAAGACCCACGATGTCAACAGGCCAAGACCTCATCTCTGCATCATTTGTAACCGAGGATTCCACTATGCCCACAAATTAAATCGTCATTTAGCAACTCATCTTCGAGAGGAGCCGCATACCTGCTATTTCTGCAAAAAAGGTGTTATATCGAGTGAGGACCTTAAAAAACACATGTCAGTCCATACGATGGAAAGGCCTCATAACTGTCGTGAATGTAACAGAGAGTTTTCTACCACTTATGCCTTCCGATGTCATCAAAATGTGCATGACAAGTTTAAGCCCTTGAAATGCTACTTTTGTCCAACTTCAGTTTACACCCGGTATCAGTTGCTGAGCCATACAAGGAAGCACATCAATGAACATCCCTATCCCTGCAAATTCTGTTCAAAATCTTTTAAAACCCCCGAAGTACTGAACCGACATGTCGGGGCTCTGCATTCTTGGAGAAACGTTAAATGCTATTTTTGCAAAAAACAGTCCACTCGTCTAAAATCGCATTTGAGATTCCATACGAGGGAAAGGTGCTATCCGTGTCGATTGTGTCACAAGGAACTAGTGAGTTCTTTTGCTCTGCGAAAACATGAAATCGTACATGACCCGACACGGGTAATAATTAAACCCTTCAAATGCTACTTTTGTGCCTTTTCGTTTCGTATTCGGAGTGGCCTGCTTAAGCATACTAAAACCCACTTGAATGAATACCCGTACAATTGCCAGTTCTGTTCAAAATCTTTCAAATGTGACGAAGGGTTCAAAGGTCACGTCATGAACTTCCATTCCCATGAGAAGAAGTACGAGTGTTATTTTTGCAAATGTGGTTTTGCTTATCGGGCTCTGCTTTTGAATCATATTCGGACTCATACGACAGAAGCGCCCTTTTGGTGTGCCAGTTGTGAAAGGGAGTTTAAGTACCCTTCTGAATTGAGGAACCATAAAAGAGCCAATTTCAGATGCAAATGAGAGAAACTTTAAGTTTAAATTTTGTAGGAAATGGCTTAATATTCTGGTTTAAAAGGCGTTAAAATATGTTTGCAAGTAAAGTGAATATAGATATTTAAAGGATGTTAATATTAATATGGAGTTGTATTAGTTGTAATCATTGAAATTAAAATTGTTATTTTTGTGTACAAATGAGAACTGTCCACCACCAGCTTCTTCATTGTAATTCATAATTATTAAAGCGTCCAACTCTTTAATGGGTTTGCATTGTCCGTCTGTCCGTCCGTTTGAACTCTAACTCTCGAACGGTTGAAGATTTTTGAAGTATTTATTCAGTTAACGATTAATGACCTTCCATTTGAGGCAGAGCTTGTTCGAGGACCGTCAAGGTCAAAGGTTAAGCCGGTATGGTCAGAGGTCACATTTTTTTTAAACTGCATCCTTATGTGTACATTATATCGTTGGAATAGTACGGTCAATTGTTCATCAACGATGTATACGACGTCACACTATGGTTGGGAAACTCTGAGAATCTTGTAAAAACGACTCTCATGTGATGATGTGATGAGCAACGGTTTAAATGTAATTTGACGTATTTTTCGTGTGGTTTCACCCTTTTATGATGTCCGTTTGCAACGGCTTTTTAAATGTTGTGGATACTTTTATTTTCATGTTTTTGTTCATGAGGTGCATTCGTCCGATTACCCAAAGTCTGGAATGGTTCAAATTTTTTAGAATATCATATTACTGGCATGCACGCAGACGTTATGAATTGATAGGGTGACCTCGATGGTCAGAAGTCACAATTTTGCAAATTACAGACCCAAATGTCGGAAAAATGCTATCGTTGACAAACGTAAAAAAGGCCCAGATTTTAATATTTTCTTTCCGAATTTCCACCATTTCCTGAGCTCTTTTTCCAACGCTTATTACCATTGTAGATTAGAGTTATAAAAATAAAAATCATATATGCATTTTTTACTTTGATCACAGCTCAGGATGACTAACTCTATTCTATACCAGTTCTTTTGAGATAGGAAAAAAGACTAAAAACTGACTGAATTCATTGTACTTTGATAAGATAAGATAGATCTATAGGCATTTTTAACAGTTTAACTGCTAATCCTAACCTTTGTAATTTTATTGTTACTGAATAAATCAACCCTATGCCATGTGTTTTAACCCAACCGAACCTAAAATATTAGGAGTACCTGGAAATTGTACTTAAAAATAAACAGTAAAAAACGAGCCCTTTTTAATGCCTTGATTTTTTCCACTTCACCGAGCTTTCGCTTTGGTATTCTCAACAGACATAAAACAAACTCTGGAAGTAAAGGAATGAATAGACTAATAAACTCATGAAACTAAAAACTAAATCCGATAATATATTTATCATAGCCGAAACGACAGCTGTCATGAACAGGATTATTAGTAGATCTACTTTAAACGGAGTTGTCGTATTAACCGTAGTGTTCCATAATACTCATATATATTACACATGCTTAAAAACGCAGAGTTATTAACCGGGTTAAAAGTTCAATTCATCCACCACAACAACACAACTGCTTACAAGGACAACAAGAAGTTGCTGATTTGACAATACAGCTCATTCCTTCTAGAACTGAAATGTGTTTAATTAATCGAGCTACTGCTAACATTATTTTACATACTTCTGGTCTGGTTGTGTGGTTTTAATTCATTGACTTGAACTTGCTATTAATTGCAAATTGTGACTTCTAGTCGGACATTCTATTAAAACTATTGATTCATCAATATAACTTCCAATACAGACAGTAATCCAGCTATTAATGCAGAAAAGGGCATGGAGCACTTTCATTGTTCCATCTGTAACAGATATTTCAGTACTGATCGTCACTTCAAAATTCATCAGAGAACCCACAACGGTAAAAAGTTCAAATGCAAACTATGTCCCAAATCCTATGTAACAAAATCAGTGCTCGTTCAACATCAACGAGTCCACACTGGTCAGCTCCTGAAATGTACAAAGTGCCAAAAAGGCTTCATCAGTGAATCCAGTTTAAAAACTCATGCCAAAATCCACCTTAAAGTGAAACCCCTGAAATGTAACTTCTGCAATAGTCGGTTTGTGAATCGGACGCAGGTTAAGAATCATGAGTACATTCACACCAGAAACCAACCCAAACCCTTCAAATGTGACCTCTGCGACAAAACATTTGCTTACACAGCGCACCGGTCAGTCCACAGCAAAGTTCATTCTGATATTAAACCCTACCCTTGTGCCAACTGCGGTCAAAGCTTCAAGACCAAAGTTTACTTGCTACGACATTGTCAGAGAATTCACCCCCAGTCCCGACTCAAGTGTCCATTCTGCGAGAGGACATTTGCGGAGCAGGATTCACTTCAAGTCCACATCCGGACTCACACGAACGAGAAGCCCTTTAAATGTAAGCTCTGCTCAGAACGGTTCGCGACCCGGCAGCGTCTCACTGCTCACCTACGCCTGGACTGTCTCCACACCTCAAGAATAACATTCAGCTGCCAATTATGTCCCAAAGTCTACAAATCCAAATCCGAGCTCCGCCTTCATATTAAATCCGTTCATCTCGGCGAGAAATACAACTGCTCAATCTGCGGAAGGTCATTCGGGCTGGAAAGTAATATGAAGAGACATGAAAAGACCCACGATGTCAACAGGCCAAGACCTCATCTCTGCATCATTTGTAACCGAGGATTCCACTATGCTCACAAATTGATTCGGCATTTAGCAACTCACCTTGAAGAGAAGCCACATTCCTGCTATTTCTGCAAGAAAAGAGCCATATCTTATGAGGTTCTAAAAGCGCATTTGGTGGTCCATACGAGGGAGAGGGCTCATAAGTGCCGTTTATGTAATAGAGAGTTTTCTACACCCGATGCCTTGCGATTTCATCAAAATGTGCATGTAAAGATGAGCAAGTCCTTTAAATGCTATTTTTGTCCGAAAGCATTTCCTGGTCGAGGTCAGTTGTTGCAACACACGAGAATCCACATCAATGAATATCCCTATAACTGCGATTTGTGTCCGAAGTCGTTCAAGATTCTGGGAGTATTGAAATATCATGTCCGGTCTGTCCATTTTCGTGAGAAAAACCTCAAATTCGCTTAAAGAAACAAATTACCATTCAAGGACACAGATCAATGAATACCTGCAAATTATATTCAAAGTATTTATTCAATATATGAGGACTTTGATATGGAAGAAAATTCAAATACTATTTTTTAATCATTTGTTTAAATAGATTTGCGGTGAAGGGTTTGCATATATAGTTATGTAGTGTAAACAGTATATTTAAAAAAAATCCAAACACATTTTATTCCAGTTGGTTTACATGGAAAATAGGTTTGAAACGGCATTTGAAACATGTGTGTCTGCAGTAAAAAATAAAAATAAAATGAACTAATTGTAAGTTGTTGTTTTTATAATTAGAATACTGGACTAATAAAATTGATTTAAAAAAAATCAAAATAATATCAACCGTTGCAATTTAATTTATTAATTCACTTATTCAAATAATCAATGAACGTTTTGTGGCTGTTTTAACAACCTTATATTTAATATTCTTTAGTAAATCCAATCGTATTAAATATCCCCTATATTTCAATTAATCAAGCATCAGATTTTTTCATGGTTACTATACCCCAACGCAATGTCGGGTATTTAACAGTTTTGTAATTCTTTAACCTTAAAACAGACCAATATCGAAATTTCTCATCCTCCCAAGTCATTTAAAATTTCCATACAAATTTGCTAGTAACATTTCTCGAACTCCGAACCTCCAACTTGTCAGAAAATAGTAAACCTCTAACTCCACAAAAACAAACCAACCAAAAATGAAACCTCCGACACATCTATCCAAATCCAGAGTAAAAACACAAATAACATAAAAACCAACAAGTAACAAGAACAACTCCGAATTCCATCACCATAATGTCCAACCCGCTCCCTCAACTAAATACGGACTAATGGGGCTGGACGGGGAAGTTTAGTGGATTTTTTTACTCTGCAAACACGAATAGGAAAAATATAGATAAATCCAATTCCGTTTGACAGGTAGGGCGTAGGGCCATTCCTACCGCACAATCCAGCATAATTCCCGTTAGCATGAGTCTTATGCTATTATTCAGCAGAATTTAACATGACAGAGATAGGAGCTGCCGCAGGGACATGGGGTATGAAGGGCCCTTTAAACTACTTTATAGAGAAGGTAGTGGGGGACGTGTAATCAAGTATTTATGTGCGCCAATCAGTCCGGCATTTCCTCCGGTTCTTCTTCATATGTCATCCACACATCCCAACCTAATGCCCAACTGTCCCCGACCAAATTCCCGTCAGCTAAAACGAAGTCCAGTAAGTCCCCGTGTAAAGCTGCCAAAAAACTGTGAAACTCCGTTCCCACCGACGATCCCAATGCTTTAAGCTAACTAACGGAGCTTTAAAGTTAACATGTGAGGTAGATGTTAAAATAAAATGTCCCCGGATCACCTGCCTTGTCCCAGAAATCACCCGGCCCACTTTTACCCGATTTCCGAACTGTCGGAATTTAGGCAGGAAACCCCCTAGGTTTCGGGACAAGTCAGTTATGTACCACCACCACCACCACCACCACCACCTCGACATTAAAGTAGTAATAGCCCATCGGCCCATAAACCCATTGTCCTTTGACAAGAAATGGCTATCAGATTATGATGACGTGCCCCTATCCTGCCAATACTATCTCCAGCTCCATAGTCATCTGCCATTAGGAATTGATAAGAGAATATCGGAGAAATTGAAATCCAGTTCTCACTACCACCACCACTTAAATTAAGGCTACGTCCCATTGCCATCTTGAAGTTTCGGAGGATTGGAGCCCGGACTTATTTTTACAGAAGATAGGGCCTTGATAACCCTGTGATATTTAAGGGCATGGCAGTGGGGGCAAAATATTGTTGTTCTTGTGTTAGTTATTGTGCAGTGGTGACCTGATTTCCATCGGGGTCCGTAATATGGTCTGGAAGAACAATAGTAATATGCCTTCCGTCCCAATTCAATCCAGAGGATCGATCGATAACGAGCTTAACTGTCCATTTGAGGGAATTCCGAATAGAGATGAGTTATCCGTCCAAAGGTCTTGGGGTCAGTGGTAGACGGAGTTCGGGAGGCAGCGATAGTAGCCTTAGCGATCCCAGTTACAACGATTTCTCCAATTACCACCAGAATCGGGGTCAAAAATACCCCAAATTGACTGAAAATGACCCCCAACTCGTCAGGGCCACCCAAGGACCTCCGCCCAGGAACACTGGAAATGACCCCGATCTACAGTGGGATCACCCCGTCGGGATTGACAACCCAAGTTACGAGGACATGGGAGACGAGTTTAGAGGTCATGAGGAATATAGGTCAACGAATAGATATCAGAATAATAATAACCCCCCTCTGCCCAACGGTCACATCCCCAGTACAACGAAGCCCAGGGCTAGGGTACGACACAAAGGGCGGGGCAAGAAGTTGCCCCTGACCCCGACGCCCCTGCCACCCTCCCATTCCTACAATATCCCTTATGGTGACCCCGATAGTGCAGTTATTTCAACATCCCCCGGGGGTAAAATGCATCTAAATACCTTACCCAATGAGGCAAAGTACTCCGGGGATGACGATAGGGACCTGGTTGACTATGACGACTACGGCTCCTCAACGTCAACGTCCACGTCCTCCGGAAACTGCTCGGAGGATGAGGACTCGAATGCAAATTCCTCACTGGCTCAGGACTATCCGAATAACAATAAGAATAACGAATATAATTTGAACACTGCAAACAGCAAACATGTCTCTAATAAGGATTCTTCCAGTAGAAGTAAGACGGACTATTCGAAGTTTAACGGGAATTGGGAACGGAACTCGAGTTTGTATGAAAGGACTCTGAGGGGCACTTCCGGTGGTGACTTTGACGAAGGGCCCTGTTCCTCCTCCTCTTTAAGGGAACCCCCTACGGTTCATCTCGTCAAAAGTGGGGTTAACAAAGTGTCGGCAATCGGTTCGTCGACATCGACATCGAAATCGAATGGAGATCAAAGTGCAGTGTCGACGAGTTTGAGGAAAAGTGAGAGTCGTTCGAGTATACTCGTCGACGAGGGAAGTGCGGATGTTGTTGCGGAAGATAAGTCGGATACTTTGAGTCGACACACGAGTGTCGGTGCTTTGGAGCATGAATTCGACCCGAGGAATCCGAAATACGCATTTTCGGGCGTTGGTCGACACTTTGGTCGACGAAGTACGAGTTCGTTGCTGGACTTGTCGACGGAGGATGCCCCGGTCCCTGAGCCCCCGAAGGGGTTCTTCCACGGGATCGACGTGTTTGGATATTTAACGAGATTAAAGGCCGTGTCGATTGTATTCCTCGCGACTCTGTTCATTCTGTCAAGTTCCTCGTTACTCTTCGTATTCCCTATTATTATTGATCCCATCCTCTTGGGAATGGAGGCTCAATTTTCTATTAAACCTGTTCAGTGCAGGTAAGTACTTATTTCTGGGGAAAAATATGCATAGGCTATTTCTGAAGCATAATCATACACCATTTCCATTGATAACCGACACTGATCTATTAGAAAATGTTCGGAATGTAAGGATTTGACAGCTTATTGGTTAGAGTTGGTATTAAAATGAAATTAAACGGAGTGGTCCATCCCAGGGGGCTAGCAAATAAGTCCTGTGTCCTGTCACAAAACAAAGCAAGAACATGTTGACGGGAGTTCTCTAACTAAAAGTTGTCGATGAATTTTTATCTTCTGTATCGACAAGTTCGTCGAATTCATTCCTGGCCTCAAATGCTAAAAACTAAAAAATCGATAGGAAAGAATAGAAAGTTATAATTAATGAATTCCGACAATTTAAAACATCTTGTTTATAAATTTCCTATTAGTAGAGTCCTTCTCCCAGTTGAATCGCCGGGTAGAAATTGTTAAGTCTAGCATAGTCCATTGCTTTAGCATGAGGCTCGCTATAGAGGACGAACAGAGTTTTACCCGGCGAGTCAACGAACACAAGGACTTTAATAATGATATCCCTATCGAAAATGCCATTTTTAAGGCCTCGAAACGTTCCCTTAAATTCGACGATTGGTAAATCATTCATAAATTTTGGATTTATCTCTGTCAAGTTCCAACTATTTTTTACATGAACAATTTACGCTAAAGAATTGATGGTTTTTGGTCTAGATTTCCCAGATATTCACTGCGTCTGCCTCAGTTTTAAATGGATTTATTCCAGGATTGTAGGGTTAGCAAGTACATTGAATGGAGGGTATAAATTTTATAAATATTTGCATTAAAAATGTAACGGTTGTTGATTGTGATTTTAGGACAAGTAATTTTCGGAACGGGACGGGTGCGTCGGAGTGCGTGGTGCCATCGTGTCGGGAGGGTTGCACGGCGGACCTCTACTCCTGCTTCTACATCGAAGTCGAATACGAAGTCGACCCCGTCGTACAATCACAAATATTTTTAAACCCCGACAAGGAGGCAACGAACGAGAGGACCTTCAACGGTTCCAACGACGATAGATTAAATTCTCAGGACAACTTGCGGAGTTAGTAGAGCTTTTATTTATAATTTACAGTAATTTAAATGGCTCGAAAATCACGGGATTCCAAATTCTGAGAGTGATTTACTCATTTAATATAGCTGGTTGTGGTCGTATTGCCTTAATTTCGTTTATAAAATCATTTTTAGATGCTTTGGAGATCTTGTCCAAATGTCATCTTGAGTAAATGTGATCTTGAGCAAACATCATCTAGAAGTAACGAATAAATTAAAAAGGACTCGGGAATAAATTATTGGTCTAAACATAACTCATGAATCCAGAATCGAAATGTTCGGTGAAATGACCGGAGTGTCAGGACAAAGGTGTCAGGTCACCAAGATGTCAGGTTTTTTTTAGAAATTTGTCGAAATTGGACTACTAAAAGCCATCTTGGTTATGGAGTTACTGGTCTTGATTCATTACTTATTTTCTCTAATCAGTTTTATATATTATTATATGCGTTGTATGCATACGATTCTACTAAGAAAACTCCGGAAAGAAAGGGTCGACTTTAAAAAATAATTTTCTAGAGAATTCTAGATCCTTGAACATCTTTTTAATGACAACTAATAGAGAATGCTTTTGATTTTTCAGGAGGGACGCTACTAATAAATATAAACGGTTGTGGCTACCCACCGGACGTGAATTGTTCTGTGTTTGAAAAGACGTACGGGAAAGTGGACAGTGTGTTTCCATGTTTTTATAGTCAAGTGAATGAGTCGATTGTGGTTCCTTATTACAATTACAGGGCGGAGAAGCGTCACTTAATTATCGGTTTGTGTGTTCCATTCGGACTCGCCATTTTTTCCGCCCTCGCCCTCGCCCTCCTCCTCAAGTGTCGGGGCACTTGTGGGCTGACCAGAAATAGAACAGTGTCCAAAAATAGTTCCTCACTTAAGTTGCTCCCTGACGGTGACGTTGAGAGCGTCAACGTCCACGACATGGGACATGTGACCAAGCTCAACGGCACTTCCGCAAAGACTTCCGATAACAACCATCATCAGATCAAGTGAGTTTTTAGGATATTTTTACATCAAGTCCCTGTGCTCTTTGACTCACCGCGTAAAACTCGTTTCGTCCTCTATATCCATCCAGTCCCATGTTCAAGTAATGCACTCATAGAGGAAACGAGTTTATCAGCCGAGTCAAAAAGCACATGGACTTTACAGTCAGAAAAACATTCAGAAGTTTATTTAATTGGTTTACATAAGACAATGACAATTTCAAGTTGTTCCGTCTGAATATAAATAAAATGTTAAGGGTAGAAACTGCCTCAGAAAATAGATATATACAGATTGAGAATGGTTACTAAACTTATAATGATTGATAATTAATGACTATTCTGGGTTGCTAAATGCTAATTATTATTTGATTGATGAGTTTTTTATAGAAATTAAAATCACCAGAAAAATAATTTAATTCATCAATTTAAAAATCCTGACAGAGGTAGATTCTGAATTTTCGAACCTGTAAATGTAAACCTTTAAGAATTGGACTCAAATAGTGTATTTTTAAACTGTAGATTTTTATTCCAACTTAATTAATCCAATGCCATAATCTGAAATAGGGTAAACATCAATAAGATTTTTAAGATGCAGATCATTAGATAGTGTCTTCGTGGGTTGTTTTCAATTCATTATCAATTTTCAGCAACTAATATTCATAATTGTGGATTTTGAATCCCAATCGTAAATTATCATTAAAACCCACATCAATGAATTTGTCATGCATTTTTTATACTTGTCTCGGTTGAAGTGTTTAAATAATTAATCCATGTGCCTAATCTCCTCTAATCCCAAATCACACTTATCCCAGACATTGGATTCGAGAGCCGTACTCGACGAACTCCACCTAATTCCCAAAACCGAAAGTAAACAGTTTTAAATGATTGTCAATATTGATACAGTTCAGAGGTATGGAAATTCGACGGAGTAAACGAAAGAACAGAATTGTCAGATATGTAAAATTGATCGAGTTCGAGTTGTATTAACAACAGAGCTGACTAAATTTCTTACGTCAACAAACTCACAAGGGAAGTTACACGAACTCAAATATCCGATACATCTTTTGTGATGAATATAACGTATTTAACAAATTGTCGTACATCGAAAAACATCAGAATGGTAATATTCGAATAATCTTAAAATGCCGAATTGTGGTCAAATTTTCAATTTCTTTTTGCAATCTGAAAGATGTTTTTCAAGAAACTACCACCGATGTTCCGATGTTTTTTATCGATTTGTATGATTTTTAAGCATTTTAACAGCACTAAAATAGTTTTTCTTATCGAATCCAACCGAATCTTTAGCATTTATGACATTTTTAATGATTTCTTTTTTAAAACAACAAACATTTTGGCCAGCCAATTTTTTCCTCATTCCCGTTCACATGAGTTAATTGATTTTTAAGTTCCCTTGTTTATTTACTTCATATTTATTGAAAAAAGACGAAATACGGACAGGTTAGATAGAGTCTTTAATAAAACGACATAAAAACGTAAGTTATGAATTGCTCCAAAAACCAACGTATAATAAATACTACAATTGTCCCGTACAATTAAGGAATTGGAAATGCTAGATCGGTCAATCGTTAAATATTATCAAGGTTAATTTATTCCCCTTCGCTTCGGTAGTTTTTGGACATAAAACATTAACTGTTCTCCATCCTTTCAAATTCCTGAAAGCCAAAGAAATGTATTGTCCTACTAGTCGCCTAGATGGACATGTAAATATAATCCCATTGTGCTTAGTAATAATAATAATAATAATAATATGGATGATAATGGACCTGTAATGATGTCCATACGGCTTGTTCTTCGGAGTTTTCATAGCTGCTAAAATATTAGCAAAACACGGACATGGACAATTTGACAATATGACAACTGAATATGCCCTTTAAAACTTATCTTTAGGGTTTATTCACAAGGAACTATGAAATTTCAAATAGTAGGGCTATTCTTGGCTGAGAAGTACCCATATACAATAGATAACTAATAAGGCTTGTAATCAGAAATATGAAAAAAATAACCTCTACATAATTAATTAATTATTGTGATTAGAAGAGAAACTAATAAAGCAATATTGAACACGAATTTTCAACCTAAAAATTCATCCATTTATGGTGGTTAATTGTCAGTGATGGATGATCAATCGGGGCTAAACCCGGCTGCTGATATTTTGTTACTGTTACTGCAGTTGATAATACACCACCATAATTGCCAACCTAGAACTACCAACCCGATGTTACATCACGATAAATAATGAACTGGGCTTAACAATACATAGAGGTAGGACAGTAAATATTTAGTCGTTAAATACCTAATGAATACCTGTTCAGCTTTAGCCTAACTCTTGACAATCTATATAGTCTGATCAGAAGTGTTAGCTGATCAATCAAGAATAGACCACCGCGTACTCTTCTGTCAAGCCAAATAAGGTAACTTGAAGTTACTATAAACATACACTCGATTTGTGTAAGACTTAAAGTGATTTAAACAAAAACAAAATAGGAACACTCATTTCATGCAGATCCAGGATAATAAGTAAATCGATATCTTATCGTTTTTGGACCTGCGGAAATAGTTGACGAACTCGACCAAATTTTGCTTTGATTGACTTTTTTTAGTGAAATCCAGCTCTATGAGAACACCTTGTCTGTCTGTCCGTCTATTTATACTCTAGTTTCCGATCGGTTGGAGTTTTTTTAAACGGTTTTCGTAATTGAAACTGTATTTACATAAATTTCAAATATTGCACCCCCTCTTCCCCCCCCCCCCAAAGCTCGACTATACAAAAATTTAGTTAAAATATTCTTACGACTCCCACGTGTCGGCAACAACTTTTAAAGGTTTAGATCTGGAAATGTTCGGTTCTTCATTAGTGTGTTTAGTCTCATGCTCATATATTAAATTATACTAATTAATTAAATATTAAAATTACTTAGATTAATATTGTCCAGCTCAATTTACATTCTAAGTAGTTCAATGAACGTGCTTCCAATAGACAAAAAACTTAGTCATATTCCCAATAATACGCCCAACTGAGACTGTTGTGCGAGTGAAATTAATTAGGGCAATGGTTAATTAGCTCCACCCATTTATATGGACTGGTAAAAACGTGAAGCATATTATTTCCGAAAATATCGGACTCATCCACCAAAATGAAGGCTGTCAAAATTTCATTCGGATTGTGTTTATTTCACAAACTGACTCATTTAAGGAACCTTCTATTTTCTAAAATAATCATATTAAATATCGCTGTCACTTAAATTAACACTGAATTGAATTTAATTACTGTTTTTAGATTCGATTTTTTGGCTAGATTAGTCATTTTATAAGATCTGTAACTAATTGAAATTACTAATTGTTGTACTGAATAAAGAAAATAATCCCTGCGTTTGTTGGTGGCTTGAATAGCAGCATAAATCTGTGAAATAGCTTCAAATTAGAACTATGTCATACCTTCAATTGAATCAGTTAACCTCTTGTTGACAGCTAAATGACTGGAATTACAGAAAATAGGCGAGTAAAGCAAACTCAAAGTATTCAAAGTATCCAAACTTTGCACAATCTTCACCTTAATTTTAAAAAAAATGTTTCACAAATGCAATGAGATCCACCTAAGTATTTGCATGTGATATGATCGATATGAACATGAAGTAAGTTATTGAATTCCTTATTAAGTATCGGAGATACTTTATACTTTCGTTTGTGGTGTCTGTCTGTCAGTCTGTCCGTCTGTCTATCGTTGCGATAACTCGAGAACGTTTCAATTTTTTCAATTTTTAATTCGGGATATCATCACTGACATATTATATTATTAACGAGAGGAATCTAGTGTTTAATGGCAATTCATTGTCAAATATAGCACATCATTAACCTTTTGATGTCGGAAATAAAATTAACTGTAGTTGATAGTTGCTAATATTAAACCACCTCCTTCCCAATAATTAAATCATGAATCTAATTAACTATGTACCCTCTCATGTCATGATTAAACACAGGGTTACAAATCAGCTACCTTCAGAATTTAGCAAATAGATAATACTGGAGACTGGAATTAAATTAAGGTTCTAGACACAGAACAAAAGAACTTATAAATCCATGTATTTATATCAGAAGTAGAAGGCCAAACGTTAAAGTGATAAATCGACATTGACACATCTCACCAGAAGTCGGTCATCGAATTAAAAATTAACTCGTCCAGTTTCTCAGTCCAGTAATCGTGCATTTCCACACTCGAATATGTAGAAATGTCGATATATCGCTACTATATAACATCGACATAATTTAAAATTTCGCCGATAATGATTCTGAAGGAAGGACAGGTTCTTTAATATCTTTAATGGTCTGGGTAAATAGCCTTGACCCGCTTGGATTCTATTTTTCTAATAATTTCAAGCATTCCTTTTATCGGAGATTCATGTATTAAATATTGCTTCGTTTGTTTCCCTAATGGCATATACCGTTAATGGTCAAATAATAACTCCACACCCATCAGAATTAATCCACATGCGGTAGAATAAAAATGGTCAAACAGGGTTCTTACGAGGAAGTATTAGAAAGTGAACTCTCAGAAATGGTTGATTTTTTAGGGATTCAAACAAGCAGTTAGCTACAAAATCAAAAACTGACTGACCAATTTGTTATTTTTGTTGTATAAAAATGGTGAAATTTAAAAAATCATTAAAATTGTTATTGTAAAGGATTTTTAAGTTTTTACAAGTGTTTCAATACTACAAAGTTATTTTTCAAGGAAATTAAAAAAAATTCCTATCTTAGATATGTGCTCCTTTTTAAAATGATTTTTAAACTTTTTGAAAATTTTAAGCCTGTTTAAAAAATTAAAAAATCTTGTTTATATATTTGAAAAAATTAAATCTTTACTACTAGTTATTGCTAATTTCTAGTTTACAAGCATTTTTGACAGTTCACTCACATCTGCCCTACTTCCCCGAAACAAGTCCCCAGCTCCGGATGCAACCTAAATAACTCCCCATGAGGACTTATATGAAAGAAGTAGTAGTGGCTGCTCCTTACTCCTGGGTCCTGACCCGTGAGAAAAAATGATCCTTATTATTGAGTCAGTCTGTCGGAATGTGGCTTTTGTTACTGGAAATATAATTCCATGCGAAATAGGGTTGGGATAAAAAGTTTGCATAATTGATCGAAAACATATCGATTAACGAGTTTGAGGTTCGGGAAGTTTGTAGTAACATAAAAGTAGGAATAGAGGAACTGGGAATCGGGCTGCAAAAACCAAGAATCGATTTTTCCGCAAGATAATTGTCCTTCCTTATTCATGCAAATATGGGACCAGTGCAAATTTTTACAATGCTTTTTTTTCTACAAAAATATCATAATTTTTACTGTTGACTGTATCTTATTTTTTTTTAACGAATGGATGTACTATATCTATTAAGTGTATTGATAATTGATTCCATTCAAGTTCTGAATAATGGGATCCAATTTAAAAAAAAAATTTAAGCTGCAAAAAATGGAATGATCATTAATAATCCATCCGTCAACAATTATTTGCTCTCGTTTATTAAGTTACTTGAAGTAAGACTTTGATATATAAAATCAGAAAGTTGTACTTTCTCTGCCAGATAAGATAATAGGATTTTCAGCTTATTTTTCCTGGTTCTACAGTAATTTTATGAGATTGTTTTGTAACATTCCAAATTAAGAATGTTGTTCTTGTTTTTGTCGTTGTCCCGTTCTAGTGTACAATTTCATTCAAATTTAAAAATGACCAATGAAGGAAATACAAAATGTAATTGTCCAAAATCATGCAGATATTTTGTCAAATGTAGATTCCTCCAAGCGAAAAAAATTTAACACGCTTAGAAAAATATTTGAGAACATAATATTTTTATCAAGACAAAGCTGAGTGGTACAAGCTCGTCGGTAATAATTCCGCACCCTTGGCTATGGCTTTGAGTTAATGTTTGATTTACATATAATTAATTTTAATTAGTAGATTCCAGGTGATTTTGTTGAATAGGCTAAAACTAAAAGACAAGGAAGCTGTACACTGATTACTTATAATTACCCCCGGGGTGTTAAAAATAAGCTTTTTATTAGCTAAAAATTAGCTTCAGTTTTTAAATATCTATGATTCTTCGGTGAAATGTTTGTTATCCATATTTTTATGAGCCGTGTTTTAATGATTTTGACAATTTCAGCAGCAAATTTTGGAGTAGGGCAATTATTTTAATTAAAGCAAGTTATTTTTCCCTATTAGAATGCATGGTTATTTCGTGAGTGGTTCTAATTTAAAAAAAGCATTAACCAGTTTTCGTTGTTTTGTTTTTGTTTTGAAATTGTTTTTGACGAAGCATTACAATATAAAACCCTGGATTTCTATAAACTGTCCATTTGTTCCAAATCAGAATGACTCTCAGCCGTCTAAAAGTTGTTTAATCCCCACTGTGAGGCGTTTGTCTACAAAAATAATCTACAATTAAAAATGCATTAACAACGGTGCAATTGTCATTAAGCTCCCTTGACATAGTTGAGACAGGGCCGGATTTGTTAGTCAACCTTAGAAGTCAGAAACTGGACAGTTTGTCCCCTTTTAGAAACCTATATAAATAGAACGGTATTTTTATTGCGTGTCAAAGCCTGCACGCGGGCATTTAGTCCTGTCATTCGTGTTTGCTCTTACTGATTTCGTGATTATCTGAATCGAAAAATTAGTATAAGTGCGAATTCCTAGAACGCATTTCTATAATTGCGTTTCTGAATAGATTGGTCATCGAAGTAGCGTAATTCTCTAAATAATAAATATTTCATAGAAGATGATAGACTGACTATGAACTACAAAACCAAAATTAATCTGCTATAAAGCTCCGAAAAATAAAAATAAAAAAAACGTCTGGAAATGACCAGTTTTGGTTATCGGTGAAAGAATCTGCCGCCCCAGGTTTGATCATGACCTCAAAGTACAACACCTACGATGTTGGAAAAACCTATACAACCTGATGACATGGTTGTTGGGAATTTTTTTCAATGATAGCAAAATCCGAACAATTTAACCCCAAAGTTTTTTTTGGATAAAATCAGCTTGGCAAAACGGGAATTTTTTTAGGTAGCCTGAAAAATCACATTTATGTCACCACTGGTTGGTTGCTGTCGCAAAAATAAGTCTTTTGATTGTCTTAAATCATAATTAGGAATGGAGAAATAAGCACAAAAAATGACCCATATACGACATTCATACTCATTGTCATTAATTAAACATACCTTCAATCTATAAATCAATTTATTTACGGTCTACAGAAAACCTTTAAATTTCAATTACGCTGAAAAAATTAAATTAGACGACTAAAATCGCTTATTTTTGTGAATTGCAGTGGGTTGGGTCCAAAGTCCAACGGTCACACGATGGGTCTAGAGGAGGCCATGGGTGGTCTCCTGGGGATGAAGTCACCTGGGGCAATTCGGAACTCAATCAAGAAACTTCCTCATCAGCACGACAGTTTTGACAAATCTGTGCCCTACCTGAACGGAGCCATCGCGAAAAACTATTCGGGGACCGGAAGTCCAAGGAAATCTCGATATGCCAAGAAATCAAAGAAATTCTTTGGCCGAAGTCAGTCGATCGAAGAGGCCAAAGGACCCCGAAATAACATCCCCAGGGCCAATGAACCGTCCTCAGAGGATGAGCTGTGATTCGGAAACAAATCTAAATAAATTGACCTTATATCAACTATCAACAAAGTGTACAAGATTCTTAATAATTAATATAACCAAGGGGTATTTTTAATTGTCAGCGTCCTTGAGATTTTTGAAGACTTGTTTGATTTACGAAAACATTTTATTGGAGTTATGATTCAAATTTTAATCAAACGACGTAAGAACGAATTTGTTAAAAATTAAAATACAGAATTCTATTGTTTCCAACCAAATTAAACTAATAACCCTTGTTATAACCTTACAACGAAAGCCGGAAATGTCTAGTCAATGATACAGACTAAAAAAATATATTTGGTAATTAATAATAGTGATTTAATGACATTTAATATTATTAATAATCCTTAAATTTAGTTGGGTTTGGATCAACAATATAATATTTTAATGTATTTCATATTTGACAAGACTGTATCTATACTTATTATATATATATTTTAGGATTTAATTCATTAAAGGAGATGGAGAAAGAAATTCGTAATCTAATTTGTTTGATTTTATGCTCCATATGCTGCTGTCTTGGGTTTCTCGAGTGACGGAGTATACATGATTTTTACATATATATGAACATCTGATCAAACTTCCTTATTATCTTGCGAGTTTATTGCAAAATTAATTCCTATTGATACGATAAGCTGTTTAGAGTTTATACTTAACCGTTGCTAGCATCTGTCATTGGGGTGTGGCGATTCTACAGTTTTTCCCCTCACACTCCGTTGCTACCGATACAAGTTTTTTATTATTTCTTACTGGAGGGGACTGGAACTTCTCATTCCAGATGAAGATTACGGCCGAAATTCAAGTAATGCTACAAAGTCAAAGGGGATTTACTGCGTTTACCACGTCATGTATGTATAACAGATTTCCGGAGCAGTTACTTATTTCCGGCTGAAAGGGCCCTCGATGATGTCATCCAAATCCACATTTTCGATGACATTGTCTATTCCACTACTAATTATCAGCATTTAAAGCCCCTCTACAATTACTTTGTTTATTTCGGACATTTCTCCAACATGACTATCATTTCTCTGGAAATCTTATCCAGAATTTCGGCAATTCCCCCGAGTAAGTTAATTCAGCTTCGGCATGGCTATCCATACGGATAAGGCTCGACGGATCGAGATTCAGATTATCATATCATAATCAACCTATTGCACGATGTGAAGTCTCATTTTGTGACTTCGTTACAATTCTTTATCATGATGTTTTACATGATAGAACGCTATTATATGCAGACATGATATTCGTCTGGTCCGAGATTCCTCATATTCATATTGAATATGAGAAGATGTAAATTGTGGTTCCTCAACTTCGGTTGAGATGAATGCCTAACTGTTCTCGTAAGAACCATTCCATCGGAGCCCTATAAAAGAGCCCTCAAACTCTTGGCCCGGGTTGATTTTTGTTTATGCTTTTGCACCTTCCTGGTCTGACGTTTGTCCCAGATTTAGTTATATTTAATTTTAGTTTCCGAAACCCTTGGTCGAGTATCTCCCAAGCCTTAAGGATTACCTTAGGATATTCTCGTTTCTAACGAATGAACTCAAGCTTCGATTGAGCTGTCCATCCTTCAATCCCCAAGGATAATTATTGTCTTAAATTCAACTCCTGTTGTAGTTTCGCATATATTTATTCTCATAAATGAATTCATAACACCTCGATTCATATTAATTCATGAAAACCTGTCATCTCTAATTGTAAGAACCTTTATTGAGGAATTGGAGAAAAGAATTGACTTCTTGCTTGCCTTTGCAATCTCCATATTCCAATAATTGTATAGGATTTAGTTCGCTGAATTAAAAGACCTTACAAAGTTGGCGACCCTGGCAGGATAGCAGGTTTTTAAGCCGATATATAATATCTAAAACATTACCTTCGAATTCGTTATCCGGATTATTAAATGTCTGGAGGTCGAAGTAGAGGAAGACCGAGGGCGATGCAAGACCCTCCGGAAGAAGGTGCAGTTGGCGGAATTCTACATTCCCCACAGAACGCTGCCCAAGGAGGTAACATACCTCCCCAAAATTCTCCTCCGCCACGATACGCGGAAGCGGTTGGAAATGTCAACCCCGGTCAAAATATTGATGGGGTTAATGTCAATATTCCCGTACTCCCTGCTGATGGATTCATGAATATGTTCCAGCAGATGATGGGAATGATGAATCAGCATCAAGTAATGATGCAGAATAATCAGCAAGCCTTATTGCAGGCTTTGCAACAGAATAGGAATATTCCAATGGACATTCGTCCGATTCCGGCTGCAAATGTAGTCAATCCTCCTATTCAAGCTCCTGGGATGAATATTCCCCAGAATATCGGCCAAGTTCCGGCTGGATTAATGAATCCTAGAGGTCAAGCTTTACAGCCCCCTCAACAAGGATTTCAAATCCAACCAAGGACTCAGCATCTGAAATCGGCGCATGCAAAAATACCTCAATATGCCGGTTCCTACGATGTAAAAACTCCATATGATTTTATCATCGAACTTGAAAAGTACCAAGAAGTTGTAGGATACAATGCGAACGACATGGTACAATACGTCGTTCCGCTAGCGTTGACTGGGGATGCCTATAATTGGTACCGATATGAACCAGCGTTTCAAAATTGGGATGATTTCCGAAATAGACTTCGTGCCGAATTTCAGGCCTTGGGTTATTTCGAAGACTTGAAAAGAGAACTGGAAAACCGTTCTCAAGGTCCAACCGAGTCACTAACCTCGTACATTCGTATAATCAGAGATTATTACGAACGTATTGGCGAGCCTGTTGCCGAAATTAGCATAGTGACTCGGATTTTGCAGAAAATGCACCCTGAATACAGACAAGCTCTGTTGGGTAAGGATATTCAAACGATGGCTCAAATGAAGTTAGAAGCTCATAAAGCTCAAGAACTTCTTAAGCACATTCGAACATACCGTCCTCCGCCGGTATCTGGTAATTTAGAACCGTCATTGGCCTGGAAGCCAATTACGAAAACTAACCAGATAAAGGACGAGTCAATAGTGAATATGACGGTTGAGTCAGTTCCGAAACTATCGAAGTTGCATTTTGCATCTGTCGATCCATTTGCATATCATCATTCCAATCCTCGCAAATCGGTTCAATTCCAGGGCGAAGATAAACCAAATACTCCCCTGTCTTCTCCGTCTTCTCATAAATCGTATGCTAAAACACCACCTAGAGTAGATAGCTCGATTGGCAGAGAGAGAAGATTCTCAGGTGGTTCTGATAAAGGAAGTAAACCCAGATGCTATTCCTGTGGGTCCTTAGAGCACCTGAAGCCAAACTGTCCTGAACTTCGAACTGAAAGAAGTCCCAGTTCGCAGTCAAAAAACGGGTTTACCCCGAGTCCAAAAAGGCAGTAAGGACTCCAGAAAGGGGAAATGCCAGTTTATTAAGTGAGCATGAGATTACCATTACGAATAATAATGAGGAACACAACCAAAGAAAAGGAACGAAACAGATTCGTCCCTTTATCTCCATTACCATTTTAGAAAATACATTTCCAGCTTTTTTAGATACTGGATCTTCTATTTCGGTTGTGGGAGATGACGTGATAGAGTTAATAAATACTAAAGGCATCACTTGTAAGAAATTAAGTAATCAAATTCGATTTCTTAAGGGTGCTTTTAAGACAAAAGAGACGGTAACTCTAGAAGTTGATTTTAACATGGGTTCTAGAAAACAGTCCTTTAAATTAATGCCTGGAACAATTAAAACGGTACTTTTAGGAAGAGATTTCATAGGCCCTTCCATGATCGGTGTTCACATCGGGCTTGGGGGATGGACACATGGAAAATTTTCCGCTAAAATCATTCCGTTCATTGAAGCCCCTGAATCATTTCTCGTCAATGTTGACGAAGTCCCTAGTACATTTAACACAGGACTAATTGAAGAAAAAGATCTTCCGCTTGTGTTAAATGAACTGGATGCATTTATGATGGAAGCTGGAACTTCTGCTGCTTCCATTCTTGCAAATTGGGAGTATTACCCTGATATGGAAGATAAGTCGGAATCAATTCAAGAAAGTCCTTTATTTAAAAATGATGAAGTCGATAACTTGGTAGAAGAGCTAAATGCTCCGGATTACCTCTCGATTGAAGAGAGAAGTCAGCTTAATGCAGTAATAAAGGAGTTCCTCCCCATTTTTTCAAAAAAACCTGGTCTCTGTTCACTGTACGAGCATACAATTGACACCGGAAACCATAAGCCTGTGGCAACTACTCTTAGGCCCATGAATCAGGCCAAAAGAAAGATTTTCGATGAAAACTTTTACGAACTACTTCAATATGACATCATTGAAAAGAGCAAAAGCCCATGGTCAGCGAATGGTTTTGTCGTTCCAAAGCCAAACGGTGGTGGTCATCGGGTTGTGATTGATTATAAACCAATTAATCGGATTACAGTACCCGATCACTATCCAATCAGTCGCATGGATGACATGTTAGCCATTCTTGGTCCTTGTTGTTTTTTCTCAACATTTGATTTAACAAAGGGTTTTCATCAAATCCTAATGTCAAAATCTGATCGGGAAAAGACTGCATTTCTGTCCCATCATGGTCTTTGGCAATTTAAACGCCTTCCGATGGGCCTTAGAAACAGTCCCGCATCCTTTATGCGATGCATTGATCAAGTCCTTGGCGACCTTAAATGGAAGATTTGCGCTGTGTATTTTGATGACATCATCATTTTCAGCAAGACTTTCAAAGAACATTTGGATCATATTCGACAAGTACTAGAGCGAATTCGGAATTCGGGATTAACAATACATCCCTGGAAGGTTCAACTTTGCCGAAAGTCTCTAAAATTTCTCGGTTTCATTATTGAACCAGGAAAATGTCACCCGAATCCGGAGAAGGTTGCATGCCTCCGCAATTACCCGACTCCGAAAACTCAAAAACACATTCAAAGGTTTTTGGGATTGGTGGGATTTTACCGTAGATTTATACCGAATTTTTCGAATCATGCAAGACCTCTCACAGCACTGCTTAAAAAGGATTCATTGTTCTATTGGAGTAAGGAATGTTCGGATGCCTTTAATTATTTAAAACAAACACTTACGGAAGTAACCGAAGTGTATTTACCGGATTTAAATGGACAATTTATTATCCAATCCGATGCTTCTGAAACTGGTTTAGGATCGGTCCTACTTCAGGAAAAAGAAGGGATAAGATATCCTATTTGGTTCAGTAGTAGAGCATTAAAACCAAGTGAATGCAAATATAGTGTGTCAGAGAAAGAAGCACTTAGTGTCATTTGGTCTATAGAAAAATATCGAGGGTTTGTGGAATATGGTCATTTCGTAATAGAAACTGACCACCAAGCCCTTACATGGCTTTCAAGGGTTAAGGAGCCTTCCGGAAGACTTGCCCGGTGGTTCATGATCCTTCAGATGTATGATTATGAGGTCCGGTACAAACCTGGAAATTCCATAAATATAAAGGCTGCAGATGCTTTAAGCCGTATTCCTTCCTGTTTATTTTTGGAAGATGAGATTGAAATCGACCGAAAAGTGATGATAACATATCAAAATAGTGATCCCAAATTGAAACCTATAATTCAATATCTTTCAAATCTTGACACTGAGATCGATAAACGTCTCAAAAAGCAGGCTGAAAGATGCTATTTAAGTAACGATGGCCTACTATTAAGGTACGTCGGTCCTCGTGGGAAACCATGGGATGATGATAGCTCGTATTGGCGAGTTTGGATTCCAAAAGAATTGCAAAATAGAGTCATGCAAATTTTTCACTCTAATCCTACCTCAGGTCATTTGGGTATCCGAAAGACATTTCATAGACTCGAGCAAAGAGTCTATTGGAAAAATCTGAGACGAGATATAGCACATTTTGTCAGTAGATGTGAAAAATGCCAACGAGCTAAATTGCCAAAGACCCCACCGGTACCAGCAAGTTCATTTTCTGCTGAAGTTCCTTGGGAAGTATTCACGATTGATTTAATGGGGCCTTATCCTAAAGGGTATAGGGGCAGTACATATCTGTTCGTTATTGTAGATATGTTCAGTAAATATGTGGAGTTATTCCCACTAAGATCTTCAAAAACCTCTCTAATCCTAGATTCTCTTTGGCAAGTCTGTTGTCGTTGGGGAATTCCAAGGACGATTGTCTCTGACAACGGGAGCCAATTCACATCCAATTCTTACTTTGAATGGTGTCAGTCTTTAGGAATAAAACCTTTCCACATATCTCCTTATCATGCTCAGGCTAATTTAACTGAGAGATACAATCAAACCGTAAAGGGGATGATTGTATCAACGATTGATAAATGCAAAGACTGGGATCGATATATCTCTGAACTTTCTTTTGCTTTACGTACGGCTGTAAATGATGCTAGTCAATTCACTCCTGCATATCTTAATACAGGACGAGAATTTCGCACTGCATTTGACAATCTCGTAAATCTCGAGTTGACCTCAACTAAAGATATTAAGAACCTTCACAGAAGGTTGGAGATCATTCAAGCAGTAGCACGAGACAACATAACATCCAGCCAAGAAACAAGTAATAATTATTACAATCGTAAGGCCCAGGAAAGAGAGTTTCAAGTCGGGGACAAGGTATGGTTAAAAACTCATTTCCTTTCTGATGCAAGCAAGGGCTTTTCCGCCAAACTTGCTCCTAAGAGAGAAGGTCCCTATCAAGTTGTGAAAGTCGTTTCTAACCATGTTTATGATTTAGTTTCAATCGAAACAAATCAAAAGGTTTATAAAGTTCATATAAATGAACTAACCCGTTTTCTCGAACTCACAGATGAGCAAGAACGAGCAGACGAAACCTCATGGACCCTACCGCCCGAGAATGCAGAATCATCGGATACCGTTTCCTCCTCAGCCCTTCTTTTATCCACCGATGTTTCCATTTCCCGGTGCGATGCCGAACGGAAGCTGGTTCCCACCAGTTCCGTTTCAACATCATTCTAAATCCATCAATTCTTTAAAGAAGCTTGAACGAGTTCAAAAGCGAACTCAAAAGTTCAAGACTGGATTACTCCGTAATCCAAATCCGACATCTGTTCCTAGTCAAGAAGTTCGATTAGATGAAATACCTAATCATGGCATTCGATTAGACGAAGGAGCAAATAACTTGCCAATTTCTGATTCCATTAACCATATTTCACCCATATATCCTCCAGCTTGTGACTTTCTACAGAAACTTTCAAAAATGAAACGTTTAAGCCGAATTCAACAAAAGCATTTGCAGTTGAAATCCGGAAATCAATTACCCTTGTCCTGTGTCGACCGAGGTGTTCTGTTCTCAGAATCGGAGCCTGGTGAAGACATATTCACCGACATTCCATTCAACCCGTCCGGCATAGTTGTCACATTAAATTTGTACAACTCACAGCGCCGTTCCATGATTACCGATCAGCCTCCACTCCGAGCGACCTTATCATCTAAGCCCTACGTTCGAGACTTTTCCAAAGCTGTGTGTGGACTTCCTACGTCTCATTTGGATCGAATATGGAAGGACTCTTCACACATTTCCGTCAAGTATCACAATCATCCACATCCGATTGTAAAACCAGGATCCACAAGTTCCGTGTCCACTTCTAAGCCAGAAACGTCTATAGTTCGGAACAAGTCATCCTCCAAGTCCAAGTTGGTTCAATTGAAGGTTCGAGACACCAAACCGATCAAGGCCAAAAAACGTAGCGTCCACAAACTGAACCATTCATCACCGTCCTCTAATTCTCGGTCTTTGCAGTCATCAAAAACAGTCACGGATATTCCCAATCCTTACCTTGCTGCATTAAATGAGCCTGAACCATTGCATAAAGACGGAATACCTTTATATGTTCCAAGCTCTCAAAGTTCAGTTTCGTCTTCAGATGTTATTCCTGAAGACATGGAAATAGACAAACCTCCAACTCCTGGTCGTTCCTTTTTGATTCAGGAAGATTCTAAAGAATCTGATATTTTGAATCTAACTGAATTTTCAGATAATTGAAATTCAGATGTCAAATTAATATTATGCTCTCAGTTCGACATACAAAATTACGGAAAATGTTTTTGTTCTTTCCAAGATTTACTCCAAGAAGAAATTCAGCACCTCCTCGTTCAACTGGATCTACCTCAACCGGATATACAGCCAGTAAAATTAAGAAGTTAATTTTGTTTTCAAAATATTTATAGGTATTATAGTTTAAGTTAAGTTTAATAGTCATTACAAATATTATTTTAATAATATTACAAGGGATAATTATGAATCAAATGCTAGCTAATTGCTACAAAATTGTGTGTATTGTTTGAAATTATGTGTGTCCTTCATCAATTAATAAATTAATTAATTCAGTCTTTAAGGGGAAAGGGATGTGAAGTCTCATTTTGTGACTTCGTTACAATTCTTTATCATGATGTTTTACATGATAGAACGCTATTATATGCAGACATGATATTCGTCTGGTCCGAGATTCCTCATATTCATATTGAATATGAGAAGATGTAAATTGTGGTTCCTCAACTTCGGTTGAGATGAATGCCTAACTGTTCTCGTAAGAACCATTCCATCGGAGCCCTATAAAAGAGCCCTCAAACTCTTGGCCCGGGTTGATTTTTGTTTATGCTTTTGCACCTTCCTGGTCTGACGTTTGTCCCAGATTTAGTTATATTTAATTTTAGTTTCCGAAACCCTTGGTCGAGTATCTCTCAAGCCTTAAGGATTACCTTAGGATATTCTCGTTTCTAACGAATGAACTCAAGCTTCGATTGAGCTGTCCATCCTTCAATCCCCAAGGATAATTATTGTCTTAAATTCAACTCCTGTTGTAGTTTCGCATATATTTATTCTCATAAATGAATTCATAACACCTCGATTCATATTAATTCATGAAAACCTGTCATCTCTAATTGTAAGAACCTTTATTGAGGAATTGGAGAAAAGAATTGACTTCTTGCTTGCCTTTGCAATCTCCATATTCCAATAATTGTATAGGATTTAGTTCGCTGAATTAAAAGACCTTACAACGATATGAACCGGATAATTTGGAGGTCCATATTTTACATTTACTGTCCACAGCCGAGACTCATTCCGATTTATTTTAAAGGAATCGTTAAGACACGCAAAAATGCGACAAAGTTTTCGAAGCATTCAGTCCGCAATTTTGGAAGAGTAAGGACAACATGGACAGCCAGGACGGAGTCTAAAAGCGATATTTCAAGGAAAATTCGGTCATACGACAGCTTCAAAATAGAGAAATCGAACGGAATCCATTTCCATATTGTTCAATACGGGCTCTAATGTGGATAAAAGTCTAGAGAACTGCCAAAGCCTCTCAATTCTTATTGAAACTTCATTTATTGATTGATTGACTTTATTTACATGTATAACATTATATTAACATGTTAGTAGATTCAGATTACATCGTATTCTGTTGTTCCATCCATAACACGGAGGAAAATAGATATATATATATGTTGATCATAATTCATAATTTAATACAAAATGGTTCAGTCGTAACCGTACGTAGACAAGTTTAGATAATTTTGCTGAACATATTCGTACTTATATACTAGCATAATCTATAGTTCATAGTTGTCAGTAACCCAAGATGGGGATTAAGCAAAAATATAATAATTATTCATAAATTTAACTATCCTAAGTTAGTAGTAACCCGAATGGGAGGCAATAAGGAGGCATTGTTAACAATACAAACATCAACTTTCCTATCTAAAAACATAGTTCAACCGAGAGTGCAGTACTTCAACTAACAAATCATATCAAGCAGGCAGGGGATGATCGGCAGGTCACAGACGTTGTATTTATCGATTTCGCCCGTCCGCTCGACAATTTGATTTATTTAATAGTATTAAAGCAACTGCAAGATGCTGGAATCACTGGATCGGTGCTGAGTTGGTCAAAGAGCTATGTTATCAATCGGAAAGTCTCACTATGGACACTATTGGGTGCTAAGCGAGGTGCTGTAATCTTGCATATATAGAATAACTCGAAAATGCTGATTACGAAAATAAAAATTTTAGCTCTGCCAATTGAGGCCTAGTGGATCAAAAGTAGGCGGGAAGGTCAGGGACCGCGCACTTCCAGCTAAAAGTTGCGCAGTGGCAAGAAGTGGGAAGAAAAATAGATTTTTCCACTTTTCCTCCTTTTCACTACTATATGCTACTTTATTTCACTATAAAAGATTAAATTAAATTATTGGAAAGAGAGGAAATGCACGTGCTAGTTTGTATGAACTTTAGCTCAGTTTTGTAATTATTAAAGTCCTTGCTGCTCCTGACTCCACGATGAAAAGTCGTTTTGTCGATTCGTGTGATATAAGTAGGTGCAAATACCCTTCCTCTCACAACTAGTGCTGTATAGCGAACGTGGTAGAGGGTCGGGTCTATTTTTGAAGGGCACAGGTTCGAATCTCTGTTGGATCGTAGTAATTTTTGCTCGACAAAACGACTTTTCATCGTGGAGTCAGGAGCAGCAAGGACAATATGTATCGTAGATACATTATGTTTATGCCTCGGTGTCTGTCTGTCTGTCTGTCTGTCTGTCTGTCTGTCTGTAAACGCGATAACTCAAGAATGGCTTAACTTTTTGAAATTTTTCCTTCGGTTATTCATATAGGACATCCAAACGAAGGTCAAGTTCGTTTGGGGGCCCTCTAGGTCAAAGTTCAAGGGGGGAAAGGTCATAGGTCAACATATTTTCAAATAGTAACCCCCCATGTGTGATACATCGATGGAAAGCCATTGTCAAGGGCTATTCAATAGTGTGTATGATTTTGGGGTGAGGTCACCCCTTGACGGGTGGGGAGAGGTCAAAAAGGTCAAATTACAAACATATATATGTGATACGTCATTCGAAAGCTATGATTAAGTTCATTTGAATGACGTATGTAATTTTGCTCTAAGATTGGGGCGATCTGAGATTTTTAATATTTTATGTATATTGAACATTTCAAAACACAGTTTTCACATTGAACATGTTCAAAAACAGTTTCAATATGCATAAAGTGTTGCAAAAACGTTACATCTACGATACATGAGTACATCGTTGGACGGTTTATTAAGTATCGGAGATACTTTATGTTTTCGTTGATGGTGTGCGTCCGTCTGTCCGTCCGTCCGTCATCGCGATAACTCGAGAACGGTTTAACTTTTTCAAATTTTTCTTTCGGATATCTATATAGGACATTCAAGCGGAGGTCAAGTTCGTTTGGGGGCCTTGCAGGTCAAAGGTCAAGGGGGGAAAGGTCAAAGGTCAACATTTTTTCAAATAGCAACCCCCCATGTGTGATACATCGATGGAAAGCTATTGTCAAGGGCTATTCAATGGTGTATATGATTTAGGGGTGGGGTCACCCCATGACGGGTGTGGAGGGTGTCAAAGAGGTCAAAAAACAAACATATATGTGTGATACGTCATTCGAAAGCTATGATCAAAGGCTTTCGAATGACGCATGTAATTTTACTCTATGACTGAGGCAATTCGAGATTTTCGATATTTTGTGTGTTTTAATCGTTTGATACGTCATTCGAAAGCTATTCTCAAGGGCTTTTGAATGACGTATGTCATTTTGCTCTATGGTTGGGGCAAATTGAGATTAATCATTTGATACGTCATTCGAATATATCAAATATATATAATATGATTTGTTAATTATGTGATTACTCTCCGATACTTTGCTATATGCATTTGAATCGTTTATTAATTTAGACGTCAAACCACGATTTTAAAGTTTTCAGTTCCTTGGGGTCCAGATTCACATAATCTGGAAGTGGGATTCTGCGTTGGATTTTCAGTCGTATGCTTTTATATTTTTCTTTCAGCTTCTGCGCGCACCGTACCCCATTTTTACACTCCTCAGGGTTTGCGTTTGGTGGAACGTCACCGCGGCGGTCCTTCCAGAACTTTATTTGCTCAGACAATTGAATATTTTTCCTGGTATGGAAAATGTACGCTGGTCTTAACATCTCCGTAACTGGATACTTCGATGTTCTTTTACATCTATTTCCTCCTCGTGTATTTGATGATGTGGAAGCTTCTAGGGGCTCATTCTCCTCGACATCGCTGTCGAATTGGTTTTCAACTGCTAACTGGGGTACCGGGGGGGCCTAAGGGGCTGCACCCAAATTTGGACTACAACGAATTACTCGCCTAATCGTACCTGAGAACACCACGACGTTAACTGTAATCTGTTCCTCCACCAGGTATCCTTCTCCCTCGCCGTTGTCCATCTTTTTCTAAGGGAAAGACGTAATTGTAAAAAAACTCAAATTGGAACTTCTGACTGGTTATTACTTGAACACAAATTTGAAACTGAGAACTTTTGGTCCGTTTTTCTAGCGAAACCGATCAAAACATAGGGCGCTAATATTTCAAGGATCGGGAAAATAACGTTGCGCTCGTATTAGCATTTTTACGAAAAGGGAACGAGAAAATACTACATGAAAGTCCAAACTCACGCCTGTTGTTTGACCTCTCAATCTACTTTTGACCTAGTAGACCTCAATTGGCAGATCTAACATTATGATTTTTGTAGTCTGCGTGGTCGAATTATGCAAGATTACAGGTCTTAATTTGCTTAACACTCAAATAGTGTCCATTGTCAGTTAAACAAGGCACAAGACAACTTTCTCAGACGACCTACTGATGAACAAAGGATAAAGGAACACAGCAACGAAGTTCTCTGTCGGGTTTATTCTTGTCCCTCTATGTAAACGAAGCCCCTAATGTATTCAAATATTGCAAATGCGTATTTTATGTCGTCGCCGGCGGGCCGCTGCTGGCGATAACTAAAAATGATGAAAATTTAAAAAAGAAAAATGATTTGACCTGATTTTTGAGATTTATCCATTTTATCCTATTTAGGTCCTGCTATATGAACGGGATATTATTGCAGATTCGAAATTTACGTAAAATCGGCGACACAATGGTATAAAATACGTTGTGATTAAAACTTCTTCGTTTATTCATATATAATGGTACTAATGGTAGTAGTGCATACTTAATACTAAATACCGATAAACGCTAATCCATATATTGTGGCGATAGTTTTATGGATCCAAGAGTATTATGCAGCAGTTAGTAGTGAAAGCGGAAAATTTCTAAAAGCTCTGTTTTAACACTTCGAAGTCTAACAGTCACATTAACTTAATTAAGAGCTACACAAATCTGCTTGAAAAAACTAAAAGTAAAACATTGAGTCCCAACACGAAATTCGTTCGGTTTCAGATTTTTTAATTTAGAAATTTTACATATGGGGCTAATTTCAAGATTTACGAGTCCAATCGTAATACATCATCCTGCCAATGCCTTTGTATGGAATCAATTTCCAATACGAAAAGAAGTCCATTTTGAAAACTGCCTGTATTTGAAATTTCCAACAAGTTCGCCAAAACAGCAGGTTCTGAAATCGTGGAATAATCCAGAAATCCATCCCGAATCCTAAAATACTTAATCCGATTCCAATTAAATAAAAAACGAAAACAGTTTGAATATTACCCGACATTTTAACAGCTTTGACCCGATCTTCCACTTTCCCTTTCGTTATTCCCAAAGTGTAATTCAACCTTAAAATATACGTGGCTTTTTTATAATATTCCTCTATTTTATTGTAAATCCCTGACGAAATTATTGTTCGAAATATCAAAGGGAGCTTTGATCCTTCATTTCTATCAAATTGCCATACGTAATGTATCGGCAGAATGCTGTCCTTTGATAAAGTAAACCTCAGTTTGTCGTAGTGTTGGGACAAATATTCAAGCTCGGCTCGTGTCTTAGTCGACAAATCGACATAAACTCTTTGACCACATTTAACAATTTGTGATTCAACCATCTGTTCAATATCAAGTATTGATTTAAGAACATAGTATTTATCCCGAGTTGGTTTGTTGTTGTTGCAGATCCGATTTGGAATCATTAAATTCCACTGCAGTAACTCTGACTCTGTTGCCCTAATGGTTACATTTTTTGTAAATGCAAAGGATATTTTTTTTTTCAGGGCCAAATTTGATTCTTTCAAAAAGTTCTCAAAAATATAGTGACTAAGGGCAAGGGCTCGTGTGAGACTCGAAAAGATCATAAATCCTGTAGTTTCACAAGGTCCGTATTTTTCGTATTCATCCCAAAAAGAACCAGGCTTGATCTCCGAATAGTGCGGTGTTACAAGCTCCTTGAACTGATTAACGCTTCTTGAAGGAAGTGGAGACGTGACGCCCGTGATGACCAACCCCTTGTAAGCATTCGTAAAAATGAGCCCCAGAATCAGCCAAAGTCCCAGTAGGATCCGGTAAAACAAAAGCTCGTCGAGGAACGATGGTATGAAGTACGATTGTTCCAAAACCGATGCAAACATGAAGAAATATGGGGAGAAGGTTTGGCGGATCCCTTTCAATTTCTTCAGGAACAAATGGAGCAAGATGGCGATGATCAGAACGGATGCCAAAATTGCGGTCCAAACTTTGTATTGAAACGGCTGGAGGTAGATTTCAAAAGTCAACGCTTCTTCTGCATAACAAGTAAGGAAGGTGAAGCTATCGGTTGAAGTCGTCACCACGGATTCAAAGATTCCTTCTGTGATCTCACGATTGAAATAAAAGGTGGGATATCGATAAGGCCAGTCGTTACATTCAGAACGCGAAAAGCTCAGGATCCCTTCAGGACACGCATGTTCAATCATTATCTGATCTACAATCAAAGTAACATTCGATTCGTGTAATAACAAGGCCATTATATAACCCTGGAAACGGAATAAGGCCGAGTGTGGGAGGAATGGGATTCGAAATGGATTTCGTTCTATTTTTCCATTTTCGGCCATTTGTATTAACTTGGGTAAGCTAGCATCTGTTTCCGATATGCTCCGTAAGAAGTAAGGGTTCCAAAATTTCGGGCTGAATGTTTCGAAAACTTTGTCCCATTCTTTCCGACTCATTGGCATGTCACCATAGTCAATCGGAATAGTCTGAGCTTCTGGACAAAAAGTACAGAAAATGGTCCTCTTCGTTATCCGGTTCCTTTCGTCTAAAATATTAATTCTGAACCTCAATCCGTCCATCGCGCCATTGTAAGCTTGAAAATTCAATGCTATTTGCTCGGCAGGTTCTGCAAGTTTCAATGAGATTGCTCCAGTAAGGACGTCAAGGTTCGATGAATGGGCGAAATAAACAAAGTAATTGTAGAGGGGCTTTAAGAGTTGAAATAATCCATAATGTCTAACTTGGTTTTCGTAAGCGTAGAATCCAAGGACGTCTTGAATGGCCTTTTCAACCGGAAATATGGAATTCCTCGGGGTTGCAGTCGGTTCGTATAGTAATTTTCTCCAAGCATAAAGCTCTTCTTTAAAATACATGATGTGACAAACGCAGTAAATTCCCTTTGACTTTACAACTTGCATTGGGGTTTGAGCTTGATTTTCTTTGAACCCATGTGAGCTAAGATATGCCATGGTAATATAATCTTTGTAATCCTGCTCAAAAGCCTGGCTGTAGTGACGGATTGTGAGTGGATTCTTGTCAATGGGCACATCTCCTAGGTCGATTTCGTCATAGACGAGTTGGATGTGACAATCAGAGACTGAGTTTATCAAATCCGTCAGCCCTTCTACGACATTCAGACGGTGCAGGGCAGATGCTGAAGGAATAAGAATTGCGACGGCGATCATGACGAAAAAATGCGATGATTGATTAAGGAGTTTGAATTTTGAAACAGTGGCAAAGTGAGGCATTTTGTCAAGCTTTTGCAACGTGTCGGTTTTTTCGTATTGGAGAGAAGTTCGAATGGTCATTCAGAGAAGAATGTTGCTTCTTCTACATTTGTCTAGCAATATATCGTATCTTGGAGTTAATTGCGTTTGAAAACAGAGTGGCCGAAATTCAAGTCAAAAGGCAATTAATTATTCAACATTTTACTTACTACAGTGACGGCTTCAGACAATAGGGGTTCTAGAAATACTTGAATGTTCTAGAATCTTCTAGAATAGAAGAAAAAACTTCTAGAATGTTTTATATTCTGTTCCAATTCATGTCAAGGTATCGAACTCCATGAAATATTTGTAAAGCATCTTCTTAACTTGTATTGTTTGGGGATAACTTCAAGCTTAGCATCTCTTTTGATTATAACACTCAGAATTTAACAAAACAAAAGCAGAGACATAAACTTTATAAACGTTGATAGAGTATATTATTTTTTGATAGAGGTTTTTAGAAGTTGTGGTAAATTGGAAAGGAATTGTGGTATGCTGCAAGGCCCTAAATCTTTAGCGACATGATTCATTTACCAGGTTGGATCACTTACCTTTACGAAATTCTCCTCACTTGTTGGGGATTTGCTTTAAAATTCATATCTCCAAATTCCTCTGACACAATAAATCGAGGGTGGTGTCAAAAATTAGATAAATGTCTCAGGTACAGCTCAACAAATTGGTGTTCCAAAAATAGGTATAGGTGACCCGTGGGGGTTTTTTGAAGTGGTCCTATTTAAGCGTTGCCAAGGGGGGTGCCCTATCCTCCAAAATAACAAATCCCCCAGAAGTGAGGAGAATTTTTTAAAGGCAAGTGATCCAACCTTGTAAATGAATCTTTGTCGCTAAGGATTTAGGGCCTTGGTATGCTGTTGACTGTTGTCAATTTATTGATGTTTGGTATGTGGTTTGGCAATTAATTATTTAAAAGGATCTCAATATCGGGTCATTTAATGGCGACAGTAGCTTGCTTTTTAATTCATTGAGTGCCTATGTACCTATTCTATTCAGAGTATATGCATGTATGTTTTAAATTGTGGTTGACTACTGATAAAAACAGTAGCCCCCGATGCTGCGCACACCAGTGTTAACATTTGCAGTCTCACTTTTAGTGACGTTGAGGTGGTACGCGTACTTCTAATCTCAAGAGCGCTGGACGTTGACGCGAACTTCTCGGGTCGCGTACTTTTAACCTTAGGGCGTTTGCTACGTACTTCTAAGGGCGTTGACGCGTACTTCCTTAACATGGGAAATTGATACAAATAAAAATTCACGAGATTCTACAATGGTATTTTTATGGGTTAGGATTAATGTGCCCCCTCTAAATCTGAATTTGCCCCCTATTTGGGATGAACTTGCCCCCACTAAACTTGGCCCCTATCAGGCTGAACATGCCTCCACCTTAGAATGAACTTGCCCCCATCGAGGATTAGCATGCCCACATTAAAATAAAATTTAAAAACTACTATTACACACATACTCGAATAATATTGGGTTGTATGGATTATTCATGCTTCCTATGTTAATTTAGATATACGTTATATTATACGATAAGATAAGAATATCGTATGTATATCGCGATTTACGCGAGTTGGCATCCTCAGTATTTTAACCGTTACTTAAGGGGATTCTAAATGACGACAGAGGCTAGTGACGTCACAGTCCCGTCCGCCTAAAGACTAATGTTAAACTTTAAATCGCTACTAGTCACTCAATACTTAACCGATTCACTTGATTTTTTTTTCTAAATTACTAAAATAAAATAATCTTTCATTTGTCTAGAGGAATTTTTGAAAAATTACAATATAAAAAGTTATAATGATCGACTGATAATAAAAATTCTTAATTTTTTAAAACAAGACATTATTAAAATTCCTCTAGACAAATGAAATATTATTTTATTTTAGTAATTTAGAAAAAAAAATCAAGTGAATCGGTTACGTATTGAGTGACTAGTAGCGATTTAAAGTTTAACATTAGTCTTTAGGCGGACGGGACTGTGACGTCACAAGCCTCTGTCGTCATTTAGAATCCCCTTAAACTAAAGATAGGACCATGGGTTTGTTAAGTACGGAATCTCAAACCATAAATTTGACCGATATAAGTTTGGATTCAGATTCAGAAGAAAGTCAGGATTGAGAGAATCGGTTTCCCCGAAAGCGTAATCGAAAAATTACAATTTGGAACCCCACGGAAAAAGTTTTTTCCGATCTTGAAACCGCTAAAGAAGTTGATCATGAAGTGGATCAGAAGTTGTGGAGACACAAACTGTTTAGAAATAATAAAATTACGTACGAGTGCAAACACTCCAAATTGTGTCTCAAGCAAAGTTGTTGCCACAACTAAAAGGTATTTATCTTTCCGTTACTAAATTGTAATCTAATACGCTAATACAAAGCCTTTACTAGAAGCAGACATTATTAAATATATAAGAATGTCAACTAATTTGAGTTGGAGAAACTCGACAGTTACCGAAATCTTATGACCCGTCTGTGGGTGGTTGAGTTTAACCCGTCGGACTGGCAGAAATCAACCTGCACTTGTCCAGTATTTAAAAAACAACATGTTTGCAAACATGTATTGGGAATCGCAATGAAAAGAAAGCTGTACATAGTTTCAGATGAAGTTAAGGATGTTCCTATTGGTGTAAAGCGGAGGCCAGAACGAACGGCCCAAATTGATTACGAATGCGTTGGTTATTGCTTGAAGCATTATTTATCGAAGTTATTGTTTATTATTATTAAATGACTGATTATTTTGATTAATTATTATCATTTATTTCTGGGGGCAATTTCATCCTCGAGGGGGGCATATTCATCCTGAGGTGGGGGGCAAGTTAAGTGGGGCAAGTTCATCCCAAATAGGGGGCAAGTTCAGATTTAGAGGGGGCACATTCAATTTAATCTATTAAAATTTGATTCATTAAGGATGGAGAAGAAACTCGTGATCTTATTTATTTGCCCATGTTACAAAATCAAAGTTTCTTATTTCTGACGATTTATTGCAAAATCCTAGACTATAAGAGGTTCAGAGAATACTTAACCGCTAGTATGTGTGTGTGGCTATTTTACAAGTTCTGAAGTTGATGACTGATAAGGATAATTTTAATTTGTTTAATTCAAAATTTGGTCGAAAACTCAATCCAGGTTTCCGAATTTGTTGAAACAGATACGGTATGGTATGGTTAACGTTTAAGAGAAGAGGAAGCCTATTGAAGATGGAAATCATATTTGTCGACACTGATTATTCTGTCGACGAGATGAGGATGAGGGATATTTATTTCATAAACTGCTTGAAGAACGAAAACTCATTGATATGGATAAAAATATAAAATTATGCATCATCATAAGTATAAAAGACCAGAGATGTAAATGTGAAGCTGGAAATTCACAAAACCCGCATCCTCCACTCCCACTTTCATGTGAAGCAAGATATTCTCAAAACCTGCATCCTCCACTCCACTCTCACTCCAACTCATCCATATTCATAAATTAGGCCATTTGTAGCTGATGTTCCAGCTATACATTTCTTACTGGGTTGGCTTATTCTAAAACTGAGATTGCCAAAAATTCACAAATAATTTTTAGAGGGAGGTGGCCATTTTGAAATTTAAAATTTCTGTGACCTGTGACCTCGGCTAACCTGACCTAATGAATTTTTTTCCGAAGAGCGGTAATGTGAGACATTAATTTACACTGCCGTTCTCCAAAAAAATGTTTTGGCTATGTTGGAATTTTAAAATTTTGACCCCTTGAACTTGAAACGGTCAAAGTCGTCAAACTTTTGAAATAATCATGTGACATATCAATTAACAACTTCTTTCGCCGAAAAATTTCCGGTTGTGTTCGAAATCTTGACCTTAAAACAGTCAAAGTCGTCCAAATTTCTAAATCACATTATTGTGATACATCAATTCACATCTCCTTCCACCGAGAAAACTTTCGAGTTTAAAATTTAGAAACTTTGTTCTCATGATCTTTAAAGTTGTTGAAATTGTCGAAATCTCTTCAGAAATTCAATTTAAAGGTTTTAAAGAAAGTTTGTATATGTACTTTTAAAAACATTGCACCTCCGGTAGCTTGACTCATTCAAAACTGGAATAGTTTAAAACCGAGAAGAAGGGCTTTAAAATCTTAAAAACTGTGTTTTCAACGGCGGTATGCATAGCGGTTATGAGGCAATATGGATATTGAAGATTAGTTGAGTGATTGATGAACACATTGATGAGAAATATACCCAGCGTTTTGAGAGTATGTGGATGTGGTTTAAACGTTATGTGGTAGCAGGGTGTACCGCCGTAGTGGGGGCTATAAAGTTCCCGATTTTTGGGAGCTTACGATTGGATTCATTTTTGTCTTGGGTTTATGTCTCAAGTTAAAAAATAATATCGCTTATCGGCTAAGTTCCCCTATGGCCCGTATACGGGCCTGTGGCTGCCTAGTTCGTATATAATTCGTATTCGTATGGATTGAGGTTGGGGTATTGGGAGAGGGATTTTGGTGCGAAATTTAAGGAAACGTGAAAGTAAATAAACATGAAACACTAAAAAATTATTTTGTATTTTAACAATTCCACAAAAACGTGGGTTCCAAAAATCGGCTGTACCGGTTTCGGTTTTCGGTAAGTTCAAAATTTTACTCTTTCCTTCATTCGCATTTTAATCATTTTTTAAATGTTCCAATGTTCTTATTCTTATCGACGGCAGTCAGTCCACAGTCAGCAGTCGGGTTCTCGGGTTAATTCATAATTTCTTAATTTCAAGGTTAATTCATAATTCATAATTTTGTGATTTGTAAATTTGGTTGGGGTATAGCAAACCGGCCCACATTTGATGTGGCAACAAAAACTTAGAAAAATTTTCCAATGTGGCAACAAAACTTTGAACTTTCAAAGTGTGGTAACAAAACTTTGATGCTTTCAAAATTGTGGTAACATTTTAAAATCAGGGCCGTAGTCCCAGTCCCCCTGAATCAATGTGGCAACAAAACTTTAAGATTAAAAATGTGGAAACAAATTTTTTAAGGGTTAAACAAAAACCACACCCCCTCAATGGGCAGTTCTTTTTGCAGCTGATTAGTTTTTGTTTAAATAAACCATACCACATACACCCTGGACTGCTCTCAACTCTCAACCAGCCAAGTGTCTCATTTATAAACAGATTCTAAAACCGGTTGGTTAGGAAAATTGTCACAGACATAATGGTCTGAAATTTGTTTTCAACTTTTTACTTTACTGTTTCGATAAAATACCAAACTCCGATAGTCAAAAAAATTGTCTAAGAAATATAATTTTGTTTCAATACTATTTAATTCAATTCGAATTTTTACAATATCAAATATTTTGCAGTGTTCCGTGACTTCCGTGTTAAAAGAAAGTCAGACCATTATATCCGCGACCATTTCTCACTACCATTACGTCCCGACTAATAGTGTCCCTCCTAGGACCATTTTATCCGCGACCATTATATCTTTATATCCCTAATAATTTGTAACCGATTCGTTCATTTGATTGCTATTTTCGTGCTTGGGTGGGAACAACTAAAACTTTGCGTAAGGGGGTGTGGTTTTAGAATCTGTTTATAAATGAGACACTTAAAAAATTTGTTTCCACATTTGTTACCACATTTTTAATCTTTAAGTTTAAGTTTTTTTGCAGTGGGACTGGGACTACGGCCCTGATTTTAAAATGTTACCACAATTTTGAAAGCATCAAAGTTTTGTTACCACACTTTGAAAGTTCAAAGTTTTGTTGCCACATTGGAAAATTTTTCTAAGTTTTTGTTGCCACATCAAATGTGGGCCGGTTTGCTATACCCCAACCGTAAATTTGTAAATTTGTAATTGTAATTTGTAATTCAAATTCACAAGAGTTTGGTTTAATTTCAAATTTTAATTAATTTTTAATTTGTTTTGTTTTCAGATCAGATATTTATCACTGCTGCTCCGTTTTCGTTTCATCACGATCGCGTCAAAGATTTAAATATGAAATAGCTATAAAATCAAAAATACAAAATATAAAAAGTACGTTTCACGTTTCACGTTTGACACTTCACACTAGTTCGTACTCAACAACTTCACACTTTGACGTTTGTTTGTTGTTCATTGTTTCAACAAGGCACAAGGCGAGTCACTATTATCAATTATTATTGATATATTTGATATTGATTGTTATTATATGATATATTGATTGATATTGTGTATGCTGTATTGATTATGGATTATATGCAAAATGAAGGAGTTGCGTTTGATTTTTTTATTTTAATTTTTAAATTAGCAGGTCGTGGGTTGCCTATACCTGGATGGAATGCTGTGGACTGGTTACTTGAATGTTGAATGATAACATTGAAGAAGATTATACAAAAACGACAACCTACAACTCCTTCCTTGCACCACGGATAGTCAGACATCAGACAAAGAATCAAACGAGGAGAGGACAAACGATACAAATACAAGAGGGGCCATGGACTCCAAGAGACCTATCGACGTTGGAATATCTTCTGTAAGGATTTGCTCATTACCATTAAACAAACGAAACAAATTTAAATGACATTATTTCAGTATAGTTATACAATACAATGTAATTTTGCAAAATCATTACCCTTAGCGTTGACTGAATCCTATGTTATTTTTAACAGTCCTTAATTGACCTGAAAGCAGAATTGCTGCGGAAGCAAGGAGAGGTCCAGTCTTCAAAGTCCCGGCAACAGGGAGTCCAGAAAAGCCTCAAGAAGTCCGATCTTCTAAAAGCAAAGTCTGTGTATGCCTCCAAAAATAAGGGAATTGATACTCGATCGGCCAAAGATTTGGAGATTTCGGCCGAAGAGGCTGCAAAACATGCGAGTTCCAGGTCAGTTCATTACGATACATATTATGACAAGTTAAATAATTTGACCAATGCACAATATAAACGAACAACTAATGGAATATTTATAATATGTTTGCCTTTAGTAATCAATTGTAACTTGTCAGTAACCTACCTACTTGTTTTCATGTATTCGTTTATTTATTTTAGTCCAATAAAGACTTCATCTTCAATCCACCTTGTTAGAATATCCATTCTTTCAACACATCAAATAAACCGGAGATTATTTCGGATCGGAGGGCTAGTATATATATTCTTTGGAATATTTTTATCTCTCAAAGAAATCAAAAGGGCTAAGGTTGGCTGTTTGGCTAGGAAGTAAATGAATACCCCCTAAAGCCCCCGCTCCCCCTAAACGTGAATTTGCCCCTTAATTAATGGGAATGGTGAACACACTCCTATACAAATGTAATGTATGGTTTTATGTGTAGCCACCATTTGGCATTTCATTAATTAAGGGGGGAATTAAATTCTTATCAGTTCATAATGACCCCTGGGTGGGTTGCCGTTAGGGTTAAAACTAAAACCAGTAAAACCTACGGTCAAATTCTCAATAATTTATGGAATGATGATTTTTGCTGTATTCTCAAATGCAGTTAAATATTTTATGTCTCGTTATAGTGTGTAACGTTAATTTTAGAGTAGCATATGTTTCAGAAGGGTCTATTCTCTCAAAGCCTCTAAAGAAGTGGAAAAAGAGCCTGTTTAGATATTTTCAATTTTGATTAACTTCAAATTTTGACTTCAAAATTAATTGCACGAAAATTATAGTTGTACTTGTACCATAGAATTGAATAATAATACGTGTACACTCTAAAAGCTTCCACTCAGATTTCAGGAATTCAGGATTCATGAGTAAATGAGTTTCCATTGACTTGTGTTGATTATGACTGGAAAAAATCCCGTATCGACAAGTCGACAACTGAAGTGATGATTCATTTCATGATTCCATTTTTCCCGAGCGTCATTCATAGAAGCAAGTCCTAATTGTGTAACTGATACATGATTCATCCTCCTCATCTGTCCTCGTGTCAAGAAATCCTTATATCCGCCAGTATAGCAGCCATTATATTGATCAAATTAAGCGATAAATCCGGAGGTGGGTGGAAGTTCCTCATCCTCGGGTCATTTTGACCCAGATACTAAAAGAGCGGATGTCGGAATCTGTCTTTATTATATCAATCCATCCATTCGTAAACATATAAGTATAGCCGAAGTCTGACCTCTCTCTCTCGTCTCTGGACATGTTTTTGCAAAATAAGAAAGGCCCTCCTAAGTGTTCCTTTGTACTGACTCTATTGTCTGATTGATTTTGACAGGTCAATTTTGGAAGAAAAGGCGAAGCTGTACGAAAAGATGACATCGGAAGCCCTTGAACACGACGAACATGAGCATCCCGTGTTAGCTCAATCTCTAGTGAACTTTACACAGAAAGCAATTGATCAATTGAGAGAATCCCGAGATGTCGGACATCTGAAGCGGAGTTTGGAATCCGGAGAGGAAAGTGTTGTCAAAGACTGGGACTACGACGTGAATGAGGACGAGTGGACAGAATTCACGGATGCTTTGGGCCGAACCCGTCGGTGTCTCAAATCCGATTTGCCATCCTTCATAAATCGGGACGAGGAGTTGGCTCGTCCTCAGAATCCTGGAATCTGCCTGTCCAGAGAAGCCGGGGAACGTCTCTTGGAAATGAAACGGGATAAATGGGAACAAGAGGCGGAGGAGGCAGCTGTTAAGGAAAAAGTTCATTATCAAGATGTTCTTTATGACGGTAAGATTACTTTTACTGACATTTCATCCCTACCGTTTTTTTTTCAGAGTTAGAAAAGTTCGGAGGTTAGGACGACTGGCGAAATGTGAAATGGGACTCCGACTCCTTGGCTGCGTGATTTGAAGGACTTGAGCCCGTTGGTACAGGACATGACAGGATGTCACGGTCTTTTTTGGAAATTAAATTCAATATAGACTGTCCATCTAAAAGCCGTTATGAGTTTCTAAAAAGAACTCTCGACTTTCTACCCGATTTGAGGGAAAGTTTGAGGAGTTTGGATGCTTTCACTATAGACCGGATTTCACGGGTTATTAGCCGCCTTCTGTCCTTAGGCAGAGGCTTATTTGCTCAAGAGAAAAGGCGAGGACGATGTGGTTTATTTGTGTAATGAGTTTCATGCTTCCCATTTCACAAATTTAAGAGCCCGGAATCCATCTCGGAAATGAACAGATTGCCACATGAATCCTGTGAATCTTGAAGATGAGAGGACTGGCTTATTTGGCAAGTAAATGTCAAAAGACAGCTATTGGTGATGGGCCTATAAGGGCTTGTCTACTCTTAAATTGGTATTTTTGGTTTAGCAAGGACTGGAGGATGTATAGGACATAGGACCAAAAAGATTGGAAACTGTAATAAAATTTGTGTATGCCTCATTTCCTTTCCGTCCTCTGGACGATTCGGAGTTGACGAACATGACATCATTTGGGAACTAAGGATGAGTTCCTAACCCTGTAGGTTCTGGTTTTGGGACATTAATCGTCAAAAATTTGCTGAATTTAACCTTTTTAAGCATTGAATTTACCTAAAGTTCATGTACTACTTCGTATAAGGAATATTATTGTTGTCGTTTGAATGTTTTTTGATTTTATGATGAAACGATATCAAGTCAATTTGACCTCGCCTGTAGCTATATTTATCTTTGTCTAGGCCGAGATTAAATTAATCACGTTATTTTAAGCTAAACTGGGAATTTAGTAAAGTTGAGACAAGACAATTATGCGTAGAAAAGAATTGAATGGTTCTACCATTCACCATTAATATGTTGAGAGTCAGTAAATACATATTGTTGCCTGTTGTGAGGAATATCTCTGGTCTGGCGACATATAAATCATAGTTATATCGACGCCAGATATCTGCGAGCGTTTATTAAGTATTTGATCAGAGTAATTGAACTGACAGAAAAAACATCTGCATTTTAGATCTGGAACGTGTTTTTTTTCTGGTGCTGATTACTAAATTTCTACTATTTTTGTCAAACTCCATCGGAACAAAAGTTAGATCGGGTCGGGATGCTGTTCAGTTGACGTGGTGTGAGTGGATGTATGCAGATAAATTGGATAGAAATTGGAATCTTGGGTTTCCGGAGGCATAGATAAACGAATTATCATGCACTCTTACCCTCAATAACAATAATAATGCCACTACTGAATCAGAGGCCAAATCCGTATCCCTCCATGATATCCCATCCAGAGAAATAGAATGTAAATATATAACAAGGATTTATTTTTTTAATCCGGAGCTGAAAAAAATATTAAATTCCAGTCTCATGTCCTTCTCGATGTTTTTTGCCAATTCCCAACAAGGACTCCGTTGTGCTCTGTGTGAGTCAGGTTGGGTTAGGCGGATATGAGATGAAGGAAATCCTAAAAACCTAATCTCCATTCGTTTCGGATTGTCAAGCCTTTGTGCTGGGAATTCTGGAAATCCCAAATGATCTGTTTTTATATATATTTATTTCTATTCTAGTTCTCCAAGAAGGATAGGGATTGGAATCCGGGATTCCTCGAATCCTGTGTGACTATGACTTTCTTGATTTCTTATCCTCTTTCTTTTGCAAAAGTCTGGGACATCCTGGATTGCAAACACAATCCGAAGTCTTGGGTGCCTGTAAGTGAATCCAAAGAATCTGGAATATGCAGCACATGACTTGGTCAATCGGAATTAAAGAATTTCTGGGTCAAAATTGGCCATTCGTCAGCTAAATTGGAAAAATCAAGTTCATGAAAGTCCTTAAAATCTCGCGTGATGAAAAACAAGTCTTTCTGACATTCTGGAAAAAATCGGACACCTTTGTCGCATGACACTATTGTCGCTGACATTTTTGTCTTTTCACCTGCGTCAATGTCACCACGGGCCCAAGTCCCACGATCTACGTACAGCTCTAAATGGCAGTGCAAGCAATGCATCAGGTACCAGCTTGTAAATAAGACTGGGTTTACTTCGACGTTCTGTCGATTCCGGTCCAGGCTATTTTCGGAGCATATAGGAATACGGTCTGATGTACTGTATCAGGTAGAATGATCACCAACGTGGTTTCCAATGACCCCTCAGTCAGTTCCCTAGACACGGGAATAAGCGCCCGAATTTCCAGTCCAGATTTCGGATTTGGAGAACGGAGTTTTGCATAGAACATTATGGTCGATGAAGTAGTAGCGGTAGTCTGGCAGCATCGTATTCAGATTTCGAAACTCTGTTTTATTTTTCGTAACTCATGGAGCCAGATTCGGGAATTGAATGAGGATGTGTGTTATTTGAAGTTGAAGTTGGCAAAAAGGGAAATAGTGCTCCAGTGGGGATTTCCATGCCCTAAATTCAAACACCAAGAGTTATTACTTGCTCTGCTGCCGAAGAACTACCTAAACTATAGACAGAGACGACTATATATTTTACATGGGATCGAAATGTATTCCAGAATTCATTTCCAGATCCAGAGGAGGATCCACACGGAAGGTTCCACAGTTCCAAGCCTTTTTCGATGTCGATGTCACTGCTTTTTTATTTCCAGGGAGTTGGAATATAAATGTGAACCTGATGTACCGGTGTGGGCTTCTTGGTCCGGTCCTGGAGAAGCTGAGAAATGTAAAAACGGGATGTGTTTTTTAATCCGATTTCGAGCATGTGGAAGGATGGTGTTGTGACAATTATCCTTCGGCAATTTGTACATGGGCAAAGATGTCTCCGACAAATGTAATGAGCATTTATGACATTTGGAGATTTAGATTTTTGCAAATAATCCAAAGATCGATCAACCGGACCACACACGGGCTTGACCAATGTATGTCGTAGTGGGAACTTTTTCCGGGCATAATTGTCACGTAATCCGGGTTCTGGAAATATATAACATTAGACGGGGAAAGTCAGAACTTTTGAATCGGGAGTGGTGATGGTATATATGGATATATAAACGATATTTGGATAGAAGGAAGCATGTGGGAGACCAGAACTTGGTCTTTGAATGGATTGACATGCCAAGTCGGGAAAAATATGGCACAACTTTCCCTCATTCCGATTTTTTGTTTCTTAGAATTTTGTCTGACAGTTCGTTTTGTTCATGCTTTGGCCATATTTTACTTTTATTTAAATCTGCCAATGCTTGTTACGGGAGCAAGGCATTGTTCCTAAAGAGGTCTGTTAGAATTTTGTATGAAAATTGACAATTTTGACTAAAATACAACCTTGTTGTTGCAGAAAAATCAGCTCAAAAGTGGGATATTTAATACCATTAAGAAAAGACGGCTTCCGTTCGACTGATTCTGCTTTCGCTTTTGGAAAATAATTCTTTTGTTTTTACTCTTAATTGAAAAGTTGTGGAGAACGTGCACTTTCTTTGTCATATTTTTCTGTCAGTTTGGGTGGTTTTGTAAATTTGAGATATGATTTACGGTCAGGGAGTTGTGACTTATCGGAATATGTTCAAGTTCCAACTGTCGACGATTCCAAGGAGAAACTGCTCCAGATTCCACATCATTGGACTATGAATTTAGGGAGAGAGTGACTGGTGAAAGTGTCAGCGTATTTTTTGTTTGCTTCACTAGCCTCACTCTCACTGTGCTCGAGGAGTTTCAGTTTCAGATGCTCAAAATCAAATAAGAACCCAAACTGGAGAGTTTGAGCTTAAATTGGCCTAAATTTAAAATGAAGATCCTTGGGCACGTTAATTCTCAGAAAAACCCTCATAATAAAAGAGAATTGACAAGTCCTTAAATGACGGCTCAATTTTGAGAGCTAAATTCCAACGAAATGTTGTTCAGGATCTGTGGGTGTGGTTTTATCCGATTTATACTTGGAAAAGGTGTATTTAGTACCTATTGGAACTTGTAGGTCTCAGAAATAGTGTGTTTGGCTCCATGATTTACTGGGATTTTATTGGCTCCGGTCTTTTTTTGCTGAATTATGGATATCCCAAAAGCGAGATTTCGGATGTCAATATGGCATGCTATGTTGTACTTTGAGTAAAAGTAAAAATAGGCGGATTTATTAATATATCTCCACTAGTACTAGTGATGTTAAGTTCCACCGGCTTGGCTTTCGATATAAGTTTCCTTCGAATTCGGATTTATGGAGAAAGTTTCTCCGTATTAGGAACTAAAGATAGTGTAATCGATCTTATCTTGATGAACAGACTGCTCGATAAGCAGTAGGGATGATATGGAGTGAAATAATTGAAGAAATCCTTGGAAAGTCGGATTCAAAAACATCGGACATATTTTCAGTTTGAGAGATTGAGTTGAGCCGGATCCGTAATTCGGAAACATAATGGAAACGATAAAAGCGGAGATAAATCTCAGGTCGGGGGGATTTCGGTCTTATTGCAAGTGACAAGTAAAAGAACGCGGATGTGGTTGTTATGGTTCGAGTATCCTTAATGGAACTGGAAACGGTCTCTCCGTGGTCATAGTGGGTGATCAGTAATTCAGCAGTTGTACCACTGCTCCAGAAGAGGTTTTTAGAAATAAAGTACGGTAAAATAAAAAAAAATATAGTAAAATACAAAAAAATGTAAAAATGAATACGTAAAATTTTAAATCGACCGTTGGCTGGTAAATTGAAAATTCGAGGCCTTATGAACGACCCGGACGTACTTCGTTAAACCTATTGAGAGGAATGATGTTTGACAAGCGGTTTATTTACCGAACAAGAACTTGATCCACTTGCGTCGGTACGGATTAGCGGTTCTATCCGAATTCCGAGGGTTTCTTTTGGTTTGCAGTGGGTAATAATGTGATTGGGATTAGTTGCTAGCTTGATTGGATGACTCCTTTGATGGATAATTTTGAAGATGAAAAGTTTCTAAAGAAATCGATCTCCAATCTTGCCGAAAATGTTTTTGATCCCGTGAAATGATTTGTCTCTTTAGAAATTGAATTTAAAACACGTAGATGTGGTGGTTCCGTTCTCTTTGGGGGGTTTAAGCTTGTTTGAAAAGATTGAAAAAATCAGGCCGATTGTTTCATAGTGAATTTATTCGATAACATTTCCGTTTCTTTTGTAGGTAGATGGGTAGCGGTTTCTAAAATTGGAAAGAATACGTAAACATGTTGATGTGTTTGTGGGAAATTGGGCTGTTTTGTTTGTGAATGGAAATAATGGCAGGTTTGTTTAAAGAATGTTGTTAGGTAATACGGGAGAATTCTTAACGAGTTGGAATTGTTTAGGGATTCTTATTTGTGGAAAGAAGCGTCGGGTGAACAGGACGGATGGACAAGGCTTTGGTTATTTTTCATTCAAGTTCTTATTTCTCCGGAGAAAGTAAACTGGATTTGTGAAGGTACAAACAACATCTCTTGTTTCTTTAACAAGAACCACAACCGCAACTGTCAGCTCTGGCTTTTCTGTGGAGTACATTTCTATAGGTTTTGTCGGACTCTCTGGACAGATGACTGATAAATAAAGCTCTTTAGATTGGCTAATTGTGAAAGTGATATTATTTTGTGGAATATAATATGGGAATGTGGTGGTAGTGGTTGGTGAAACGACAAAAGTGCCAGGACAAAGTTGTCAACGACAAAGGTGTCAGGCGCAAAAGAACCAGATTTTGTTTTCTATTGAATCCCTTCACTCTAATGTTTTTGCATGCAATTGTATTTTTTTTATATTGGGTTATTAGAAATGTCACGAGCCGAATCCATGGGCATCTGGGCACAAAATGTCTGCCGTGGGCAAAATAAAACCCTACCCATCTCACAATTTGTGGAATATGTTATTGTTAATATGAACCATACCATCCTGAGGCTTAACCTCTTTGTCCTCTATTTTAACATTACACGAGGCAAATGTTAAGAATGAGAAATCCGTATAGAATAGAATATGGAATCGGATTATGTGATCTGCTTGTTCACTTTGCAGTAGAATTGTGACGAAAGTCCTTTCACCTCCTTGCAGTAGATTAGGGCTTTGGTTTGCTTTCTTCGAGTCCGTTGGAACTGGAATATATGCTTTCCAACATGTTTGAGTGTAGAATTTTGGTGATTGCGGCAGATGTGATATTTTTGAGCCACCCTGTATAACATATTTCAAAACACTGCTGGAATCTTGCTGTTTTTGGTCCCTCTCTGCCAGCTCTTAGAATTTCGAGAGTAGTGGAAACGGGAAGTAAGATTAGAAGCTCATGTTTTCCGTAAGATTGTGAGATGAGAACGGATGTGTTCTTCATTTGATGTTGGACAAGTCTTTGGAGAATTGAGCCGAGGAGGAAGTTAGAGATTTGAGATCATGTTACTTGATTACGATTTCCAATTCATATCCTCGCCCTCCAACTTATCTTCAATCTTCCGGTTCCGACGTACTTTTAGGCTTGGAGACCATATACCAACAGGGATTTCGGGTTACTACGGGTTTTTCTGGAAAAATATGTTATTATCTTTTTGAGCGAACTTATCATCATTAGAAAGAACTGCTGAGCGAATTAGGTGGACTGGATTCCAGTTTCCAGCTATTTTTAGCTTTTTAGAGGCCAGAGTTTGTTTTAAATTCGCTCTCCGAAAGATAGTAACTTCAGTTCAGTTTAAATGACAATTACAGTTAGTGACGTGTGTGCAGATGTTTTTTTTGGGCAAATTCATGTGGGCGATTTATCATTTCGGTTCGGCACATTCATATTAATCTAATCTATGATTAATTTTACTATTTCTACCTGGCCTTTACAAAGGGATAGCAAATTTTTAATATTTTGGATGTAATTTTTTATTTTTTTTTGGTATTTGATGATTTATTATTTTTTTCCGAAGAATCATTACAAATGATAACGTGATAAATATGAAATAGACGATAACGTACGACATTATTATTATACGAGTTGTAGGCTTATCTTACTACTTACTAGTAATTGTAATGTTGTAAACTGTAATAAGGAATGAATACAAATATTTTGAATATATTAATTGTAGCATAGTATCATCTCTCTAATAGCTGCCATATAACAAATGATCTAATCTAAAATCGAATGTCTATGTATCCCTTGTACTTACATATAGATTAATAATATTATCGTATCACTCGAATCTTTAGGTGTTTCGTCATAATTAAGATATCTTCTAGTGTTCTAGTACCGTGTTACCATAATTCATCCTCTGGTTTAATCCTCACAGCAGTCACAGAGAGGTAGTAATATTAATTACTAATTAACAAGCCGATTTCAATAAGTTACAACAATTACAACGAGCTATTAGAATATTTTAATTAAACGCTAGGAAGCTGACATATTCTGTCAAGGAATCTGGAGTAATTAATTACTAAGCTAACTATTCTAACTAACTTAATATAATTAACTATATAGGCTGAATGATACATAGGACAGTGACTTTCTCCGACCTGGTACCGATATACATAGGAATTTTTATTTTTATTGATTATCGTTCAGAGAAACAAGGTATATTTTTCTAGGTACATATTTTGGAATGGTTGTAACAATTTTATATAATTTAACGGTATATATTTTATAGTGTTTATTTTGATCCTTAGAACTCCTTAGCAATTAATTGGAAATGCAAAGACCGACTCTGGCTTGTACGCGTTAAATGAATGAGACCACTCCACATTGACTGAAGAATAACTTCGCTTTCTTAAGCTCTTTAATGACATTTGATATTTAAAATATTTAAAACGTACGTCAATTATAAGCTAGCAATTTCAAATGGAAAGTAACGTTTAGGAATTTTCGAATTTGAGGTTGCCCAGGGCATTTTCAGGTCATAATTCTCGTAATAATGTCATTTTTACGAAGCAACTAGGTTGGGAATAATTGATACTCGGTTTTATCTATATATATACCCTTTTAATTAACAAAATTGATCTGAATTACTTAATTAGTTGATCTATATGTCTCTCTCTATAGTTAATGTCTGTATAAGGTAAAGTTGAACTAACTTCCGCGCTTGATATAATATTATGACAATTTAATTAGAATTAATATAGAGACTGGTGGAGTATTTTGACACGATCCTCCTCATCTTCTCCGGTGGCCGGGTAACCCGACGGGGTTTTATTATATTATACAGTGGGGGATATAATTAGGTCATAACTATTTTATATCACTTAAAATTATCAATCATTGTCATAAAGACAGCTGCCTTGTTTGCGACTGAGTAATCACATTTGGAAACGGATCCTGGATGCAAAGTTCCATTTACTTAAATTATTTTACGCTCTTCCTCTAGCATTATCTCTACTCTAGTAGTCTAATAAGGTTTTAAGCTAAGTTGACTTATTTTAGGCTAGGAGCTAATTAGTAAAAGCTCATCTACATCTACTGCTATAGGTATATAAGGTGTCTTCTATAGTAAATGTCTGTCTAGGTGTTCTATTCTACAAGGGAACGTTTTTCCGGATTTCACATCTGAAAATGTTCCCTTGTAGGACTCTATCTATTCTACAGCTTGTACGAGTAATTAAGGTCTGTTGTTGACTAGGGGCTGATGATGATTGGGGATAAGGGCTGAGCAGAGGAGGTAGATAAGTGAAATGATCATCATCGTGGATTGTGGCACAAGAGTATTGGATGAGGCGGTGGGGGGCGGGAGGGTCGTCTTGGCTCGCCCCGGATCGTTCCTTAGGTTGGGTATGAGGGTGGGCTTCGGGGTCGTGGTGTACTGATCGATGACCCCTGGGGGGTCCCCTGACCCCCTCTCGTCCTGCATTTCCAGCAGATCCTCGTCGTCCGTCTCGTCCTTCGTGAAGAACTTCCGGCTCTCCGCCTCGTCTTTCTCTTCGAGGAGACGAGCCTTGGCCTTCTCCTCTGACTCTGTTTCCAGGGAACTACCGCCAATTTCCTCGGGGGGAGGGGACATCCTGGACTTGTTCTCGTTGCAGAGGTGTCCACTGCAGTAACAGAGTTCTACCGAATTGGCGGTTTTGCAGTCGTTGAGCTGGAACTTGACGCAGGAGCGGGAGACGCTCGTTCCTGAAAGATAGATATTGTTGTTAAGTATCGATTTGAGGTCAAGTTCTTTTTGTGACCTTGTAGGTCCAAGGTCAAGGGATTTGGGGTCAAAGGTAAAACATTTTTGTGCAACAAAGTCCAATGTGTTATACATCGATGGCAAGCTACTTCCAAGGGCTTTCCATCCATACATCTAATTTAGCTCTATGGCTGGGGTGATATGAGATTTTTAATATTTTCTGTTTTTCAATACCCGGTTTCAAAAGCATGTAATTTAATGTGGTTGAATACTATACTTGGTTATTTATGCGTTATGCAGTTAAATGGTTTATTAAATTCATGGACTTTGATAGATTTAGAGTGGGCGGGGTTGCCTGTAGGGTTCTGACTCATGATATATTTTTGTCTAAATTCAATCGTCATCCATGTATGCAGAAGATGACGGGTGAGATTCGGTCTTTTGTATGAACAGAACAGAAGACGTCAAAGTATCAAAACCGTCGGTGTGTCAGTCAGAGTGGGTTGTTGTTCTCACGTGCTGTAGCCTCACCTCAGTCCAAAGACTTACAGATCTATTAGCTTGAAAAGAGTATTGGCATTGGCTCGGAATGACATTAAGTTTTTGGCATATTGTTCCGACTTGTTTAGGCCGTGGAATCTAAGAAAGTAGTGAGGGATGGATGACATTTGAGCATTTTGGCGTGGGACGATGGGGCATATTGTGGAAGAATCTGCCTGAACTGATGATGTGATGACTAATCCACGTTTTACACTGTTACCCTTTTACTAATTGATGAATATGCTCTAATAGTTTCCTCCTGTCTCGGATGATTACGGTTTCCATATCTCTTGATGTCCCTCCGCGGATTCTTCATTCTTTTCAAGTTATTTTGAACTTTTTGGAGGAGTCGAGAGTCCGGGTTTCGAGGTTCGTTAGTCAGGAGAGGATGATGTGAAAGTTGGGATTTCGGAGTTGGAATGAAACGGTTCTGGTTGAGGAGGACTGTAAGGAGTTTGGGTGAAAGTGCTGATGATGATGCTGATTTCGGAGCTGGGAGTGTGGGTGGACGAGGAATTCATTCACTTTCTTAAGGAAAGTCCGTGGGGAGACAGGACACAGGACCGTCGTACAATGGAACCTCCATAACTGTCCAGAATGATCAGGCTGCCAATATGCCATATTCTATACCAGGAATTGCGACATCGAATCGCTGAAATGTATAAAAGCTCGACAACCCGATTTTTTGGGAAATCGTGAAATCAGAAAAATGTGGACGTTTTTATAAAAAACTCTAAAATTGTCAAATTGTGTGATTTTGCTGACCTAAATATTGTAAAATGAGGAACTCGAAAGCAAACGTTTTTCCCACAAATGCAGCACAACGAATATTCCTGCCCCAAATATTTGTCAAAAATTAAAACTGTAAAAACTACTTAAATAAATTCTGATTCGAGATTCGGCCTGTTATCATTTTGGTGGCGATATGCTTTTTGCACAATAAAGATCTGTAATTGTAATAGCATTTTTCCAACATGCAACCTGTGAATTTTATATAAAATAATTTTGAACTAAATTCGCTGTGCAGGGTTTTAACAAGAAAATTAAAATATTTACCTTCCTATTAAAATGGTTAGTTCATGGCTAAATTAGGTTAACATTATTAAATTAAGTTTTTTGAAGTAAAAAAATGTAAATTACAGTCAAAACTGTGTCATTGTGAGTACATTTTGTGAAAAATCGGTGTGATGGGCTACGTTGAGTCGTGACAGTTTTGAGTGTTTCCACAATGCTGAAGGAACACTTGGTTTCGGAGTATCATTTGTATATGATTACCATCATCCCCATCCCAGACTTTTGTTGTCTTGACGTGATGGAGGAGCCTGAGATGAGACTGTCAGTTTCGTGTCAAAAACTGGGAAATGTAGGATGAAAAATGTAGTAAAACGGAAGTAAATCGAGAGGTGGATGATTTGAAAGCTTACGGGAAACTGGAAATATTGCTTCCGAATTTATATAACCGACACTAAACTTTTTTATGAACTACTTTCAGGCGAGCTTTTTCCAGTTTGTAAATTTCTGAAATACAAGACGATCCACCGAGACTTGATTTAACAGATTCTATCTCTACATGACGAATTGTTGCTCCGTTTTATTGAAGTTGTAAATAAATGGGAACTGTATAACTAAAATCATGTTGAAAAATGCTTAAAAATCACAAAATACAATTTTTTCGGACGAAAATGCTAGAATTTAAAATTCAGATTCAACAGCCACGAATATATTTCGCCTTCAGTCCTGACATTTTTATCTAGAAGCGGTTACATGTTACATCCACTTCCGAGCCTGAAGGTATAGATAGATTACACATGTCGGGATTCGGTGTCCATGTCATCGACACGGGTTCTTTTTTTTACAAAAAAAAGTTCTAAGTTAGACGGTCGTAAATTGTGTGGAATCTGAAGTCTTTCAAAAAAGAAATATATATTATCTATAGGACTTGGAGTGTAATATGTAATACATAAATTTATTAACATGGGTGGATGTGATTTTAAAAAAAATATGAGATTATATCTCGGTTCTTTAGGCCTTTTTTCTCCGTGTCCTTGTGGCTTTTATGGAGAAAGTTTTTCGGAGTTTTTTTTAGCTCCGCCGGGTTGGTTTTTCTAGATTCCGGCAGATTAACTAAAAAAACCTGCTATAAGAGAATAAGTTTCCGAATTTTGAAATAAAAATCTGGCTTGGAAAGGGAAATTAATAACTCGGATGTTAATCCCAAGTGTTATTATATTCTAGTACAAAAGCCCACTCTCAAACTACTCTCAATCCCCTTAATGACTCGATTAAACGGACATCATTATCATAGGAATTGTGTTTTCGTATTAGGGAGACTAATTCATATAATTAGTGGATTAAACTCCTGTTTTTTATTAGATCTATGCATAAATTGCACGTGTTTAAAAATCAGTTGATGTTAAGGGGATTCAAAAGTTGTTGTAATTTATGCAGAGGAACCGGTTGTGATTTACGACTTAATTTGATACCACTTTTGAAACTGACTTCTGTATTGAGCTGGGAAGTTATTGATTCCGTTTTATTAATTAAAAATAAAAATCGGATAAGAGCTTTATCGTTGGATAAAAGAAGAGCTATTAAGCTTGATTGAATCATCGTCTCTGTTTTCCTAAGTTCTTTAGATCCTCGTCTGAATCCCCGTCTAGTCCCTGTTGTCGAAAATACCTGTCCTGCGAAGTAAACAGTTTATTTCCACGTATTTATTTAATGTCTCTGGATACATCTTCCCGTCTGTTCTTCCGAGGGATTGGATTCGATTAGGATAGGAGACTGGAGACGCCTGATATTTTATTCATGGACTGACGTGACTATTAACAAACTCTAAAAAAAACCCACCGAGTTTATGGATTTTTTAAAGGAGAAAGCGAGTGAAAGTTATTTAAAGTTTTGGGGTTCAATGTGTCCAATTCCTTTTAATATATTCGGGGCAGGGATAAGTTTTTTGAGAACTCTGCCTAGATCATTATTTGAAACTTCATTCTTAAGTTATGATAACACTTTGCCCGAACGTTTTTTTTTATTGAAACTTTGACCATCGGAATACGTTTTGGGGGTGTTTGGGGTCATGAAAAAGCAAAAAAAAATTTGAAAAAGAAAAGTTGCCAATGGTCTCATTTTCGAAATCGTCAAAACAGTCACGAATCCCAATTTATTTCGTCAATTTTGGTCCTAGAACTCCCAGATTTTGGCTACCTTACTAAAAACCGATGCTCTTAGTACAATTTTCAAGGATTTTTTGAAAATTCGAAAAATACCCGGGTAAAAAAAATTCGGATTTTTTCCCCGTTTTTTTTGGATGTATGTCAAAATTGATCTTTAATGTTATTGTTAGACCTGAATTGAGCCATTTGGCAAAGTTACAGCTTTCTGCATTGAAAATGCCATGCGATATGGACTTGGGAAAATTACGAATTATGAAATGAAAGTCCAACTTTGGGATTTTTTTTAAACCGCAGGTTTTGTCAATATTAACCTTTATATTTTTTTATGAAATGCAAAATTGGTTTGTGATAAGGTAAAAATGTAATTTTGCATTTATGTTACAAAACTCGTCTTGTAGGCCGCGTCCATGTCGGGACTTAAATTGAAGTTTGAGCTGAAGATAAATTTATATCGGGTTTTGTCGATTGGGACACCCTGTATATGTAGGGTTCATCTCGATCGAGCTGGACCATCAGGTTTGTGAAGTAGTCGGTTCTTAGGCTTGTAGTTAAATTGAGGGAATTGATGAGAAATATCGATTGCCAATGTTATTTTATGGAACGTTTTACGGAATTTGGGAGGTAGTTTAGGCTGGGTTGGTTGGGGTCATTATGTTTTAAGGGCGGTTGGGATGTTGAAGAGGATCATATTTCAGTTCATTATATTTTAATAGCTGACTGCCAAAGGTTAAGAGGCTAATAGCTTTCGGTAGTAAATATGTTTTTTGGGGGGAAAGATGGTCTAACTCTAAGGTTGCATATTTGTTCTTCTGATGTTGCGAGAGAAAATTGAAGCATTGATTTTTTATGGAAAAATGAAAATTTTGAGTGATAATGTGGATGTAAAAATATAAATTGTGATTTTGATTAATTGTATTTCTAGACAAATCAGCACCGGTTGTGTATTTTCATTACCTTAAAATAAAAATGGTCTAGAAGGTTGAGTTAACTTATAAATTTGAACCAGCTCTATTATATTATCCATTTCTATGATTTGAACACACTCCCACCCGTTAAGATTTGATTACCAAATGTATAGTTTACAGCTAGTTGATCGGATGTAAGATGGAATGATTTTTTAATGCCAGACCAGTGTTTCTTGTGGTTTTGAATTTGTAAATTTGGGTTAAATTTTGTACATAAAACGACGCCGTTACATCCCTGATAGTTAGTCAATGCCGACAGTTAGTCGAGGTGTTTGTACTTCAGAGGTGGGATAAAGGTTGTTTATATCTAATTGTCAATTAATTGATAATATCAAAATTAGATCACCAATATCGTAGACACGATGGTAATAACTTTTGATTTAATTTTCGGAGCCTTACCATGAATTCGTAGTAGACAGCCCCGATGATCCTGCGGACATCTGAATTCAAAGTTCTTCTTATTGTTCGAGTTGAATGAAGCACAGTCTGGGATATTTGCGGCTTCGTCCTTGAATAGTTTGAGGATCCCTTGGGCCTCCGTCGATGACCTGTCCTTGGGGAGACAGACATAGCACTTGTGATGATGATGTGGGTGGTCCTTAGCCCCACCCCCTCCCTCAATAACCGA